>CM040240.1:298408021-299008021 GCA_022545495.1 Chrysanthemum lavandulifolium
TATATATGCAATCAAGCTTGTAATGTTAGTGCAGGTAGACCTTCTCGATTCGGATACTTGATCCTTTAATACATGGACTGGTTTAAAGTATGGATAACACAAGGATTGATATCTCATAACTCACGGGTTCAAGTAACTCAATCTTGATATTCTTTTGGCTATGACGCCTGCTCACATCGCATGTTCGAGCCTCGTACTTCATCATAATGGCGTCTGCAGATAACACTTCGTGCCCTGCCTCAAAGAAAAGAAAGGTGTACGCTTGATGTGCTTTATCTTCATAAGAAGAGAAATCTTCATGTTTATGACCATTCTCATCGACATTCTTCATCAACATGCTTCATGTTTTTCCATGCGCTTGATCATCAAGTGAATCGGACTATCGATAATTACTCTTATTCCACTTGCTCAATATAATTAAGATGGCGACATCATGTGCTAATTTTGCGGGGGAGAAGTGTGAATAGAATACATTTGGATGATAATAACTTGTTTAATCAAGAATGGCATCTTCATATGGAATTCTTGAGGGGGAGAAGAAGTGTGAATTTTTTTTGCATGATTGATTAATATTTGAGAATATATGGTCAAACGGCTCCTAACTCATTTAAGAACCGAGATTCTTCTTATCGGATCATCTTCACATGTAGTTTCTTCTAAGAGCCGTTGGTTGACATCTTCACACGAGCTGATATGATTAAATGACAAAGTGCTTCTAGTTGCTGGGCTGATTTCTTTGATGAACATCTTTCATCTTTCTGTTCTTGTTTGATTGGGAGGGATTTTAATTAAAGGGATTTGCTATTTTCAAGTTAACAGGAATGCCTTTGGTGTGAAGAAGATGTTAACTGCTATTTCCCCATTCGGACATTCTTGAAGAAGGTCAGTCTCTGATCTAATCTACATTTTCTCGCTACATGATTAGAAGACTAAAGACAATTGCATTTGATGATCTAAAGACTTCTTCTTAATCCGGCCGAGAAGAACACTTGAAAATCTTTGTCGGTTTAGGGAGAGCACTAATTGGGGAGATTGAAAAGCCAAAATTTAATCTCCAATTAGACGTGCTCGTATTCTTTAGTAATGATTCATTGCTTGATTTTTTATGACACTCCTCCAACGCCTAAAGCTTCAATTACTAAGGATAAGCTGGATTCATTGTTTGGGATTCATTGTTTTCAAAGATATGTTTGATGAGTACTTCCAACCTCTAACGAATGTTGATCATCCGACCAAGCTCATGTTCGGTTTCTACCGACTCAACTAGTTCACCATCTAAGAAGTACTTCTCGAACTCAAGAAACCTTATCTCCGCCACTTCACAAGGCATTGATAATGACTATCATGATATTGTAATTGCACTCATCGAATAATGATTCTCTCTTCGTATTCCTTTGCCAAATCTTCACGGATTATTGTTCCTCTCATTGTGCATGCTATAAATCAACCACATGAACATTAAGGAAAAATGACTTCCTCATCCGCTAGAAGACATTTTTAGTAAATCTTCCAGATCAGCTTCTACATGTATACCTTGAGGAAGAATGCACTGATGTTGAGGAATCATTTACTCTGGTTCATTCATTCGGTCAATGTTCATTCGATTGTATGTTTCTTCAAGTGTTGGACATTTGACACAAGTTTATTACTTCAAAGTTACTCTTTTATCACTTATTTGAGGTTGAAGTTGACATTCACAAAGGCGTGTTCTTATTTTATAACTTGCTCGGGCTTAAGAATTTGAGTTGAAGTCTTGGGTTATCTAGTTACCCGACAATCGAAAGTGGATGGTTGAAGACACGGTTAACTATCACTATTAGGAGTTACTTTGTTTTACCTGTCACATGCATATGTCGGTGTGGATAATCGCAAAGGTGTTAATGTCTCATACTTTGCTTGAGTAGTGAGTACTTAGAAATTTGCTTGAAGCATAAATTTCGACACCGTTCTTCCATTATTAAGTGCAAGCTTAAGATACAAATGTGGAATTTGACTTCGGTTTCAAGTTTGGTATATCGGGTATTCTTCATCGGTGGTCACTTAAAATTGTCTACATATGGGTTGATAAAGATAGTCGAGAGAGTTTCCGTTGCGCTTGATTCTCACAGATTCATTTGGGCTATTTGAGTTCTTCTCACAAGATTTTGAGTTTTGGGTATGTTATGTTTCTTCAATCGAGGTATCAAAACCAAAGAAGGGGAAGGAGACATATATCTAAAATCAAACGAGTACACATGATGAACTTAACACTTCTACGATTAAAGTTATCCCGGAAAGACAATGGTCATAACCGTAGAAAACTCGTGTTTAACTCGTAGCCTTTGGTGTATTATTCCAACTAATTAGAGGAAATGGTCTCGAGACTTTTGGTATGTGTTACTTCATTGCTCGTTAGAAGAAATGTGAAAAGAATATTTGGTTCGTGAGATGATATTGCATATCGACATCTTCTATATGATTTATGATAAAGTGCTTCCGGTTTGTTCTTCATGTACACAATGTAATGATGATTCTGATTAGATCGCAACGATCAAGAGAGATATATGTGTACATCAGGGTCGCAAAACATATTCACATGATCGTGCTTTATCAGTTAGTCCGGAGTTGACATCCGTAGAGAAGATCAGTGATTCAACCAGTTATTGTGATGTCGTTGTCTCTACTCTGGTTGGGTACTTGTGTACATTATGGGCTGATTGGTTATATGGAAGATATTTGGAATGCACTAGGTAAAATGAAGATGTTGATGTATTGTTCCCCTGAATAGACAACTGGTCAATCTCGAAGAGTATTGTGTACATCGGAGACGCACAACAGGTTCATGTGATCGAAGTTCATCTGTTACTCCGGATTTGATAACCACTGATATGATCTATGTTTCAACTTGTTACTTTGGTGTTCTCGTGTTCTTCGGGGAGCAGAGCTTCATTCAATGAGACTGTTTTCATTCATTTCTACTTCTTGGAAAATGGTCTTTATACTCAGTTTGTTGGTTTGAGGGGAAGCTACCAAAGATTCACTTGTTTAAGGCTCAAGTTCTTTCGACGATTCAAGCGCCTCTAATGCTTTGGTGGTGAAAGTTTAAGAGATGATGACTTCTATCTTCTACAAAGTGCTGAACGATTTCCTTATTTCGGTACCTCGTATAATCATCCTCTTAAACTATTTTCTATATCTTGTAAATATTTATAAAAACCAAATACAAAAATATAAAACCAACAAAAAGAAAATAGAAAAATATAAATTCTACAAAAGCCCATAAAAATCGAAAATTGAAAAATACCAAAATATTGTTTTCAAGACATGTCTTACGGTATCGATAACATCTACTGGTCTTAGAAATGTCATTCAATAATGGCACGGGACTTTAGATGAAGTTCGACGGGAGGTGTAAATATTCCTTTCTAAACATGTCTCAAAAATGGCTTACTGATTAATTGATGTAACCCGGGCTTCAAAAAATGGTTTGTTATTATTTCTGATAGCAACCCGCTCTTCTAAAGAAAGGAAAGTGTTGCGCTAAACCAATTTTCAAATATTTTCGTGCACTTATCCTAAAAACATAATGAGGAAAGTATGTCGAAGGACTGCTGTTCCTACACAAATGTTTTTCCGTCTGAAATTCTTCAGAAAAATATTTGGTGTTTTCAAAATGGTGGAAAATGAGTTGCTTTAACAACAATCAGTTTCAGAGTTTTTATTAAATTTGCAAACTCAATTAATAACTTCAGCGCTTTAAATTTTTTAGAAAAAGAGTCATTGATTGAGGGGGACAATGTTTTCAAATCTATATCATCCAACGGGCTTTCTTAATTATCCTAATATGCTTAATTAAAAATGATGTTAACCTACGTTGAAGGACTAGGTGCCTAGGATATGATTGCTAGGATTAGATGATTAGAGTTTGATGAACACATTATTCCCATACCTTATATGAACTGATTGATATGTTGAATTGACTTGAATTAGTCGATTGTTGTTTGGGTGATGTCGACCACCATATATTTGTATGTGTGTTCACTAACATATGCAGGTATATTGGTATAAAAGAATGTTCCTGATCCGGATCCCACAATTGGAGATGATTGGATGGCGAAAGGAAAGGGTAACGATATCTTGGGTTGACAAATGAAGAAACGGAGCTTAATTGGACTTCCATGGAGAGTTGGCATAAATGCAATGTAAGAGGTCTCACCGCATCGCCAGATGGTTTTCTTCTAAGTGATTGAAGAAACGGAGCTTAATTTGACCTCGCCATGGCATTCAAAATGCAACGTAAGAAGAAGTCTTCGCATCGCAGATGGTTTTCTTCAAACCCTCAAAGAACAACAACAGAAGCTTCTCAACCACCTTATGTATCTTTGTGCAAGATACCATTTTTAAACAATTTTGAATAAATTTGAGTAAATTATTTTTGAAAATGGAAAAATATTGTTTTGAAAATAAATTGGTCTTAATTTTGAAAATCACCGGACTTCTTTTTATCAAAACCTATGTCACTCAATTATCGACTTCGGTCATCGATTGAGGGGGAGAGTGATTTAAAAATAAAGTATTTTCAAACGATATTTCTTCACAAAAGTTCCGTTTTGTACGATAATAAGTGGTGATCTAAAGATTTAACGTTACGTCATGGTATGATTTTTCTTTTGAATCAAGGTCTTTCAGAATGAAATTTTTTCTGTTCTTGTTTGATTGTGAAATTGTTTTGTTTTACTTAAAAGATCTCTTAAAAACTATCATACCTGATACTAACAATCTTTAATGTCTTAAAATGGTCCTTATTTGTCATTTTTCAAAATCAAATCTTGCCACGTCTTTCCCAAAATCTTCTAAATGATTTAAATCTTTTGGGAACACAAATCTCAAAAGGTTTGAAATTTCTGATCGGGGTAGAGATCGTGATTTAAATATCTTATCTGTTTAAATGTAATTAGTTTTAGTCCATTATAGGCACTCCTGCCTCCATGTGCCAAACGATTTCAAATACACAATGCACATGTTGAGGAGGAGGATTTATCCAAAAACCAGATGAGTATTTAAACAAGGCCACATTTTCTCCCATGTCTTCTAAACCTAATTAAATCACTTGGGATCCAAAATCTCAAAGGGTTTGATATTTTGATCGGGGAGAATTTGTGATTTAATAATGAAATTTGATAAAGGTGATCGTTTTGATTCAAATGCATGTCGCTCTCTCTTGTGTGCTAAACTTTGAATCTCGAAGCACATATTGAGGGGGAGCATTTTAAAGAAAATAAACTATTGAGGTACAAAAGCTTTTATGTTTTAACATAAAGTACCTTGATTGAGTTTTCAAATGGTTTTTCTAAATGGCTTTTGTGATTCGTAGATGTGATTCAAAAGAACTCTTGCCTCTATGTGTTAAAATAATTTCTCTTATCCTATGCACATATTGAGGGGGATAATTTTACCAAGAAAATCAAATGGCTTTTTTCTATGAAAATTGTGATCAAAGAAAATATTTCAAAGTCCTCTTGCCTCCATGTGCTAAACAATTTCTAAATCATATGCACTTGTTGATGGGGAGGTTTTCTAAATGATCAAAACTATTAAGGTACAAAATGCTTTGATCTTGTATCACAAGTACCTTGATTGTTTTTCCAAATGATTTTTCAATTTGTTTCTAGAAGGAATGAACTGTACCAAAAGACCGACTATTTTACTTTATGTATGGAGTTATAAGGATGGTGAGGTTAGGTATTCGTTCCCATGATCCTTGAATCGGAGGGATCTACCGAGGACAATCCACTAGATAGTGTAGAGTCTTTAGGTATGATGAAAAAAGGAGAAAAGTGAGATATGGGAAGAGTGCGGATGAGATAGAGCTAGAACTGGAAAAACCCAACAAGGTTCTAGTAATGAAGTCTTGGTAAGCATCGAAGGGTTGAAGAATGAAAAAGAAATGAATGAGAAAAGGGTGAAAAGAAATAGCCCTCAATAATTCAACCTTAGGGCGATAACCGGTTCTATACATATACTCTTGGTTGTTACCAAGGTAACACTGGTATTGAAGACAAGACGTCATGGACCCGAAAGGACGACCGCACTAAAACTTCCCGACTACTCAAGTTCCTCTTAAAAGGGCTTGTTTCACTCTCACGGGAACCGACATAAACTATCGACTTTCTCTTAGAGATTGTTGATTTTGAAGAAGCAGACCCTCTCCCAGTCTCCGGCATAGGAACCAAATATGCACTATTGAGTCTAGAGCCAAGAGATCATCCATAATATCTCATTAGGACACTAAATTCTTGAAGACTTGCTGTTTCACTCAATGTGGAAAGTAAATATATATTAAGAGTCCTACGCATTATCCTTGTGGTATTGCCAGAACATCCGAGTGATATGTAAAAATATTCACAATGAAGGTGGAAATCCTTCTAGAGCCAACATCAAACAAGCTCTTGGTGGGTGACATGTGAAATCTTTTCTAAAGATCAAGCTTGTGACAACTGCATTGAAACAATTGGGCGATTCACTCTTGAATCAACCTTGGTCCAGGATTGGAATTGACGAATACTTTTGTAAAAATTGTTCGATGTGCAAACCTTCTTTTCTCTAGCACGTCGAATGTGTACTTATGTTTTCAAACACAAAAGTATCTCGATTAAATATATATATATATATATATATATATATATATATATATATATATATACTTTTGTAAAACCGTTCGATGTGCTGAATCTTCTTTTCTCTAGCACGAATGTGTACTCTTTATATACAAAAGTATTTTGATTGAAAATTGATCTTTCTCATAAAACCTTGATCGTATTGCAAAAATATTTCTTCTAAGCAATACGAGATTGTTTTCAAATCATTTTCATCAATCGGTGAATCTCAATTATTTGGTTCACTCACTCCGTGTTGTCTTCTTTGAGACGTTTCGGTTTGAGAACGGCTAGAACAATTGCGAAACCCCGTCAAGGAGATTCTTAGGAATCCCACCGATCACAGGCGGTGCTTGTACGATCAACGGGGAACCGTGGGCGTGTACCTCAATTCAACGAAGTGATCAAAGACACTTTCGTGCGCTTTATTGCTAACTATTTTATGCGGTACAACCCGACGCGATTGAAGTCGATCGAATTGAGGAGTCAATCCAAAGCCGCATGCTCACAACATCCACACCTAATTGAAGAAATCATGACTTGTGCATATCTACGAACTCGGCTCGATATTTTTATATATGTTTCGCTTACTGCGCAAACATCATAGGCGAAGAAAGCTTCCGTTACTCGATGAAAAGATGTCATGATCCGAAAGTGTGAGCATGTCGGTCCAAAAGTCATAACATCACATGATGGCAACACTATAAAGGGTGATCCAGAGATTTACTGTGGCTGATGATCTCAAAGAAAGCTCGAAGATTATCAAAGATGTGGATCAGTTTAATGGCCTCCACTTAAAGTACAAATCAATGCGGACTTTAAAGAATCGCTACTAATGCACAAAGATTTCGGAATTGAAGAATTGAAGTCTACGAGCTTAAGAACAAAGTCAAGAATAGAATGCTAGGATTCAAAATGTAAATCATGGGGTGACCTCCCTTAGGGGGAGATTGTTAGGAATTAGAAAATTCCATGGTGAAGAGTCAGTCACCCCAAATATTATCTAGCATAAGATAGCTCGTAGACTTATAGTTAGTTATGTTGTTTTGTAGTTAATTAGTTAATTAGTAGCATAGATTAGTTTAGTGCAACACCGTGGAGGACGGACGGGTCTTTACCCACCGTATGCACGATCCACAATCCGAAGGAGGACGTGTAGTATGTAACTATAAATACCCTCTACCTCCCAAGGTGGGGTTGGACCTTCATTATTCTCAATCTAACCTTTTATGTTTTCTTTTACTTTCTCTCTCTAGAAAGGCTCCCACTTTCTCTCTCTAAACTCTATACAATTCGACCCATATTATTGATGTGTTATGTATTTATGAAATCCAATATCTAACATAATCAACTCTTGTCTGAAAGATCTTTGTTGTTGAAGAGCAGTACTTTGTTGTTCAGTACCTTGATCTGCAGTACTTTGAACTGGAACTTGAACTTGCTCTTCTTGAATGTTCTGTTCTTTAATCTTTTCATGTTCTTCAGTACCTTCAGGTTCTTTTTCCTTTTCAACATCTTCTTTCAAATTTTCTTCTTCTAAATTCCTCCCCAAATTGACAGAAGATGGTTTAGGAACCTGTTTGCCTTTTGTCGTCTTCTTGAATTTCCTTCTGCGCTTGTGTTCTTCCTTAACCCATAAGCGATATTGTTTAATAAAAGGTGCAACATAATTCTTTAACCTTCTATACTTGACCTTCAACCTCTGAATTTCTGTAGCCTGATCTTCAAATGATTTCTTCAACCTTGTTAATTCCCTTGTTAAAGCATAATTGTTGAGAATTTGACCTTCAGGCTCCATAGTTGGTTCATCTGCTCCAGATGATAAAGGTTCTGTATGTGGAGATACCTGTGGAGATGGGTGTGGAGATGGAGATGGTGGAACTTCAATATGCTCATGATCAGTACTTTGGGAAGCAGTACTGTGTGAAGCAGCACCTTGAGATGCAATATGGTGAGAAGCGGTGCTGCGATCACGGTACTGCAGTGCGATACCTTCACTATCTTCATCTTCTCGACTTAACTCGACAGCTTCAACAATTTCCATCATAGAAGGAGTTAATGGAGTATCTTGACCCCTGAATAAAGCACTCCTTTTGCCATAAATGTAAAAATCTTTGATTGTTGAACAATAATAAGCGATGAAGTGCAGAGGTTTTGGTACATCAACAAGTTGCTTATTCAAGAAAACACAGATAAACCTTGGGTACATTAGCCAAATAGATCCATGTGGGATATGTGATAACATTCCATCCGAATTAGCCAGAAGTCAAAACCCGATTTGTAGCTAACCCAACTATAGCAAATGCTATATTTGACCCAAATCTGCTCTAAGAGGTACTCTTAGCACTTATGCAATGGAGCAACACATGAACCAAAAATTTCAATGAGGACAAAACAAGGGTTTCTTGAAAGTTTGTTTTGTTAATGACCCTTCATAACCAAGATTCCTAAAAGTATCCCAAATCGGTTGTTTGTCAAAGCGAATGGCTCTTCGTCATCACCAAATAACAAATCATCTCGAATAGAGGCTTACAGAATCGTCGTTCTTCCAACAACTGTTGATCTAACATAATATTCATCATTCTCCATGTTATCCCTAGCATTAGCCCAAAATTCTTGAATCCAAGGAGCAATGATATCTGGTTCCACTAAAAGAGCATAACTGATTGGCGACCCAATAAGATAATCAATCATATCATGAAAAACCACATTTGCCTCAGTCTTTTCCAAATTAGCTACCATATTATGCTTTGAAACAGTAGGACGATTTGCCATGGTTGATTATGTAAGTACAATAAGAATTGTAATCGTATAATATAGAGATGATGAGAGAAAATGGAAAAGATTCTAAAGTATCAATATAAGAGGAAAATCGGAAAGTAGTTATTTATAGGTGAGATTTGAAAATCACATCCCATAATAACAAAGTTATCGTTAGCATTAATTACCCTCAATGTAACCGTTGGAACAATACTTTAATAACACAAACAAGATTACTTTCCACGTAAGCAATACTTTCCCAAGCAAGATGCTTTCGAAAAAATAGTACTTTTCCAAATTCTTCGGGATAAACTAAGTATACCAATATCCTCCTCACAGCGATTACAGGACTATACTAATACTAAATAGTCCTCCCTTAAATGTAGCTCGATGGTAAATCATGCCAATACTCACCACCAGTGATTGAATCTTGAAACATCAAAGCCTTTGGTGAGTAAGTCACCATTATCATCTGTGTGAACCTTAACCACATTAATGAGCCTGTGCTCATAGCAATCTCTAATAAAATGATGCCTAATCTGTATGTGCTTGGTCTTGGAATGATAAACTGGATTCTTCACAATACAAATGGACCTCTCATTATCAATGTTGATAGGAGTATTCTTGAAATTGAATCCATAGTCCAAGAGTTGATTTTGCATCCATAAAACTTGTCCACAATGACTTGCAGCAGACTACATATTCAGCTTGAGAGAGGATGTTGCCGCAATTGTTTGTTTCTTACATTGCCGGACACTAACCATCTTCCAAGATATTGGCATTCTCCGATGGTTGATCTTCTATCATAGTTATCACCGTGCATAATCACTATCTCAAAAGCTTCTAAGTGAAAAGGTGACTCCTTTGGATACCACAACCCCAACTTTGGTTGTTGCTTCAAATAATGTAAAATTCTCTTCACCGCATTCATGTGAGAGATCTTTGGTGAGACTTGGTATCTTGCACATAACCAAACCGCAAACATAATATCGTGCCTTGATGCGTTGAGATACATAAGAGAGCCAATCATTGATCCAGATAACTTGACTTCAACAGGTTGTCCATTTTCATCTTTACCCAATGAGTTGATAGATTTAATAGGTGTAGTAATGATCTTCATATCATCAAAATTGAACTTAAGGATGTACATAACATACTTGTCTTGACCGATAAAAATACCTTCCTTAGATCGCTTAACTCAAGTCCCAAAAAAGTCAACTCTCCCATTGAATTCATTTGAAATTCCTTCGCATCACCGCTCAAACTCATTAACCATGGACTATTTGGTAGCCCCAAATATGATATCATTAACATAAACTTGAACTAAGATGATATCTTTCTTGTCTCTCTTGATAAACAAAGTCTTGTCAATAGCTCCCTTCTCGTATCCATGTTGCAATAAGAATGTAGTAGTCTCTCATACCAAGCTCTAGGTGCTCGATGAAGGCCATAAAGAGCCTTAACCACCTTTTAGACTTTTTTGGGTGTTTAGGATCTTCAAAACTAGGAGGTTGTTTGACATAAACTTCCTCTGTAATTTTGCCATATAAAAGGCACTCTTAACATCCATCCGTAAACTTGAAATCCCATATAAAGCAAAAGCAAGAAATATTCTAATAGCTTCAATCCTTTACAGAGAAAACACTTCATCATAATCTACTCCATCTTCTTGTCTCAGTAGCCTTGTGCTACTAACCTTGCCTTATTCTTGATAACATTACCTTTTATCTCTTTTGACTCTAAAACCCATCTCGGTTCCAATAACCTCTTCCATCTGGAAGATCACATAAAACCCAAACTTCTTGAAGTTTAAATTGAAGAAGCTCTTCTGCATAGCTTCAACCTGACTTTCTTTAGTCGAGCTTGAGCAATATTCTTAGGTTCCTCTTGAGAGACAAAACAAGTAAATAAGCAGGTTTGATGGTCCTTATGATTCTGCCTGTTTTGTTTATACATAAAGCTAAGTAACGCATTATGAGGTCTAGAAAAAGTCTTAGCTCTGTGTCTAGTCATTACTCCAGAAGTAGAAGGACCAGTGATTTGATTAGAAGGATGATTCTTATGAATTCTTAAGTTCGAAGACTGTGGAACTCCATAAGTATCCTCTAAATTAGTAACATCAAGACCTTCATTGGAATGTCGGAAAATACCTTCATCTTCAAACTCATCATCGGTTTCTTCTAATCTAGGCATGGTAGAATCATCCAAATCATCTAAAGTACTTTCAGCAGTGCACAAGATACTTTGGTCGAAATCTTGTCGAAAGTATTGTGAGTACTCAGCCTTGTTCTTCTTTGCCTCTTCATAAGCTCTCCTTTGTTCATCGGTGTAAGAATGTGCTAAAACATCTTGAAGAAGCATCCGATTAAGTTCCTCTTGAATCGATTGATCCTCGTGAGATAATGAGGATGTTGGTGCAACAAGATTTTGCTTTGAAGCATCAAGATTTGCTTTGGAACATCGAGCTTTTGTCAGAAACATCAAGACTTTGCTTTGGACTAACGGGATCTTCAACAGAACAACATCGGGTCTAATATTAACTCCATGAACACCATATTGTAAATCTTCGCATTGTGCCTTTGGTTGATTTTCTTCTCTAATGTGTACATAGTTCATTGAAGGAGTTAAAACCTCAAGATCAAACATCCAATCGGACCTTTACCTTTCTCTTTGTCTTGATCTTCTAAAACTCAACATGAAGACAATCTTGAACCTTCTTAGTAACTCATTGTACACTCTAAAGCCCTTCTTGTTAGTGCAATAACCAATCGTATCCTTCTTCCGACTTGCCATCAAACTTCCTCAAATTATCAATTGTATTTAAAATAGTGAGAGGCATCCAAAAGGCTTCATAAAGCGAATGTTGGGTTTATTGCCCATCAAGAACTCATAAGGTGTCTTCATCTGTGGTTTGGTGACCGAGACTCATAAGTACATAGCAAGCAAGACTTACGCCTTTTGCCCAATTGAATAGGTAGATGGGAATCGCTAGCATTGTCCTTCTTGCTTCAATCAAAGTCCTATTCTTCCTCTCTCAGCACCATTCTGCATGTGGTGTTCTTGCAATCGAAATTCCTTTTTATGCCTTTGTTGGCACAAAATTCATCCATTAGCTTGTTCTTGAATTGGTCCCATTATCACATCTAATACCTCTAACCTTGAGTCTCAATTGGTTTTCAAGTGCTATTATTAGAGTCCGAATAGCATCAAAAGTATCATCTTTAAACCCAAGAAAAATACCCAACTGAATCTATCGCAATCATCTCATTACAACTAAGCGAGACTTTTTCTTGTTTAAACTTGCCACGAGACAGTCCAAACAAATCCATATGTAACACTCCAATGGTTCTCTAATAGTTCTCTTCAAGCTTCTTGCGAGGAAGCTTTGTGTTGTTTACCCTTCTTGCATGCCGTGCATGATTGATCATTCTTGTAAGTCTTTGAAGGTAAACCTCTAACTAGATTGCCTTTGACCGGTTTGTTGATATTCTTGAAATTAACATGGCCCAATCTTCTATGCCATTGATGTGCCTCGTCAGATGTTGCTTTAGCCACCAAGCATGTGGCCCTTCCATAAGACTGTAGAATCTTCATGTCTAAACTATACACATCATTTGTCCTTGGTACTCTAAGTACTACCAAGTCATCATCAACACGCTTAAAGTCAGAGGAAAGGATGAGACATTCTGTATCAGTGAATAACACATGATGCTTTTATCACGATTTGAGAACCGATAATAGGTTGAACTTAAGCTCCTTCCATATCTAACATTCTCAAAATCTATAAGCCCCGCTTGATAGTTCCTTTTCCAAGAATCTTTCCTCCATTGGGATCATTCCCAAAAGCAACTCTTCCTCCACTAATATTTCTAAATCGCATGTGATCTCTTTGTCTCTGTCATACTTCCTGAGCAACCACTATCCACAATAAGATGATCTTTAAGCTCCTTTTATGGGTTGCCCAAGACAAAAGAAAAGAATTAGTGATCTTTAGGAACCCAAGCCATTCTTGACTTGTGTTCCCTTGTGGAGTTACAAACTCAAATTCTTTGAGTATGTAATTTCACTATCTTCAAATAGTGATTCGTAATTATCTTTGATCTTTAGCATGAATTTTCAAAACTTAACGGTTTTTCAACATAAATCTCTTTATAATATCATTTGCTTTTTCTTGTATCACAAAAACATCGATTCACTTTTGTTGAAAGTACTGTTTGTCCTCTCAGCATGCTTTCCTCTTAACCTATTCTCGTTTAACACGTGGTTCCTGTGATCTAGATCCCTATGTGAATTATAATACCTTCTAGGTTGATAGTGAGATCTCCTAGGTTCTTATGCCAATTAGTGTGAGCAGTACCTTGTTTGGATGAGCGGTGATTGAGAAAGCTTCGGTCCGTAATTAATAGTACTTTGAAAGCATGTGAGATCTTGTTGGTTTTGAAAAAGGTCTTCTCGGTGTGGGTATCTATGATCCGGTGAGAAGTTTCTATGATTGACCCTATTTGAATTATTCCAAACTAGTTTGTGCTCTCTAGGTTTCGGTTGACATACCGTTCTTTGAAATTTGCTAAGGTATTACGAGTGATGTTCACAATCCTTAATAAGATGAGTGGGACTAAAACACACAAAACACAGCTTTTGACCCATATTTCAAAGTGACTTCTATGTCTATGCTAAAATTATTTTGCCTCCTTGGTGAATGATTAAACTGTTTTGACCAAAGTTATCCCAAAAGGTTTAGCAAGACTTGCTTTGAAAAGGTTTTGCGTAAGCAACGCTGGGGAGTAGTACTTTGATTTGAAGGTACCGCTTGACTTTGAACATTGTTTTACAGCTTTGGGTTTTCAGACCTAGATTGAGCTACAAGCTTTTCCTAAACTCTAGACCTGCTCACTCCAAAACGAGAAACATCGGGCCTAGGGGTTGATGAATGCCGATTGGATGAGGAAAAGCATGATACTCATTGTCTTTCTTATACTCGGGAGGTGTATCACTAATTGAATCCTCATTACTAGATGTGTCTACATAATTAATGAGTTCGTCATCACTAGTGGTTATGTCCTCAAAATCACCTTCATCCTGATCACTAGTTTGGTTTTCTTCTAGTTTACTAAAATCCATTCCAAAACCTAATCCAGTTTTAAGGTAGGCTCTTTGCTGTTTTTGAACATAGGTAACATGTGACAGACCAGCTTCACCCCAAGAAGCAAACTTAGCTAACAAATCATCTCTTTCCTTAGTTAATTTCTCAATTTTAGCAATTTTATAGTTTAATTTCCATTCACTAAGTTTTAACTGGTAATCCTGTTGTTCATATTTTTCAGCTCAAGCTACTTCATTAGTTTCATGTGCTAAGATTTTGGCTTCCATAGATTCTAGGGTTATTTTATAACCTGCTACCTCGCACCTAGCCCCAACACAATTATCTCTCTCAATCACATAAGCGCCAAGTAATTTGTGATAAAATCATGGCAATTTGAGCATACCTCGGAGATAGGGTTGAACTTGATGAAGTAGCCACCATTGCTAGTTGAACAGATCATCTTCACTTTCCTTGCTCCAATCAAATCCTCCAAAGCCATCATCGATTCCAAAATAGCATGTTCGGTTCCTCATCAAAAACATTGCTCCATTCAATGCTCCCACCGATTCTTCAACAACTTCTTCCATCGCTACTATACAAGAAGTCACCGGTTCATCATCAAATTCTTCACTCCAAATCAACTTCGATAACTTCTCTGAGCAACCAAAGCCTTTGTTTCAAGAATTGGAATTTCTTTGAGCTCAAGTTTTGGCTTCTCGATGTCCCTGTTTGCTTGATACTTAGCAAACCCGCACTCCTTGCAAAGTGACTAGTCTTTTGACAATTGAAGCATTCAATTTGGATTTGTCAAAAGTTATACCGCTTTTGGTTTGAAATCAATGCTTTTGCCGGTCTTCTTCATATACTTTTTGATCCTTGCAAAGGATCATAGCAACTTGCCACCGATATCAATCTCTTCAAGTGCATCTTCTTCAATGCTGCTAGATCTTCTTCATAAGTGACAGTAAACTAGCTTTGTCAGTGCAAAGAATGAGCACATAACTTCATCCGATTGCATAGTGGTAGTTGGTGGGGCTGCACGAGCATATGGGGGGTAAACAAAGCAGATTTTGAGAAACAAGATTGAGGAGAAGTGCATTTTGATGGAAGTATGTCCTTCTTTCAAATGATAGAAAAGTAACTGTGAGACTTGGAATTTGTTTGACCACTCATCTCATGCTCATACACCTTCGCTGATGATAGAGATCATCAAAGTCCATGACATCCAAACCTTGTTGTCCTCTCGATCATTGTAGCAATAACATGCCATGTAGATGGCGAGACTTTAGAAACTTCAAATTAGCATCATCAACTGATATCGCTTTGTATAACTCCAACATGTTGAGGAGATTTTGAAACCTATCATATGCAAGATCAAGACTCTCTCTTCACCAACTGTGAAAGTTTCAAACTATTGTTTCAAAAAATTTCTGCATTTTCTTAGAAGCTTCATTTCCTCCAACTGGTCTTGAGAGCGACCAGAGTCGCTTAGCATCTTTAGCATCATGAAATTTGAGATGATGACCATCTCGAATGGCGCATAAGAGAATGTTGAGTGCCTTCTCATGATTCCTTAATGTAGCCGCCGGTAAGACCGCTTAGGTGCTTTGGGTTGTCCGGGAACATCAATAGGTTTAGGAACTTCTTCATTACCATTAACGATTACATTACATAGAGCTTGGTCTGAATGACAATGTACTACCTCATCTTCATACACCATAGATCATATTCGCCTTTTTGATGACAGAATCCTCATAGAGGTGATGGAAGGTGGTGTAACATAATTGTTGAAAACTATAAGACCTTGATAGATCTTGAGCTCGAGATCGTTAGTATTGCTTATGTAATCACAAACAAACTAAAAGAAAATCTCTACAACTTGTATTCTTTAGCGGAATATAAACACAAGTATAAAGCACGATAACTAAGAACTCTTTGATCCTCTATGGATCGTTATATTAATAACTTGTAAACGCCTAAAAATAATTCATTCTATTGTGTTCCTTTTATAGACAAGGAACCTAACTTCTTCTCTAAGAAACGTGAAAACTCAATAAGATATACACAATCACTTCCTAATAAAGCTCATGCATATCCTAACTAACTATAGAAAATACGGAATAACTATATCTGCGTAAACAAACTAATAACTATATAACTCAAGAGAACTATGTCTTCAAGAAAATCCATACACTTGCGTAATCCATTCAACATAATTCGTGACTTCACATAATTCCCAACAATCCTCCCTAAACCGGAATTTGACTTGGTTAAGTTCCGGTTTCTTGATAGATCTTTAACCTTGCAAAGACTAGAGGATTGTACCGAACATCATCAAGAAAGAATCAAATCAAAACATCGCATTGATGAATAAACTCGAAACTCCGGATCTTTGCAACAACAAATGACAACATGTACATCAAAACATATTAGTTTCATACTATTCTCATCACATCCAGTTGTGTGAATTCACGAGAGGTGAATCATCGAAAATAATGGATTTGATGTCTCTTTACCAATAGCCATCACTCACGGAGTAGCCAAATGTTTAAGTTCGAAAACCATGGTACACCGATAACCATCTCGATTTAGTAGCAAATCGGCAACCATGAACGGATTTGAAATGTCTTTACCGTAGCCGTTTGCTCGTGACTAGTCAATCCTTAGAATTGGTGAACTGATTACCAAATATGGTATTCCAACGCCTTTACCACAAGCCATATACATGGGCTAGTCAATTCTTGGATTCCAAAAGGAATAAACCATGGTGAATTGATGACCATACAACACTCAAGAATGAAGCATGGGTGGTTGCAAACCCTATGATTTTGAGCAAACCATTACGACTATCAACAGATTTGATGTGTCTTTACCAAAGTTGTACTTTGGACTAGCTAACTCTTTGATATACACAAGGTATATCGGTGAGTTAATAACCAAGATGAATATACAACAAACACGCAATAAAAGTTAGTAAAACAAAGAATATACATAGTTTTTTTTTTTTTTTTAACTAAAAATAAATAAAGAAACAAAATTAAAACCATACAAAGGACCATAATCAAGATGAACTTCTATGTGCCATAAGTTGATTCTTAATAACCCCAACACATTGTTCAAAGATTCAAACTATCATTTCCTCACAGATCCAAGGAACTTCCAACTCCTGGATAAGCATTATTTCCATAAGCTTCATAGATAATTGATAAGTTCTCTCAGCAAACATACAGACAGTAATACCACCCTTTTTCTCAACTACATGCACACGAGGCAGAGGATAAAATCTCCAAGACGTAACCTGCCACAAGTGAAAGTTCTTCCAAATAAAATATCCTTTACCATTGGGAGATATTGAATCAAACAAAACATGAAGATCACCCAATAAATATAACCCAGAACCCTTTGGTGCATTATAATGGTAATACTTATTGACAAGGGTATACAACGTAACCAAATCTGCCCGGTCAACCAAATGCAAGATCTCCTTCAAAAAGTTAAATTGCATGGTGGTTTGATCCAAACGGTGAATGATATTAAGCTCATCATCTGTCAATGACCAATTAATCAAAACATCATGAGACCCCTCAGGAAAATCAGCAGCAGATCCTTCTTTGATAAAAGATGACTCAGTCGCCTTTAAATCCACATGATTATCCTTGTGAGATGTCTCAACCTTAATATGCTTACGAGATGACTGAATCCGAGCTGATCTCACAGATTTCCTTAAAGAAGAGAACTTTCGTTTAGCCATCCTCTTCTTCTTCCTACCAGGAATATAGATGTCCGAAGATGGAATATCTTTAGATTCTGAATTAGCTGCACCAGAAACACTACCACGTAATTCATTCATTCGGTCAAGCACCTTTCTCGCCTGTGTAGATTTGACAGTAGTTGTTTCAGCTTCCTTAACCAGATTATCTCCTTCGGTATCAACAGACTCTACAAATGAAGTTGAAACTGGCACATCAGGTGTCTCAGAAGAAACCACATAAGGTTCAATAGAGGTTTCAGCAGAAGAAACTTTGTCAGTTGAACTAGGAACTTCAGTAGTTGCTTCAGCAGAAATAATAGAAGGTGCAACAGAAGAAACCCTGGGAGGTGAAAGAATAACTTCAGTAGTGGCTTCAGAAGGAACCATTAGAGACATAACCTTTGGTGGAATATCATCAAATTATCCACAATCTCAACAAATTTAGGTCTTTTGGCCCAGAGAGCACTTATATTTCAAAGAATCCTTTTCAAATTTGAAGACATGAAGAAGATGAAGAAAACTTCATGATATAATTATATTTACTGAATCGAGCAGGATCGTGCAAAGCCATGACTTGCTTCATTGTTAAACTCGAGTTATACACCAAGAACTCGATTCTTCACCAACATTCTCATTTTGCTTTCTTCCGAGCTTCGTTAAGTGGTCTCTCTCTTTAGCCTTGTTCTTTGAGCAATTATAACTTTCTTCTTTGCAGCTTCTTCTTCCTTTCTTTGTTGTCCACGAGCCACCATTTGAGCTACAAATTGCTCACTATCAAAATCGCACCTAAAATACTCACGAGCAAGTGAAGGATTAGAAGCAATTGACTCGAGTATAAACATCCCAAAGTTCAACAGCATCCGAGTAGCCATTGCATCCAATTCTTTTCGCCTCTCGGTGGCAAGTTAGAAGCGGACTCGGCTTCAATCTGTTGAGCCAATTCAATACTTTTCTTCAAATTTGCACATTCACTAAGATCGCCTTGTGCTAACCTTTCCTGCTCACTAACCAAATCGGACCAAGCTCAGTATCAACCGTTACTCCTTTCCCTTTATCAGAAGATACAAAAACAGCATCAGCTGAAGGAGTATCAGTAAAAGGAACTTCAGAAGATTCATCCAGATGTGCTTCAGAAAAAACATGTTGAGATAAATCTTCAACAGGTGTTGAAAATACATCTACTTCTGGATTCAAATTAAAATTCCTTCCAGCAAGAAAAACTTCAGAAGTATCAGTGGAAGGTATAGAAGCAGGTTGAGATAGTACATTTGAAGCTTGACCACCTGCACTAGCAATGTCCATCAAAGGAGTATCAGCAACAACATGTTATTCAGTAGTTGAAATATCCTCACTTTGCATTATATCCTTGTGCCTGATTGCTTTCTCCTCCTTCTAGTAAATAAAATTGGCTCCTTTTGTTGTATGGATGTATCAACCTTAGGAGTAGAAACAATAGATTCTTGAGCCACATTAGCCAACATATCAAGAGATGGCCCGATCATCCATGTCCTCTCATCGGAAGAAACATCAATCTCCTTTTTCTTCTCTCGACCCGGTTGTACTTCCAAATCACGAACCTTTCTTTTCAATTTGACAATCTCACCACCAAGATTAGATTTAGTCTCCAAGCTCCTTCTTGAGATCAAGAACCTCGCTACATAATTGCTCACTAAAGCATACAAAGATGTAAGTGTAATAGGGTCCTCAGCTCCACCATCAGATTGCTCTGTGGGAATGGGAGCATCATTGGGCCTTTCAGAAGAAATATCAACATGCTCAACGAATGGAACACTATCATCCACTGAATCTCTAACAAGACTAGGAGTGGGTAACCTATTAATCTCAGTCTCAACCTCATCATGAGAAACCCGTGTAGGTGGAGGACAACGTCTAGGTGAAGGTATGGGTAAAGGTTGTTCAGGAGTAACAAGAGGTGTTGCAGCAGCATTAGAAGGACCTTCATCTATTGTCACCGATGGATTCCCATCGGCAGCAGTGATAGTAGAAGGTGGAAAACCAACAACATTTCCTCATCAATGATTCATTTCCTTGAGGCAACATAGCCGCTAGCAAAGGATGATGTGTCCCTCATGCTTAGTTCTCATGGAAGAAAACAGTTTAGCAGATAAAGCTCCTATGGGATAAAAGGCTTGGAATTGGGTAGTAATGTCTAAAATTATTTGCAAAAATCTAGGGTACATTAAAAACTTGTTCTTTTTCCTAGTTATATTCTCAACCATATTATCAAAAATAAACCTAGAAAAATTATAAGTTCAACCCTGAGATAGACATATAATACCACATCCCAATTGAGTAGAAAATTGGTCCCATCCTCCTGATTTATTGCTTAAACACTGAAGCAATGTATGAACCAAAAACCTCCACATAGGACAAAGCTGATTCTTTAACCACATGTCTGTCCTTGTACCTTGATATCCAATCGCTCTTAGCCCATCAAGTACCATTGTAGCATTAGAATGATAAACCCCATTCTCATCATCTAATCAAGTCAACTTCGATCAACTCCTCATCACAACATATTCTCCATTATCAATCCGAGCACAATCTCTGCTTTCACTGTTTTGAAGCGATCGCCCAAAATTGAGTAACCAACGATTCATATATAGCATTAGGAGAATGCGTTAAAGCGTAATGAATCTTGGACCTCTTTAAGAACTCCACCATAGGTTTGTACAACTCATCCCCTTAGCCATTCCCGGAAAAGCAACTTTATTATGATCGTGCTTGAATTGAAGTGCCATGAGAACTTTAGATAATGGGCTAAGATTCAATCAACTGAAGGTGTGTATGAATCGAATAAAGAGAGAATCAGTTATTATTAGACGAAGATATATGCGAATAGGTTATAAGTAGAAGTTTACCAAATTGTGGTCAAATATATTAAGTTGTTGACCAACGCTGACGTGGAATGCAATCTTTTACCCAATTCAAATTCCAACTTCGGCAGAAACAATAGTCAATCTGCTGAAGTGATACAATCAGCAGAAGCAATTCACGTATTCAAAAAGCTTTAGTAAATATATTTTTACTGTTTCACCCAACTCGCATTAATTCTCATTAAGCCTTGAACCCGTCTATAAAACAAACCCCAATGCACTCTTAACTCTCATCAATTACCCCAATTTCCATCACAAACCCTAAATCCACCATAAACCACAATCAACCACAATTATCTACGAATACAAAACCAGAGGTTGTGAATCCAACCTCTTCTCCATCATCTTCATCATCCAGTGATTTCCTTCAGTTTTGGTCATGTCCACCTGACCCTTGTCCTTTGAAATCCCCATTTCTCAATTCTTCCGATGATGAAAGTGTAGTGAATCAAGTGAATCTTGATGACTCGATGGGTCCATTAAGAGAGACATCTTACCTCAACCTCCAAAGACCTCAACCTCAACAAAGGCCTCGTGCGAAAGAGAGGTGGTGCTAGCTCTTCCTACGCCATGTTTTGGTGCATCATCACATATCGTATAAAGGAAGGAGTTAACGAAGGTGGAAGGATTGCTTTTTGGTGAAATCAGTAGATGAAGCACAAAGGACATATGTGGTCATCTTCATCATCATCGTTTTCATCAATCCATCCTTCCCATTTTGACCCTTAGCATCTTCATCATACCAGTCATGCATATCCAGCCATCGAGATAGAAGGAATGGGTGGTTATGCAAGACTTCACAAACGCATATCCAGCGGCTGAAATGGAAGAAATGAGCAATCATGCATATCCAACAGCTGTAGGAATAGATGATATGAGCTAGTGTTTAGCATAGGTTTAGTAGTCCTTGTATTTCCTTTTGAAGTTGATTGTAATCATAAATGTAAACTGTTTTTGAATGAAAGAATGAACAATTGACTTGATTACTTCTTTTGTATGAACAATTTGTCTTCAATACATTGCGGTGGAAACAAATAGCTCAACTTTAGTACTTTTATTTCGTAAGAAACAAGTTTTCAATCTTACATATCCACCTCTAAGCATCATAAACTCCAACTATATGGCAAACCGCAAAATGTATAATGAGAAACACAAAACCAAACAAGAACAAACATACTAAATTTACATAAGATGGTTAGTGTTAGAAAACAAAATCAAAAGTATAAACAAAATCAAACATTACATAAAAGTACATAAAAGTATGCAAAGTGCAAAGTTACACAAATCCTCCCA
This sequence comes from Chrysanthemum lavandulifolium, assembly GCA_022545495.1. NCBI lineage: Eukaryota > Viridiplantae > Streptophyta > Magnoliopsida > Asterales > Asteraceae > Chrysanthemum > Chrysanthemum lavandulifolium. Next base: position 298,430,441 of record CM040240.1, read on the forward strand.
GAGGCCTATGCTCCCCTTAAACTTTGCTTGATTAAGGGTTAAGCATACCAATATGGACCACAAGATGTTGAAACCTTGGTCCATCAAAGCTTTGGTTAACAAATCGCCACATTATCATCGATGTGAATTTTAACCACTTTTATCAAATGTTTGTCATATGCATCTCTTATAAAGTGGTGCACGATTTCAATATGTTTTGTTCGAGTGTGAAAAAGCGGATTTTTGACAATGCATATGGTACTTTGATTATCAATAAAAATTGTTGTGTTCATGAAGTTATACCCATAATCCAACAATTGATTTTGTATCCAAAGAACATCGTCTGACAATTCTGTGACAAGAAAGTACTACTGCTTTAGTAGATGAGGTAGCCACGATAGTCTCATTTCTTGCATTGCCAAGAAATCAATCTCTTTCAAGGAATTGGTAACCTCCAGCAGTGGACCTCCTATCCGGTTGCACCAAAGATAGTCACTATCACTATATACTTCCGACTTAAATGGAGATTCTTTTGGGTACCAAAGGCCTAGATGAGGTTGGCCTTTGAGGTACTTAAAGATCTTTGTGACATTGAGATGGGAAGTAAGTGGAGTAACTTGATGTCGAGAACAAACACTCACAGACCAAAAGTAATATCGGGCCTTGAAGCATTAAATACATCAAAGAACCAATCATAGATCCGTGATAAATGAACATTCATGGTGGATCTACTTGATGTTGGTCTTTGTCTTTGAGCTTCATAAGGTGTAGTGGCGGGTCCTTACACTCTCCATACCAAACTTCTTCAAGATGGCCCTACATATTTGTCCCGACCGATAAAGATACCATCAAATTTTCTTTGAACTTGGAGACCCAAAAGAAAGTCAACTCCCATAACACTCATCCGAAACTCTCCCTTCATAAGCTCCTCAAACTCCACGCATCAAGTTTCCTTTGTGGATCCAAAATAATGTCATCCACATACACTTGCACAAGAATAATGTATGTGGAATTCTTCTTGAAAACTTGTTTATCAATGGCACCTCTTCTATAGCCATGCTTGATGAAATGATGAAAGCCTAGCATACCAAGCTCTTGGTGCCGATGTAGTCCATAGAGCTTTGACAACCTTGTAAACATGAGTAGGATGATCAAGGTCTTCAAATCCTTTAGGTTGAGTGACATAAACCTCCTCTTCTATTTCACCATAAAGAAAAGCACCTTTAACATCCATTTGATACCCATATATCCCATGTAAGATGCATAAGCCAAGAATATTCGTATGGCCTCAACTCTAGCCACAGTGTGCAAACACTTCATCATAATCTATCCCTCCTCTTGTCTATACTCTGAGCAACTAATCTTGCTTTGTTTTTAATGACCACACCTATTGCATCTCTTTATTCTTGAGAATCCATTTAGTCCCAATTGCATACTTGCCATCGGTAGTGGTACCAATATCCAAACTTGCTTTTTGAAATTGTTGCATCTCTTCTTGCATTGCCTCAAGCCAACTTGAGTCTTCAAGAGCTGAGTAACACTTGGTTGGTTCCACTTGTGAGAAAAACAAGCAAACAGACAATGTTCATAATGCGTGTGATTGTCTCTTTCTTGATTTGAGACATAAGAGATAAAAGCCACTGACCATATTTAGAGCTTGCCACAGTACCCTTGTTCTAACAGGTGCATTAGGATCACCAATAATATTTGACTGTGGATGAGTATTGTGAATCCTTTTCGTAGCAATGGTGTTGACTTCAATGGAGGAATCAAGATTAGTCATAGTAGGTTCAAAATCAGTGTCATAGGAAGATGAGGTGAAGATTCCGACTTTAGGTTGATGATGACCAAGATCTGAAGGTTTTGGAAGCGTGTATAAGGTTCTCCAAAGTCTCAAGACACTCTAGTAGAAATAGGGTAGAAGCGACATGTCTTTCAGTGAATTGGTGATGTTAGGAGAAAGCAGGGTCACTTTCGTGAGTTGTTGTTTCCAGTTGCTTCACTTGTACTCTCCTCGACAATCCTCTCGGCATCTAGGGTAGCTGCATACTCTTGTTTCTTAAGTCTAGAAAGGTCTTCAGGATATTGTGAATCATCTTCACTCTCATCATCAAAATCTTTGGAAGTGTCACCTGCAAAATGGTTAGGGGAGAAAGAAGGCACAACAATGGGTTGTTCATCATCTTCAAATTCACTGTCAGAATCAGCATCCATAATACCTGCATTGTTAGTTGGAGATTCTTGAGTACTTGCATGTTGGTTAGCCATATGTCTAGAGTAACCCAAATAATCAGTTAAGTAATCAAGGTCAAAAGACCAAACATGACCCTGTCCTTGAACATTAGGCTTGTCTTCTAGAAATCTCAGGTTAAATGTCTCCTCAATCTTCTTAGCTGATAAATTGTAAACCCTGTACGCCTTACTATGCGAGAATATCCCACAATGTAACCATCATTGACTTTCTCATCAAATTTGCCCAATGGATCAACGGTATTCGAATGGTCACTTGATGACCAAAAGGTTTAAGGTAATGAATAATAGGAACTTTCCCATAGAAGTTCATATGGTGTTTTGAAGTGTGGTCTAGTAATGGACACTCTATTCAAGACATAACAAGTGCCAGCGACTTCAATCAAACATGGTGGGTAGCTTAGAGTCTCGCGGCATTGATCTTGCAACCTCTATTAAGGTCCTATTTTTCTTTCTCGCCACCCCATTTTTTTTGTTGGGTTCTTGGAGTACTATAGTCCCTTTTGATCCTTTAGACCTCTGAGTTCTATAAGTATAGCATTCTTGAACTCGTCCCATTATCACACGAATTCCTTTAACCTTTTTGTTTAACCGATTTTCAATAAGGGTAATGAAGTCTTTCAAGACGGAGATGTTTCATCTTTGGTCCTTAGAAAGAATACCCAACAAAATCTGCTATAACCATCGATGATAACCGAGACAAAAAATACTTTTGATCAATGCTTCTCACTTGAGTTGGACCAAAGCAGATCCATATGAAGCGGTGAAGCGGTTCGAAATAATACTCACAATGAGAATAACTTTGTATGAGGCTCTATGTTGCTTTCCTCCATTGCAAACAACACAGTTATGATCATTTGTGAAGACTTTGGAAGGAAGACCTTGACAAGACCCGCTTTAGAGATCTTGTTTATGGTCTTGAAGTTGACATGGGCCATCCTCCTATGCCATTTGGTAGACTCATCCAAGGATGCTTTAGCCATCAAACAAGTTAAGTCACCTTTTGGTTTAACATCGATTAAGTTGAATGTATAAAGATTGTGATTTCGAGAACTTTCGTTGAATTGAAGTTTCTTCGGGAGTGTGAAGTCTTTAAATAGCACAAGACATTCATCCTCTGTGAAGAGTACTTTGTTCTTGGTGTCACAGATTTGTGAGGCCGAGAACAAATTGAAGTGTTGGAGTTCCTTGACATAGTATACATTCTCAAAGTCCGGTTGAGGTGTTTTGATGGTCCTTTCCATTAATTCTTCCATCACTTCCTCCAAAGGTTACATTGCCTCCTCCTTCAATTGGTACAAAGTTATCGACATATCTCTCATTTCGACATACTTCTTGAACAACCACTATCAACATTGCCAACATCTTTATGCTTAAGAGGATGATTCTACAACAACAAAAATATACAAAACAATTAGTACACTATGGAGGCTCAAGTCATTGCTGACTTGAACCTGCCTTGTGGATCATATGAGTTATGCCATGCAGATGTATAAGATCCACTATTGTTCTTGGGTTTCCATTGAAATTTAGGTCCCTTTTTATTCCAAGAACAACCTGCTGAGGACTTGACAGCAGTATCCCAGTACCCTTTCCCATCAGTCATAGAGTCAACATATCCAGGCCAAAAACCATTCTTAAAATATGAACTTGTTGGTTGTACATATGGTCTTACAACTGGTCTTCTCCAAGGAAAAGAGAATTAGTATAAGTTGCTTGTGGAACATAAGGTGGTATAGCATTAACATTGGTCCACATTGGTCTAGATGTCCTAGAATCATCACACTTACTCATCCTTTGCTCATGATAATCACAATCCTTAATTAAATGAAATTTACTTCCACACACAAAACATGTCTTCTGTTTAGAAGATTTATTCAAACCAAAGATGTTCTATTACAAGCGAAGTATTCAAACCAAAACCATGAAAAGAATTGTTTTAACATTATTATTATGCAAAGAATTAAAAGGCAAGTCTTCGAGGCAACTATCTTGGAAGAGGATTCATGGCGAAGAACTCGACATGCTTATTGGTAGTCTTAGGTGCGGTGGGGGTGAAGACTTGGGAAGGTCGAGACTTGTCATTTGAATCACACTCTGTAGACCTTGCTCGGAGGACTTGTCACTTTGTTAACACAAGAGACAAAGTCATTAGAAGAAGTATCGTGTGTCAGCAAGTCATTTGACTTTTGCCATAGAGATGGTGTGATCCATCAAAGTCAACAGTAATGGAAAGGTCAATGGGCATGTGCTCACCTCTAATAGGTCCACGTATGGCATGTAGGGCACCTTCTTTCACAAAATTAGCTAGGCCTGCTGGTGTAGATTTGCATGTGTCATCCCTAGCTTCTAATCCTACATACTTCTTAAAGCCTAAACCTATAGATGTATTTGGAGTTTGACTAGCATATATGTGACTAGCTAACTTGTTTCCATTTAATAACCATTCTTTATGCCTAGCAATTTCCTCATCAAGTTTCTCTTTTAGTTCTAGGTTTTCTGATACTACATCTGCTCTTAATTTCTCAGATCTTTTTAACTCATTTTTAGCACATTCGAGATCCCTTTCTAACACACTTATCTTCTCATCATAAGCTATTTAATTCTTCTGAAACCAAACCTTTTGTCTTTCTAGTGTTTTTAAAGCCTGTTTATAAGCTTCAACTTCTACAAAGCATTCATTATATTTAGGTTTCAAAATATCATAAGCTTCTTTGAGTTCATTATAACGCTCACTACAACCAAACAAACAGTTTTGTATCTGAGAGATGCCCATCAAGGTAATTTGATCATGCCTATCCTCTGAAGTACAGCTTGCAATCAGACCAACATTTTCAATAACAGGACCATTATTATTTTCCTGCTCATGTTGCGTCCAGTCCACATTGGTGTCAAGAGTAACTAAAGTCACGATCCTTTGAATTTCCGACCTCCTACGATTCTCACTGATAAGTAGAGTATCTCGTCTCATCACCGGCTTTCCTATCTTTGCACTCTCCGAGAAGTGACCCATCTGTTGACATGTGAAGCACTTGACCTTCCTTTTGTCAAACCTCATTGGATCTCTTCCTTGGAAGCCAAACCTTCGCCGACTGCGCTCAAACAGCTTGATATCCATGGACAAGATAGCCACCGCCACTTCACTTTATCTCTTCCATCTCCGGTGGATCCACCGATCGAAATCCTCATAGGCAAGATCCTGCGAGGATCATAATCAGCAAAGAAGGATCAAGCACATCTCCCATTATACCTCCAGTTGAGAACTTGATGGAGTGGAGTGTAAGATGATGATGAGTAAGTTGGACTTGGACCATAACTCATCTTTGGGTAGAGGCTCCAATGAATCTTTGTGTGACTAGCGATGAAGATGATCTAAAAGGACTTCTCACATCATGTTCAAGAGCTTTAAGTTTGTTGTCTGACTCATCAAAGTAAGCATATCAAACCACCTTTAGCTTTTAAAGCAATGCTCACTTGTAGCCGTGATTGAGGTAAAGACCTCAAGAACTTAGAATTACAATCATCATTATCTCGGCTTTGCTGCTGATTTAAGAATCGACTTAAAATCTTATGAAACTTGTCATAGCCCTTGTGAATTCCTTCCTCTTGAGATTTGAAAATCTTAAGCTGTTGTCTCAAAGATAGACTTTCTCATTCTCCTAGACTCCTCATTCCCACCAAACTTCGCCTTAATTGCTAACCATATGTCCTTAGCATCTTGCATGAAGTGAAAATTACTCAAGTGATCCTCGGGAATAGCTTGAAGAAGAATGGTTTTAACCTTGGTTTCTCTCTCGAACCGCTTGATAACTCTTGACGAGCTTTGGGAGGAACATAAGTCATCTTACCAAAGAAGATCTACGGTAGTTTTCTTCAAACTTGTTTCCTTCATTACTATCTCCCATAGATTCCAATCAATGTTGGAGATCCAGTTCGCATCTTCATCGCCCAAAGATCATACTCCTCCTTTTCGGTAAGGAAACTTAGCATTGCAATTAGAGACTTAGTTGTTGAAGATGGGTGGAGTTTTGGTTGTTGGTGATTTCTACATCAACGTTTGATCCAAGCATGGTGAGTTCTGTTTTGGTTGTATGGGTGTTTAGAAAACTCGTTCTTAGTATCGTAGAGACTCTCACGAGGCTCGGATACCACTTGTTGAAAACTATAATACCTTGATAGATCTTGAGCTTCGTAGATCGTTAGTATTGCTTATGTAATCACAAACAAACTAAAGAAAATCTCTACAACTTGTATTCTTTAGCGGAATATAAACACAAGTATAAAGCATGATAACTAAGAACTCTTTGATCCTCTATGGATCGTTATATTAATAACTTGTAAGCGTCTAAAAATAATTCATTCTATTGTGTTCCTTTTATAGACAAGGAACCCTAACTTCTTCTCTAAGAAACGTAAAACTCAATAAGATATACGATCACTTCCTAATAAAGCTCATGCATATCCTAACTAACTATAGAAAATATGGAATAACTATATCCATGAAACAAACTAATAACTATATAACTTGGTAGAACTATGTCTTCGACAGAATCCATACACTTGGCAAGCCATTCAAAGATAATCTTGACATAATTCAGTACTTACATAATTCCCAACAAGAATCGGTCGACATCTTGAATATTGTTGTAGTAGGGTTTCTTCCTAGTCGTAGTTTCCACACAAGCTCGATACCACTTGTTGGATCGATATACTTTAATCAAACTAACTTAACTAGCTTGTTAAGGTTTAACAACCTCGGATAAATCCTAAGTTATTAACAAAGAAACACCGAGCAATCTTTATCAAGTCTATGGAATTTACTTAACAAAGCTAAGAAGAATAACTTTTATTATAAATTCTAAATCGCTTATTATGCGATACTCTAAACAACTGTAAGATTATCGAACTTCTCTAAAACACTAAATAATTTGTGAATTAAGTAAACTCTAAAACTCATAAACTCGTACATCTAATGCCAATCTAGGAGCCCTTTATAGGCTCAAGGATATCCTAGTCGGTTTACAAATTGTAACCTTGTCGACAAGTAATCCGAACATAGAATATTCTAGAGTTACAATACTTTCCATAAACGAATATAACAGTTCTTTGTTCTTACAAGATTTTTGACTTTGTTGTGCGAAGCTTTGACTTTATCTTTAGCAATGCTTTGACTCTTTGACTTTGTCCGAGACTTTCTGACTACGGTATTTTCATATCTTGATTACTTTCATATCTTGACACTTTCATATCCCAACATTTAGAGATGTCTCTCTTGGTATAAACGACACTTGCTGATGTCTCTCTGCTTTTCCATTTATATAATAGGAGCAGAGTTCGCGAGACTTATGGTTTAAGTGAATTTAACCATACCATAATGGTATGGCCCTGGGGATTAGGCCTTGGTCCATTTCTTGTCAAGTTTTGCTGGTTAAAAACAATCACAATGCATTTAAGGATCAAACTGTCAAAAGTACTATAACTACCAATCAAATGTCTAAATAAAACATTAAACTAAATATGAAAATTCTTCAAAGGTTGCTTATTTGCTTAAGAATGCAGGTGACAACTATCTATTTTTAATAGACTCGTTACTACATACAGACACAAACTACGAGTAACTAAGTGCTTATTTACTCTCATATAGACAGGTAAGTACCATTATCAAAATGCTCAAAGCTCAAAGCTGCTTATCTGCTTAGAATTGTTTGTATTGCTGAGTAATGTCCTTTTTCAGATTTGACAACGAACAGAAGTAAAGGTACTCACCCCTTGATTGTGGTTATCGCCTACTGCTTTGAATTCAAATTCATCGACGCTTCCCGTCTTTCTAGCCATCTTAGCTCCAGAAAGTCCAGTTATAATAGTAATACATGAAAATCTACCTACTTTAATTCTAGTCAAAATTACATAAGGTATATATACTCAACATCTAGCAATCAGGTGCCTTCAAAAAACTAATAGTTTGATGATTAAACTAAATATATTAGAAGTGCGTACAAACGTTAAATTTTCTACATCCATGTTATTATAGCTTATTATCATCACTTCTAAAATAGACAACTATAAAATATCTATGGATTCATGAGTTCTACATTTATAAGATGATACACAACAAACAATGCTCATGCGTATAAAGCAATACCTGTTTAAACTCATAATTAGATATGTAAACCGATTCATGTCGTGATTCTTTGAGTGTATTAGTTTTCAACACCAAGGAGAATTAGGTCATTATCCAACTAAAACAAAGGTGTTTAGACAATATCCTTGATAATGCAAATTATAAAGAAGAAAATGTGAATAAGATGTTACCTAACTCCATAGTCGATTCATAGTTATCAAAGCGTCATCATAAAAGTGCACTTGCTTTTAATTGTTTAATTTTATCTTCCATATTATGTAACTCCCCGCTCGGACTTCTAATTGTTGGACAAGCTTTTGATTTCGATGTTGTAGCACTGTCGCATCAACCTATAGTGACAATTGGGACTTAAAATTAATCTAAGTGCTCCGATTTTGATTTTGATTATTCTGATTTAAGTAAATAGCGGAACAAGCTTACCGAGTAACATCCATTTAAAGGATAACGACCAGCAAGTTTCGATCATGGTGAAAGGGGAATATATATCTTCTTCTTTTTTAATTGTTATCATTATAAAATATAATCCTAAATTAAAAAAATACCGAGTTTTTTTTTACATGCTCTTATTTGTATTATTTTGGAACATATAAATCAAAAAAACAATTTAGTCTATTGGTAAGTTATTTACATAACTTAATAATGACCCAAGTTCGAATCCAACGCATGTCTTCTTTTAACTAAACCGAATTTTATACATTTAAAATTAAAATACACTATAATATATCCGAATTTTATAATTTAAAAATTAAAAAACACAATATTCAAAACAAATTTAAAAAAATGTCACATGTCATTAAAAAGCGCCATGTAAATACAATGATGACATGGAATAATGACATGGCATTATGGGATGCCAAGTGGCATTATATGTGGCATGCCTCTCTTATATATATATATATATATATATATATATATATATATATATATATATATATATATATATATATATATATATATATATATACATACATACATACATACATATATATATATACATACATACATACATACATACATACATACATATATATATATATATATATATATATATATATATATATATATATATATATATTATATATAGGGAGGGTTAATGAGAGATTTCTTAAAATTATTAAAATGAGAACTAATATGGACCGTTGGATCAATTGATTTGTGTTAGATGAGATTAATATTAGATGAGTGACATTATGATCATTAAACTCCGGCGACACTAGCGGCACAATTATGGTTTCCGACGACTAAAAGAGTCAACGGCTCTAGACACAACCATGGACAAAAGATCTAACCACGGTCATGGTTAAAGGTGACTAAACATATCTGTTACGGCAAGCATTCATAGATTTAATATAATGTATATATACATTATAATGTATATATACATTATAATGTATTTAGGACTTTCTAAAGAAGGAAGTCTTAATTTTTAAGCCTGCACATCTTACTAAAATTAGTAATTCATATAATTAAATTCTACACTATAATAATTGCATTATAATGTACACTAATGACACATTAAATTTTTGTATTAAAATGGATATTACAGACTTACAATAATACAAATTTATAGTTGTAGTTTTTATCATAAACATTCAAGTTATACAAAGTTCAAATGAGTATAAGTATGGATATCTTTATTTGTATTTATATACTTTACAGATATTCAAGTACGCATCTACTAGTTTCAAACTATCAAACGTGTAAACCGTCAAATACTAACTCTCATTGCATACCGCTTAAAAATCAAGATACGAGAAAAATTTACATATTGGGTACCGCCAGCTGCTGCTGGGTACTATGCTAGTATAAATATATATATATATATATATATATATATATATATATATATATATATATATATATATATATATATATATATATATATATATATATATATATATATATATATATATATATATATATATATATATATATATATATATATATATATATATATATATATATATATATATATATATATATATATATATTTACTATATAAAAAACAAAAATGGTCAAGAAGTCAATAGTTGGAAAAGTGAAAAGTGAAATCTCACAAGAAATGCTTGTAGCTTTGGAAATTATTCAAACTTGATTTCAAACAGATGTATTTAACTTTGCATGGTAACTTTGGTAACAATTCAAGGCCTTAATACACTATGGAAACTATTGTAAACTTAAACTATTTTTTAAAATAATTGGAAACAATTCAAGGCCTTAATACACGAGTGGAAAGTATTGTATGTCCATTACATATGCATGATTGAAAATTGAAAGACGTAGTAGGAAATGTATTTAGTCTTTTAAATTTGAAGTTCAAACTTAAAACACTATATATGGCAAGGTTTTTTCCAATGCCTATATAAACAGTTTTAATGTGTTAATTCATTTCATTCGTGTTTAGTTTCAATTCATTCGCATAGAAGAGATGGCAATGAAAAATTAAAAAATGTTGATGATAATCTTGAGGTTGGTTTTCTTTACATCCGTGTTTAGTTACATTTTGGGATGCCTTGTAATAGTTATGACCGTAGTTTCGAGCTTCAAATAGTTTTGATCAATGGTTGGTGTTTAGCAAAAGTAAATGTTTTTCTTTATGTTTTACTGATATAGATATTGTGTTCTAATTTGTCTTTATATTGTTTTTTTACAGCTAAAATGATGATGATGAAGAGGAAGAGGAAGAAATCCAGTGCCAACTGTTGAGACTCGAGTAATCGTAGTTGGTCGGAAAAGAGTTTATAGTTTGATCGATAAAAGTGACAGTGGTGAAGAATAGAATTTATGTCTTTGTTTTTTATGCATCTATGTGCTTCCTTATTGTTAAAATATCTTGTTTAACAAGAACTATACATTATAAATAAACGATCAATTCTACATGCCTTGATTGGCTCCTCATCTTGAATGTATATTACTTATGCATTGCAAATCAGTGCCTTTATTGTGATTTGACTTTCGTAAATATAGAAATCATAGAAATGACAACTCAATCCTTAATATAGGGGCAAGTCAATGTTATTTTTGGATGATAAGTCGTTGCATTATTATGTGGGAGCGCCTGCCCAAATATCATGAGTTATTATAGACAGAATTTGAATATTATCATTGCCATAGACAAAATAAAGTTAGTACTAACAAGATATACCACAAGCTCACCCGGAATTTTGTTGCTGAATTAACAAAGCCCAGTTGAAGTTGATTTTCAATAGTGTTCTCTTAGAAAAGATGAAAAGTAGATGACGTATTTCCCTATGAAAATTGAAATATGATCTTAATTGTTCAATTTTAATGACAAAAACACGTATGCTACTTTTTTATCATATAAAGACTTGAACTCTCAATTATGTTATTTAAGTTATTACGTTATTCATATTCGTTATCTTAACTACAACTTATTCATACTGCAAGTCAAACTTTACTATAAATCCATATTCATAAATGCTACAAATCATACTCATATTGCAAGTCAAACATATGTAAAGTTGTAGCAGGTTGCAAGTCAATGCTACCAATCATACAAGAAGTCTTAGTATATATATATATATATATATATATATATATATATATATATATATATATATATATATATATATATATATATATATATATATATATATATATATATATATATATATATATATATATATATATATATATATATATATAGGGGCTCATTCTTGTGAGAATCCTAAATTTGGTGAGAATGCGAGAAGAGATCCTAGCCCTGATCTAATCCTCCCATTTTAGATCTAATGGCTTATATTAAAGCACCATTTGCACTATCTATACTATTTTGGAGCTAAAAATCACAGGTAATATATAATTTTAAAAAAAAACACACATAACACAACTTATAAGGTGAACATAGTAGATCCTCTCCAATCCATCTACCTTCAACAATATCCTGTCATAACCATCACTACAGCCCGATCACTGTCGTTCGAACCACCACCATTCAAACCGCCTGATCGAACCGCCACTACACCATCAAACATTGAGAACATGACCGGAGAATCACCTCGACAAGGCGTGGATTGCTTACAATCTCCGATCCAGCAAACTTTCTCCGATCACAACCACCACCGCTTCACCACCAAATCAAACCACCACCACTCCTCCACAATTATCGCTTCACCTCTTCACATTATACAACCTTCTTCCACCTTCGTTCACCAGAATATTAATCATCACCAGAATATTAATCATCACCGTCGTTAAACCGCCGATCAACCGCCGTTCAACCACATTATGCCTCCGCCGTTCAACCGCTGTATATCACCATCGTTCAACCACAGTAATCAATGGAATATTAATGAAGAAGATATGGATCTTATTAACTCTGAACCAGAAGAATCTGAAATCAGTGATATCACCGGAATACACAGAGGTATCAAGCAATTAACATAATTTATTATTATTTAATTAATTTTTATAAATAATTGTTTTGAATTGTGAAAATTATTAGCAGATTTAAGTTTAGTTAGAGGCGAACTGATTTTAATTAATTGATTTTTGAGGTTATAAGTGCATATAAGTTTAGTTATATTATTTTCACATGTGAAGATTATCCGTTATGAATGAAGTTTTGATGCAATTAGCCGATTTAAGTTTGGATTACATTATCTTCACGTTTGAAAAATATCAAGTAATGGATTTTTGAGGTTATAAGTGCATATAAGTTCAGTTATACTATCTTCACATGTGAAGATTATCAGTTAGGAATGAAGTTTTGATGAAATTAGCCGATTTAAGTTTGGATTACATTATCTTCACGTGTGAAAAATATGAGTAAGTAATGGATTTTTGAGGTTATAAGTGCATATAAGTTCAGTTATACTATCTTCAAATGTGAAGATTATCAGTTAGGAATGAAATTTTGATGCAATTAGCCGATTTAAGTTTGGATTACATTATCTTCACGTGTGAAAAATATGAGTAAGTAATGGATTTTTGAGGTTATAAGTGCATATAATTTTAGTTAAAGTATCTTCGCATATGAAGATTATCCGTTATGAATGAAGTTTTGATGCAATTAGCCGATTTAAGTTTGGATTACATTATCTTCACGTGTGAAAATATGAGTAAGTAATGGATTTTTGAGGTTATAAGTGCATATAAGTTCAGTTATGCTATCTTCACATGTGAAGATTATCAGTTAGGAATGAAGTTTTGATGCAATGAGCCGATTTAAGTTTGGATTACATTATCTTCACGTTTAAAAAATATCAAGTAATGGATTTTTGAGGGTATAAGTGCATATAAGTTCAGTTATACTATCTTCACATGTGAAGATTATTAGTTAGGAATGAAGTTTTGATGCAATTAACCGATTTAAGTTTGGATTACATTATCTTCACGTGTGAAAAATATGAGTAAGTAATGGATTTTTGAGGTTATAAGTGCATATAAGTTTAATTAAAGTATCTTCGCATGTGAAGATTATCCGTTATGAATGAAGTTTTGATGCAATTAGCCGATTTAAGTTTGGATTACATTATTTCACATGTGAAAAATATGAGTAAGTAATGGATTTTTGAGGTTATAAGTGCATATAAGTTTAGTTAAAGTATCTTCGCATGTGAAGATTATCCGTTATGAATGAAGTTTTGATAAAATTAGCCGATTTAAGTTTGGATTACATTATCTTCACGTGTGAAAAATATGAGTAAGTAATGGATTTTTGAGGTTATAAGTGCATATAAGTTTAGTTATATCTTCGCATGTGAAGATTATCTTATGAATAAGGTTTTATGCAATTAGCGATTTAAGTTTGATTAGATTATGGATTTTGAGGTTATAAGTGCATATAAGTTTAGTTATACTATCTTCATGTAGGAATGAAGTTTTGATACAATTAACCCATTTAAGTTTGGATTAAATTATCTTCACGTGTGAAAAATATCAGTAAGTAATGGATTTTTGAGCTTATAAGTGCATATAAGTTTAGTTATATTATCTTCACATGTGAAGATTATCCGTTAGGAATGAAGTTTTGATGCAATTAGCGGATTTAAGTTTGGATTACATTATCTTTGGTGTGAAAAATATGAGTAAGTAATGGATTACATTATTTATCATTATTAATTATTTTCACCTTATTTATTACTATCAAATTATTGCTTCTACTTTACGAATTAGCTTTTTCAAACCCTAGGTTAGCTTATTTACTTATAGTATATGTGATTAGAGTTATCGATTTAGATCCTTCAATAACTAGTTTCTGTACTATATCAGAGTCGACTATTAGGAATCATTAGTTTACGGCAGCTTATGTTCATTACGTAGGGTGATTACGGTTATTCACTATTACTACTTGATAACTAGTTTTATCTAAAACCGGACTATCATAAGTTGTATTAGTTTATGATACATTGTATGTCAACTGTGATTTTCAGCTTCTAAGTATTATTTATTATTAGAGGTATGATTGATGATATGATCGCTTACATTTGCCTAATACTAGTTAGTTTTCCGCTTCAGATAAGCATAGTTCGAATGCCAATCAGTCGAACCTTTAATGATAAGTAGTATAAGTATTGTTAGATCTGATCAGTGAATATTTACGCTAACTATCACTCGAATGCCGATCAGTCGAACCTTGCATTAAAGGATGAATGTTAACTCTAATGATGCCATGGAGACTGGTCTACGCTTTAATAACTAGTTTTAGCTTAAGAGCTGTGATTAAGGTGTTATTGCTGCCTAAATATACCTTTATTATTCGTACTTGTACTTATACTATTTATTGTTTAGAGTCTAGGAATTGAGTTTTTGAAATCGATGAACGTTACTAATAGTATTATTGATATGTTCATTTTATGTCTATGATTATAGTTATGAATCAGGATATTGATTTTATACATTTGCCTGATAGTTAGCGACCTAGCGTAATTTTTCTCAACAGTTGAACCTTCAATATCTAGCTTAAGTTTTAGTTTGTGCTTAGGTGAGCAAGGTAGAAGTGGTATGATAATTGGTTCGATTAGGTCCTCACTGAATCGTTGTTGTTGTTGTACTGGTTTTTGTGACTTTTATATTATAGTCAAGGTTCAAAAGTTTTGATGATTAAATTTAAATAGCTAGTTAGGTAAATGATTTGTTTTGAAATTTTAGATTGCTGGAACGGATAAGTTTTCTAAGGTGATTGATTTTCTTCGACGCCAGCTTCATAGGGAGACGTTGGTAATCTTTGTATATGGTAGGTGCGCTCAAGGGGTAAGGCACTTGCAGAATGCATGTATTTTGATAAGATTGAAAGGAGAACACCTGGTTTCACCAGAGCTTATTTGCAAAACCTGATGAATGAAGCTGCTATTCTTGCTGCCAGGCATGAGCTTAAGGAAATAAGTAAAGATGAGATAGCAGATGATCTTGAGAGAAACATTGCTGACCCAAAGAGAAAAATGTTGTCTCAGAAAAGAAAAAGAATCTTGTTGCGTATCATGGTAACCAAACATAAACTCTTCTTTCCACTTTTTCATGGTTTCTCTTGATTACCGTATAATGTAAATAGTGTTGACGGGTGTATGTACATTGTTGATCGGTTATTCTTTGGTTTATGGTGCATGTCGAGGGTACTCTCGATCCTGTCAAGATGTGTTTGATTCTTGTTGAGGTCTGGAATCGTTGTATCCAACTCAAATTCCCCGAGGATCGGGTGGTCTCATGGTCACACACGCCTTAGTGGTGCATGATGGGAAGCCTCATTTGATTCAATTTGACCGTTTTGAGGTCATCGATTCTGGTGAGATGGACCAACAAGCTCGGTTATTGTAACATATGGCTTAGTATAATCTCTATATTCAGCTGATTTAGATGGCTTATCAGTGGCATTAGGTCTTGAATCATCACCCAAGTTATTTCAAGTTATTTGTCAAATGGATTAAAATGACTAAATTGTGTGGTTAACAGGAAAGATTGGTCGCATCTATGTTACTTAGGAAAACTTAGTGAATAGCTTAGTTACTCACGTGAGACATCAGTTGTAGATCCATTCTATAGATTGCATGCCTCACGCTTGAAGCTGTGGTCAAAATGATAAGGATGCTTTAAAGCTTTCTTTCCTGCTACATTAATCTACTTGACACTTTCATAAAATAGTCATATCTGAGACGGTATATCTCTATTTTATTTCTTGACAGATTGTTGTAATGATTCTTATAACCAATCAACCCGAACTCATTTTGTTTCATTATCCAAGCTGCTTGTCCTGTTCATCTTTACACCTCTTGTGCAGGTATCTCTTCAAGTATATCTAAATACTATAGACAAACCGTAGATTAGAAGCACTCGAGGGTATAAACGAGAAAATGATAAAACGTTTGAAGAACCTGAAATTATCTAATAGCAATTGTGCTAAAGTGTATAAACATGTCTCTATGGCTAGGTGACTTCAGTAAACCACTAATTACTAGATTTACAACAAGAAGCCCAAGACTCTTTTCTATTAGATGGTAGTTCTGTAAACAACCAACAGCTTTGTATTGATCTGCGTACATTTGAATTTTGGCAATCATCATTTGAGGATGCAAACCATTTGAAAGTTGTGGAAACAAAATGGAATTCTTTGTTGCTAAAGATAAATGATGTTTAATCAAGAAGAGGCCATCCGAAGAAAACATGTAAGTTGCAACTATGTTGTTTAGATCATCTTATAATTTCTTTACGGATTCCTCTTGTGCAGTTCTCCTATCTTGCCGTCATGTGTAGTGCTCCTATCTTGCCTAAATCTATATGTAGTGCCAGATCAGCTATCTACAGAAGGATATATTCAGACAAATTTAGACCCTTTTGAAACTAATACTGCAAAGAAGCTTCTTGTGTAGGCTTACACACTGCATGGTTGTTGCTTCACAAATATACCAGTGACTATAAAGTACTGTGAAGAAACTGTAAAGGTATGCAATCTAACAAGTCAGAAATGCATTATTTTTGAATACTTACACTCATTAATGACATATGTTTTTGCCGTGCAGTCGAAGATGAAGAAGCGTGGCGGTGGAAGTTTACCATCTACACCTACCATACCATTGTGCTGCACTCAGTTGTCGCTTGTCAAACAGGTCCCCAACAACTCCTTAGTTTTCAGTCACTTGTGTTTATCTTGATCATTATGTCTAGAGTAATAACAATTTAATGTGTATTTATTATTTTCCACAATGTATCCAATTTTCTCTTAATGGGACGTAATTAACTAATAAGTATCATGATATAAAATATCATTCTTAAGAGATCCCTCTGTTCTTTCACTATCAGGGAGATTTTATATGTATCTCAGTAAGCAAATTAATCAATTGAATCCGTTTTGCATTGAGTAATTATTTTTTGTTCACCCTTCAATGTTGATTTAATAGATGATTGTTTAAGTTTTATAAGAATATATTCGCGTGTGAAAATTTTTAGCAAGTAATCAAGCTTTTGATCTTTCTAGAGTATTTTTTATGCTAGAGTTGCAAAATAGGAGGTATTGATGTTTTATAGATGATTATCTAAGTTTTGTAAGAATATCTTCGCTCGTGAAGATATTTAGCAAGGATTGATGCTTTGGTCTTACTCGTGTTCTATTTATACTAGAGTTGCAAAAATAGGATATATAGATGTTTTATAGACGATTACTTAAGTTTTGTAAGAATATCTTCGCGTGTGAAGATTTTCAGCAATAATTGATGCTTTGGTCTTACTCGCGTTCTATTTATATTAGAGTTGCAAAAATAGGAGATATTGGTGTTTCATAGATGATTATTTAAGTTTTGTAAGAATATCTTCGCGTGTGAAGATTTTCAGCAAGAATTGACGCTTTGGTCTTACTCGCCTTCTATTTATATTAGAGTTGCAAAAATAGGAGATATTGGTGTTTTATAGATGATTATTTAAGTTTTGTAAGAATATCTTCGCGTGTGAAGATTTTCAGCAAGAATTGATGCTTTGGTCTTACTCGCCTTCTATTTATATTAGAGTTGCAAAAATATGTGATATTGGTGTTTTAGAGATGATTATTTAAGTTTTGTAAGAATATCTTCGCGTGTGAAGATTTTCAGCAAGAATTGATGCTTTGGTCTTACTCGCCTTCTATTTATATCAGAGTTGCAAAAATAGGAGATATTGGTGTTATGTACAATAGAATGCTTGAACACACCAAGAAATGGTTGTTTGGACCGCCTTTTTGTACTGTATAATCTTATTATATTTTATCGTAAATTAGGCCCTTGTATGTATGACTTTGAAAATGTACTTGTATCATGACTTTAATAACTAAATACATACCTATAGCTAGACATGGAGCATGCTAGAACCCGTTGTATGAGTTGAAGGTCTCACATAACTAGCAAAGAAATAGAGAGAGGAGCTGGTAGGAATGTGTAGAGGAGTTTTGGTAGATGCTGAAGTCTCAGCAATCAAACGTCTTGAGGATTTTAGTAACAACCTTACATATATCTATTTGATATTGTTAAAACTTAAAAGTTAAAACCATGTTTGTCTTTATAGGTAAACCGGCTGGATAACGAAGGTTATTATGGAGGTGTACGCTTGCTCATGGCAACTTGTAAAGTTTTACCAATTCTTGCAAAGAAAACGGGATCCATCTACACAATATCATTTTTCTCTTTCATATGATACCAATATCCCTCGCCGGTATATAAAAGAACTTGAAACGACGTCTGTTATCTTTTTCCGATTTTTTTTTAAAAATTGAATCTGAAAATATGGCATGCGATTTACCTTTTGATGTATCGAGTGGGCTATCGGGTTCCAGTGCCATTGTATGTGTTGCTTTTAGCTGCCTTCTTGATTTCTACAATGTCCGGGATAAAATAGTTTGTGGAGATTAGGCCACAACTTATTCGAATCTTTGAAAAGGAACTTGGAATTGTTCGGGTCTCGAATAGAGTAGCACAAGTTTACGGGGACTTGTAGACATGGTGAGCATATGAATGATCATATTTATGTATGGTGTTGTATTAATACTTAAAATAAGTATATACTACTATTATTAATTATCTTTTATTTGCGATTTTAACAAGGAGATGATGAGTAAACATGGTCATGGCAACTACACGTCGTTAGACACAAGTCTTCTCCCACCACTTCATCTCATCTATGCTGAAAATTCAAGTGGTTCGGGAAGGTTAGTGGCATACAAATCGCATTATACTTTAAAAGCGGTGCATTTTTTAAAAACTAAATTTGGTGGCAACAAAATATATCTAATCAAACATTCCATCACTGCGGTACATAGTCCGATTCGACAAAGATGGTTAGGCGGAGACAAGTTTATAATATCATCAATGGAATAAGTGGCAAACTTGGCTCTTCAAGGAAAAGCGGCGTTGCTAGAAATGGATTATGCTAAACTTGCAACCCTTATAAATCGAAACTTTGATCTCTGAAGGTAAAAGACATGTTAATTTTTTTTCGCACATTTAAAATGGGACATTATGTTCCAAAGTGACGATTAAACAATTTGGATTCTTTTGGTGATGTTTGGTGATTCCGCCCATGGCGCTCTAAACATAGAGATGGTGGAGATGGCGGAAGGGTGGGTGCGGCGTCAAAATTTACGGGTAGTGGAGGCGTTGGTTGCCTTTTGCCATGATGGACCTTCACAAGTTGAACTTCTAGAGGATGCATGTAAGAAGAGTGGATTCTCCATTGTTCTTGTGAAAGTTGTTCCATCCCTTCTCAATGAAATTGATATCGAACTCTCATCAACAACCAAACACCCATGCTTTTTCTTTACCACCCCAAGTTAATATTAAATCGATGGGATAAATTGTCAAATTACAACAATCGTATTTTCATGATCCATGTACATTGCCACATTCCACTTGTTTGGCACGGTTAAATAAACTCGATCCAAGAGATTTTCATCCTAATAGTCAAAATATACTTGTAAAACTACATGACAGGTTGCATCCTCGATAACTACATGACAGGTTGCACCGTTGCATCCTTAGCTTCCCACAATTTCTTGTTTTGGACCATGTTAAAAATGACTATGACAACAAAGCGCAAATTATCATTATATTCATGTCTCTCATGACGTACCTTTTTTGAGTGCATCATGACCTAGGGTTCTGGAGTTCTTCTTGAGCTAAATGTTATGGTATAGACAGAAGAATGATTTTACCAATTCAAACGTAATAACAGAGGGACTTCGTGCCAAGTAAAACATAGATATAAAACCTGAAAACACGGTAAAAATTGCTAACTAGGAACTTTTGTAGAGACATTACATACTGCTCCATAATCTGCAAACATTACATCTTAATTTCTTTAAACGGTTCAAAATAAATCACCTTTAGATAAACTAAAAGTATGAAATCTGCAATCAAACATCAATGAAGCTCAAAAGAAGATGAAATAAATAATGGTACGCAAGTTTGAGCCAAATATAGACATACAATGATGCACATGATGAAAATGACATACTACACTTATATTTTCTATTTGTAGAACTTATATCTAACACTAACTTCATCATTAATTTAATACTATTAATACAAAAATATTAGTACTGTGTTCAATTCTCCTAGCTGTTAGTAGAATTAATGGGATGTATTCCATTCGCCTTGATGTACGCTTGGTGCGCTAAAGCCATTCGTGTTTGAAAGGTTGCCCATTCTTTGTTACACCTCTCCTCACTTTGATAACAAAACAAGTGAAATCTTTAACAAACCGCAGTTGGAAATGCAAGCGTTATATACTCGGTAAAAAGAGTCATCATACCCTTTCCCATGCTGCCTTTCCATTCTCGGCCTTGCCCTGACAGAAAGAAAATAAACAATGAAAATCCGGATTTGTGCCAACTCTCAAGGCATTGGGGATCATGTAAAGAGAAGTAGTCAAGTTGGGCAAATAAAAATAATAATTGAAAGAAGGAGTAAATGTGTAAAACAGGCTGAAATCGTCCAAAGTGTATTCTTAAATGCACACAAGCTTGAAAATGTTAGTACGGTAACAATTTAGATTTTGGTATCATACATTACATATCAATTATTCAAATAAGGGTAAAACAAAATTGATCAAAAGTACTCTGGCCAAATCAACCGGACCTGTTTTAACAATAATTTACGTTTTGGCCGCAACCCACCTCAGCCACCCTGTTTGACTCCTATAAGCAAAATACTAACCTGGTTTCCAAGTGAAGGAACTGTTTGATGAACAACCCACTGAGTATCTACAACTCCTATCTTTTCGTGAGCAGGTTGTTTCAAAAAAACCATCTTGTTAGGATTGCATAACTGCCATATCTTTACAATTTATGCTTATAAGTATGGTATCAACTGAGTTTTAAGCAACGAAGAGTAATTGGTATAAAGCTTACCAAACCATTGACAAATCTGCAAAGTAATTATGAGCACTTGTAGATCCATTATTTAGCTTGGTGAACGATTTGTTGAACAACTTGTTCATAGTTATCTCTTCTTATTAGGAGGCCAAGTCGAAACAACCCTTCATTGTTCTCAAAGAGACAACTAAACAACAGAATAATACTTGAATTAATAAATGAGCATGTTATGTTGGATTAGAGAAGATCTTACTCAAACAAAACATTTAGTGATTTTTGTTTTTTCACTTACTGAGGCGTTACCACAAAAAAGAAATACATGAAACTTGAAACAGTCAAGCATATCAATAGACAATTAAGATAGAATAACTACACAGTTGAAACAACTGAATATAACCCTTTGAAACTATAATTAACTACGGCTTAACATGGTATTAAGGATCCATTTCACACGACCATGACTATTGATTAGACGGTGGAGCTAATGAAAGAGAAAGAAAGCAATGATAGATAAAGCGATAAACCATAATTTTTACCTCAGTAACTTTCAACAAATCTCATTATGTCCTCCATGGAATCGGTCGCTCGAGAAGTGCCCGATAATAAACACAAACAACCACACTTGACTATGTCCGCCATGGAATCTGCTTCTAATACTCACTAATTTATTGTTATACACCGAGATATCATTTTTGTCAATGCATTGCTACTTGATAGTGCTTACAAAGCGCATAAATCTTTTTAATTTCAGCTTTAACAAATAATTTGTTAGGTAAATATATGAAACACCAAATGCTATGATGGGTGACATATAACAGCCGTACAAATGAATTCGGCATCTTTAATCCACAAACCTAATATTTCCAGTCTACTTTGAACTAAATCCGAACCCATATTTAGACCAAAATGCAAGCTTTGTGTCATTCTTCACTGAGGTTCCACTATCGTCACCCGTGTCAATTTCAACACCGAACCTTTGCCATTGACACGAATCGAGTTATAAGCAAATTTTTTCACATGTGACGATATTCGATACCTTATTTCTTCACATGTGAGGGTATTTGATACCTTATTTAAAGCCTCTCAAATCTCGAAACCTTATTTCAAGCTATCAACACGAATCGAGTTTTAAGAAAATTTCTTCACATGTGAAGGCATTCGATACCTTATTTCTTCACATGTGAAGATATTCGATACCATATTTCTTCACACGTGAGGGTATTTGATACCTTATTTAAAGCCTCTCAAATCTCAATACCTAATTTCATGCCATCAACAAAAATCGAGTTATAAACAAATATCTTCACATGTAAAGGCATTCGATACCTTAATTCTTCACATGTGACCAATTTGTTCACGTGTCTTAAAAAGCCACGAGTCATATATTTACGCATGTAACCAAAATGGTTCACACATCTTAAAATGGTACGAGATATATACTCACACACGCCCAAGTTATTCACGCATCTCAAACAACTATGAGAAATATAGTTTCAT
Source organism: Chrysanthemum lavandulifolium (assembly GCA_022545495.1). Taxonomy (NCBI): domain Eukaryota; kingdom Viridiplantae; phylum Streptophyta; class Magnoliopsida; order Asterales; family Asteraceae; genus Chrysanthemum; species Chrysanthemum lavandulifolium. The sequence goes on from CM040240.1 coordinate 298,453,597, forward strand.
ATGTTACCAATTTACGAGACATATCTTCACATGTGTGTGCATTGTGTGTGCATAATCTTAATTAAAAATGGTTTTATTAAATTTTAAATATTTGCATGTTCTAAGAATTACAATAAAATTGTGGAATATAATGAGAAGTGTTATGTTAGTTGAGAAAGTTATGCATGTGCATTTAATATTGTTGGTTAGAAAATATGTAATCAAATTTAAATTTATGTTAATATTATGGAGAGGTTAGAAATTCGGACAATCAATTTCTTACCTTTCAACGAGTATGTAACGCCATATAAATAGATACTATGTCACAGGGTGAGTAAAACAAACCTTTGAGTCTTTAAGGATTTGATAAGGCATAACGACATACATGTTTAGTGCCATTTCAACGAGCTCTTTTCATGTTTCCGTGTCTTACTAATTTGGGCTTCATTTCCACCGCAACATTAAATAAACTTTTGCGGTGAAATTTCGATTTCGCGGAGACATGTCCTGTAATACCCTTTTCCGGGACATGTCACTCACGAAAGTCCCGGCAATACCTTCTGGGATACTTTTCCGGAGACTATTTACAACCTTTACCGGGACATGTGGGTCCCTCAAGAAATTGTCACCGGTCAAACATGTCCGGCGTGGCACTTTGTTTTGCCACAGATCGTCCCCGGGAAAGGGTAATTAAAGTTTATCTTTAACTCCTTCGTCGGGGACATGTCCTCGGGAAAATAAAACTAATATTATCTATGTCACTTTCACGGGAGACATGTCCCGGTGAAAGCTTTTGACCCATTTTGCGTAAAATTGCTACAAAATGGGTAATTTCCATATTTTTTAGGAAAAATCTACAATGTAACAACTGTTTTCAATCTATTTTATGCTACAACAACACAAAATCGCTAAACATAATATCATATATAACCAAATGGTCCAAATTGCTACAACACAATCGATAACATAAAATTTGTTTCAAAATCGCCAATGATCCAAAACTATACATAAGCTACCTATGCGAAATGGTCCAAAACTATACGTATAATCCATTTAGCGGGAATCCTAACCATGGTATTCTCTACAAACATATCCTAACACATAAGGCTCGAATCGTGTTCGCCAGTGGTTTTGTCGATTGACTTCGATATCTTACGCTTCGGGTTTGTCCAAAGCTTAACTGCGTGTTTTAAATAGTTTAGGGTTTTAGGTAATGAGAACTATCCAAGCATCGGCATCAAAAGACCCTTTAAACCATTAGGGTTGAATTGGTCATTTTAACAATTAGGGTAGGAGGGTAGGATGGTGGATCTTGGGACCTAAACCAAGATCTTGGCGGGTGTTGAGGTCTACCCCTTTCATGTGTAATAGAACTTTAACTAGGTTAATGAGATCATGTTGTTTATTTTGCTTGTGATACAAAAGATTTGATCATGTTTGCTTACGACCTTTTGAACAACGTGTCTAGGGTTGAGGGTTGGTGAAAACATGATAATGGTGTTAGTGTGTCTAGTTAAAGTGCTATTACACCATTTCCCGACAACATTTAATTATGTTTCTTACAATGATCTTCCAAAAACTCACCAAATTCTCTCTTATATTATCAAACAACAAAAAGCGAACTTAGCGGTGACACGTGGCCTCGATGGTTCTGACGAGGAGGTACACGGTTTCTTGGTCCGATGATACGGAGTATACGACCCATTTCTTATTCTGATTTGTTATGGTTACGATGATGAGTTGAATCTTGAAGGGTAGAAAGGTGGTGCAAATGGTTTAGCCACCTTTGAGAGTTCATAGCGTGTGTATGTTTTTTAGTGTGTGTTTTTGGTGAAACTCCATGTATGTGTGAGAGAGGGGTTGGAGATTATAAGAAGATAGATGAAAGGGTTTCTAATGATAGTGATGGCGGTGAAGTGGAGTTAATGAGGCACCCTCACAAACCCTTTCATATTTCTCGCCACCATTATGTCTCTATCATTACAAACCATTTCATACCTCTTCTTATCATCTCCGACCTCTCTCTCACACAAACTCATGGGTTTCTCACCAAAAATACACACTAAAACACACAATAAAACACTCTCAAACGGCTAAACCCTTTTGCACAACCTTCTACCCTTCAAGATTCAACCTTCATCATCACGTAACCATAACAAACCGTAACAAGAAATGGGTTGTACACTTTCTCGTATCTTGTGGACCAAGAAACGTGTACCTGCCGAAACCATCGGAGAAGCTCACATGTCACCGCCGCTAACTTCATTTTTGTTGTTTAATAATATAAGAGAGAATTGATGAGTTTTTGGAAGATCATGTAAGAAACAATGAAATGTTGTCGGAAAATGGTGTAATAGCACTTTAATTAGACACACTAACACCATTATCATGTTTTCACCAACCCTCAACCCTAGACACATTGTTCAAAAAGTCATAAGAAAACATGATCAAATGTTTTGTATCACAAGCAGATGAAACAACATGATCTCATTAACATAGTTAAAGTGCTATTGCACATGAAAGGGGATGGACCCCAACAACTTGCCAAGATCTTGGTTTAGGTCTCAAAATCCACCATCCTACTCTCCTACCCTAATTGTTAAAATGACCAATTCAACCCTAATGGTTTAAAGGTTCTTTTTGATACCCGATGCTTGGATAGTTCTCATTACCTAAAACCCTAAACTATTTAGATTACGCAACGACATATCTTACCTTTTGGTCTCGGCTGTGGTCGCGGCTTGGCCTCGGCTTGGCACCCGTGACACCTTATATTCCTACAAGTATAAAAGCAAAGCACATAATAAGCGGTTACAGATACATTAAGCTACATTCAAAGTATGTGGCAAGTCACTGAAATAAACACATCAAAGTTTTGGCGAAACTTTTCATAAAAAGTTTCGCCACTATAACTAGATACGTGGCAAACCATTAAAAATTGGAGTCCTTGTGAGAGTGCTTCTTCTGCCTCTTGTGTTGTTTGTTGCACTTCACATATCGGCATGAGTTGTTGCTCCGTTGATGGCTCAATTTGACCAAAAACTATCTGAAAAACATATTCCAACAACTCAAATAAGAATCACTAATGTTTTTATAAGAGTAAATTAAATATATTAAATTACAAAAAAGACATAGTTTTGGTTCCCTGATGACCAATCACCTAAACATTTGCTGTATGTAAATTCTAGTTACCATGGTCACAGTCTTTGCAACATAGAAAAAGTAGAGTAACTTTTTTACCATATTCACTCCCTCAATCACACAACCTTCAACATTCACTCACTCTGTTCATACACTCACAAACTAATCCTTCAGCTTAAAAGTCATCTCCCTCAATCTTCCTAGATAAAAGCATTTTCACGTTCCATTTAAACTAATATTGAAAACAAATACTCCTCTTTGACACAAGCATTTTTCATATAAAATTGTCAAAAGCATATGCTTGTTTTCAATATGTTGATACTTGATATCATTTATTGCTTAAAAAGAATATGAAGATAATGAAAAACAAAAACAAAAGCACTAGTGGAGAATTAAAAAAATGAGGTGATAATTCTTTTTTCCAAACTAGATCAAGAAAGTTATACTTCTATTATCTCCACCACCAATGACACCATGACGCTAGAGCAACCACAACAACCACCACCAACACGGCCAGTTCGAAAACTTCAGTCATAACAACATATTATGATTATTCCAATTTTTTTCATATAGTCATAACAACATATTATTTGGCATGATATTGACCTAATAATCAAACTCTCCTACAAACCAAAGAACTATTTATTAAGTTGTTCAATACACCTGCATTCAAAAGAGCAAGAGAAAAGAGATGTACTGCGGATAAATGCCACGACCAACACCGTGGTGGCGTTGTTGTGGTGGTGGTGGTGTTGTTGAGAAGTGGTGGCGTTGTTGTGGTGGTGGTGGTGTTGTTGTGAGGAAGTGGTGTTGTTGTGGTGGTTGCAACACGCAAATGAGAGAAGTGGGTGAGGTAGATTTTTTTATTTCAAAGTGAAACAGATCTGCGTTAATAATTGAGGTGTTTTTTACGTTTCACTTTTCCCGGGGACAGGACCCCGGAGAAAGTGTGGTTTGTCTTCTAGTGTTACATTTGGCAGGGACAAGTCCCCGGGAAAAGTAATGGCGGGATAAAGTAAAATTAAAGGAGGGAAAATGAAAGTTTTGACCAAACTTTCGGCGGGACATGTCCTCGGAAAATGCTTTAATTATTCAATTTTCTTTTTCAAAAACTCTTTATTATCATTTTAAATAATCAAAATTAATAATAAATCAGTTTAAATTTAACCTAAAAATTATAAAATTAATTTAAGTATAAGTGTTATGGTATACGTATCATGTTAAACGACCACTGTTAAACGATCAAATGTTGTACTCAGTAAACCACAAAACTTTTCGTACACTGTAACTTTTAACCATTATTTTTTGTGTAACTACTCCGTATCTTTTAACCACAAAACTTTTGTTTAACTATCTTTTTTTGTTTAACTATTTTTTACGTATCATGTTAAACGACCAACTATAGTTGCTACGGTATACGTATCATGTTAAACGACCAAATATAGGTGCTATGGTATACGTATCATGTTAAACGACCAATTATAGATGCTATGGTATACGTATCATGTTAAACGATCGACTATAGGTGCTATGGTATACGTATCATGTTGAACGACCAACTATAGGTGCTATGGTATACGTATCATGTTAAACGACCGACTATAGGTGCTATGGTATACGTATCATGTTAAACGACTGAGTATAGGTGCTATGGTATACGTATCATGTTAAAGGACCGACTATAGGTGCTATGGTATACGTATCATGTTAAAGGACTAACTATAGGTGCTATGGTATACGTATCGTGTTAAACGACCAACTATAGGTGCTATGGCCAACTCGTTCTCTATATTTGTGAGTACTTTGTCATGATTACCATGTTCGTGAACATAAGAGTTTTATTATTACAACTATTTGACGGTACCTCACGATAAATAAAGGGCGACTTAGGCGCTTATAACTACTCTTACGATCTTACATCATATCCCATCACACATTAACAATCTCAATTTACGATCCATACTTTTCGTCAATTTATATTACCAAAACTCAACTCTAACATACCAACTTGCACCACTACACATTACTAAAAAAAGTAAAAAAAGTAACGAAAAATAGTAAGTTTAAAAAGAAGTAAATTTCTTAGCGTGCTTACAAAAAAATCACATCAATTACTATAAAAAACCCGCCATAACTCGTATCTCTCTCACATACTTATTACACCAAGAAAACACACACTAGCCAGTTGTCACTGATGCTTCATATTCTTCATTCAAAAACAGTTCATTTCATATGATCATCACAAAAAAACACTTCAAAAAATTCAAACTCTTAAACAACATTGTTTGATCATAATGGATTTTTAACTTGCTCATTGGAAAAGAACTAGACATCAATGGCAACTCTATGCTCAAGGTAGTAACTTGTTTAAATATTTGATCAACTTTTTATTATATGTTTAGATATGTTACAATATAATAGTGTTTGGTAAAAGAATATTATCATGTAAATTTCGGCCCAAACGTATCAAGAACTCTAGTAAAGAGATATATTGTGATTGGGTTATTTATGTTATTTAAAGCATCGGGGTTTTAGTTATGTATTAATAGTTGCAATAAAGTGTATTTTTAAAATATAATTTTGCTCGGGACATGCTCACAGGGAAAGGTTTGGCGGAATTTTCCGCGTACAATTAACATGCTTTGGACTTTTGGTCAAACTTTGGTGAGCGTAACATACACTTTCGATGGCGTTGAATTTTGACTATCCGGTCAAAATCCAAGTTAACTTTTTCGAGGACATGTCGCGGAAAGTAGTCGTTGAAATTTCCACAACAAGTCGGTAATTCATGTGCGTCGTCGATTCAATTTTGTCGTTTAGCGACTTTCGCCGGGACTTTAAACCCCGGCGAATATCTCTCTCGTCCATCCGATTGTTGTAGTGTTCTACTATGTTATGTACTCAATATTCTCATATTATTATTGTATGGTGATCTTGGGAGTGTTTGGAATTATGTAACATCGTCTGGTGCATTTACCTGATCTATGATTTTTTTTACTTATGTTTATCTTGAGGATATTGCTGGAAAATCTGATATGTGTTAAGAATTGCGTTAGTGCAAATCTAAAATAAGAGATAACCCGACTCCATTCTCGAGGAAGCAACATTGGAAAACTTGTAGAGCAGCTGGAAAACATCAAAAATTCCATCGGCAAGATGATGATGTTACTGCTTAACAATAACAATGACTTTATATTTTTTGTTTTAACATTATTTGTATCAAGCATTTTATTACTTTTATCTTTTAAAGAAATTTTAAAGCTAATCGCCTATCGAGCGAGTCTTGAGGCTAGTACTAAGATAAGAAACACATCTACCATCTGCAAGAGGCTATATTATATATTTCAATGTGAGTTTTGGATTTGTTAAGAATTTTCTAACACGTATCACTATCGTCCAAATGCATCAAAATATCCCATATTTATAAACTGTAGCGCAACGTATACATCATCATACACGTACCCTAAAGTGTCCCAAACCCCTTGTCTCATCCATAACGTTCGTCCAAGACCTATAACGAATAGGTAAATGACATGTGAAAAATGAATAAATTAATTAAATAAACATCTTTTCATGCATTTATAACGTTTACAAGCTAGTGTTAGAAGAGTAGATGGACCAAATATTCCTGATGGTAAATAAGTGGTAGGTGTTACAAGAACAAAAGATGAGTATTCCCTTAACCTTCCATAATTCCAAAAGGTGGAACATGCATGCACAAGGACTTTTGTAAACTCAATAGAATTGCTACAGTTTATATATTTCAAGGAAGTTATGTGTTTAAGTGAATTGCAAAGGCCAATAGGCCACTATATATTCAGAAAATTTTATATACACGAGTTGATTGGTCAGTATATATTCAGAGCATTTTATATACACGAGTTGATTGATCAGTTTATTCAGTTGATAAACTGACCAATCAACTTCGTGTATATAAAATCTTCTGATATAACGACCAATCAACTCGTAGATATATTCAATTGATTGGTCAAGATATATTCGGTTGATAAAGCGACTAATCAACTCGTGTATATAAAATGCTCGAATATATCTTGACCAATCAACTCGTGTATATAAAATTCTCCGAATATATCTTGACCAATCAATGAATATATACAGAGTTGATTGGTGATATATCGAGCGTTATATCTGAAGCTGATGGTCGCTTTATCAACCCAATAAACCGACCAATCAACTCGTATATAAAATGCTCTGAATATATACTGACCAATCAACTCGTGTATATAAAATTCTCTGAATATATAGTGGCCTATTGGCCTTTGCAATTCACTTAAACACATAACTTCCTTGAAATATATAAACTGTAGCAATTCTATTGAGTTTACAAAAGTCCTTGTGCATGCATGTTCCACCTTTTGGAATTATGGAAGGTTAAGGGAATACTCATCTTTTGTTCTTGTAACACCTACCACTTATTTACCATCAGGAATATTTGGTCCATCTACTCTTCTAACACTAGCTTGTAAACGTTATAAATGCATGAAAAGATGTTTATTTAATTAATTTATTCATTTTTCACATGTCATTTACCTATTCGTTATAGGTCTTGGACGAACGTTATGGATGAGACAAGGGGTTTGGGACACTTTAGGGGTACGTGTATGATGATGTATACGTTGCGCTCACAGTTTATAAATATGGGATATTTTGATGCATTTGGACGATAGTGATACGTGTTAGAAAATTCTTAACAAATCCAAAACTCACATTGAAATATATAACATAGCCTCTTGCAGATGGTAGATGTGTTTCCTTATCTTAGTACTAGCCTCAAGACTCGCTCGATAGGCGATTAGCTTTAAAATTTCTTTAAAAGATAAAAGTAATAAAATGCTTGATACAAATAATGTTAAAACAAAAAATATAAAGTCATTGTTATTGTTAAGCAGTAACATCATCATCTTGCCGATGGAATTTTTGATGTTTTCCAGCTGCTCTACAAGTTTTCCAATGTTGCTTCCTCGAGAATGGAGTCGGGTTATCTCTTATTTTAGATTTGCACTAACGCAATTATTAACACATATCAGATTTTCCAGCAATATCCTCAAGATAAACATAAGTAAAAAAAATCATAGATCAGGTAAATGCACCAGACGATGTTACATAATTCCAAACACTCCCAAGATCACCATACAATAATAAGATGAGAATATTGAGTACATAACATAGTAGAAATGAAGCCCAAATTAGTAAGACACGGAAACATGAAAAGAGTTCTCGTTGAAATGGCACTAAACAAGTATGTCTTTATGCCTTATCAAATCCTTAAAGACTCAAAGGTTTGTTTTACTCACCCTGTGACATAGTATCTATTTATATGGCGTTACATACTCGTTGAAAGGTAAGAAATTGATTGTCCGAATTTCTAACCTCTCCATAATATTAACATAAATTTAAATTTGATTACATATTTTCTAACCAACAATATTGAATGCACATGCATAACTTTCTCAACTAACATAACACTTCTCATTATATTCCACAATTTTATTGTAATTCTTAGAACATGCAAATATTTAAAATTTAATAAAACCATTTTTAATTAAGATTATGCACACACAATGCATTACACCTTGCGCACCGAAACTGATTTATCTATCACCTTTTATATTTTTATTTGCAACTTGTAAGTATGGTTGTTATAGTATTACATATCTAATACTATTCATTACATTTCAAAATCATATATTTTTTAAATGCAAGTGTGAAAAAAAAGGTTTACAACAAATATTCTGTATTAAATGAATTCCGAATGAAATGATTTACGAAATAAATGAATGTGTTTTCACTTTGAAACTCTTAAAAAGTTAAATAAGTCAACAATCTAAAGAAACAAAAAATGTATATAATTCATTTTGATGGGACAATATAATACTTACTTCACTATCTTTTACTACATTCGTCCTATAAAGCTGCTATGCAAGAAGAAATGCAACAATTCTTAAATCAAAATGTGTGGGAGCTTGTTCAATTGCCTCCTGGCAAGTATGCCATTGGGACAAAGTGGATTCTGAAGTGTAAGAGGGATGCAAGGGGGATTGTGGTGCGAAATAAGGCTAGGTTGGTTGCCCAAGGTCACAGACAAGAAGAAGGGATTGATTATGATGAGGTTTTTGCTCCTGTTGCTAGAGTAGAGGCTATCAAACTCTTCTTGGCATTTTCTTCCTACATGGGCTTCATGGTATATCAGATGGATGTAAAAAGTGCTTTCTTATATGGTGAAATTGAAGAAGAAGTGTATGTTACTCAGCCCAAGGGATTTGTAGACCCTCACAATCCAATTATAGTCTACAAAGTGGTTAAAGCACTCTATGGACTTCATCAGGCACCTAGGGCTTGGTATGCTAGGCTCTCTTCGTTCCTACTGAAACATGGATAAAGGAGAGGTGCTATTGATAAAACTCTCTTTATCAAGAAGAACCCCAGGGATATCATTCTTGTTCAAGTGTATGTAGATGACATTATCTTTGGTTCTACCAAAGAATCTTGGTGCAGAGAATTTGAGGAGTTGATGAAAAGTGAGTTTGAGATGAGTGCCATGGGTGAGCTTACATTCTTTTTGGGCCTTCAAGTGCAGCAGAAATCAGTTGGTATTTTCATTCATCAAGAGAAATATGTGCATGACATCCTCAAGAAGTTTGATATGGAACTTGATGGATCTTGGACACTCTCCTTGTGTCAATGATATTTTGTATAATATTATCAAGCAAGCGGAATTTACTTAAGTAATACTTAGAAGATGAATTACATGATGTATGAGAATAAACACAAGTCAACACAAAACTCAAGCTCCAATATTATTAATGAATAATACGAGTGATCTTAACTTATCACTGGGTTACACCTTGAAGCTTTCGTAGGTAATATTGTAATGTAATACGTACCTAAGACAATGACCCAGGATCTCCTTTTATACAACAAGGAGTCCTTTACAAGATAAGTATAAAGCTAACATAATAGAATATACACAAGATCTATTCTATACTTATCAAAACGCGCTTAACTTTATCATAAATGATAGCGGTGGTAATGAAGAACTTGTAGATTGGAATACGCTTCCACCGCTAGTGTTAAACCAAGCGAAGTAAACTACTACTATCCGTGGTAACGGATTATTCCCAACAATCCTCCCTAAACTTATGATTTCTCTGCAAATCAATAAGTTTCTTCAATATGCATTAACTTCAAGGATTTGGAGAATTCAATCAAACACTTCACTTCTTTTCTCTTAACTTTTGTATAACTCTTGAACATCGATCTTAAAGCCTTTGTAACAATGCTCGACCTTCTCATTGTTTTCATTGACTCTTATGTGTAAGCTTAATATTACTTTAAGAGCTCCACTCTAAGTGGATATTCTTTCTCAAGCATGAAAAAGTCTTCCATTAGTCAGAGACATGATGAACTTCACATGAATCATAGTAAAACCATTTAGTACCAAAACATGTGAACAAGGTTTTCCAAAGAGTCATCATCAAGATTTGGTTCAAAAAGCCTTCTAAGATTTACCCATAACTCATCTCCTTTGCATCTTTGAGATCTTGAGCATTAAACCTTTCTTGAACTAATTTCCATAGTTTATTAAGGTCATCTTTGTCAAAAGCTTTAATAAGATCTTCAAATGTCATGAATGATGAAGTTTCACCTCCCAGCCTTGTGATCTTCCATGTTGGAGCAAGATTGCTAGTAGTGTAAACTTCCCAATCAATAATAGGATGTCGAATCTGCAGTGGTTTTGGATAAAAATCTCTGTCTTCAATCACAATCATTTTAGTCATTTGTTCTTCAGTTAACTTCTCGGTAGGAATCTCCTTCTCAGTAGACTTTGTATGATCTTCATCAACCTTAGTCTTCTTACTAGTTTGAGAATCACTTACTTTGGCCTTCGCTTCAATCTAGGAATTGTTCTTCTTCTTCTTCGTAACCCATTGGAATAAAGATTTATCTTGTTTTACGCCTGTAGTAAGCCTTTGAACTTGATCATCGACATTCCTTTAAATTGATGCTTTTTCCGCTTACCAACATGACAACAATAAGACTTCATATATGCGGTATTTGTGCCTTGGTTGGTTGTCTTGGTTTGCCTCGATTCTTTTGACCAATTAATCACCTCTTCAAGTGCTTGATTGTTCTTCATTTGAATAAAATCCGCTAACCGAGCGCTTCTTTGTTCCTCGCTTAAGGATGCATCAAGAACAAGGTCAATTGCCTTTTTCTTGATTTCGGATTATTAGCCACCGTAAACCGAATGTCTTCTTCGAGGAACATAGCTAAACCGTGTGGAGCTTTTTCTTTCATAATTGTAGGTTGAATGATGGAAATTAAATCAAGATCTTCCATTCTCGTCCAATCTTTTAGCTTCCAAAAGCTTGCAACTTCTAGTTCTTTCAATCTTTTCTTTTCAAAGAACTTTCTCAAGAATTTGATCTTACGCTATCTTCTCGAGCAAATTCTATATCAAGATCAATCAACTTTTCTTTTCTTTGAAATCTTACTTTCGTGTTGTCAGTACATCTTCCATAACTGCTTTACCCTTGTCTGCCTTCAATTTATCAAATTCTTCACTTGCGTAGCAATATTTGGCTCTGCAGAGAAATAAAACGATGGTAAAATCGGTTGCGCTTGGAAAATATCTTGATCTTTAAGTTGCTCTCCATGAGTTTCAGCTTCCTTTACTCCTTTACTTGTATCTCCTTCATCTTCAAAATCAATTGTCCTCCCTCGTCGAACCTATGTTCCTCCCCTGCTTGGAAGAATTTCCCAAATCTTGATCAATTGAATCACCATTAGAAGGTGAGGATGAAGATGAAATCACCATCTTTGCAACGCTTGTGCTTTTCAACCTCGCATCTCTTCCTTTAAGGTCCGAATCTGCTTTTAATAGTTGTAAATCCTTGGGATGCTGCTTCTTGACAGTAGCCAAATCCTTTTGTAGAGACTCAACTTTCTTTGCTAATTTGGTACACAAAACCATCAATTCCATTTGGTTTCCACTGCCCTCAGCACTTCCAACTGTGTTACATGTTGGGAGAGGTGAATCATGGGGCAAAGGTCCAGATTCCTCCATAGTAGGACTAGGTGGAAGTCTAGAACCACCACCAAAAGGTTCAGAAACTTGTTGTGTTGTCATGAAAGGAGTTGTCTGTTTAGACCTTCTCTCATAGGTTCTTGAAACTGGTGGGCTATAATCAATGTTGGGAACATTAATTATGGATGTATTTTGTTCAGATGAAATTTTAGCAAGCATTTGGGGTAGGAGAGGTGTAAAAATCATATTGCCATCTTTATTCAAATTTTGAAAAACTTTAGGCTTTAGGCAACTGATTTGATAAATGATATTATGAGGTTGCGGTTGAAATTCATTTAGCACTTGCACTTGCACACACCTCGATACATTAAAAATTTGGTTTTACTTTGTACATTGCCTTTCATACTAGTAAAAATATAGTTGGACCAGTTGAAAATCTTATTAGTGACTAGACAAACCAAAGGATAAGCCATGGTTGAACGAAATTGCTCATAAGATGTTTTCTTAGGACTAAGGCAATGTAACAAAGTATGAATTAAAAATCTCCAGTGGGGACAAACACCACTCTTTTTGAAAGTAGCCTTTTTGTCAGTGGTATCATACCCCATAGATGATAAAATATCATGAATTTCAGACATAGGTAATGTGATGAGACCATTGAGATCATCCAAATGAAGTACTCTCCTCAAGGATGCCTCAGTAACATCAATAGTTACCCCATCTACAGTGGCTTTGAGAGCATCCACTGTTTCATGTGTATCTCTATTCTCAAGTGTTATGGACTAAGCAGAAGTCCAAAACTAATTGATTTGAGAGATATATATTGTGGGTTTTAATAGCAAAGCATACCTTATATGAGTAGTATGAAGAAAGTCCACAATTTGATGAAAAACAGGGCCACTCTTCTCGTTAGATTTTTGTAGGTAGGCCACTAGGTTGTGCTCATCTGCAAATTTCAAAGAATCCGTAGAAACTTTTGATGAAAAATATTATTATGTCAGTAAGAATTGAAGTAATGACTAGCCAATTGAGAGAAAAAGATATATAGGGTTAGGGTTTAGAATTGATGCGCAAGTAAAACTATCTTTAGAAAGTAGTTATAATATAGAAAGAAGATAATTTACTTAATATTTTAACCCTATATATATATATAACTATCAGTGGTTACTTTCAACGGCTAGTAAAATTAAATTCGACATAATCGGTTATAACGGCTAGAACAACAAAGGTAAAATAACACATCGCTGGAAATCGTGAACTAGCGATGGTAATTTTTCACAAAAATTTCAAAGAGCGATGGAAAATAAAATCATTAGTAAACAATATCGCTCCCATTATAGTTTTTAGCAAACTATCGCCTATCAACGGATTTGATATGTCTTTACCATGAGCCGTTTGCTATGGATCGCCAACTCTTAATCATAAAGAATATGGTGAGTTGATAACCATATAGTTTTTGGTAAACTATCAACCATAAATGGATTTGTCAAGTCTTTACCAGTAGCCGTTTGCTCTGGACTAGTTGATTCTTATGTGTATAAGACATGGTTAATCAATAACCATTTGTTGTGTATCTCAGATATACACCTTTTAACTCCAAATTCTCATCAAAACTTGATTATACCAACTCATACAACAATTGCATTACCCTACAGCCTCCCCTCAACACCAGAAAACATTTATGGATTAAGCATTCCAAGACTTGTTACCAAGTACTGAAATCTTCCCACATCAAGACCTTTTGTTAATAAATCAGCATAGTTGTCATCAGTAGGAATTTTGACAACTTGAATTAGTCCCTTTTCATAGCAATCTTGAATGAAATGGTGTCTAACTCGAATGAAATGGTGTCTAATTTCAATATGTTTGGTCTTTGTGTGTTGAACAGGATTCTTTATTATGCAAATGGTACTGCTATTGTCAATATGTATGATGGTATTCATGAAATTGTACCCATAGTCCAAAAGTTGATTCTGAAGCCATAGAACTTGAGCATAGCAACTTGCAGCTGCTATATACTCCGCTTTAGTTGAAGAATTTGCCACCATTGTTTGTTTCTTGCACTGCCATAACACTAACTTGTTGCCAAGAAATTGACATCCACCAGTTGTAGATTTTCTATCCAAGCTAGCTCCAGCATAGTCACTATCTGAGTAAGTAACCAGATCTAAAGGAGAATCTCTGGAGTACCACAATCCCAGAGTAGGAAATTCTTTAAGATATCCGAAAATCTTCTTCACAACTTTCAAGTGAGAGAACTTGGGAGTAACTCAAACCTTGCACAGCACACACAAAGAAACATAATATCGGTCTAGATGATGTAAGATACATCAAAGAACCAATCATAGACCTATACATGTGCACATCAACAGCTTTCACCACTATTTTCCTTAAGAAGTAGATGTGTAGTCTTGTCTGCAGGAGTCCGGATGACTTTGCATCAAGAACTTGAACTTCTTTAGTATCTCACCACATATTTATCTTGATTAATGAAAATACCATCCGGCTTTTGTAGTACTTGAAGTCCCAAAAGAATGTGAGTTCACCCATAGAACTCATCCGAAATTCTTCATCATTAGTTTCTCAAAATCTTTGCACATCTCTGCCTTTGTAGACCCAAAATAATATCATCAACATAAACTTGAACAAGCAAGATATCATTCTTGTCTTTCTTGATGAACAAAGTTTGATCCACTCTGCCTCTATGAAACCCATTTGCCAGAAGATAAGTAGTTAAGGTTTCATACCATTTCCTTGGTGCTTGATGCAAGCCATACAAAGCTTTAACAACCATGTAGACTTTGTTAGGATATTCAGGGTCTTCAAAGCCTGGAGGTTGTGATACATAAACCTCCTCATCTATCTGCCCATATAGAAAAGCACTTTTTACATCCATTTGACAGACTTTAAATCCCATAAAAGATGCATAGGCTAAGAACATCCTAATTGCTTCAATCCTTGCAACAGGGGCAAACACTTCTTCATAATCAATACCCTCCTCTTGAGTATATCCTTGAGCCACAAGCCTAGCTTTGTTTCTAATAACAATTCCCCTTTCATCTTTCTTGTTTCTGAACACCCATTTAGTACCTATTACCTTCTTGCCAGAAGGCAAATCACAAAGCACCCATACCTTTTGAAGCTTAAATTGGAGCAGCTCTTCTTGCATTGCTTCCACCCAAGTTTCATCTTCAAGTGCCTTGTAAACATTCTTTGGCTCCATTTGTGACAGAAAACACATAAATAGACATTCATTCTTGCCTTCAAGTATTTTAGATTCATATATTCTACTTATGAATCCATGAACATCAGGCAACTTTGTTTGTCTTCTAGTCTTCACAGTGAATAGACATCCCCAATCACATTTTCAAGAGGATGTGATTTATGAATAGAAGTGTGGGAGTCCGAGGAGCTGCAATCTCTTGGCATATTTGAAATTTCAACATCATTGGCTCGAGCTTCCATAGTAATCGGAGTGGTGATTCCCACATCTAGTGTTGCGGTGGAAACACTTTGCGAACAAAGGAATCAATTTCCACCGCTTTAATTATCAAGATTCATATTACTATTTCCTTCTTTTTCCAAATCACTAGAAGGATGAGCAACTCCGCTTTTAGTAAATCATTATTATCCGCATAGTCCCAAAGAGGTAGATCAATTCATCTTGATCATCTGCATCCTCTTTGCTTAGTTCATCATCATCAAAAACTCTTACTCAAACGCAAAATCAAAGAAGATGTTCTCAGAAAACAGCACATAATTCATAGTATTTGTTAGAGTATCAAGATCAAACAATTTTTCCGACCGCTCTTTGACATTGACTTTGTTTTCCGTGAACTCAACATGCGATTCTCTTCAATCTTTTGGGTTCTTAAGTTGAATACTCGAAAGCTTTACTAACCATGGAATACCCAACAAAATACCCTTCATCGCCTTTTCATCAAATTGCCCGGATAATATATGGTATTGAGAATAGATACATGACACCCAAATGGTCTCATAAAGTCAAGGGTAGGTGGTTTTCCCCTAAATAATTCATAAGGTGTCTTGTTCTTTGTCATTACCACTAAAACCCTGTTTTGCACATAACATGTAGTGTTACCTGAAATTTCAAAAGTAATTGGCAATTTGGAATCGGCCTACATGGTTCTAGCAGCTTCTATCGTGTCCTGCTCCTCCTCTCAAAGAACACCATTTTGTTGAGGAGTTCTAGCCACATTAAATTCTCTTTTAATACCTTTATCTCTGCAAAACTCATCCATAACTCTATTCTTGAATTCGGTTCCATTGTCACACCTAATGATTTTAACTTTCATATCATATTGGTTTTCTACTGTGATAAATATCTTGAGGATGCCATTGTTTCATCCTTAGTTCCAAGAAAGAAAACCCATGTAAATCCGCTAAAATCATCATCACCATGAGACAATATTTTTAAGATTCAAGTCGCTCACGATGTAGGACCAAATAAGTCTATATGTAACATTTGAAGTGGGTGAGCAATAGAGTTAACCAACTTTGACCTGCAAGAAGCTCTGTGTTGTTTGCTTTTAAGACAAGCCACACCGGTTTGATCATTTTCAAATCTTTTCTGAGGTAGACCTCTCACTAAACCATCTTTGACAATCTTGTTAATGGTTTTGAAGTTAACATGACCAAGTCTTCTATGCCATAACATGGATTCATCCATCGTGGCCTTTGCAAGCAAGCAAGCATAATCATCTTTAGCTACAATGTTGTTCATATCAAAGCTATAGAGATTGCCTTTTCTAGAAACTTTAAGAAGAATCGACTTTCATCGTGCATCTTAAAATCCTCGAGAGAACAAAGCACATATCTTTGGTAAAAGAACATTGTTCATCTTGTCACACATTTGTGACACACTAAAAGATTGTACTTAAGCTCTTTTACATAGTACACAGGTTCAAAGTCCAAGTTACCAGTTTTAATGACACCTTTACCAGTAACTTTTCCATTTACTCCACCTCCAAAACTAACATATTGTCCATCATAATGCTCAAAATCATAAAGATAGGACTTGTTTCCAGTCATGTGCCTTGAACACCTACTATCTGTATATCCTTGATCTGACCTTTTTGTCCTTGGATGTTCCTGCACGTATAAGTAAAGAGTTAGTTTCTTTTGGGGACCCAAGCCATGATTGACTTGGATCTGCTTCGTGTATCAATATAGTTAAATCTATCAAAGGTCATTGATACACCATTGGGATTGGTTGTAGAGGTATTTCCTTTAGGTTTCCATTCCCAACGTGCCGAGTACTTCACAACATTGCCCATGTCCCCATTTTCTTATTAAAACCCTTGCGGTGGTAACTTTTGAATGAGCAAAGGTAATCGCGGTTTCTTTTTAGGTACCCACTGTTGGTTATTATTAACCTTTTAGCTTGAAAGGTTCTTTTTCCTGCTTATGCAGATTTATTAAAACTTGTTTTGTTGTTTGCACTTTAACAGTCACTTAGGGTGGCAAGCAGTTACAGCTTTTGCAAGGGCAAACGTTTGAGGCCACTTCTAAGTTGAACTCGCTCTTGGGACCATTTTGCAATGAGAATTAGGGTGTACATTATGTTGATACTTGTTAGTCTCCACCCTTTTATACCCATAGACTTCTCTTCTCCCAACATGATAGTCACAATAAGCATGTAAATGATCAAAACTACCACGATATAGCATGCCTTATTGTTCATAACAAAATCACTACCTAGTTGTTGAGATTTAACATGATTCCAACTCCTATGGTTACCCCTAGGAGTCAGAGGCTTGTTCCTATACATCTCAAAGATACCTTATAGTTGGTCTAGGTTTATTAATTGGTTTCCTAGGTTCCTCCGTAATAAAGATTAACAACTTTTGGGATAGTAGTCTTTACATTCTTTTAACATTATCATCAACAACTGATGAGTCACTAGCACTCTCAAAAACATCATTATCAAGCTTACTCTCTTCCTCACTCTTCACCACTGTGTCCTTTAAAGGACCATATTCTCTTACAAGTTCCTTAAAATCTTCTAAACCCAGATGAGCTAAATCTACACCGAGGTGATGGAACACCTCTTAGTGGTGGTGGCACCGATTATAACCCATACCGGACTTAGCTTTATTAATTACTTGAGCATTCCAAATTTTATCAATTGACTTAGACTGATGATAACCTGTGTCTAGAGTTAAATTGATATTATTAGTTTTCTTTTGTAGCTTTTCAAGCTCTATTTGGTATGCATCATTCACACCTTTTGTATGATCTAACTCTCTTCTAAGAAGAATCATATCATCATTATATTTTGATTCATTTCCTTGAAAGTTCTCTATTTGTTTTTCTAAAAGCGCCATGGCTCTCCTAAGATTAGACACAAGATAATTAGCGCAGTATAACTCTTGTCTTTCATTAGAATATAAATCGTTAAGTCTTTCAACTTCTATAGCAATTACATGTTTTAGAGTAACATTCGAGTTTTGTACCTCAGTCGAGAAAGCCATAAGAGCAACTTTAGCGTAAACAAGAGCAAGATCTCAGATGTTCTTCTTCAAGATCATCACCATGAAACTCCAATCATAGCATACACCATCAATAGCCAACATTGCCTTTGGTTCTTCCACGCTTGGTCCCTTCTTTTGCTTGTACCATGTAGACCTATTATCCTTGGTCTTTGGTCTTCTACGCTCTCTAGCAAATGTCCAAACTTGTGGCGCTTAAAGCACTCCACTTTTTTCTTATCAAAGCCTCGCAGATCATCACCATTAATGTGGATAGGCTTGCCGCCTTCTTGTAGAATTTCTTAGCCCTCATGCTAAAAGAGCTATCTCGCCATTTTATATCCATATCCTCCAAGTCATCTTCATCAATTTGCTCTATGTCTTCATGAGTTAAGAGAGAGCCATCAACTTGTGTGGAGATAAAAGCATAAAAGTTAGGATCTCCAATACTAGCAACCTTCTTCTTTGATCCTGCAGTGGCAATATTTACATTGCCAGTGAAAATTTTAGAACCTACAGTGGCAACATCATCATCACTTTCATCTTCAGAATCATCACTGTCAAAAGAAATTGTGGTCTTCCTTCTCTACCTCAATGCCAAACACAGTTAGCTGTGTAACAATCTTCTAAAGTTTGGTGAAAATTTATCAAGTGAGTCATTGCTTGAAGCGGAGAAGTTTTCATAACTTTGCTTCAACAATGTCTTCCGAGTCTTCTTTGTAGCATCATTACCACCAAACACCGAGCAAATCTCTTCAAGCAGTTCTTTAGCGCCTTGAATTTGTCAATGCAATAATCTGGTCTCTAGGAAGAGTCATCGCCAATGACTTCTAGCTTTAAGATCATTCTTCTTTGAGCTTTTCAAGACTTGATTCTGTGCACGTAACTTTCACAACATCTCGTGTCACCAACTTTGAAGTAGTGGTCACAGATTTGAAAGAATCACCAAATTGAATGATCTCCCATAGAGCATAGTCCCGTATGAGGAAGTATTGCTCAATCAAGATCCTCCACATCTCAAACTCATTAAGCTTAAGCTTAGGGAGTCCAGGTGTAGAAGAAGATTTGGATTGGTTGTTTTCCATCTCCATTGACTTGAGTGAGTGAGTCAAGCTAATTCTTTGGATCTTCTAAAACAAAATATCGAACCTCGCCCGATACCACTTGATGGATCTTGGACACCTCCTTGTGTCAATGATATTTTGTATAATATTATCAAGCAAGCGGAATTTACTTAAGTAATACTTAGAAGACTAATTATATGATGTATGAGAATAAACACAAGTTAACACAAAACTCAAGCTCCAATATTATTAATGAATAATACGAGTGATCTTAAATTATCACTAGGGTTACACCTTGAAGCTTTCAGAGGTAATATTGTAATGTAATACGCACCTAAGACAATGACCTAGGATCTCCTTTTATACAACAAGGAGTCCTTTACAAGACAAGTATAAAGCTAACATAATAGAATATACACAAGATCTATTCTATACTTATCAAAATGCGTTAAACTTTAACATAAAATGATAGCAGTGGTAATGAAGAACTTGCAGTGGGAATACGTTTCCACTGCTAGTGTTAAACCAAGCAGTGTAAACCACTACTATCCGTGGTAACGGATTATTCCTAATAGAACTAGTTAGGACTGCAACTACTCCTTATGAAGCCCCAAAGACTAAGTCAAATAATGAACCAGATCCTCCTGTTAATGTTCATCTCTACAGATCCATGATTGGTTCACTTATGTATTTGACTGCTTCTAGGCCTGATATTATGTTTGCAGTTAGTGCTTGTTCTAGGCATCAGGTCACTCCGTTGACTTCCCATTTGACTGCTGTCAAGAAGATTTTCAAGTATCTCAAGGGTCAACCTAAGTTGGATTTTTGGTATCCTAGAGAATTTCCATTTGAGTTGGAAGCTTATAGTGATAGTGACTATCTTTGGTTCAAACTTTGATAGGAAATTTACTATTGGGGTCACGGTTTACGGAAGGAGATTAATCTCTGTAATGCAAGAAGCGACCATAGTGGCTACATCTTCTAACGTCGAATATGTTGTCGCTTCTAGTTGTTGTGGTCGTACTTTGGATTCAAAATCGCTTATTGGATTATGGGTTCAATTTTATGAACACTAAAATCTTTATAGACAACCAAAATACAATCAGATTGTTAAAATCCTGTTTTTCATCGTGAGAACTAAACACATAGAAATTAGACTCCACTTTATCGAGATGCTAATGAAAACACCTTATTCAAGTGGTTAAAATACATACGATGAAAATGTAGCGATTTGTTGACTAAAGCTTTTGATGATCCAAGGTTTCAATATTTGGTTGTCCATATAGGCATGATCAACCCCTGATTGTTGTGTTTGAGGGGAGGATTGTGCCTAACGGGAGGTTACTGGTTTAAGGGGAGGATTTATGTTGTATATTTTGTATATTTTTGCATATATTGTATATATTTGTTTTGTATGTTTTGTTTTCTACTAACCATCCTGCAGATCTAGTATCAAACAAACAATTAGTGGCAAAAGATAGCAAAAGATTAATCTATCAAAGTCTTTTATTCATTAATACAAGCTGCATTCTGAGATGCAGTATCACAATACAAGACTTTTTAAACAACACTGCTGATTACATTAAGACACAATCCTTACAAGCCTCACCAAAGACACCTCTAGACTCCAGCTTCCATCTTCAAGGCTACTTCTCAGGCCTCCTATTTCCCCACTATGGCATCCTCTGATGCTTCTTTCCCTATGTGTTGATGAATGACCACACTGGCTTTGCAACTATACCAAGAACTGTAGATCTCTTATCAGGGTTTTAGGTGGAGGGTTCTGGTCTTGGAGCAATGTTGATTGGCCTAGAAGATGAATCATTCTCCTCATCAGTATCTGCATTTTTGGCATTAAGCTCAGAATTGGATACTTCATACTCCACATGGGGAGGAGGATTGGGCAGATCCTCTTCTGAAAAGTTTAAGCAAATGGTGATTTGAGAGGAGGGTCTCTGGACATGTATGTCACACTGGAGTAGCCACGGGGAAAATAGTTTAACCATCCATCATGGGATAGCTCACTCTCAGATGAGTCTGAAGATATTTCGATGGGATGATTTGGAGAGTTGGTCATGATGGTTTGGTTGGTAATCAACTCTGGTGTTAGGGTTATGTGGGTTGTATGTATGTTTGATGAGGCAAGGGGTTGGTTATATATGCATAGTAAATATGGAATCTTTTGGTTGGTAGAATTTATGGCTGTAATTGATGGTTGGAATTTGTATCGTTAAAGGTTCTGATTGGAGATTGTTGATCCACTGTTATGGATTCTTTCTCCATTCCTTCTGGTAATGTGATGGTTTCTGCTGATGGGCTGTGGATTCTGCTGGCAACATTGAATTGGTAGCTGCGGACAAGAGTTAATTGGTTTCTGCTGATTGACTTTTTATTTCTGTTGGTATTGATATTTTCGGAATTTATCTTGGGAATTAATTAAAGTCAAAATTGGTCAAAGATTCGTTCCGAGTTTGTTGCCAATTTAAACGACTATTTTTGTTAACAACTTTAAATAGTCAATCAGTATAATCCCACGACCTAATTTTTCAATTCCTTTTCAATTTGAATCAAACCCATCTTCAATCTTTTCAACCTTCATCAATGGCAAAACTTTCTTACAAAGTCGATCATAATAAAGTTTCTTTCTTGGAGCGGGACAAAGGAGGTGATCTGTATGAATCAATGATTGATTTTCTCTTGTGCTCCAAAATTAGTTTGCTTGATAGGTATGCTAAGAAGGTGGATGATCTTGAAGCTGAATTGAAGGAGACAAGGCAGACTCTAGGTGGTGCTATTGTGAAATTTCAAAAACGGGTGACTAACTTAGAGGTTAAGTAGAACAAAAGAAGAAGCAATGTTGTCGTTCCTGATTCAGAAGAGGAGCAAGACAATGAACGGACTCATATTGATCTGGAAGCACTTTATATCTTGGCTTCTGTTTCTTTGGGTACAACTGCAACAAAGAAGGATTCAGAGGTCCAGGTTTTTAAAAGGAAAAGGATCACAAGGAAGGTCAATATGAATACTAAAGCATCAACATCTGAGTTTGTTGCTGCTGACAGTTCTGTGGTTCCTCCGGATCATTCTGTTGCCACTGATATCCATGTTGCTTCTAAACCTGTACAGCTTCCTACTGAATCCACTTCTGCTGATGAGATTTATGCTAATAAGACTCTTTTTGATGATGCTGAAACTCATGTTTCTACTAATCCTAAGGTTTCATCTGTTGAGGTTGAACCCATGTCTGATACGCATGAAAATAAGGGAAAGGCTAAAATAATAGATGAGGATATGGATTCAGATGCTTATAGGGCTGAACAGGTTAGGCGATTGAGACTTCATGAGATTTCCCAACGAGATATGGAAGTGGCTGCAATGACTCAAGCTGCTTATGATGCGGAGTTTTGAAGTCAGGCTCACAAAGTTCCTGATGTCACACCTCAGAGAATGAAAGAGCTTGATGATCTTGCTCTACAATTTACAGACGACACTTGGAATCAACTGGCGAGTGATGTCACTACCAATCCATCTCTTGCCCAATCTATATTGGGTGGCGCGTTTAATTATGAGAACTATGTTGATGATATCCTTGCTTTGGTTAGACAGAGAAAGAAAGCAGATGCAGAGCGCAAGGCTAAATCTAAACGAGATAGACGTCTTTCTCAAGCTGAACAGAAGAAACATATGAGGGAATTTGTGAAGAATACGAGTTCTGCTGTCTACAACACTGGCTGGTCTATGGCATTTGTGAATTCTCTGTCCGATGATCAGTTGGTCATAGAGTATAACACAATTCTCACAAGGTTGGAGAGGGATGGTCTCAATCCTTATGCCAGGGTGAAACGTTCTTAATCTCTTTTGGAAGGATCTGACTCTAAGAGATTAAAGACTGCTGATGCTCCTGATAATGCTCTAGTTTCTACTGAAGAGACAATAGTAGATATAACTCAGCATATTCCTTTTGAGAATACTCCAAAGTCTTCTGCTGAGGTTCTTGTATCTGTTTCTGCTGAAGGTGTAACATCAGTTTCTCCTGATGATGTGGCACCTACTTCTACTGATGGAGGAAAGGTTCCTTCTACTAATACACCAGAGCATGTGTCCACTCCTGCTTCTACCCAAAATCCACCAGTTATTTCATCTGACAAGGAGGAGGTTGTCACCCCTGTTACACCAGTGGTCCAAACTGTTGATGTAGAGGATTTTGTGGAGGATGATTCTGATGAGGAACCTGTAGTATGGTCTATGTTTGTAAGATGGGAACTCACACCCACTGGTCTTGGTGGTTTGGGATCATGTAACTCTGTCTATCGCCAAAGATGGGTTTGTCTGACATTTTACTTTTCTTACTGAGATAATGAATTTTCTGTCCAGACAAGATCTTATTGCACTTTATGGAATGGTGTCAAAACACTTTGAATCTCATCCTACAACAGGTGCTGGACTAATGTTGCTGGGTGATCTTCAAGTTTTGTTTGATTCCAAATATCAGGATGGTGCAGGTTTAAGATTTGGGAAAGTCAGAATCAGTGGAGGGTTTATGGTTGGACATTTTATCCATTGTCTCGTGTACATGTTGTGCAGACCTGGTCTGGGGTTTATGGTTATATGTTTTCGGATCAAAACTATCCTTTTTTTGTACCTCTGATGGAGCAAATGCTGAAAAAGAAGCTGGGTTTCTCTACTGCTCCTGTTGGAAATGATATGGTAAATGTAGAACAGTTAGTTAAACATATTAAGGATAAACTCATTGCTTCTTCTGCCGATTCTTCTTCTTGAAGTCTCGGTATGTTGTTATATTGATTATTTCTTTTCTTATCTTTTATTTAGTGAGTTAAAATTATATATATATATATATATATATATATATATATATATATATATATATATATCATTTCAGATATATTGTTTGTTTGCTAACTTTCATCTTTGAGGATCATGTTGTACAGTTATGTCTTATATATGGTTTTTAACTCACCATGTCTTAAGTGACAAAGGGTTAACTTGCTATGGGGGTACGGCTCTAGTGAGTATTTTCAAATCCGTTGATAGTTGCTGATTTACTAAAAATCAGAGGGTTATCAATGTACCCTGGTCTAACACACCAAACATTGGCTACTCAATGAGCAAACGGCTCTGGTAAAGAGACATCAAATCCGTTGGAAGGTTAACAACTTGCCTATAAGTTGTATGGTGCTCAACTCACCATGTCCTCATAGATGAAGAGTTGGCTAGCCCACAAGTTCATGGCTTGTGGTAAAGGCAGTGGAATCCCATGACTAGTCCTGAGTTAACGACTTCAGGTAAAGACAAATCAAATCCGTTGATGGCTGTGATGGTTTGCCAAAAGTCATTAGGGTTTTCCAACACACCATTGATTCACGTTCTGAGTGTTGGACTGGTTATTGGTTTACCTTGGTGATGTCATCATTCCACCAAAGAATAAGCTAGCCCAAGAGTGAGTAGCTACTTGGTAAAGGCTCATCAAATCTACTTAGGTTCCTGTTGATGATTAGATTCTGATGTTGCTGCATAGGAGCTGCTGATGGATCTTTTTGCATTCATGCTGATACTGGTGGTACTAGGAGTTGCAGCTGGTTCATTCTTGTGCTTCAGTTCCTGTGGTCTTCAATCCTCTTACACGTTCAAGATCTATCTGGAAACTTGAAGTTAACAAGGTCAAATTCAAGTTTAGGGGAGGATTGTTAGGAATTATAGGTTCCTCCTGATAACGTTTCCTGCTGATAGCTTTAGTGTTCCTGCTGATAGTGTAGTTACTGCATATAGTGCAGTTGCTACTGATGGTTAATATTGTTTCTGTGGATATGTAGTTTCCGTATTATGAGTATTTAGTTAGGATATGCATGAGTTAAATTAGGAATAGATAATGCATATCTTTTACGTGTTTAGTAAGCTGCAGAATTAGGGTTTATTGTAGTATAAAAGAAACCTACGGCTAGGGTTAATGTACGCTTGTCAATAACATTATTAGCAATTCAATATAGATCCATAGAAGATCAAGTATTTGGTGTTTATTGTCTTCTTAATTCTTGTGTTTATATTCCGTGTGAACATAAGTTTAGTAAAGGTTCTCCATAGTTTTCTTGTGATTACACAGGTTTACTATACTTTCATTAAGGCTCTCAAGATCTATCCGGGACTGATCCTACAGTTAGTTACATCTGGAGTACCTGCATGTAGGTTAGCTTTATTTTCTAAGGACACAGGTTTATAGTTCATAGAGTCAGACAGATAATCCAAGTCAAACATCCATCTATGTCCTATTCCTGGGACATTAGGCTTCTCCTCAAGAATGCTTACATGGAGAGTTACTTCTACTCTTTTGGTCACTAAGTTGTACACTCTAAATGCCTTACTGGTTAGTGAGTACCCTACCAAGAAACATTCATCAGATTTACCATCAAATTTTCCAAGGAGACTAAGAGTATCTAGAATGGTAATATGGCACCCAAAAGGTCTTATATAGCTAATAATTGGTTTATGACCAAACATAAGCTCATAAGGAGTCTGGAGTTGAGGTTTTGTCACCCTTACCCTATTGAAAACATAAGAAGCAAGTTAACCGCTTCAGCCTAAAAAGTGGTTGGTAAGTGTATGTCTGCTAGCATGGTCCTAGCTGCCTCAATAAGGGTCCTATTCATTCTTTCAACAACTCCATTCCAAGGCTGTGAAGATCAAGATCTCGCGTATGATCGTTTTTGTCTTTGCAAGATCGAGATCGTAGGATCGGATCGCGATCCTACGATCCTACCAATTTGTCATATTTTGTAAACAAATGATAAACGAGTCATATTGTTTTACATTTATACTCAATGTCAAAAATAAATTCAAATTATGTCCTCTTGAAAATGACAAATTTCAAAGTTCAAACACCAAAGTAATAATAAAACACAAAAAATAAAGTTGCAATCGTTAAATTAATGATTTAGCAGAATAATATTACATAACATGAGTCCTAAATATCTCAAAACATACGAGCCATCTACGTGATTTCAAGGAAACATACATTTCATTAGTGGCATTTCAAAACATACCCTTTGATTAGTTTAATCACAATGAAGTAAGTAAATTGAATTATTGAAAACTTTTAGACTATAATCTGTTTAGAAAAGTAGAAAACTAGGTATAAACTATAATCTATTTAGAAAATCAAACAACAGTGATTTACTTATTAGACATTAGCAAAGCACATGTTTCTTTTTTGGCATAAGCAAGTGAGATGGACTTAGAAGATATAAAAAGTAAAAAAAAAAGAAGGTAACTCGAATCGCGTGATGATCCTACGATCTTACGTGCGATCTTACGTGCGATCCTACGATCTTACTTACGATCCTACAACATATGCGATCCTATCACGATCCTACACGGTTTTAGCAAGTAAATACATAAACTCGTACGATCCTACGAGTTTACACGCGATCTTGACAGCCTTGCTCCATTCTATTGTGGAGTTCTTGCAACTCTATATTCTTGTTTACTGCCCTTATTTTCACAAAATTCAAGCATTTACCTATTCTTTAACTCTATGCCATTTTATGATCTAATTATCTTAACCTTGTGATTTTGCTGGTTCTCTATCTGTTTAATAAAAGCTAGAAGAATGCATGTAGTTTCATCCTTAGTGGACATAAAGAAAACCCAACAAAACCTAGTGCAATCATCAGTGATCACAAGACAATAGCTGGCATAATTAATACTCTTAACAGAAGTAGGACCAAATAAATCCATATGCAAGGTGTGTAATGGGTGAGTTCGAGTTCTAACTGATTTTGCCTTGCATGAGGCCCTATGTTGCTTTCCCTTGTTGCAAGAAACACATGTGTGGTAATTCTTAAAAGTCTTATCAGGTAATCCTCTAACTAGGTTTCCCTGTACAAGTTTGTTAAGATTTTTAAAATTGATATGACCAACTCTTTTGTGCCACAATTTAGACTCATCAAGTGAGGCTTTTGCAATCAAACAAGCACCACCTTTGGCAGCAGGAGGTGTCTTCATATCAAAACTGTATAAGTTGTGTTGTCTTGGGACCTTAAGAAGTATCTGATTCTCATCAAGAAGCTTAAAGTCTGAAGTTAACACAAAGCATTCTGGCCAAAAAAAGAACCTTATGTCGCTTATCACAAATTTGTGATATTGAGAAAAGGTTAAAGTGTCCAAGTTCTTTCACAAAAGATACACTCTCAAATTCTAAATTGCCCACTTTAATTTTACCTTTACCAGTAATGTAGCCTCTGCTACCACCAAAAGTAACAAAACCTCCTTGGACTTCCTCAAACTCCACCAAGTGATCCTTGTTACCAGTCATATGCCCAGAACATCCACTATCAACAATTCCTCTGCTTCTTGACTTCTGGTGTGGATATTCCTGCATATCAAAAAGAGAAATTAGTTTCTCTTGGGGACCTTGGCCTTTAGAGGCTTGGGTCTGCCTTGTGGAACTTGAGAATTCAAAGTATAACTTGAAGATGGTCCATTATTACTCTTGGAGTGTGGTTTAGTCTGTATCCAAGTATAACCTGCTGAGGGCTTAACAGCAGTCCCCCAATTTCCCTTTGCAGCATAAGATTGAAACATTTGAGCTGCATTATGAACTATGGGTCTTCTCACAGGTGAATGTGAACCATAATGAAATCTTTTGTTGAATTGGTTCACCTATGGTTTTCTAAACACGGGACTGTGATGTAGGTTTTACTGACCAGGTTATAATATTTATAAAGTCTCGTTATACCTATGGTCTACCCTAATGCACTAACGGGCTGTGGATCCGGTCGTGTGTAGTGTAGTATTCGGTAAAATCGAGGTCGTCCCAAGAGCTACGTGGATCGGAAATTAACTTGCTTTTAAGATTGAAATAATAAATTAACTAATAGGACAAGAGATCATAGAAAGGCAAGAGATGTGATCAATGAAAGGAGAGTGGTGCTAACCTAGTTATTCCTCCTAGCTAGTAATGTCTACGTCTACTTACTTCCAATTACTTCAGGTGGGGTCAAAGTCGAGAGGAAAGCATTTGGTCAATTTGCCCTAACCTATCAGCAAAGATGCCACCAAAGGAGAAGTCAGGTGTCCCCTCATAAGTCCTGTTATTCCTGGTCCCCTAAGCCGAGTCATTAAGTTTCGCTACATGCTAGACTTATAATAGTGAGTGCCCGGGAGTTAGCATCTTAAACACTCACCCCTAATTCTTAAGTTCATCAAAACGGTAGGTGATCGCTGGTCAAATCGCACAAGTAGAAAGGGTCGCCGCTTGGTCATATCTTACCCTTCCCGCCTCGCCCACTCACTTAGGTCATTGGTCATATCTCCTAAGCAACTAGCCTCTACCTCCATTCAAAACTGTTGGAACAAGGGTAGCTACCAATAAACTATGCATGCATACACTTAGAAATAATTATACAGAAGTAATTTAAACGCAAACAAAACAATTAAGGAATCATAACTAGGCCAGCACCAGGGTGCATAGACAAACATATAGTAGATCATACCAATAAAAATGAATAAATCATGAATTGAATTGAACATAATGTTTGATACAAATTACTTAATGTAGAGCTAATAATGATGATGATTGTGAGTGAATTCTTCCTTCAAAACTTGCTTCGGACTGCTGGAAAATGCCCTGGAGTGGTTCCCTAATCGACCCCTAGGAAAGGGGTGAAGAGAGATACTTAAAAATGCAGATTTAGGGCTATATTTATAGGCCGCGACATGGTTACGGCGTAACCTTAAGTGTAAGTTACGCCGTAACTATTTTAGTAAATAAAAATATTCTAATCTTGAAAAGTTATGCCGTAATTTTTGATTCGTTTACGGCATAACCAAATTTCAATTACGCCGTAAGTATAATCCTCGTACTTTTCATCATCCTCCAATTTTCTTGAAACTTTATTGCACTAGTTGACGCTTTTGGCCCCTGAAGTAGCGCGTGGATTCAAATTAAGTCCAAAATCCTTAATAAAACTTATAAGATATTTACAGTTTCAGCCCCTCGTCATTCTTGATATATTTATACTTGGTCGTTGAAGTGAATAAAATAAATATTAACTTGTCGCTCCACCCCTCGGACTTCAAAACTTTATGTCAGTAATTAATTACGACGTAACTAATTATCCAAGTTACGCCGTAATCCTTCGTATGCTCATGATTATCCACTCCGAAATTATCTCTACGGGCGAATTAATTTATCATGTTACCGTAACCTTCACAAAAATAATTACGACGCACCTTAAGAGTTGGTTACGCCGTATCCTTCAAAGCATCATATTTACGCCGTAACATAATTAATGAGTTACAGCGAAATCTTCACACTGAATTCATAGGCCCTCGTAAATCAATCTTCAAAACATATATTTGGCCTTTTATCACTTCTTTTCCGCTCCAACGCCTCATTTATCCTGAAATGCAAATATGAAAGAATATGAAAAAATTAAGTACCATATTAATGCAAATGAGGCCATAAACACGGGAATTTGATATATAAAAGATCAGGCTAATTTGATGTTATCAAATATTCCCCCACTTGAATTCTACTTGTCCTCAAGTAGACCCTTTAAATAATTCTTAATAAGATGTCTCCCAAGATTAATTGAAAGATATGAGTTTAAAAATCACCTAAGCTCGAAAATTCCAAACCGACCACCTCACGAAAAGGGAATTGAAATCACACTCTCTCTCATAATTCATGTGTTTATTACTGCTCAGTCATGGCGAGTATTCTATCATAGGCTTGGCAAAGATACTAATCTCCACCACTAGAGTCTATAGATGCAACTATTCTAAAAGGCAATGGGTTGACACAACATAAAGGCTTATGGGGTTATTATGTCATTACTAACGAGCTACGGCGAAGGGGACAAAACCAATGATACATGACCAAATCCATGGCCAAGACACCAATGATTGCTTGCTTCCTCACCTAAACTCGATTCATGACCAAGGGTAGGATAAGGCATGGGAAAATTTAAAGGGTGTAAATAAAAAGACACGAAACAAATAGATTCCTAAGTGCACAGTCACCCCACCACTAGTCGCATTCAATCCCATAGCAAAAATCGAGGGTCAAGAGTCAAGGGGTCTTCAATAATCCAATACACGAGTTAATGCATAAAAAATGTAATGTGGTGTCTCATAAACTCCATAATCCAGGAAAATAAGATGCATTAACTCGGCCTTCATCATTAATGAAAAAAAGAATGTGCTATATAATTTTTTTTTTTTAAATTTGGGTCAATTTAGCACATATTTTGATCAAAATCGACCATCTCTATCTCCCATGCCCCCACTTGAAATGTACGATGTCCCTATTGTACGAATATTGATTAAAATTTGAAAGGCGAGATAGAAATGTTCGGGTTTCTAATTTTATCCGTAAGACAAAACAGATTTGTAAAATTTATGCCATTGAAAAAAGGCGAGAATACTAATCATAAAAACTTGCTTGCATGCTTTTTTTTTCTCTTCTTTTTTTCTTTTTTTCTACTCTCATTTTTTTTGATGCAAGACCGATTTTCTAAAACCGATTTTCTTCCAAAACCTTTATTCAAAACTCGCGACTTTCACTAGGGAACCAAAATTAACCAACAACACTTTGACCATGGACATAAGGAAACTACAGGTAGGCTAGGTGATAGTGTAACGAAACAACATATATTGGGTGAACAAAATGAAAGGATGGCTCTGAAGGGTGTATATAGGGGTATCTTGCACTAATGGTGAGTGCAACAAAAAGGGTTTAACAGGGGGATTGACTGATCAATGTGAAGAGTCAATAAACACAATACATATATGGGCTATTTAGGTTTAATCCTAAAATTACCTTATATCCTAGTTGCACCGATCACACCAAGTTACCTCAGTGTAATGCTCATGATAATGGTCTCCAAAAGATATACAAGGCCAAGTTCTAAAGTCTACTACAGCCACCGGTACACTCATTTTTATGGAATTATGTATAAGGGGAAAACGGAAAGGCTTATCCTCACACAATGGAAATATAGGGTAGGTGTGCTCACCTAGATTAATCCAGCTAAGTAATGAAAACATGTCAAAATTTTACTAATGAAATACTTTTCATCAAAAACTAGAAAAACAAAAGCAAGTAAAATCAAGTGGGTGTTTATGTCTAATTCCTTCCCCCCACTTGGGTCATACTAAGCATATAATTGACAGATAGGAAGGGTTAGAATTGAAACAGAAAACTCCCCTGGATTTTGCTCGGCATGATCTAAGACTCACGAGTAAACGTGTCCTGCTTTGAGATCTATGAGCAAACTTTAATAACCTGAATTCACTTAAGACAACCAAATGCATCATACTAGAAAAACAACAAGTAATAAAAGAAAATAAAAAACCTAACTCACTTTCGTAGGAATCATGGTTGCATTTAGCATATGAAACAAGCCTTTTAAACCACTTGGTGTCCCAAGTGGACGAGTGTAGTCTCGTGAGGGCTTACAGGGAACATACCCACAAAGTTCATTTAAAACTAATACAAGGTTATGGTATGTAAGTTTAAAATGAAAGTTTCGGTTACAGAGAGATTATGGCGTAATCACATATGTGAGTTACGCCGTAATTAGATAAAACCTGGAGACCTTTGATACTGGAGGAGGTTTACGGCGTAACTCAAGGTTATGGTTACACTGTAATTATTGCACAGAATGGAAATTCCATATTGGTTTCGAATTTTGGTGAGCATAAACGCCATCCTCCTTGCTCCATTTCCTGCAAAAAAAAAATAAATACAAACATACCAAACCCAACTATTCTAATAAAATGGAAAAGAACAGATAGGCATGGAGTGCCTCCCACAAAGCGCTTGTTTTTGTTCAAGTTACGAGCTTGAATCCACCCTTATTTACTATGTAAAAGGGTGTTCATCCCCTCTTTTGAAATCAAGTGTGGTTGAAAATAGCAATAAACACCATGAGGGTTTGAATTTGCTATGGGACGGGGAAATGATAAATTATGATCATAACTAAAAGGAGATGTCATTTCCCTCCATACTTTACCCTTTTTAGTTGATGGCATTAATGATTGGTTTACCTCGTGACATGGCTGATTAATTGGCTCGTATGTCCCCTTGTTAGTCACTGAAGTGTCCAAGATCTTGTCCTCTAATTCCTTTGCAAGATAAACTAAAATTGGTTCAGTAGCCGAAGCTACATAACCATTGTTGGGTGATGTGATGGGTTGCACGATTTCGTCCATAATTTCAGCATCCTGAATAGAAAAACAAGCAAGATTGTTAGGAATAAAATAAGAGATAGAAGTAATACCGTTTTGTGTTGTGGTTGATTCCTCATTAGCTTGTGGCGTTGCTTCATCACTCTGTAAGTTTTTTGCTTCTATTTTCTTCAATTGATCGTTGCTTGTTTCTTCATTTCTTAAACCCTTCAAGCGTATTGGAAATGGGATATGTGGGACACAAGGTCTGATATAAGGTAAATCACCAGGAACCGGCTCGTTGATGACTTCTCTCATCTTTCCCACCGTTACTTTGATAGTTCCAACCGCATTCTCTTTACTTTCCAATACCTTTTGGTTTAATTCTTCAAGCTTAGCCTCCAAGCTTTTCCTCTTATCGTCAAGCTTTTTTAAGTTTAAGTTCGTGCCCTCTTTGATTTCTAATCCATTCATCATTCGAGTTATGCATCTTTTTTAAATTAACCGAGTATTTATTGACGGCTTCCTCTAATGACTCAATATACCTGACCTGCTCATATTCTTCTTGGAGAGAATGCTCATGTATAGCATGAATGTTCTCCTTAGCCATTTTCAAACCACATCCAAGTCTATCAAGCTGCTTGGTGATGTCGCCAATGTCATCCAAGCTATTTATATTTATGGCCCAATTCGTTGCTCCATCATACCAATTTCGTGAATGGTCAGCCATCGTTTCAATTGATCTAAGGGCTTGTGCAGGTGGCATTGTAGGGATAGGTCCATGAGAGTCGAGCATTTGGCGGACGGATGTTTAAACCTTTGTAGAAAATAAGGACCATCCGATGGTTGCTAATATCATGCGTGGGCATCTCAGAAGAAGGTCATTATATCTTTCCTAAGCTTCATCTAGCTTTTCATCCATCTTCCGTCTCGAAACTCCTTATTTCTTCCATCTTCTTGGAAATCTTTGAAGGAGGACAATATCTCGAATGAATGATTTCTTTAAAAGAATCCATGTATTGATCGACCCAACAGAAGCATCTTCATCCATCTTCCGTCCGCACTCAAAGAGTGTAATTGGGAACACTCTAAGCATTAATGCATCCTGAGTGACTCCTGGAGTGTGGAAAAGATCTGCGATCTCTAATACTCTTCGCACATGCATGTGGGCATCATCATCATTAGTTCCCGCAAAGAGCTTTTGTCTAATTTCCCTCATGAACTGGCAGCTGATCTCAAAACTGATGTTATCATTCAATTCGGGGCATACCACACCCGATCTTTGGTTATCTTGAGTCAAAGCAATATATTCTTCCATAGTGAGCATGTCAAAATCTGAAATTTCCATATCCTGAAATATCACACACAAACAAAAACAGAAAATAAGAGAAAAATAAAACTAAAAACAAAAATAAAAGAAACTAAAACTATAAAAGAAAAACTTAAATTAAAACCCTAAATAGCTCCCAAGAACGGCGCCAAAACTTGATGCGTGTTTTATCGACTGTGTTTTAATATTTATAAAGTCTCACATACCTATGGTCTACCCTAATACACTAACAGGCGCAAAGGTACCTGGTCGTGTGTAGTGTAGTATTCGGTAAAACCGAGGTCGCCCCAAGAGCTACGTGGATCGAAAATTAACTTAAGTCTATGTCACGATTTAAATTGCTTTTAAGATTGAAATAATAAATTTACTAATAAGACAAGAGATCGATAAAGGCAATAGATGAGATCAATGAAGGAGAGGGTGCTAACCTAGTTATTCCTCCTAGCTAGTAATGTCTATGTCTACTTACTTCCAATTACTTCTGTGGGGTCAAAGTCGAGGACAACATTTGGTCAATTCGCCTAACCTATCAAAGAAAGATGCCACCAAAGGGAAGTCGGTGTCCTCATAAATCCTGTTGTTCCCGGTCCCTAAGCCGAGTCATTAAGTTCCGCTTATATGCTAGACTTATAATAGTGAGTGCCGGGCGTTAGCAACTTAAACACTCACCCCTAATTCTTAAATTCATCCAAACGGTAGGTGATCGCTGCTCAAATCACACAAGTAGAAAGGGTCGCTGGTTGGTCATATCTTACCCTTCCCGCCTCGGACTACTCACTTAGGGTCACTGGTCATATCTCTTAAGCAACTAGCCTCTACCGCCATTCAAAACTACCAAATAAGAGTAGCTACCAACAAACTATGCATGCATACACTTAGAAATAATTATACGGAAGTAATATAAATGAAAACAAAACAATTAAGGAATCATAACTAGGCCAGCACCAGGGTGCTTAGCCAAACATATAGTAAATCATACCAATAAAGATGAATAAATCATGAATTGAATTGAACATAATGTTTTATACAAATTACTTGATGTAGAGCTAATAATGATGATGATTGCGAGTGAATTCTTCCTTCAAAATGGCTTCGGACTGCTTTGGAAAATGTCCCGAGTGGTGCCTAATCGACCCCTAGGAGAGGGGTGAAGAGAGATACTTAAAATGCGATTTAGGGTCAGATTTATAGGTCATGACATGATTGCGGTGTAACCTTAAGTGTAAGTTACGCCGTAACTATTTTAGTAAATAAAAATATTCTAATCTTGAAAAGTTACGCCATAACTTTCGATTCGGTTATGGCGTAACCAAATTTCAATTACACCGTAAGTATAATCCTCGTACTTTTCACCATCCTCCAATTTTCTTGAAACTTTATTGCACTAGTTGACGCTTATGGCCCCTGAAGTAGTGCGTGGATTCAATTTAAGTCTAAAATCCTTAATAAAACTTATAAGATATTTACAGTTTCAGCCCCTCGTCATTCTTGATATATTTATACTTGGTCGTTGAAGTGAATAAAATAAATATTAACTTGCCGCTTCCAGTCCATGGACTTCAAAACTTTGCGCCCAAGTAATTAATTACGACGTAACTAATTATCCAAGTTACGCCGTAATCCTTCGTATGCTCATGATTATCCACTCCAAAATTATCTCTACGGCGTAACTAGTTTACCATGTTACGCCGTAACCTTCACAAAAATAATTACGACGTAACCTTAAGAGTTGGTTACGCCGTATCCTTCAAAGCATCCTATTTATGTCTTAACATAATTAATGAGTTACGGCATAATCTTCACACCGAATTCATAGGCCCTCGTGTCAATCTTCAGAACATATATTTGGCCTTTTATGACTTCTTTTCCGCTCCAACGCCTCATTTATCTTGAAATACAAATATGAATGAATATGAAATAATTAAGTACCATATTAATGCAAATGAGGCCATAAACACGGGAATTTGATATATAAAAGATTAGGCTAATTTGATGTTATCAGACTGGGTGAAGGACTGGTAGGTTTTGGTTGTTTTGATTTTACATTCATATACCCTTAATTAACTTTGGCTTGACCAGAATTAACACGACCAGTATTAACTCTAGACATGTTACCAATATTAATATTTTGCCTACCCGAATTAATTGGTACACCAGTACCCACTTTTGGCCTAACCGAACTAACAAAAGAACCAAAATTATTAACAGGTACTGGTCTTGAGACAACTGATTAGCATGGTTAATTCTATTTGTATTATTCCACACTAGTCTAACTAAACCATTACCAGTGTTTACATCCACTTTCTTTCTCAACTCAGCCTCTTTAGCCATTCTTTTCTCATGATAATCGTAATCTCTTATTAAATGACTTAGGCTTCCACACATAAAACAACTCTTTTTTATGAAAAAATATCCATCCCCAACTTCTCTCTGCACTAACCCATTCTAGTTCTTTCTATCTACTTTAAGTGTCTCAGGTTTAATCTGTTGCCTAGGAGTTTGGACACAACTAAGTTTTATTATTTCTGGTTTAGACACAATAGTTTTCTCAGCTTGTTTGGGCACATAAGGCTTACAGTTTAAAACTGGTTTGGAAATCTTTATGGGTTCAGATTTAAGCTCAAGAGAACATTCAGAGACATTCCTAATGGATCCTTCAATGTCATTAGATTGACAGGTAGAATGCTACTTGATTTGTCTCCTGAGACACTGGTTCTAGGACTTTTCCCAAAAGATCCTTCACTGTCATTGGATTGACAGGAGAATTCAATGGAATAGTTTTGAGACACAAGTGTTTCAGTGTTTTTCCATTTACTATAATCAAGTAACGACTCATCAAACTTTTGTTCATGTTTAGGTGTGTAGTATTCATTAAGTGGTGGTGGAACTCCTTTATAATTATCAGTTTTAACAAATCTTTTATAAAGTGGTTTACCAACATAGGCTTCTTCTGAACTACCAAATATTCCAGGTTTCATCTCTTCCTCATAACTTAAAACCTTACTATCTGATTTAATTTCATGACCTAAACCTAATTTACAGTTAGAGCTCATGCTAGAATTAATTAGCCTATGTAGATTTTTAGAAGACTCTCCCCAAGACCCAACTATTTTCTTTTGCTCATCTTTTTCCTGTTGAGCTTTTATACCAATTTTATATTTCCTTAGCTTTTCATCCTTAGCAAAATTATCATTAGCTTGAAAGATTAGTTTTTCATTTAGTGATGAATTTTGTTTTTGCAGATTTGAAATTTGTGTTTCTAAGGTTTTGACAGCATTGGTATAAGCTAGAATTTGTACTTCCTGTTCTCTTAACTGAGTTAATTGTTCATCACTTTGTAATTTAAGTTGGTTATATGAATCAACACATAGTTTGGAACATAGGGATACCTCTTTACATCAATTCATAACAGTTTTATGCTATTCTCATCACATCCAGGTGTGTAAACTCCCGTGAGAGGTGAATCATAGAAAACTTAATGGATTTGATGTCTCTTTACCAATTAGCCATTACTATTGGAGTAGCCAATGTTCTGGTGTGTAAGACCATGGTACATTTTTAACCATCTGATTTTTAGCAAACCATCAGCTATCAACGAATTTGATTAGTCTTTACCAAAAGTCATTTTCTTTTGGACTAGTCATGGTTTTGTACTGTCTTTACCACAAGCCATGAACTTGTGGGCTAGCCAACTAATTTTTGGAGAATTATCAGCCATAAACGGATTTGACATAACTTTACCAGAGTCGTTTGCTCATGGATTAGTCATTCCTTATATGGACTAGACATGGTGGACTGGTAACCATTTGTTGTGTTGGTGCTATGCACCTTCACCAAGTGAAACCATCTTAAAATCCATTTATACTTATATCCCAACTTAAGAGAATTCTTATAAACATATTACCTTATTCTCCTCCTTTTAGCTTCTGTCTTTTCTTCAATCTGATCACATAGTTTGGCTTGTAATTGATTACATATTCTGTGAATGAGATTTTCAATTACCACAGATTCTTTTTCATATTGAAGTTTTGAAAGTATCATCACCTGAAGCACTTCAGAACATAATGGATATTCCACCTCTGCAAGTATGAATAGATTATGAACATCACATAAATCAAAAAATTTCCATGACACACTGTAATCATGACATGGAAAATTCCAATAAACATCTGTAGGATCTGGTTCATACAATATTTGAAGTTTTGCCCAAAGTTCTTGCTCTTTCACATCTGAAATTTTAGGGATC
Source organism: Chrysanthemum lavandulifolium (assembly GCA_022545495.1). Classification (NCBI taxonomy): domain Eukaryota; kingdom Viridiplantae; phylum Streptophyta; class Magnoliopsida; order Asterales; family Asteraceae; genus Chrysanthemum; species Chrysanthemum lavandulifolium. The sequence continues at coordinate 298,492,082 of CM040240.1, forward strand.
TTGAGCTTCTTCTGAACCAAACTCCATAAAGTATCAAAGTCTTTTCGATTACAAGATTTTACCATATCTTCAAGATTCTTGTAAACTTCAAAATTTCCACTAAGTTTGATTACTTTCCAAGCTTTTCCAAAATTATCCCTGTAAATCTCCCAATCCACTATTAGATCAAGATTCCTAACCATCACTCTCTTTTGGTGTGACTCTGTTTTCCTCCCCTGTTTGGAAGAATTTTCCAAAGCACTAATATCATGAATAGATTCTTGAGAGTTAGACGACTCATCAAGAAACACACACTGCGTGGACTTCAAGTTCTGGATTTCGTCTTCTAACTCTTTCACCTTCGACCCTAAAAGCAATTTGGTTGATGCAAGATCTTCCTCCAAGATTAAAAATTTGGAAGGCAAGGTAGCACACAAGGCCATGAAGTCATTAAGCTGCACATCCTTAGCACATGCTGTTGTTGAAACCATGATAACAAAAAGAATATTTATTGAAAAGACTGACTCTAGTTTGAAATTCTTATGGGAAAAACCATGTCGTTATGAATATATATAATGCTAGGGTTTTGAGAAGATACCCAAGTAAAATTTATCTTTAAAAGAATTATCTTTGGAAAGAGAATAAGTTTAAATATTTGAAAGATAATCATCACCCCGTAAAATATGGTATCAGAATAAACGTCTAGAAATAATGACAAGACTTAACTTTGAAGCTACCCACATTAACTACCAGATTTAAAAACCTATTAAGTCTGCTAACTAACCTTACATACTATACATTTAACCTCCCCTTAAATGTAGCTATGGGTTCATCATACCATTGTTAACCACCAAGAAATTGAATCTAGGTCCATCAAATGGTTTGTCAACAAGTCAGCCACATTGTTATCTGTATGTATCTTGTCTACCCTGATGAGACCTTTCTCAAAACAATCCCTTTTAAAATGGTGTTGAATCTCTATGTGTTTGGTATTAGAGTGATAGACTGGGTTCTTAACAATGCATATAGTGCTTTCATTATCAATTTTAATTGTGGTGTTCATGAAGTTTAACCCATAATCCAACATCTGATTTTGGATCCAAAGCACCTGTCCACAGCAATTAGAAGCAGCTACATATTCAGCTTCAGTTGTTGAAGTAGCCACTATTATCTTTTTTTTCATTGTAAGGAAATCAACCTCCTACCAAGAAATTGAAAACCTCCTGTTGTGGATTTACTGTCCATACTAGCCCCATCATAGTCACTATCAGAAAAAGCTTCCAGTTCAAAGGATGACTCTCTAGGATACCATAAGCCCAAATTTGGTTTGCCCTTAAGATATATGAAAATCCTCTTCACAGCATGAAGATGTGAAGTTTTTGGAGTAACCTGAAAACGAGAACAAACACACACAACATACATAATATCAAGCCTAGAGGCTGTTAGATACATCAAAGATCCTATCATGGATTTGTACAATCTGACATCCACATCAGAAGCCTCTTTGTAGAATCTAAGATCCGGACTCAACTAAGGGTATAAGTAACATTGATTGATTGAATGCACAGTGGAATAGAAATGACATAATAAATATCACTAATAAGGTTTTCTTTATTGAAAAAGATGAATTACTACTACAACTAATGTACACACGCTATGATCGTGTGTCTAGACTCTCATTAGAGATGAATACTATGAATTGAAATGAAAGGGATAATGGAAAAGGATGATAATAAACTAGATTCCTACCCTCTTTATATAGTAGAGGGAGGTTACATAAAACCTAATTGTAGCTTACTAACAAAGCTACCTAATAATATATAAAAGAGACCCTCATTGTGTAGGATCGTAATATTTACGTGTTGATGATTCGGGTGGTCTTGGATGATGAAAATACATGTTTTCCATAGTTAGAGAGAAAGATATGAGAGGGAGTTTCTTGCTAGAGACTTGGTTCACAAAATGCAAGGTTAGATTAAATGAAAAGCTCTACCCCTTCCATGGATGGAAGGGGTATTTATAGTTACAATGAATACGTCATCCTATCGGACTGTGGATCAGGCATACAGTGGGTAAAGACCCGTCCTTCCTCCATGGTGATACACTACGCTAAACTAAACTAGTAACTAACTAATAAACTGATAAATAACATAACTAACGATATGTCTACGAGCTAACTTATGCTAGATAATATTTGGGGTGACCGACTCTTCACTATGGAATTTCTAATTCCTAACAATCCCCCCCGTAAGGCAGGTCACCCCATGTTTTACATTTCGAATCCTAGCATTCTATTCTTGACTTTGTTCTTGAGCTCGTAGACTTCAATTCTTCAATTCCACAATCTTTGTGCTTAAGCAGTGACTCTTCATTGTCCGCATAGTTTTGTACCTTTAGTGGAGGTCTTTGAACTGATCCACATCTTGATGATCTTCGAGCTTTCATTGAGATCATCAGCCACAATAAATCTCTCTGGATCATCCATAGTTGTGTTGCCTTCATGTGATGTTGTGACTTTTGGACCGACATGCTCACAATTTTGGATCATGACATCTTTCCATCGAGTAGCGAAAGCTTTCTTTGGTTCATGATATTTGCGCAGCAGAAAGGTGAGCATAGTATAAAAATATCACGGCCGAGTTATGTAGATATGCACCATCATGATTTCTTCAATTAAGTGTGGATGCCGTGAGCATGTGGCTTTGGATTGACTCTCAATTCGATCGCCTACAACCGTCAAATGTACCGCAAACAACGATTAGCAATAAAACACACGAAAGTTTCTTTGATCACTTTCATTTGAATTGAGGTACACGCCCACGGTTCCCGTTGATCAAGACAAGTCTTGCTGTTAACGGTATAATTAGAAGAATCTCCTTGACGGGGTTTCACAGATGTTCTAGCTGTTCTCAAACCGGAACGTCTCAAATAAGACAACACGGAGTGAGTGAACCAGCAAATTGAGATTTACTGATTGAAAGAAAACGATTTGAAAACAACCACGTATTGCTTAAGATGAAAGAGTTTTGAAATACGACGAAGGTTTTATGAGAAAGATCAATTTTCAATCAAAAATACTTTTTGTATTTGAAACGAGTACACATTCGATGTGCTAGAGAAAAGAAGATTCGCACATCGAACGGTTTTTCAAAAAGTATTTTTTTCAATCAGAGATACTTTTTGAATTTGAAATATGAATACACATTCGACGTGCTAGAGAAAAGAAGGTTGCACATCGAGCGGTTTTTCCAAAAGTATTTGTCAACTCATTTCCTGGACCAAGGTTGATTCAAGAATGAATCGCCCCATCGTTTCTATCCAGCTTGTCACAAGCTTGATCTTTGCAAGATCTCACATGTCACCCACCAAGAGCTTGTTTGATGTTGGCTCTAGAAGGATTTACATCTTCATCGTGAATACTTTACATATCACTCGGATGTTCTGGCAATAACGCAAGGATAATGCGTAGGACTCTCAATATATACTTACTTTACACATTGTGTGAAACAGCAAGTCTTCTTTAATTTGTATCCTAATGAGATATTGTGGATGATCTCTTGGCTCTAGACTCAATTGTGCATATTTGGTTCCTATGCCGGAGACTAGGGAGAGGGTCTCCTTCTTCAATATCAACAATCTCTAAGAGAAAGTCGATAGATTATGTCGGTTCCCCGTGAGAATGGAACAAGCCCTTTTAAGAGGAACTTGAGTAGCTTGGGAAGTTTAGTGCGGTGCGTCCATCGGGTCCATGACGTCTTGTCTTCAATACCAAGTGTTACCTTAGTAACCACCGTAGCATATGTATTGAACCCTTCATCGCCCTAAGGTTGAATTAATGGAGGCTATTTATTTTCACCCTTTTTACATTTAATTCTTTTTCATTCTTCAACCCCTTCAGTGCTTATTGAGACTTCATAACTAGAACCTTTTTTGGCTTATTCTAGTACTTGCTCAGTCTTAGTCCGCACTCTTCCCATATTCTCATTTTGCTCCTTTTTTCATCATACCTAAGGACACTACACTATCTAGTGGATTGTCCCTGGGTAGATCCCTCCGGCACTGGCGGATCGTGAGAAAAAATACCTAACCTAACCATCCTTATAACTCCATGCATAAAGTAAAAATGGTCGGTCTTTTGGTACAGTTTATTCCTTCTCGAAACCAATTGAAAAATCATTTGGAAAATCCAATCAAGGTACATATGATATAAAATCAAAACATTTTGTACCTTAATTGTTTTTGATCATTTAGAAATGCTCCCCCTCAACATGTGCGTATGATTTTGAAATTGTTTAGCACATGGAGGCAAGAGTTCTTTGAAATAATTTTTTGATCACAATTTCCTTAGAAAGAGCCATTTGAATTTCTTTTGGTAAATTCTCCCCCTTAATGTGTGCATAGGATTTTTGAAATCATTTTATCACATAGAGGAAAGAGTTCTTTTGAAGCACATCCACGAACACAAAATCCATTAAAAAACCATTTGTTCCCCCTCAATATGTGCTTCGAGATTCAAAAGCGTTTAGCACATATGAGAGAGCAGTATGCACACTTGAATCAAAACGATCACCTTTTCTTAAATTTCATTATTAAATCACAAATTCTCCCCCGATCAAAAATATCAAACCCTTTGAGATTTTGGATCTCAAGTGATTTAATATGGTTTAGTAAACATGGGAGAAAATGTGCCTGATTTAAAAACTCATCTAGTTTTTAGATAAATGCTCCCCCTCAACATGTGCATTATGTATATTGAAATCGTTTGGCACATGGAGGCAGGAGTGCCTTTGAAGGACTAAAACCAATTCCATTAAAAAAAATTTGAGATTTAAATCAAGATATCTCCCTCGATCAAAAATTTCAAACCAATTGAGATTTGTGATCCCAATTGATTTAAATTATTTAGAAAATTTTGGGGAAAGACGTGGCAAGATTTGATTTTGAAAAATGATAGATAAGGACCATTTTAAGACATTAAAGATTGTTAGTGTCAGGTATGATAGTTTTTAAGAGATCCTTAAGTAAAATAGAACAATTTCACAGTTAAACAAGAACAGAAAAATTCTCATTTTGAAAGATCTTTGAGTTTTAAATAAAATCATATCATGACATAACATTAAATCTTTAGATCACCACTTATTATTGTACAAACGGACTTTTATGAAGAGATATTGTTTGAAAATATTTTATTTTAAATCACTCTCCCCCTCAATCGATGACCGTAGTTGTTGATTGAGTGACTTAAGTTTTGAAAAAATAAAGTCCGGTGATTTCTAAAATTAAGACCAATTTATTTTCAAAACAGTATTTTTCCATTTTCAAAACACTATTTTCACTACTTTTCCTGCACAAGATACGTTAGGTGGAGAGAATCATAAGCAGCTTTTGTTGATGTTGTTGTAGGGCTTCGAAGAAAACCGTCTGCTGATGCAGTGAGACTTCTTATGTTGCATTTAATGCCAACGAGGTCAAATTAAGCTCCGCTTCTTCAATCACTTAGAATAAAACCATCTCACGATGCGGTGAGACCTCTTACGTTGCATTTTTCCATGCCAACACTCCATAGAAGTCCAATTAATCTCCGCTTTCTTCATTTGTCAACCCAAGATATAGTTACCCTTTCCTTTCGGCATCCAATCATCTTCAATTGTGGGATCCGGATCGGGAACATTCTTATATACCAATACACCTGCATACGTTTGTGAACACACATACAGATATATGGTGGTCGACAACCCCCAAACAACAATCGACTAATACAAGTCAATCCAACATATCAATCAGTTCACATAAGGAATGGGATTAATGTGTTCATCAATCTATAATCATCTAATCCTAACAATCACATCTTAGAAACCTAGTCCTTCAACATAGGCAATTATATTTTTCAGATAAACACGTAGGATGATTAAGAAAGCCCGTTAGATGATGTAAATTTGAAAAACATTCTCCTCCTCAATCAATGACTTATTTTTCTGAAAAGTTTAAAAGCGCTGAAGTCATTGATTGAGTTTTAAATTTTTACAAAAACTCTGAAATTGATTGATTTTCAAACAACTCATTTACCACCATTTTGAAAACAACAAATATTTTTATGCAGAATTTTTGACGCAAAAACATTTGTGTGGGAACAGCAGTCCTTCGACATAATTTCCTCATTTTGATTTAGGATAAGTGCACGATATTTTTGAAAATTTGTTTAGCGCAGCACTTTCCTTTCTTGAAGAGCGGGTTGCTATCTGAAATAATAGCAAACCATTGTTAAAGCGTGGGTTACAATCTGAAATAACTGTAAGCCATATTTAGAGACATGTTTTGAAAAAGAAATATTTACACCTTCTGCTCGAACTTCATCTATGGTCTTGTGCCATTATTGAATGACATTTCTAAGACCGCAGATGTTATCGATACTAGAAGACATGTCTTGAGAAAACATATTTTTGGTATTTTTCAAATTTTTTGATTTTTTATATGGGTTTTAGATGGTTTTATATTTTACTATTTTCTTTTTGTTGGTTTTATATTTTTTTATTTTGATTTTCTGAAGAATATATACAAAGATAGAATAGATGATATAGTTTAAGAAAGATGATGAAACGAGTACCGATATAAGGATATCGAACAGCCCCGTTGTAGAAGATAAAAGTCATCATCTCTTAAACATTCACCACCAAAGCTTTCGAGGCCCCATAATAGAAGATAGAACATGAGCCTTTGAGAAAGAGAGACTTTGGCAGCTTCCCCCCAAACCAAAAATCCATTAGATGAGCAGATTCGAAGCTCTATTTCAAGCTTGCCTTAGCCAGGTGCACAAAGAAGCACACCATTATCATAAATCCCGCTGCTCCATTTAAGAACGATAATCGAGGTTCTCCATTCGGGGTTATATCATCCAATAGAAGAACAACAACATTTCATCCCACACTTAAATAATCTTCTCATATTTCTTTTCAACTGACGTTTGAAGCGATCCATTCCAAAAGGTATCAAGAGAACAATTCCCCAAGTAGTTGAATTGATGCGCTCGATCTCTTTGTATAATGCTCAAGAACTCTCCCGAATACACATCCCGAGGGTAATGAAGAACACCTCCCAATGTTTACATCTTTCGTCCCTGATGATTGTGTATGAAGCTCAAGAACCCGAAGTACACAAATATCCAAGAACTCTCCCGAATACACATCATGCCTTGAGAGAAAACACCTCCCCAATGTTTGTGGTAAACAAGGGAATAATAACACTAAACGCCTTGATGAGTAAAACCTTGAGTTTCTCTGGGGTCATGACATTCGTCTTCCCGGGATATCTGCAATCACTTAGAAGAATTAAGTTCATCAAGTTTACTCGCCATGAGTCAAACCTTGAGTTTCTACTGATAATAACATTTGTCTTCCTGTGATATCTTCAATTACTTAGAAGTATTAAGTTCATCAAGTTTACTCGCTTAGGTGCTTGTCTCCTTCCCCTTCTTGGTTTTGACACTTCATAATTAGCAAAACATTATAAGCCCAAATACTTGAAATCTGTTGAGAAGATCGCTTGAAGTCTTTGTGAGAATCAACATGTCAATAATGTGAGCAAGTCCAATTGGGGATTAAATTTGACATATCACTCTCCCCAATTAGTGCTCTCCCTAAACCGACAACTGATTGATAAATGCTCGATTAAGAAGAAGTCTTTGGATAATCAAATGCAACTCGCCTTTAGTCTTCTAACATGCAGCAGAAATGTAGAACTGACAGTAGACTCGACCTTCTTCAAGATTGTCCAATTGGGGAATAGAAAGTCAACATCTTCAACTCACCAAATGCATTCCCGTTAACTTACAAATAGCAAATCCCATTAAATCAAATCCCTCACAATCAAACAAGAATAGAAAGATGTTCATCAAGGAAATCAACCCCGCAACCGGAGGCACTTTGTCATTTAATTGTATCATCCCGTGAAGATGTCAACCAACGGATCTTAGAAGAAACTCCATGTAGAAATGACCCGATAAGAAGAAGCTCGGTTCTTACATGAGTTTGGAGTCGTTTGACCATTTATTCTCTAACAACAATCAACCATGCAGAATTATCATACTTCTTCTCCCCCTCAAGAATTGCATACGAAGATGCCATTCTTGATTGAATAAGTAAAATCATCCAAAAGTATTTAATTCACACTTTTCTTTAATATAGTTGAGCAAGTGGAATAAGAAAACAATCATCGGTAGTTCGGTTCACTTGATGAATTAGCACATGGAAAAAGTATTAAGCATGTTGATGAGAATGGTCATAATAGAGAAGATTTCTCTTCTTCAAAAGATAAAGCGCACTGACACGTACACTTTTCTTTTCTTTTATTTAAAGTACGAGGCATGAACTGTTGTGTTCATACGTCATAAGAAGATTTCTCTTCTTCATAAGATAATGCGCACTGAAACGTACACATATCTTTTCTTTAGAGAACGAGGCTTGAACTGAAGTGTTCAAACGTCATTATCTCTATCTTTTCAGCTCTCTTGGCAAAACATGTAATCAACCCCATTATCATTATGTAGGCTCTTTGTCGTGACAGCTGATGGAGAAAAACCAATATGATGAATGATAACGCTACACGCGTCGTTCTGGGTTAAAGGAACTTCCTTTTCTTCGACCAAGTTTTATAACACCCTAGGCAAGAACCTAATCGTTGTAGTGTAGTATTAGGGTAAGCCACGGTATTGATATCGTTCTCTAGGGAATAGGAATGCTAGTGAGAAGTTACTACGCTAAGGTTGGGGTTCGTGAAGATTATTTTTATCTTTTTTATGTTTTTTAGAAAATGGAAAGGTACGAATCTCGGGGTTTGAATTTGGGGGGTTGGTATTGCTACCGATTACTCTACTTTTCTAATCTAAGGTGATGGTAGTCTATGTCTAATTATTGTGTGCTCGTATGATAGTTTAAAGATGTGTTTACTTAGATTTTATTACTCCTTAATTATCTCCTATTGATGGTTGAATTGTCACGTCCTTATTCTTAATCGCGTTGTGTGTCTAAAGTCGTAGGGTATGCGTTTATCCCTAACTCTTTGAACTTACCAAAGGGTCTCGTCTACAAAATCTCTAGGATTTATACACTCTAACTCTAAGGCACTCTTTGTATGATTTAGCCTACAACTACTCTAGGTGTCATAGTCTAAGGTTTACAAAGATTAATCAAGCCTTAACTACACAACGGATGACCTATCGCAATACTAGATCATTAACAATTAAGATAAGAGACAACCAATCAATATTCAATAATGAAGTTTCATAATCACTAAGCAAACACACAAATAAATTAGCCGGACATGGAGAACATGCAAGCATACACACAAATAATCAAAGACATAATTGTATTAATGAAGTAAAACACTTATCTTGATGTAAGATAAGGTTTGGAACCCTAAAATACTGTACAAGACAGCCTTGGTTCGGTTTAGGTTTTTACTCCAAAAAGACTACTCTCTAAAACTGAAAAATTCGGATTCTATATATAAGATCGCCGTCAATAGGGTTTCGTCTTGGCCAAGTTAATCTTGCGACGGCGTCACCTTGTGCTTGTGACGCCGTCCTCTTCAGCTTATGACGCCGTCTGGATTAAATCTAGGCCGTCTAAGTTGCGACGGCCTACTCTTTTAAAGCTTGACACCGTCACTTGAAAATAAGAAATTTGGCTTCTTTCCTGTCACAAAATGCTCGGACGGCGTCGCAGTTAAGCAGTGACGCCGTCACCTTGTACTTCAGCGGCTTGAGTGTCTCAATTTCTTGAGTTTGGCCATTTTCTTCGTATATCCGCGCCTTTTCGTCCAAATAAGTGCCATTACAGCAATTTGCCTTCAAGAGACCTAAAAAGTGAAAAGGAACGATATTAAGTAATAACAGATACAAAAGTGATCAAATAAGGGCTTAAATGACCCCTCAAAAAGGTACATTTTAAAACCTTATCAAATATCCCTACACTTGGTATTTGCTTGTCCTCAAGCAAATGTGCTTTTAGCCAATTAATTTATAAGTTAGGGGTCATGAAGCATTGGTTTAAAACAGTCCACAACACATATAAGCCCCGCAAAAGTCATTAACAAGCACGGAAATTACATACTAGCACCTCACATGGGGTGTTTGGATACTCACATCTCTCTCGGGTGTATATGCAATATAGCAAGTTGGAAATGGAAGATAAACACTCATTAACCGGTCCTAGTACATAGATTAGCATAGGCTTGAGAATAGATCAAACCTCCATCGCTTTGGCGTAAGCACCTAGGAAATACTATCAAAGAGGTCTTTAAAGGGTTGTAATGATAGGCTTACTGACGAAACAAAGGGTTTGGTGGGATAGGCTATTTAGTGGTGGCATGTCAAAATCTTTATGTTACAAGCATACGAAGAATGACGTTGCTAAGCCAAGACTCGACACTCTAAACTCTAGATAACTGAAATAAACAAATATAAATTTAAAGATAGATGTAGGATGGTAGCCCGTATGTTTTTTTTTTTTTTTTTTTTTTTCACTCTATTTTTTTCTTTCTTTTCTATCTTTTTCGATTTTTTTTTTCATACACTTTACTCTACCATCCTCTACGGTAACATCAAAATGATAGGGATTTATAGGCACATCCCTACACTTGAGTTTTTATTACTCTAACACTAATTTCACCCAAATTGAAAAGATCAAAACACTTGGGGTACGTTATTACACAAATAAGGGAATTTAACGTTCCCTTCTAATCATTTAAACTTTAACTTTTCCCATGAGTCCCAATCATCCCAAAACTGTATACAAAGGATATGACTCGACTTAGCAACTCATGCAAGCAACTAGATAATTGACCTAAGGGTTTAGGGTGATAACAATAATGCACTAAAAGTGAGTGCATACAGGGTAGGCTAAGGCGATTTGGGTGTACATTTAGGGGTGGGGTGTAAACAATGCTCTTCATTGATATTCCGGAAAAGCCGAAACATCACGAGAAACGCGAAAAGGATAGGCTCTGAGGGGTTAACTAGGGGTATCGTGTACTAAAGATGAGTACAACGATAGGATGGGGGAATTACTCAACCGATGTGGAAGAAGTAATTATATTACGGTATCAAACAAGGGTTATCCTAATGCCTCTTATCATTTAGTTATTCCTAACTACACAAGTGTAGTCTTACTAGCGATCTCGGAATGCATCACAAAACAAGTTCTAGAATCTATTATACTACCGGTTCACACTCTAAGCATTAAAGATGAATGCTTTAATTCCTATAATCTAAGGGCGATCCTCACATTTTGGGTGGAATTTAGGTGGTAAAGGGTTTTTGTGCTAGTCATATAACTTCCTATCCGTGAGATGCTTTTGTTAAGACTAATGGCCCACTCCTATATGTCATGAAAAATTAAAAATTTGGTGCCAAAATTACCCTAACCGACATTTTCTCATGGTTTATTAAGCAAATACAATTGGACAAAGCAAATAGTCAAGGATAAGCATAGTTTCAAAGTTACCGTTTTGTTTTCCCTCCCTACACTTAAACTGAACATTGTCCTCAATGTTCCTCGAAAGTATCAAAGTTATGATAATGGAAGGTAATTAAAAACGAAAGAAACTAGTACTCCCCTGATTAGCTCGGTAGGATCCGTGTAAAGTGGTGGTTAAATCCTTCCCAAGAAAAATGTATGCGTGAAAAGCTCCTTCCAATCTTTTGTTTCTTCTTCTTGATAAATAAAACCTGCACAATCGAAGAAAACAAACGAAACCTTTGCGTAAAATCGGCGGTAATAATATATATAAGACTCTACTAAACTAGGATATAATGCTTGTGGAATGGATGTTTAAAGAATTTCTGGAAAATTAAGACCTTAAAATTCCAAAAATTTATAAGTAGCTCAAAAACGAGAAAAAGTAATATGTTGTTTTACTCCTTCACGCCCGTCAGTTATCCTCGACAAAACCGGTGCAGATTTTCCGGAAAAATTCGGAAAATTTACATCTTTAGAATCTGGAAAATTTCTCGAAAACATCCATTATGACTCGATACAAGCATTTGACTCGAACAAACACATATATATCTTTTAATGAATTGTTATTCTCATGTTTACATTTCTTTTGAAAACGTGTGTAATCCTCCCTACACTTATCCTTTATGTAAAATACCTTTATATGCAATTAAGACAAGGTTAAAAACAAAATACAGCATTTTTACAAATTTAAACATGAGAATAAGCAATCAATAAAAGATATATGACACTAACAAGCAAACAATTAAGCATGGGTTGCCTCCCACGAAGCGCTTTTCTTTATTTAAGAGTCTTGTAGTTAGACTCGTAGTCGTGCCCCTACGTGACTTCATTACCGTCACCTTCTCCCTCATGACGGTCTCTGTTGGGAGATTCCATGTTGTAGAAGTGCCCTATGATACACTTTTCTAAGAGTTCGTCCTCTCCCCACTCGGTTCTATATTCCGGTCCTAGGTTCTAGCAATCCTTATAGAATCCGAAAATCTTAGCCATAACATAGCCTACTCCTTTTTCTTTATCCTCCTCATTCCTATAATAGACCGATAGTTTAAGTTCCTTTTCATCATTAGAGAGTGATGAAAACTTCTCAATCTTAAACGGCAGTTGGTAAGCTATGTCATCGGTCTCATCTTTGAATCTCACTACTCCTAACGAGGGTCATAAGTCATCCCGGTGCTTTCTATGAAAGGTTTTCCTAGAATAACGTGGGACAAGCTAGGATCTATCACCGTACTAATATCATCCACAATTATGAAGTCCGTAGGAAACGTGAAACTACCTACATAAACTGGCAATTCCTTAACTCTACCGAGAAAATTGCACCTATCCCTAGGATTATCGGGGTCTTGCCTAGTTGGAATAGGCCTCTTCAATACCCAATTGTAGTAGGTGCTAGTCATTATGTTGATTGGGGACTTGCGATCAATGTAGGCCTTTTCCACGAAAAGGTGTCCTATGCAACACGGTATGTTAAGATTCCAAGGTTTTCTAAACTTGATTCTAGGGCTTTTCCTAACATACATGTGACGGAGGTCACGCACTAAGTGATGGTGGCGAGATAGTTCTTCTTTCGTAGGAAACTTATTGAAATAATCAGTATCTATTTCATCTATTTCCTCAGTTGTTTCATTCGTCGGTGGTTTACTAACCTCAAGTGTATGGTCCTCTTCGTCATTTGTTCCATTGGGTTCTACTAAGGTGATGGTGTTGACGAATTGAACGTGCTTAGCTAACTTACTTGGGTCCTTAATCTCTACACCAGAAGGCTCGGGGGTTGAGATAGCATTAACCTTCCTATCACTATTGGTCATGGCTTTCAAAAGGTTATCTATCTTCCTATCCATTTCGGCTTGTTTTTGGTTAAAGCGGTCTGAGAGCTTAGCTATTTGGGCTTCTTGGGATGCGACTAGGTGTTGCAACATCCCCTCAATGCTTTGTTGTGAGGGGCCATGAGATGGGGGCAATGAGAAATCATTGGAAGTGAATTCTTTGGTTTGTCCCCAATAGAATTCGGGCTTGCCCTTCCATGCTTCTCGGGTTTCATTGAAATTCCTACGTCCGGGTATTGTAGGGAATCTTCCTCCCGTTCCATTAATACGCGAGGATGCGTAGTCAACGGAAGCATGTTCGGGGGATCGGGTGCAAGTGCGCGTGTTATGAAGATCACAAAACGGCTCACACGAGGAAGACACTTTGTTCACATGGCGTGAAGACTTAGGATTTTCGTAGGGACTCATTAGGAGTTTAACTTGATCTTCAAGTTCGATCATCCTACGGTCGGAAGATGGTGAGTCAATGGGAGGCAAGGAGATTGCCTTAATGGTTTTGGGCAACTCACGGGGGTCATTCCAACTTTCGTTGTCATAGAGGGCAAGGTCCTCTATTATACCACATGATTCTTCCGCGGTGAGATCACTAAGTTTTCCACCGGCCGCTTGGTCAATGGATCGCTTTGTGGGGAAATTGACATGATCATAAAAGATTTGGACTTGGAGCCAAAGATCAATGCCGTGATGAGGGACTTTATGAAGTAAGTACTTGAATCGAGTCCATGCTTCGTAAAGAGATTCACCTTGATGTTGTTGGAACATCAAGATGTCATTCATAAGTTTAGTGGTTCTCCCGGTGGGAAAAATTGAGCAAGGAAGCGAGAGGTGAGATCATCCCAACTTGAGATGGAGTCATGGAAGTCGCTCAAGCCAATTACTAGCTTGGTCCCGTAGAGAAAATTGGAAGAGACGCAGCGTGGTCTCCCGAGTAGTAGCATCAAGGTCGATGGAATCGACAATTTTAAGGAAATCCTTAGATGGAGATTTGGATCTTCGAGAGAAGTCCATGGAATGCACATCCGCTTTGCACCAACCGGATGGTGTCGGATCGCAGGTAGTAGTTTAGGCTTGGTCGGGAAGCTCAATGGTGTTCCTATAGCCTAGGTGGCTTGGTCTCGAGTATTCACCAAGAGTACGGGCTCTTGGCGGGTCAATTGGTGGTGGGTTGATGAATGGTGGGTGGTTATCACCTTCCATGTCGAAAAGTGATGGGATTACGAACAAAGGTCACGAAGAAGGGGATAGACTACGAGGAAGCTAAAATGAGAAAATTTACTTGATAGGAATCAAGCAAAGAAACCTAAACGAGGTGGACTACTAACTAGCTATTCTATTCCCTACTGTTGGGAATTTCGCTAAGTTAGAATTCACCGATGTTACTACCAAGGATTCTCACTGAAGTTCACGGTTTATATCAAGAAGAGAATCGCTTGTCAAGAAGAGAATCATCAAGTAGTATAATGCTTAGATAGTTTCATGAAGTAGTTATTCGTGTTTTCTATAGTTAGTTAGGATATGTGAGCTTTATTAGGAAGTGATTATGTATATCTTATTTAGTTTTATGCTTATACGTTTCTTAGGAAACAAGTTAGGGTTCCTTATCTATAAAAGGAACACAATAGTATGATTGATGTAACGAATTGAAAAAAAAAAAGTTTTAGTAATATAAAGATCCATAGAGGATCAACGTGTTCTTAGTTATTTGTGTTTGTGCTTATATTTGATTTCCGCTTAAGAATATAATTCGTAGAGATTGTCTATTAGTTTGATTGTGATTACATAAGTAATACTAACGATCTGCGAGTGCTCAAGATCTATCAAGGTCTTTAGTTTCTACAAGTGGTATCAGAGCCTCGAGAGAGTCCATACGATACTAAGAACAGTTCTTTCTAAACACCCATACAACCAACTAGACATTCACCATGCCTGGATCGGATATTGATAACGAAGTCACCAACAACCAGAACACCACTCATCTATAACAACTCAGTTTTACGAATAGCAATGCTAAATTTCCATATCTAAAGAAGGAGGAATACGATTTATGGGCAATGAAGATGCAAAACTGGATTTCCAACATTGATTGGAATATGTGGGAAATTGTCAGGATGGGAAACAACTTGAAGAGAACTACCACAGATCCTGATGGAAATCTTATTCATGTTCCTCCCAAATCTGCTAAAGAATTACTGGTAGTTTAGAGGGAAACCAAAGTTAAAACAATTCTTCTTCAAGCTATTTCTGAGGATCATTTAAGTGACTTTCACTTCATGAATGATGCTAAGGATATTTGGTTGGCCATCAAGGCCAAGTTTGGAGGGAATGAGGAGTCTAGGAGGATGAGAAAATCAATGCTGAGACAACAGTTTGAAGACTTTCAAATCTCTGAAGAGGAAGGAATTCACAAGGGCTATGACAGGTTTCACAAGATATTAAGTCAGTTAAATCAGCTTAAAGCTAAGCCAGATAATGATGATTGCAATTCCAAGTTTTTGCGATCTTTACCTCCATCCTGGTTACAAGTAAGCATTGCCTTTAAAACTAAAGGTGGGCTTGATATGGTTACATTTGATGAGCTGTACAACAAAACTTAAATCTCTTGAGCCTGATGTACGAAGTCCCTTCCGTTCATCATCTACTGCTAGTCACACAACATTTATTGGGGCCACTACTCCAAAGATGATACATGCTCTAAGTCCTACTCACTCATCTTCATCTTACACTACCACTCCATCAAGTTCTCAATCTAAAACTAGTGGTATAATGGAAGATGTGCTTGGATCCTTCTTTGCTGATTATGATCCTCAGCAGGAACTTGCATATGAGGATTTTGATCAGGTAGATCCACTGGAGATGGAAGAGATGAAGTTCAAGTGGCAAGTAGCTATGCTATCTATGGACATCAAGAGATTCAAGCGTAAGGCTGGAAGGAGGTTTGGTTTCCAGGGAAGAGATCTAGCAAGGTTTGACAAAAAGAAGGTCAAATGCTTTACGTGTCATCAGATGGGTCACTTCTCGAGAGAATGCAAGGATAGGAAGGCTGGAGATGAGGTGAGATACTCTTCCTATCAGCAGAATCAAAGGGATGCTGGAACTTCGAAGCCTAGATCCATAGCTGCTCTGGTCACTTTGGATGCCAATATTGATTGGAAGTCACATGAGTCTGAGAATGATGATGGTCCTGGTGGCGAGAATATTGGGTTGCTGGCAAGCTGTACTTCAGAGGATAGGCATGATCAGATTGCCTTGATGGGCATCTCTCAGGTACAAAATTGTTTGTTTGGTTGTAGTGAACGTTATAATGAACTTAAGGAAGCATATGATATTTTGAAACCTAAATATAATGAATGCTATCTTGAAGTTGAAGCCTATAAACAGGCTTTAAAAACATTAGAAAGACAAAAGGTTTGGTTTCAGAAGAATCAAATTGCTTATGATGAGAAGATTAGGGTGTTAGAATGTGATCTAGAATGTACTAGAAATGAATTAAAAAGGACTGAGAAAGAAAAGGCTACTGTAATTTCTGAAAATCAAGAGCTAAAAGTCAAACTAGATGAAGAAATAGCTAGATATAAACAATGGTTAATATCAGGTGACAATCTAGCTAGAGAAATTTATAGTGGTCAATCTGAGACCTCTGCAATAGGCTTAGATTTTAAAAAGCATGTAGGATTAGAAACTAGACATGATGGGCGTAAAACAACACCCGCAGGCTTCGCTAATTATGTTAAAGAAGGTGACCTACATGCTGTACGTGGATCTATTAGAGGAATACCTATGCCTGTTGACCTTTCCATTACTGTTGACTTTGATGGATTACATCATCTTTGTAACACCCCGCCTTAGCGACCACAATATTGTCCGCTTTGCTGCGCAGTGCTCACGGCTTTGTTTTGTGGCCTCATTTGAAGACTTCCTGCAGTCACCCAAGCCAAGATTACTCTCACATGAGCACGCTTAACCGCCAGCTCCTAAGAACTCCACCCAGAGACCACAAAACGCGTTGTGTCATTGTAAGGCGAATGTTATCTTATGAGCCCAAAGATCTCTCCGTGCCACACCGATGTGGATTTGCCTAGGGTGTTACAATCTTTATGGCAAAAGTCCAAAGACTTGCAGGACCTCGATTCTTCATCTAATGAATTTTCTCTTGCTCGACAAAGGACAAATCTTCCGATCAAGGGTCTACTTATGCCACCGTGATTCAAGTGATAAGTCGACCTACCCAAGACCTCACCCAAGCCTCGCACCCAAGACTCCCTACAAGCCTTTAAGAGTTGTCAAGATTCATCTTCCAATCCAGTTTCCTCTGAAGACTTGTCTTTTAAGTCTTTACATAATAATAATGTTAAAAACAATTCCTTTAATGTTTCTGATTTGAATACTTCTGCTTGTAATAGAACATCTTTTGGTTTCAATAAATCTTCTGAACAGAAGACATGTTTTGTGTGTGGAAGTAAATTTCATTTAATTAAATATTGTGATTTTCATGAACAAAGAATGGGTGTATGTACTGGGAAATCTAGACCAATGTGGACCAATGTTAATGCTATACCACCTTATTTTCCACAAGCAACCAAAGCATCTCCTCCTTTTACTTGGAGAAGCTCAGTTGCTAGACCATATGTGCAACTAACAAGTTCATATTTTAATCATGGTTATTGGCCTAGATATGTTGACTCAATGCATGATGGGAAGGGTAATTGGAATAATGCTGTCAAGTCCTCAGCAGGTTGTTCTTGGAATAAAAAGGGACCTAAATTTCAATGGAAATCCAAGAACAATAGTGGATCTCATACATCTGCATGGCCTAAATTTAATGATCCACAAGGCAGGTTCAAGTTAGTAATGACTTGAGCCTCCATAATTTACTGATATTTTATATATTATTTTGTTGTTGTTATAGGATCATCCTCTTAAGCACAAGGAAGTTGGCATTGTTGATAGTGGTTGCTCTAGAAGCATGTCAGGTGATTGGTCCCAAACAGTCAAGAAATATTGACCAAAGGTTTCAGTCAACAAAAGTCTACTATTATGGACTCAATACAATTTCCCTTGGAATTTAGTGGATTCCCGGGTCGTTAAGTCCCAACGAGGTGTGTAAACTGTAATACAACGAATCTGTGATCGGGAGAATATTGAACAGGAAAGGGGTTATGATTGATTACACTAAGGAAATTAAATCTAATAAAGACTTTGAAGTCATTTTAATTCTTTTAAAATCGTTTAACGAGTAAAACCTAAAACGCGTACGTTTACTGAATTTTATGTAAACGTAAAATAAAATAAAAAGTGAATTTGGTCCAATACAACTCCCACAAATGTGAAAATCATATTTTTGGAATCCTAAAAAGATAAGAAAATTATTAGAAAATTAAAATAAATTTTTACACTATGTACTTAATTATTAAATGTATTTAATAATGAATTAAATAATAAGAAAATCTAAAATTAACTTAAATAAATGAAATAAAAATCAAAAATCTAAAATATTATAAAATGAATTTTAAAACTGAAATGTATTTTTTTACACAATTATTCTATTTATTATGAATTATTTACTATTATTAATTACTAAAACTATTATTGATTTATTAAAAGTATTAAATGAATAAAGAAAATCAAACTTTTACATAATTCTAAAATAAATAAAAGAAGCTAGAAAAATATAAAAACTTGGCTTTACTTAATAAAATTAATTTTACTATTTAATACTTTAATATTAATTAATTATTAATTAAACTATTATTAATTATTAAAAATACTAGATGACAAAGAAAAATCAGAAAATTCCTAAAAGTATTTTAATATGACGAAACTTAAGGAAAATATAAAACATATAAGTGCTTAATAATAAGCTGAAAAGAAAATTAAAAAGCTAAATTATATTAAATAAACGCTATCACTATTTTTAAAGTGGATTTTTCTGGTTTTTCTTTTCTGAAACTCAATATGTACTGATATTATACAAGTTAAATGAAAACAAAACTATACAAACCTAGAAATAAGCACTTCGTGAGCTTATGACTCAAGACGGTCAAGCATAAGCTTGACTGTTGAGACTTAAGCTCAGAATAAGCTTGGAAAAAGCTTTATACAGGAAACAAAAGATAAAATAAGATATACACAAGTCCAATGGATCAATATAAACAAGAAAATGGACTGTGGTAGTGTGAGCTTAAGGTTTAAAAAAGAAAATGGAATGGAAGCTTGCAAAAGCTTGGAATAAGCTCCACACTGGAAAGCAAAAGAAAAATAATTTGTTTATAAGTGATATGAACAAATATGAACAAGCATGTGTGTGGAATTCACCCATAAGCTTGTAATAAGCTAATAAGCAAATCCAAATTTCACATGATCCAAACACCCCTCGCATACTTTTGAATGACAAATTGTCGAGGTATAAGCTTAATAAGCCAAAATAAGAATTGAAGTAGCAAGTGGGTTGGTTAGCTTTCCAAAAGCCAAAACTCAACCTCGGGGATCACAGATTAGCTTTTGAGGAGCTTATGAAAATCCTCCCAAATGACCGAGTATCTTTGGTACACTCGTGCATGGACAAACAAAAGTGGTTGTAGCCCTACTTAATAAGTCGCAACATGGGATTTAAGCACCGGGTCCTTGAGTTAGGTGGATGAGCTTCACATAAAACTAAACCACACAAGCTAATGACCACAAATGAGCTTTTTAGAGCTTATGAACTAAGCTTGAGTAGATCGATTTCTCAAGATGCTCGTGAAATGGGGCAAACAATAAACTCTTATTTAACTTATCAAATGAGCTCATGAGAGCTCAACAAGCACTGAAACACTGAGTATGATTGGTTAGCCTCACATGAAGCCAAAGATCACAAGATCAAGGTCAATGAGGAACTTTTCATTAGCTTAGAACTACAACTTAACTTCACTGTTTGCTCAGTGAATTGAGTGAGTTTGAACAAAATAGGTGTTTTGATTAAGCTATCTAAATAAGCTATAAACTTGAAAATAAGAATAAACATAACAAATAAGCCACAAAGGCAACACAAATAAGCCAAATGCACTGGATAGGGCCAACTCCACAAGCTTTTGCAAGCTCTTGGTTTTAACAGTCCTAACCATGGTGCAGGGCAAAAACAAGCTATAAAAAGCTATAAAATAAGCAGTTAAACATGGAAAATAAAAATTATCAAAAATAGAATAAGCAAGATTATCAACAAAACTAAAACATCCTAAAAGCACAGATTATGAAATTCAATATTAAAGCCTAGAGAAAATTATCTAGTTTATTCAAAAATAACAAAAAGGAAAATTTGACTTTTAACTAAAAACTAAAAAGTTGACTAAACTGAATTAAGAACTTAAACTACTGATTAATTAAGTTAATATAAGCTATAATAACATTAAATTAACAAAGATAAACAACATTTAAACACTTATGCATGGTTATGAGTTCTAACAATCTCACAGTGCTCATAATGAGATTGTCAAGTGTCAAATTGACTTTCTACCATGCTACACCACTTGATTAAGGTTTCACTGAGTTGCTAAGGCCATATGAGGAGTTCATCAAACAAGAACAACTACAAACACAACCCTAAACACAGAATCACCATTAAATCCAAACAACCTTTAAAATGGACTGTTTTGAGGTTTTCAAAGCATAAGACTATGTAAACCAATTTCATCAAATCCAGGGGTCACAATGTGTCAAATCAGACCCTTTTAAGCATAAACAAGTAGTCACAAATGTTTAAACCTAGGATTGTCAAAACCAGCATATTGACAAATTCAAATGCCAAATCAAACCACAATCAAATCCAAAACATAACAACCTAAGATTAAGCTCTAATATCATTAACAAACAAAGAAAGAAACACGAAACATGATAATTAAAGCATATAAAAGACTAGAACAATAAAATGCAAAAAATGGTAAAAAGGGCTTACAAATGAAATCCTGCTTGAAACTGAGAACCATGGCCATAGAACACATCCTAAGGCTTTCCACAAAGCTTCTAAACCAAAGGCAATCCACAATTAACCTTGCTCCATGTAGTTTCACCAAGATTACTTCATTATTTTTGGATTTTCATTGTTTTTCTTGATTTTTAGTGTTTTCTGAATTTTAAAGACTAAACTTGTTTTAAGGTTTCTAAAAGCTTTAAAGCTTTGTCAGGAGCTTATGTGAGCTTAAAGAGTCCATTAAACAACTAAATAACAAGAATTTAAAGAACATGAAATTTAAAGGTAATTTAAGGAAAACTTAAACCGAAAAGAAACTTAAAATTAAACTGAAATAAAAGTTCATTACACTAATTTGATGAGAATACAACATTGAAAGCAATAAAATGACTTGAAATTAAAGAAAGCAAGAACTTAATTAACTACGTGACCTAGGCTAATCCAAAGGTAGTCTTCTCTTCCTTCTTCTCTTTATAACATTCGAGTTCCCACCATCTTCCTAGTCAAATCCCACTTTAATTTGTGTCCATTGGATAAGCAAATCATCCTAGCCATTTAAACTACTTTTACGCCAAAAGTCATATAAGCAACTTAGGGGCTTTGAGAGCAATTAATGCTTCTTGGTTTGTTATGGAGGTGGAGGGGACATGTTTGGTGGGTTTATGGGCTGGGGGTTGAGGTGTAAAGCAAAAACCAGGGCATGTGAGGTGAGGTAAAGTATTTGATGGTGGGGAAGCATTAAATGATTGTAGGCTGGTATAGGTGGAAGGAGATGGTGGTGAGAGTTGTTAGACAGCTGGGGGTGAGGTGGAAAGGTGGTGAAGAAACCAGGTATGTAGAATGGTGGTTTATGGTTTTGGCGGAGTTGTGAGGTAGAAGGAGAAGGGGGAGTGGGTTTGACTTAAGTCAAACTGGTTTTATATTTAAGGGGTTGGGCTGGGTTTATTGTTGGGCTATTATGAAGTAATAAGGGTCCGGTTTGGTTTGTAGTAGTTTAGAGCCCAAGGACTACTTTTGTAACTTCGAAATCATGAAGGACTAAACTCAGTAACATTTCATAAGTTATCACAAGGACTAATAATGCCAATTTTGCTAAACCAAAGGACCTTTGTTGTATTTATTCCAATTTAAAACACTGGGGACCTTTATGACATTTTCCAAAGTTGAGGGTGAAATTGTAATTTTCCCAAAAGTTATCAAAAGGTTCCAAATTGTAAGTTATGAATAGTACAAGGGTATTATTTGATAAATTATACTTTTAAATACCTGTGGACTAATTTTGCCCATTTTGAAACTTGAGGGTAAAAGTTGCCAATTTTAGAAAACTTTCATCCAGTGGACTAAAATGAACAAGTTTGATATCCCAAGGACTTATGTTGACTTTTATTCATTTTACACCTTTAGGGACTAATTCGCCAATTTGTGAAACTCGTGGACCGAAAATGATAGTTTGTGAACTTTGATCATTTTCACTTGTTTTCAATCTTTTGTACTGAATCACATACAAACACATTTCAATGATATTTGTAATATTTATATAGTCATTTGTGTGTTTTTGGTCGCTTTTATGGTTTAAATAATATAAAATATATGTGTATTTAGACACATATCAAATCCCCCACACTAAACTATTTCTAGTCCCTAGCAATTTTTTATGAAAATTAATAGATTTCATCTCTTTACCAAAAGCCATTACTTCGGAGTAGCCAATTGTTTTAGTTCAAGTAAGAACCTTGGTACAATGATAACCAAATGATTTTGAGTAAATCACCAACAGAACGGTTTTGATTTGTCTTTACCGAAGCCGTTTGCTTCGGACTAGCCAACTCTTAGATAAAATATCTTTGGTGAGTCGATTACCAATTATAGTTTCCCAACTGCCTTTACCACAAGCCATAAACTTGCGGGCTAGCCAACTCTTCACTAATTAAAGATATGGTGAGCTGAGCACCATACAATTTTGGGCAAATTGCAAGCCGTCAACGGATTTGATATATCTTTACCAAGAGCCGTTTGCTCCTGGATTAGCCAATCCTTTTGTTTATTAGACATGGTGGACTGATTACCATTTGTTGTGTTTAGTATATAGTACTTCCACTAAAATAATTTTTTTTTAAAATTTGGCCATTTTGGGGGAAAAAGGGACTAAAAGGGTATATTTACGATCAAATTCGCCAGAATTTCCCCCCCACACTTAGAAATGAATATTGTCCTCAATATTCAAAGTCCCGGCTATTATGCCGAATCCTTGAATGTAAAAAGATAACATTACTAGCTAAGTGTAGAAACACAACAATTATTCTCTTTTTTAATATTTACAATTTTCATTCATTTTTAAGATCTATATACAACATGTGGGGCATCTCCCCCACACTAAGGTGGTAGAAAGGGTAATCATTCCACATGGGTGTTCATCCGTATAACGGTCTATCTTTTTACCCCTCCTTAGTGAATGCTACTGTTTTTGATTACCGAGTCGCTAGCTTGACTCGACCTCGAATTAAATGGTTCATGAGGAAGCTACTGTTTTTGATAACTGAGTCGCTAGCTTGACTCGGCCCCGAATTTAATGGTTCAAGGGGAAATGACTGGATGAGAAATTGGAGTGGGGTCACCACTCACAGAATTATGAATAGTAAGGTAATGAGAATATTTTTGGTTTTTGATTTTATAATATAAACAGAAAAGTGAAAATGTTTTTGTATTTTTATCTTTTATATATATAGAAAGAAAAGAAAAATATTTTTGTGTTTTATATTGTTTTAGGAATTGAAATATGATATTATATATAATATATATAAGGGATAGATATTTTAATAAAACACAAGTACGTTATACGCAGCACACCTCCTCGGCAGCGGCGCCAAAATTTGATTGGCCCCAAACAGTCAAGAAATATTGACCAAAGGTTTTAGTCAACAAAAGTCAACTATTATGGACTCAATACAATTTCCCTTGGAATTTAGTTGATTCCCGGGTCGTTAAGTCCCAACGAGGTGTGTAAACTGTAATACAACGAATCTGTGATCGGGAGAATATTGAACAGGAAAGGGGTTATGATTGATTACACTAAGGAAATTAAATCTAATAAAGACTTTGAAGTCATTTTAATTCTATATTTAAAATCGTTTAACGATTAAAACCTAAAACGCGTACGTTTACTGAATTTTACGTAAACGTAAAATAAAATAAAAAGTGAATTTGGTCCAATACAACTCCCACAAATGTGAAAATCATATTTTTGGAATCCTAAAAAGATAAAAAAATTATTAGAAAATTAAAATAAATTTTTACACTATGTACTTAATTATTAAATGTATTTAATAATGAATTAAATAATAAGAAAATCTAAAATTAACTTAAATAAATGAAATAAAGAATCTGAAAAATCTAAAATATTATAAAATGAATTTTAAAACTGAAAATGTATTTTTTTGACATAATTATTCTATTTATTATGAATTATTTACTATTATTAATTACTAAAAACTATTATTGATTTATTAAAAGTATTAAATGAATAAAGAAAAATCTGAAACTTTTTACATAATTCTAAAATAAATAAAAGAAGCTAGGAAAATTATAAAAACTTGGCTTAACTTAATAAAAATTAATTTTACTATTTAATACTTTAATATTAATTAATTATTAA
This sequence comes from Chrysanthemum lavandulifolium, assembly GCA_022545495.1. Classification (NCBI taxonomy): domain Eukaryota; kingdom Viridiplantae; phylum Streptophyta; class Magnoliopsida; order Asterales; family Asteraceae; genus Chrysanthemum; species Chrysanthemum lavandulifolium. Next base: position 298,516,994 of record CM040240.1, read on the forward strand.
TTAAACTATTATTAATTATTAAAAATACTAGATGACAAAGGAAAAATCTGAGAAAATTCCTAAAAATATTTTAATATGACAGAAACTTAAGAAAAATATAAAAACATATAAGTGCTTAATAATAAGCTGTAAAGAAAATTAAAAAGCTAAATTATATTAAATAAACGCTATCACTATTTTTAAAGTGGATTTTTCTGGTTTTTCTTTTCTGAAACTCAATATGTACTGATATTATACAAGTTAAATGAAAACAAAACTATACAAACCTAGAAATAAGCACTTCATGAGCTTATGACTCAAGACAGTCAAGCTTATACTGTTGAGACTTAAGCTCAGAATAAGCTTGGAAAAAGCTTTATACAGGAAACAAAAGATAAAATAAGATATACACAAGTCCAATGGATCAATATAAACAAGAAAATGGACTGTGGTAGTGTGAGCTTAAGGTTTAGACAGTTAAGCTTTTTGAGCTTAACTTGGATGGAATGGAAGCTTGCAAAAGCTTGGAATAAGCTCCACACTGGAAAGCAAAAGAAAAATAATATGTTTATAAGTGATATGAACAAATATGAACAAGCATGTGTGCTGGAATTCACCCATAAGCTTGTAATAAGCTAATAAGCAAATCCAAATTACACGTATCCAAACACCCTCAGATACTTTTGAATGACAAATTGTCGAGGGTATAAGCTTAATAAGCCAAAATAAGAATTAAGTAGCAAGTGGGTTGGTTAGCTTTTCAAAAGCCAAAACTCAACCCGGGATCACAAATTAGCTTTTGAGGAGCTTATGAAAATCCTCCCAAATGACCGAGTATCTTTGGTACACTCGTGCATGGGACAAACAAAAAGTGGTTGTAGCCCTACTTAATAAGCCGCAACATGGGATTTAAGCACTAGGTCCTTGAGTTGGGTGGATGAGCTTCACATAAAACTAAACCACACAAGCTAATTACCACAAATGAGCTTTTAGGAGCTTATGAATTAAGCTTGAGTAGATCGATTTCTCGATGCTCGGAAATGGGGCAAACAATAAACTCTTATTTAACTTATCAAATGAGCTCATGAGAGCTCAACAAGCAATCAAACACCGAGTATGATTGGTTATCCTCACATGAAGCCAAATATCACAAGCTCAAGGTCAATGAGGAACTTTTCATGAGCTTAGAACTACAACTCAACTTCACCGCTTTGCTCAATGAATTGAGTGAGTTGAACAAAATAGGTGTTTTGATTAAGCTATCTAAATAAGCTATAAACTTGAAAATAAGAATAAACATAACAAATAAGCCACAAAGGCAACACAAATAAGCCAAATGCACCGGATAGGGCCAACTCCACAAGCTTTTGCAAGCTCTTGGTTTTAACATCCTAACCATGGTGCAGGCAAAAACAAGCTATAAAAAGCTATAAAATAAGCAGTTAAACATGGAAAATAAAAATTATCAAAAATAGAATAAGCAAGATTATCAACAAAACTAAAACATCCTAAAAGCACAGATTATGAAATTCAATATTAAAGCCTAGAGAAAATTATCTAGTTTATTCAAAAATAACAAAAAGGAAAATTTGACTTTTAACTAAAAACTAAAAAGTTGACTAAACTGAATTAAGAACTTAAACTACTGATTAATTAAGTTAATATAAGCTATAATAACATTAAATTAACAAAGATAAACAACATTTAAACACTTATGCATGGTTATGAGTTCTAACAATCTCACAGTGCTCATAATGAGATTGTCAAGTGTCAAATTGACTTTCTACCATGCTACACCACTGATTAAGGTTTCACCGAGTTGCTAAGGCCATATGAGGAGTTCATCAAACAAGAACAACTACAAACACAACCCTAAACACGAATCACCATTAAATCCAAACAACCTTTAAAATGGATCTGCTTTTGAGGTTTTCAAAGCATAAGACTATGTAAACCAATTTCATCAAATCCAGGGTCACAATGTGTCAAATCGAGACCCTTAAGCATAAACAAGTAGTCACAAATGTTTAAACCTAGGATTGTCAAAAACTAGCATATTGACAGTCCAAATGCCAAATCAAACCACAATCAAATCCAAAACATAACAACCTAAGATTAAGCTCTAATATCATTAACAAACAGCAAAGAAACACAGAAACATGATAATTAAAGCATATAAAAGACTAGAACAATAAAATGCAAAAAATGGTAAAAAGGGCTTACAAATGAAATCCTGCTTGAAACTGAGAACCATGGCCATAGAACACATCCTAAGGCTTTCCACAAAGCTTCTAAACCAAAGGCAATCCACAATTAACCTTGCTCCATGTAGTTTCACCAAGATTACTTCATTATTTTGGATTTTCATTGTTTTCTTGATTTTAGTGTTTTCAATTTTAAAGACTAAACTTGTTTTAAGGTTTCTAAAAGCTTTAAAGCTTTGTCAGGAGCTTATGTGAGCTTAAAGAGTCCATTAAACAACTAAATAACAAGAATTTAAAGAACATGAAATTTAAAGGTAATTTAAGGAAAAACTTAAAACTGAAAAGAAACTTAAAATTAAACTGGAAATAAAAGTTCATTACACTAATTTGATGAGAATACAACATTGAAAGCAATAAAATGACTTGAAATTAAAGAAAGCAGTAAACTTAATTAACTACGTGACCTAGGCTAATCCAAAGGTAGTCTTCTCTCTTCCTTCTCTTCTCTTTTATAACATTCTGAGTTCCCACCATCTTCCTAGTCAAATCCCACTTTAATTTGTGTCTATTGGATAAGCAGAAATCATCCTAGCCATTTAAACTACTTTTGGCGCCAAAAGTCATATAAGCACTTGGGCGCTTTGAGAGCAATTAATGCTTCTTGGTTTGTTATGGAGGTGGAGGGACATGTTCAGTGGGTTTATGAAATTTGGGGTTGAGGTGTAAAGCAAAAACCGGGGCATGTGAGGTGAGGTAAAGTATTTGATGGTGGGAAGCATTAAATGATTGTAGGTCGGTATAGGTGGAAGGAGATGGTGGTGAGAGTTGTTAGACAATGGGGTGAGGTGGAAAGGTGGTGAAGAAACCGTATGTAGAATGGTGGTTTATGGTTTTGGCGGAGTTGTGAGGTAGAAGGAGAAGGGGGAGTGGGTTTGACTTAAGTCAAACTGGTTTTATATTTAAGGGGTTGGGCTGGGTTTATTGTTGGGCTATTATGAAGTAATAAGGGTCCGGTTTGGTTTGTAGTAGTTTAGAGCCCAAGGACTACTTTTGTAACTTCTGAAATCATGAAGGACTAAACCTGTAACATTTCATAAGTTATCACAAGGACTAATAATGCCAATTTTGCTAAACCAAAGGACCTTTGTTGTATTTATTCCAATTTAAAACACCAGGGGGACCTTTTATGACATTTTCCAAAGTTGAGGGGGTGAAATTGTAATTTTCCCAAAAGTTATCAAAAGGTTCCAAATTGTAAGTTATGAATAGTACAAGGGTATTATTTGATAAATTATACTTTTAAATACCCAGGGACTAATTTTGCCCATTTTGAAACTTGAGGGGTAAAAGTTGCCAATTTTAGAAAACTTTCATCCAGGGACTAAAAATGAACAAGTTTGATATCCCAAGGACTTATGTTGACTTTTTATTCATTTTACACCTTTAGGGACTAATTCTGCCAATTTGTGAAACTCCAGGGACTGAAAATGATAGTTTTGTGAACTTTGATCATTTTTCACTTGTTTTCAATCTTTTTGTACCTGAATCACATACAAACACATTTCAATGATATTTGTAATATTTATATAGTCATTTGTGTGTTTTTGGCTGTTTTTGTGGGTTTAAATAATATAAAATATATGTGTATTTAGACACATATCATCAGAAAACAGAGATATGATGCATAATTTGTACCCATTGAAGGAGGAAGCAATGTGACCTTTGGTGGAAGTGATGGTAGAATCACTGGGAAAGGGACCATCAAAACACCTCAACTGGACTTTGAGAATGTGTATTATGTCAAGGAACTACAACACTTCAACTTGTTCTCAGTCTCACAAATTTGTGACACCAAGAACAAAGTACTCTTCTCTGAGGATGAATGTCTTGTGCTATCTAAAGACTTCAAACTCCCAGAAGATACATCAATTTTGCTGAGAGTTCCTCGAAATCACAACCTATACACATTCAACCTAAGTGATGTTCAACCAGAAGGTGACTTAACTTGTTTGGTGGCTAAAGCATCCCTGGATGAGTCTACAAAATGGCACAGAAGGATGGCACATGTGAATTTCAAGACCATTAACAAGCTATCTAAACTGGGTCTTGTTGAAGGACTTCTTTCTAAAGTTTTCACCAATGAACATAATTGTGTTGCCTGCAACAAAGGAAAGCAACACAGAGCCTCATACAAAGCAATTAATGCTATGAGCCTTATTTCAGCACTTCTTCAGTTGCTTCACATGGATCTCTTTGGTCCAACTCAAGTCAGAAGCATAGATCACAAGTATTTCTGTCTGGTTATTACTGATGACTATAGCAGGTTTTGTTGGGTATTCTTCTTGAGGACTAAAGATGAAACCTCTCCAGTTTTAAAAGAGTACATTACTCTTGTTGAAAACCAGTTGAACAAAAAGGTTAAAGGTATCCGGTGTGATAATGGGACAGAGTTCAAGAATGCAGTATTGATAGAACTCTGTAAGTCTAAAGGAATCAAAAGGGACTATAGCACTCCAAGAACCCATCAACAAAACGGGGTGGCTGAAAGAAAGAATAGGACCATAATAGAGGTCGCAAGATCTATGCTTGCAGACTCTAAGTTACCCACTATGTTTTGGACTGAAGCAGTTGGCACAGCTTGTTATGTTCTGAACAGGGTATCCATTACTAGACCTCATTTCAAGACACCTTATGAACTTCTCTATGGGAAAGTTCCTGCTATTCACTACCTCAAACCTTTTGGATGTCAAGTGACTATTTTGAATACTAGTGATCCACTGGGTAAATTTGATGAGAAGGCTGATGAGAGATATGTTGTGGGTTATTCGGCTCATAGTAAGGCGTATAGGGTATACAATTTGAATGCCAAGAAGATTGAGGAGACTTTGAACCTGAGATATCTAGAAGACAAGCCTAATGTTCAAGGACAAGGTCATGTTTTGTCATTTGACCTTGATTATCTCACTGACTATTTGGGTTATTCTAGACATGTGGCTAATCAAAATGCAGGTACACAAGAGTCTCCCACTGACAATGCTGCTACCATGCATGCTGATTCTGATAGTGAGTTTGAGGATGATGAACATTCTATTGTTGTACCTTCTTTCTCCCCTAACAATTTTGTAGGTGACACTTCCAAAGTTACTTCTGATGAGAGTGAAGATGAGTCCAACTATGCATAGGACCTTGCTAGACTTCAGAAACAGGAGTATGCAGCTAATCTAGAAGTTGAGAGGAATGCTAAGGAGATCGCAAGAGAAGCAATCAGTGGAAATCACATTTCTGCTGAAAGTGATCCTGTTTCTCCTATCATCACCAAATCTGCTGATAGTCATGATGTTTCTACTCCTATTTCTACTAGAGTGTCCACAGACTTTGGGGAACCTTATACACGTTTTCTAAGACCTTCAGATCTTGGTCATCATCAACCAAAAGCTAGAGTCTTCACCTCACCTTCCTATGACACTAATTTTGAACCAACTGTGACTAATCTTGATACCTCCATTGATGTCAAAACCACTGCTACTAAAAGGATCAACATTTCTCATCCTCAGTCCAATATTATTGGTGATCCTTATGCACCTGTTAGAACTAGGGGCACTGTGGCAAGGTCTAAATATGGTCAAGTGGCTTTTATCTCTTATGTCTCAAAACAACAAAGAGACAATCACATAGACTTTGATCATTGTCTGTTTGCCTGTTTTCTCTCTCAAGTGGAACCAACCAGTGTTACTCAAGCCTTGGAAGACTCTAGTTGGCTTGAAGTAATGCAAGAAGAGATGCAACAGTTCCAAAATCAACAGGTTTGGATATTGGTCCCACTACCTGAAGGGAAGTATGCAATTAGGACAAAATGGATATTGAAGAATAAGAGAGATGCAAGGGGTGTTGTCATTAAAAATAAAGCAAGATTAGTAGCTCAGAGGTATCAACAGGAGGAGGGGATTGATTATGATGAAGTGTTTGCACCTGTGGCTAGAGTTGAGGCCATACGGATATTCTTGGCTTATGCATCTTACATGGGTTTCATGGTATATCAAATGGATGTTAAAGGTGCATTTCTATATGGTGAAATAGAAGAGAAGGTTTATGTCACTCAACCCAAAGGATTTGAAGACCCAGATCACCCAAATCATGTTTACAAAGTTGTTAAAGCTCTCTATGGACTACATCATGCACCAAGAGCTTGGTATGCTAGGCTTTCATCATTTCTGCTGAAGCATGGCTATAGAAGAGGTGCCATTGATAAAACACTTTTCCTGAAGAAGAATTCCACAGACATTATTCTTGTGAAAGTTTATGTGGATGATATCATATTTGGGTCCACTAAAGAAACTTGGTGCAGGGAGTTTAAGGAGCTGATGAAGGGAGAGTTTCAGATGAGTGCTATGGGGGAGCTTACTTTCTCTTTGGGTCTCCAAGTTCAGTAAAACCTGATGGTATCTTTATCAGTCAGAACAAATATGTGACGACATTTTGAAAAAGTTTGGTATGGAGAGTGTCAGGACTACTACAACACCTTATGAAGCTCCAAAATCAAAGACCAACAATGAACCAGATCTACCTGTGAATGTTCATTTATACAAATCCATGATTGGTTCATTGATGTATCTAACAGCTTCTAGACCTTATATTACTTTTGTTGTGAGTGCTTGCTCTAGACATCAAGTCACTCCAATTGCTTCCCATTTGAATGCAGTGAAAAAGATCTTTAAATATTTGAAAGGTCAACCTCATTTAGGCCTTTGGTACCCAAAAGAGTCTCCTTTTAAGCTGGAAGCATTTAGTGATAGTAATTATGCTGGTGCAAATCTGGATAGGAGATCCACAACTGGAGGTTGCCAATTCCGTAGAAAGAGATTGATTTCTTGGCAGTGCAAGAAACAAACAATTGTGCCTACCTCATCTATTGAAGCAGAGTATGTTGCTGCTGAAAATTGATGTGGATAGGTTCTTTGGATACAAAATCAATTGTTAGATTATGGGTTTAACTTCACGCACACAACAATTTTTATTGATAATCAAAGTACCATATGCATTATTAAAAATCCAGTTTTTCACAGTAGAACTAAGCATATAGAAATCAGGCACCACTTTATACGAGATGCATATGAAAAACATTTGATGAAAGTGGTTAAAATTCACACTGATGATAATGTGGCAGATTTGTTAACTAAGGCGTTTGATGGACCAAGGTTTCAACACCTTGTGGTCCATATTGGAATGCTTAACCCTTAACTACAAATTTTAACGGGAGGCATAGGCCTCAGGGGAGGATTTTGGATGTAAACTTTGTGTATTAGTTTATATTTTTGCTAACACTAACTCTCTAATGTTCTTTTAGTTTGTTTTTGTCTGGTTTGTGTGTTTTCTCTGTGTCTGTCTTGCAGGTTGCATATTTAAGTTCAAGTTCATCAAGTTTGGTTCAAGTTTGGTTTATTGGAGAATGGTCAATTAAGCTAGAAGCATGTTTTCTACTGATGCAAAGTACTGAAGTAAACAAACTGTTTCCACTGAAGAAAAAGTACTGAAGAGATGTGCTGAAGTTAAATTGCTCATACATTCAAGAAACAGTTTACAGCTTACAGCTTACAATGCTTACAATCAACTTCAAAAGGAAAATACAAGATTCATAACTATACATGTTCTACTGAACCTATACTAATTACCTAACATCTACTAGCTCATATCATCTATTCCAACTGCTGGATATGCATGACCAGTACGATGAGCTAAGGATCAAAATGGGAAGGATGGATTAAGGAAACCGAAGATGATGAAGATGAATACAGCAGATGGATGTGTGATATGACTTTGTCCTTTGTGATTCATCTGCTGGTTTCACCAAAAAGCAATCAATCCATCTTCCTTTTACCCTTCCCCTTTACGATATGAGATGAAGCACCAAACCATGGCGCAGGAAGAGCGAACACCACCTGTTTAGGTTGAGGTGGTAGAGGTTGAGGGTGTGAAGTTATCTCCTTAGTGGAGTCATCTGAGTCATCAGCAGATTCACTTGGATCCACTACACTGTCATCTTCAGAAGAAGGGAGAAAGGGAGATTTTCTTGGTCGTGATGTTTGTGGAGGAATATAGAGTCACCGAAGGTTAGTATCATCACTTGATGATGATGATGATGGTGAAAAGGTTGGATCAATAACTTAGGTTTGGTATTCATGGTTGATTATGGTTTTTGATGTAATTAGGGTTTTGTGATGAGAATTGGGGATAACTGATGTATGTGAAGTGTGCATTGGGATCATTATATAGACGGATTCGAGGTTTAATGTAATTTAATGTGAGTTTGGTAGCACAGTAACGCTCCAGATATTTACTGAGGATAATCTTTTATCGTGAGAGGTTTCTGCTGAAGCGAATTACTTCAGCAGATTGACCGTGTTTCTGCTGAAGTGTTACTGCTTGGTTAAGTTGAAATACAAGTAAGATATAGTCAACATATGTTCCGATATTTTTGACTATAATTTGGGCAACTTATACCAACACATTATTTGCATATCCTTACTTCAAATAAAACGATTCCCTCTTTACTTACTTCTAAAACACTTCCAGTTGTGTGATTATTAACCCTAATCTAAAATTTTGCTCATGACGCTTCAATTGAAGAAAGATCATAATAAAGTTGCTATTCTGAGAAAAGCAAAGGGTGATGAACTTTATGAACCAATGGTGGATTTCTTGAAAAGATCCAAGATTCATTATGTGTTAACGCATTATCCGGAAGTTGTTTATGAATCATTGGTTAAACAATTTTGGGCAACTGCTGAAAAAAGGAGTGATACAGAGATCGTTGCTATGGTTGACGAAACAGAGTATGTTATGACAGAGGAGTTGATTAGAAGAAAGCTCCGTTTGGATGATGTTAATGGGGTTTATCATTCTAATGCTGAGGATATTCTTGCTGGGCTAAGAGCTTTTGGATATCAGGGTACAAGGACTGATATGTGGTTAAAAAATCAGTTATGTCCGATGTGGAGGTTTTTGGTTCACACATTGCTTCAGTGTATAAGCAATAAATCAGGAGGATGGGACCAATTTTTTACTTAGCTGGGATGTGGTATTGTTTGTCTTTCTCTGGGTTTGACTTATAATTTTTCTAAGTTTATTTTTGATAATATGGTTGAAAATATATGTAGGAAAAAGCATAAGTTTTTGATGTACCCTAGGTTTCTTCAAATGATTTTAGACATTACCACACAAGCCCAAACGTTTTGTCCCATAGGAGTTTTAACTTCTAAACTATTTGCTTCAATGAGAACTAAGTATGAGGGGGCTCATCATCCTTTGCTAGCAGCTATGTTGCCTCAAGGCAATCAGGCTGCTGATGAGGATAATGTTGTTAATGACCCACCTTCTACTGTTGCTACTGATGGTAATCCATCAGTTGCAATCGATGAGGGCCCTTCTAATGCTGCTAAAGCAACTCATGTTTCTCCTGACCAACATTCACCCACACCTTCACCTAGATCTAGTTCTAGTCCACCACCTACACAGGTTACTCATGATGAGTTTGAGACTGAGATTAATAGGCTGACCACTCCTAGTCCTGTTAGAGATTCAGTTGATGATGGTGTTCCAATCTTTGAGCATGTTGATATTTCTTCTGAAAGGCCCAATGATGCTCCCATTACCACGGAGCAATCTTCTGGTGGAACTGAGGACCCTATTACACTTACATCTTTGTATGCTCTAGTGAACAGGTATGTGGCTGAAGTTATTGATCTCAAGAAGGAGCTTGCAGAGACTAAATCTAATCTTGGTGGTGAAATTGTAGAATTGAAAAGGAAGGTTCAGGATTTGGAAGTACAACTCGGTCATAGTAGAAAAAGGAGATTGGATGTTTCTTCTGATGAGGAGGAAGTGGACACTCAATTTAAGTCACTTGATATTTTGGCTAATGTGGCTCAACAATCTAATGCTTCTACTCCAATGGATGCTAAATCTGTAAAGCAAAAGGAGCCAATTTTATTTACTAGAAGGAGGAGTAGGCAATCTTTGAGCAATGATACATTACAAAGTGAGGATGTTTCAACTACTGAAGAACGTGTTGTTGCTGATACTCCTATGATGGACATTGCTTGTGTAGATGGGCAAGTTTCATCTGTGCATACACACTCTGCTTCTAAATCTTCAGCAGATAATTATGAAGTTTTCCTTGCTGGAAGAAATTTTAATTTGAATCCAGAAGCTGATGTATTTTCAACACCTGTTGAAGATTTGTCTCAACATGTTTCTTCTGATGCACATCTGGATGAATCTTCTGAAGTTCCTATTAGTGATACTCCTTCAGCTGATGTTGTTTTTGAATCTACTGATAAAGGGAAAGGAGTAATGGTTGAAGATGAACTTGGTCCAGATCTGGTAAGTGAACAGGAGTTGAAAGAACAAGAAAGAATGTTAGCTGAGTATGCAAATTTGAAGAAAAGTGATGAATTGGTTAAACAGATTACAACTGAGTCCATTTATAATTTGCCTCCTGAGAGACGAAAAGAATTAGATGATTTGGCTACTCAGATCCCTGATGCACAATGGGATGTTTATACTCAGCAAGCTGCTTCCAATCCTACACTTGTTAAGAGTATCTTGGGTGATGCATTTGATAGTGAGAATTTTGCTGCACAAATGGTAGCTCTTGGACGAAATCGAAAGCAAGAGGCAGCTGACAAAAGGAAAGCTCTTATTGCTCAAAAGAATAAAGCAAAAAGGGAAAAACCACCTACTGAAGCTCAGAAGAAAGCATATATGAGGACAGTGGTAAAAAATCAGAGTTGTACTTTATATAACTCTGGTCTAACAATGAAACAAGTTTTGGCTTTTTCTGATTCTGAGTTGATCCAGAGGTATAATAGGATTATGAAGTTTACTTCGTCTGTTTCTACATCATCATCAACTTTGAAGAGGATTGCTGGTACTTCTAATGCTCCTACTTCCAAGAAACAAAAGACAGTTGAAATTGTTGAGAACTTTGATGATATATTTATAACGAAGAGTTCACATGTCATTGCTTCTGAAGCCATCCATTCGGCTGACAAGGTTCAATCTGCTGAGTCTCATGGTGTTTCTTCTGAAATTTTACCTGGAGTGGCACCTGTTGATACTATAGGTGAAAAGTTGGGTAGAGAAGCTGAACAAAAAGCTGCTAAATCTAAGGAAGCACGAAAGGTACTTGAGAGAATGCATCAGTTGCGTAGTGTTGCTTTAAATAAGTCTTCATCTTCTACTCCTGCTACAGTTGTTAATGATGACTCTGAGGAGGCACCATGTATGGGTATTTATATACCAGGTAGGAGGAAGAAGAGGATGTCTAAAAGGAAACCTTCTTCCTTATGGAGATCTATGAGATCATCTGGATCTCAAACATCGAAGGTTAAGCAATTTAGTCAGGATAATTCTTTGGATCTCAAAGCTGATGCTTCAACTTTCATTAAGGTAGGATCTGCTGATGTCTTCCCTGAAGGATCTCATGATGTGTTGATTGCTTGGACTTTGACTGAAGGACAGCTTAATACTATTTTTAGGCTGGACGAATCTTCTATGAACTTTAACTTTTTGAAGGAAATCTTTCATCTGGTCGATAGGCAAGATTTAAAGACACTCTATGATCTTGTTTCTAAGCACTATGCTACACATTCACCACAAGGCTCTGGGTTATGTTTATTGGGTGATCTTCAAGTGTTGTTTGATTCTCAATCTCCAAATGGTAAATGGTTTCATATTTGGAAGAATTCACATCAGTGGAAGGTTGAGACTTGGAGATTTTATCCTCTGCCCTGTGTGCATGTGGTTGAAACAAAGGGTGGCATTACTGTGTGTATGTTTGCAGATCAGATTTATCCATTCTCCATGAGGCTGATGGAAAACATGCTTAGACAGAAGTTGGAAGTTTCTCCAGATCCAATTGGGAATGATAAAATATATGCTGAACAACTGGTTGGCCTTATTAAGACTCAACTTCTGCAACATTGAGCTTCATCTTCATCCTGATTGTGGTAATTTGTATGGTTTGTAATATTTGGTATTTTTGTTTCTTTGTTTGTTTGTTTTCTTAGTTAAAAAAAAAAAAAAAAAAAAAAAAACAACCCTCTCAGATATTATTTGTTTGATTAACTTTTATTGCAGGTTTGTTGTATATTATTGCTGGTTATTGACTCACCAGATGTACTTTGTGTATGTCAAAGAGTTAGCTAGTCCAAAAGGTACAGCTTTGGTAAAGACACATCAAATCTGTTGATAGCTGTAATGGTTTGCTCAAAATCATAGGGTTTGCAACCACCCATGCTTAATTGTTGAGGGTTGTATGGTCATCAATTCACCATAGTTTATTCCTTTTTGGAATCCAAGAATTGACTAGCCCACATGTATATGGCTTGTGGTAAAGGCAGTGGAATACCATATTTGGTTATCGCTCACCAATCCTAAGAATTGACTAGTCCCGAGCAAACGGCTATGTAAAGACATATCAAATCCATTTATATGGTTGCCGATTTGCTAATAAATCGATGGTTATCATTGTACCATAGTTTTCGAACCGAAACATTTGGCTACTCCAGTAGTAATGGCTATTGGTAAAGAGACATCAAATCCATTATTTTCAATGATTCACCTCTCATAGGAGTTAACACACCTGGATGTGATGAGAATAGTATGAAACTAATATGTTTTGATGTACATTTTGTCATTTGTTGCTGCAAAGATCTGGAGATTTCAAAGTTTTACCATCATAGAGATGTGCTTGCTTGGTTCTTTGTTGCTGATGTTCGAGTACAATCCTCTGACGTGTGGAAGATCTATCAAGAAACTCGAACTTAACCAAGTCAAATTCCGCTTAGGGAGGATTGTTGGGAATTCGCTAAGTTAGAATTACCGATGTTACTACCGAAGGATTCTCACAAGTTCACGGTTTATGTCAAGAAGAGAATCATAAGTAGTATAATGCTTAGATAGTTTTTGCGAAGTAGTTATTCCGTGTTTTCTATAGTTAGTTAGGATATGCATGAGCTTTATTAGGAAGTGATTATGTATATCTTATTTAGTTTTATGCTTATACGTTTCTTAGGAAACAAGTAAGGGTTCCTTATCTATAAAAGGAACACAATAGTATGATTGATGTAACGATTTGAAAAACAAAGTTTTAGTAATATAAAGATCCATAGAGGATCAACGTGTTCTTAGTTATTTGTGTTTGTGCTTATATTTGATTTCCGCTTAAGAATATAAGTCGTAGAGATTGTCTATTAGTTTTCTTGTGATTACATAAGTAATACTAATGATCTGCGAGTGCTCAAGATCTATCAAGGTCTTTAGTTTCTACACTGGCAGCGGCGCCAAAAACTTGATAACGCTACACGCGTCGTTCAGGGTCAAAGGAACTTCCTTTTCTTCGAGCAAGTTTTATAACACCCTAGGCAGTGAACCTAATCGTTGTAGTGTAGTATTAGGGTAAGCCATGGGTATTGATATCGTTCTCTAGGGAATAGGAATGCTAGTGAGAAGTTACTACGCTAAGGTTGGGGTTGAGGAAGATTATTTTTTATCTTTTTTATGTTTTTTAGAAAATGGAAAGGTACGAATCTCGGGGTTTGAATTTGGGGGGTTGGTATTGCTACCGATTACTCTACTTGTCTAATCTAAGATGATGGTAGTCTATGTCTAATTATTGTGTGCTCGTATGATAGTCTAAAGATGTGTTTACTTAGATTTTATTACTCCTTAATTATCTCCTATTGATGGTTGAATTGTCACGTCCTTATTCTTAATCGCGTTGTGTATCTAAAGTCGTAGGGTATGCGTTTATCCCTAACTCTTTGAACTTACCAAAGGGTCTAGTCTACAAAATCTCTAGGATTTATACACTCTAACTCTAAGGCACTCTTTGTATGATTTAGCCTACAACTACTCTAGGTGTCATAGTCTAAGGTTCACAAAGATTAATCAAGCATTAACTACACAATGGATGACCTATCGCAATACTAGATCATTAACAATTAAGATAAGAGACAACCAATCAATATTCAATAATTAAGTTTCATAATCACTAAGCAAACACACAAATAAATTAGCGAACATGGAGAAAATGCAAGCATACACACAAATAATCAAAGACATAATTGTATTAATGAAGTAAAACACTTATCTTGATGTAAGATAGGGTTTGAACCCTAAAATATTGTACAAGATGCCTTGGTTCGCTTTTAGGTTTTTACTCCAAAAGACTACTCTAAACCGAAAATTAGGATTCTATATACAAGATCACATAGCGACGACGCCACCTTATGAATTGTGACGCCGCCGTCGTCGTCATTAGGGTTTCGTCTTGGCTGTTAATCTTGCGACGGCGTCACCTTGTGCTTGTGACGCCGTCCTCTTCAAATTTTATGACGCCGTCTCGATCAAATCTAGGCCGTCGAAAGTTGCGACGGCCTACTCTTTTAAAGCTTGACACCGCCACTTGAAAATAAGAAATTTGGCTTCTATCCCGTCACAAAATGCTCGGACGGCGTCATAGCTTAAGCGGACGCCGTCACCTTGTACTTCAATGCTGAGTGTCTCGATTTCTTGACTTTGGCCATTTTCTTCTTATATCCGCGCTTTTCGCCCAAATAAGTGCCATTATAGCAATTTGCCTTCAAGAGACCTAAAAAGTGAAAAGGAACGATATTAAGTAATAACGGATACAAAAATGATCAAATAAGGGCTTAAATGACCCCTAAAAAAGGTACATTTTAAAACCTTATCAATGAATTTGACCCTGAAGTAGAATAATCCAAACTCGTGACTTAAACTTACACATATGTAACAAAGAGCGGTGCCGAGACTTCATCCTCCATTGAATCTCTAAGTACTCTATACTCTTCATCCAACCAACCATCAAGTATAAGACATACATCACCTCTTGAAAATCCACAATTGAATGTGCCACTGAGTACTACAACGTAACTCTTTAAAGTGATAGTTATTTTGAGGTGATAAGAGTGCAATTCCCCCAAGTGGTAAAAGAAAAGGTAAAAGTCTCCCAACAATAACTAGATTTCCAAGTCTTTGTTTTTTTATAATAAGCTCGAACAAGGATCATGAAGAATCTTCATCCATCCATCCCCGATACCTTCAGATACTATGTACACTCGCCCGTGATATTTCACTTCAACCTCAAATAAAAAATAGTGAATTAACCCCGTTGTCACATCTTCTAGTTAAAAACTCAATTCTATCCTCCTTTGACGTTTAAAGTGAACTATGATAATGGTTTTCATCCCGACCATGGTTAAAAGCACATAACCCCGTAAAACCATGTAATAACCAAACTGCCATGACGAATATCCAAACACACGTCTAAATCATGAAGTACACCTTTTATCCCTTCTTCAAGTAGAAACCGTAGCACCAAAGATCGATAAGACCTTGAAATACACTTTCTTTTCACCAGGATGGTTCCATCATCACGGGATTTTACAATTCTATGGTTTAAACCGAAAAATAGTTTCTTTCACGGGATTTTACAAAACCAAGAATAAACCGTAAGATAGATCCGGAAATACACTTTACTAATACCAAGATGTTTCCATTGTCAGGGGATTTTACAAATCTATGATTTAAACCGAGAAATAAATTCTTTCACGGGATTTTACAAAATCAAGACAAAACCGTAAACAATGTCAGCTTGAATGTTTTATGACAACTTTGGTTTCAGTGAATATCTGTTTTAAGGGAACATGCAGCGGTTCATCAGCGGTTCATAACTGACATCATCAACCATCAAATATACACTCTGGTAAACACATCATTCACACATTCTGTCGGCTATTGCAGTGACAACATGGAGAAGTAAACCCGATATACCAAACTTGAACATGAAGTAGAATTCCCCAGATTTGTTACTTAACCTTGTACTAATCCTAGTGAACAAGAAACGGTGTACCCAATGTACAAAACCTCTTGACATTCTCAACTGAGTGAGACACTGAAGTGATAGCTACATTGTGGGTTAAGTGAGAAACAATCATAAACGCAACTAAATAGCTAAGTCTTTATCACCCTCTATAAACGCCTAAACAAGTCATCTTCACGGAAGGGTAGAAAGAAAGAAGACGAAATAAGTAACCATGCCCGGAAAATCTCACATCAAATCCATGTAAGAAATACCAAATGCAAACAACCCCGTAGTCAACTCTTGTTCAATAAGCACTTCAAGCCGTGAAATAGTGTATTCTGTGTAAACGTAAAAAAACCAAAGTATTCAACCGCCTACCACCTCAAACCTCATCATCCAATCACATTGCACAACGAATCAAGTCATCAAATCACATCACTTTAACAAATCTCTTGAGAAAAACTTTGTAGAAAACTAGAAGGGAGGTTGAATATTTTACCAATTAAAAACTTTGTTTTGAAACTTATTGAAAGATCAATTGATATTGATCTTAGATATGTTAATGAAATATGCAAGCAATATGTAAAGAGTAAATAAGGAAAGAAATGATCAAACCACAACAAGTTGTTTATAGTGGTTCGGTCTACAAGGAGTCTTTTTCCTTGCCCTACTCCACTCCCCGAGTCTCACACTCGAGAGTTTAACTTCACTAGTCAACAAGCTCCTTTCACCGGCGGAGAAAACCTTTACACTTTGCTTACACTATTTCCGACACTAAGCTAGATGTCGAGTTCTTTCCAAGGGTACAACCACTCCCATACACAATGTATTTTGAGGACGAAAATACTAACCACTCACACTCACAAGATTATGATGGTTTAATACAACAATGAAGTATGAATCAACACAAGATCATACAACACTAAACAAACAAGACTTCCAACTTCTCGTTTGAAGCTTGAATGTGACTTGATCTTCTTTGCTACAAAAGAGATCAATAATATGATATGAAACTGAGTTAGAAAGGTTAGAGAGAAGATATGTAAGAGAGTATGATGGAATGGGATGAAAAACTACTTGGTTTAGCTTTGCTATTTATAGGCAAAACCATCAGTAGCATCCACGGACCGCGGACCCCTTAAAAGGGTTCCGCCCGTTGAGGATTTTGGTGCCGCCAGGTCTGATAGCCAAGATCTCAAGATCTTGCCAAAGTCAACCATATCTATGTAAGATTGTGTAAGATATGAAGAGTACAAATCCACACAAAATATCTAATGAAATCTTTCAATGATTTCCATGATGCATCACATGATGTCATGTGTTGTCTTTCTATTTTTAGAAATATGCAAATGCATAAGTAATGTTTAGTTTTTAAGAAACTAAAACATTCTAAAAACTACTATCATACATTATGCTTAGACTCATATTGAGATGTGATTAGTCACAATGTAAATGCTTAAATGATGAAGATATTGTTTGAGAAAGCTTGTTTTAATATCTATTAAACTTGACAAGCTTTAAGCTTTTATACAAATTAAATTTACTTTTGTCTTTAACAAAACTTAGGTAAAGATCAAAAATATAAATAACGTTTAATGACGATATTTGTATTAACAATCTTCCCTTTTTGTTGAGGACAAAATATAAATTTTATTTTTATAAAAGATACAAAGTTTGTGCAAGAGTTATAAAATATTAGTTTTAGAACTTGAAAAGGAAATGATAATGCAAGGTATGATGTTTGACTTTTCGTAAAGTCAAAGTATTCACTAGTTGATGCATGATGTTCACTTTGTCGAAAGTCAAAGTATGCAGCTTGACTTTTAAGAAAAGTCAAGTATTATCAATGAAGTATCATGTTTGACTTTTCAGAAAGTCAATGTATGCAGTTTGACTTTTTCAAAAAAGTTAAATATAAACAAGTTCTATATTTTCTCCCCTTTTTTGTCTCAATAAAAAGAAGAGGCGATGCGGAATGTAATGAGCCCGAGCCATTTTCTCCCCCTTGATCAAAGCTCCCCCTAAATTGGGTGCTTAATGGGAGGATACATGGATTGTGAAAATAAATCTACAAAAAAAATGTTAGTAATAATGATCATTCACAAGCATTTCCAAACATTATGTAATGGCACCAATAATATAAAAAACACCATTCATTAGTTAAAATTTTTCATGAATAAAGATCATGAAAAGAGAACACAATGATGTGTTTTAGTACAAGAAAAAGAAAATAATCCTAAGAAAAGAAGAAAAAACTAGAAATGCTAGTCTATGACCATCCTAATGAGATGGTGGATGAGAAAGAGCGTTGAGGCACTTAAGGATGTGATTGAGGATGAACCTCATTTTCTCTTGAAAGTCATGGAGCATAACCCGGGTCCTTTCAACGGTTTAGGCCGTTTGCTCACAAGTTGAGCAACCATGCCTAGGAGGATAGTATGTTTGGTGAGGTTGTGGTGGTGGAATGGTAGATGTGTTGGTGTTGGTGGGGATGTTTGGGGTGGTCATGATGGAGGCTAGCAAAGCATTTTGTATTTGCATAGTCTCACTAAGGTGAGAATCCACCATGCCTTTGAATTGGTAAAGGTTGTGGAGTTCCGCTTGAATCTCCTCTCTCATGGGATCGGCATCCGACATGCACACCTCAATGTCCTCAAGATGAGGGGACATTGATGTGGGGAGTGGATGGTCCTCATACAAAGGACCATGAATGTCTTTGTGAATGGGGTGGAAGAGAAGAGGTTTTGGCCCAAGTGGGGCGTTTGGGTCAAAAGATGACTTAGGTGACGCATGAGCAATTCGCTCAATTGTGCCAAAGGATGTCAATGGTGGTGGATGGTTTGGCCTAGGAGGCAAGTCATCCAAGTCCTCCAAGAAAGGATTTAGAGAAGTGGGTTGTGTTGAAAATAACTCCAAAGGGATGAGAGTTGGAGACCTTGGTGGTGATGGTGGTGAGGGTGTTTTGGAGGTTTGGATAGGTGCCGGTGGAGGTGAAGTTGGTGTTTTTGTAGGTGGTGGAGTGGTGATCACAATGTGTGATTGGGTAGGTGAAGCCAAGGTAAGGCTTGTATCATTTCGGATGGGAGATGAGATTGTGAGTGGAGAAGACTCGGATGAGGAGCTTAAGTTTACGAAGCAACAAGGCCTCACGCTAATTCTAGCGGTTTTCTTGCAAGGTTTAGGAGAGGATTTTGTCATTTTGACTTTGTGTTTTTCTTTGCTAGATGATGGTAAGAATGAAGAAGGTGTGAGAATGATCACGGTAAAACCTCTCAATTTATAGAAGTCAAAAATCATGGAGAAATGTGTTTGATTTGATGTTAAACCATTGAAGAGATGAGGTTCCTAATGATTTTGAAGTGGGTTGAATGCTAGTCATATCACCCAAGTCAAGCCATACAAGAGAGATGGAGTGAAGAAAAAAAGATTTGCAATAAATGTGTTCTAATGAGTGGAATTTCCTAACAATCAGATTAACCACGGATTTGAAGGTACCAAAAATTTGGTTCCTTCCTTTATGCCAAAGGGCTCCTTGGGTGGATTTTTCAAAATTTTGAATTTTGGTGGGAAATGGATTTCTTATATACCTAAGTGAATTATACTAGTTCTAATAAGTGTATAAACTAGTTAAGATTGACTTATAAGCAATGGATGGTAATTTGGAATCACGAAATAGTCGAAATTCAGAAAGTTACCTGGAGGATCCACGGCACCCAAAATTTACACGGACGGACCCCTAAAAAGGGTGCTGTCTGGTCCACTGTCATGTGCACGGCAAGACCAATTTTCATAATGACGGAACCAAAACGTTGGTGCCGTCTCGATCCGTCAAATCTGAGAACACTTGACGAAATACATTTTAGGTGTCGGGACTTTTCCAAAACCTGATATTTTTCTCAAAACTTGTGACACTAAACATTTCTAGTTAGGAAAAGTAAACAACAGAAGTATAAACATAATGGAGCATGGATTTTGAGCAAGGCTAAGTGATTTTCACGTTATAGTGAAAATGGTTAAAATTTGATAGCATACTTGTGCTATCTCCCTACATAAGATTGTTAGCATACATCATTGTTTTAAGTTATTTTGTCATCCTACAAGATAAAAACAACCAAATAGTATCAAAAATTAGAGATAAAGTATTGTTCCAAACGCTGCTTAAAAACAATTTCCACTTATCCAACTTCTTGTAGATTTTGGTCATCATTCTACCAAGGCACTTGAACATCCCCTTGGTTTGCTTGAACTCCACTGATTCATTCTCAATCTCAGGAAGAGATGTACAATACTCATGAGGTTGAAGATGAGAGCTTGGAAGACCATCCTTGGAGCTATTAGATGATGATGATGATGATGGAGCTGGAGGTTTTGCTCTCTTGCCTTTTGTCTTAGCAACTCGTGCATCACTTAAAGGTACAAAGATGTGAGGGATGAGCTCATAGTGAAGGTACATCCCTTTTGGGCTTGGTGGAATTGGTGCAAAGTTTCTATAGAGACGGGTGAGAAGCATCCCGTATGGAAGAGCAACCGATCCTTGAGTTTGAATATCAATCATTCTCCTAGCGATGTAGTAAGCTAAATTGAATGGTTGACGGGTGGAAAAGTTGTAGAGCATGTGACAAAGGCAAGAGTTGATGCGATCCCTATTTCCTATGGTGCTAATGACGTTGGCTCTAAGTACCTCCTCCCATTTCTTAAATCCGGTCTTAAGTTCATTTAGCTCCATTCCATATGGATATCGGTTTACCTCCTTTCCCTCTCGGGTAACTCGGGTTGTATCACCCCTTGGGTTAAATTGGTGTTCACGGATAACATCCTTGTCGGTCAAACGGGGTTGGTAGGGAGGAGTGCGGTCATTGATTGCATCAAGAACGGTGAGTGACCATTTATCCGAGTAGACACAAGTCCCTCGGCTGGGAATTCCTAGCACTTGAGCAAAGTTGGCTAAGGTGATGGTGTAATCATTTTGATTGATTCTAAACCTAAGACAAAATTCATCATCGTCTTCATCATTAAAGCCGGTCACACTAGCATAGAATTCTAACACAAACCTAGGACAAATTGGTTCATCGATGTCAAGGAGACAATCGAATTAAATGGCGGCTAGTTCTTCACGGAGATTGGTATTTTCAAGGAAGGATGGGTGAATGGTTCTACCCTCATGGAAATACCTTGACTCTAGACTCTTAAAGATTTCTACTTGTTCCTTGGAAAGTCCTTTGGTTTTGTGATGTTTGGGAATGTAGGCAAGGGTGTCCTTGTGATCATAGAATCTTGCGGCTACCATAGTTATTCCTAAGAGCAAGAATTAATATGTTAAAAAAATGACACTACACTTTAACGTTTTGGTTCTAGTGTGTGCCTATATGAAAACGATTTGGAGTTGCGGTTATCTCGACTCATTTTATGCATAAAAATGGTTTTAGTGGGGTGTTTGGCAAATACCATGAGATAACCCAAATGCTCCTAATTCAATGTGGCTTCATTTGAATATACCCGGGAATGCATATTAGTTATACAATACCTTTAGTATTCAAGAGCATGCAAGTGATAAAAGTCTAACGTTTCTATTTGTATTAACAATGAAAATATTGTTTTCCTACAAGTGAGAAGCTTTTCAAAATTTTTGACATGGGGTGTTTGGTTATTTGAATATGGCCATATAGTTATTATCTATTGATTAGTGGGAAGCATGATTTGTTTATGCAATATGATAATGTAGTACCTAATTTCAATGACTAGTTATGTAATTTCCCAATTGAATTCATATTTAGTATAAAAGTATACATAAAACCCCATGTAATGATTTGTAATGGTTTTTTTGGATAAATGAGAATCCTAGACTCAGAATTAAGAGATAAAATGTAGTTAGGATACTTACAATGATGTTATTTTCAGTGATTAGTGAGTGGGAAGGTGTCAATAATGAGCTTGGTTTACTGTTTAAACGTTTTGGTAAAGTGTGTTTTGAGGAAGAAGATGTTTTGTAGGTAGTAGTTTTGCTACAGAGACACCACGGACCGACGGTACCAAATTTTGGTTCCGTCCGTGTTGTCGTTCGTGTCATGGCTACAGATGTATACAAAACAAAATTGTTTTGTTTTGATTATTCTAATGTTTTGGGCTATGTTTATCCTACATTTTAGGTTCCATTAACCCTAAACCAAGTCTAAGAAGATTAAAAGGTTCTTGTTTAAGAGACTTAGTTAAGATGTCGGCAATGTTGTCTTGGAGGATACTTTCTCGATTGAGATGTTTCCTTTTGAACATTGTCGCGAAGAAAGTGATGACGGATTTCAATATGCTTTGTGCGAGCATGTTGAACGGGATTCTTCTTGAGATCGATGGCTCCTTTGTTGTCGCAAAGTATCACAATGTCGTTGAGATTAATTCGTAATCTATGAGAGCTTGCTTCATCCCAAGAGCTTGTTGACATGCTTTTCCGGCTGAGACGTACTCGGCTTCAGTAGTTGAGATGGCTAAAGCCGTTTGCTTCTTTGCAAATCATGAGGTGATACAATGTCCAACAAAAGTGCAAATACCACTTGTACTTTTTCTATCGACATAATCACCAGCATGATCCGAGTCGGCATACACTATGGTTTCTACACCCGTTCCCTTGGGATGCCATAATCCTAAACATGTTGTTCCCTTAATGTATCTAAAAATCCTTTTTAAGGCTTCTAAGTGTGATGCCTTTGGGTTTTCTTGAAAGTGAGCACATAGACAAACACTAAACATAATGTCGGGTCTACTAGCCATAAGATAGAGTAGGCTACCAATCATTCCTCTATATTTAGTGTTATCTACGGATTCACCTTCTTCGTCCTTGGTGAGTTTAGTGTCTGAGGACATGGGTGTTTTAGTTGGTTTAGAATCTTCAAGACCAAATTTCTTAAGCATATCTTTTATATATTTAGAGTGATTAAAAATATGCCATCTTCTAGTTGTTTAATTTTAAGTCCTAGAAAGAAATTTAACTCACCCATCATACTCATTTCAAACTCGTCGGGCATGATTTTAGAGAAATCATCACATAGCTCTTGACAAGTTGATCCGAATATAATGTCATCAACGTATATTTAAACAATGATAATAGGTGATTCCTTTTTCTTGGTAAAAAGAGTATTATCTACTAATCCCATAGTGTATTTATTATCAATAAGAAAAGTCTTAAGTCGGTCGTACCAAGCTTTTGGAGCTTGTTTAAGGCCGTATAATGCTTTCTTGAGTTTGAAGACATCATGTGGTTTCTCAAAGTCGGTAAAACCGGGAGGTTGAGCAACATACACTTCTTCGTTAATAAACTCATTAATAAAAGCACTTTTAACATCCATTTGAAATAATTTAGTCATAAGCACATGCATAAGCAAGTAATATTCTAATAGATTCGAGTCTAGCTACCGGTGCATAAGTTTCATCATAGTCAATCCCCTCATGTTGATTATAACCTTGTGCAACAAGCCTAGCTTTGTTTCTAGATACTACACCATTCTCATCCATTTTATTTTTAAAAACCCATTTCGTTCCAATTATACTTTGATCTTTAGGTTTTGGAACTAGTTTCCAAACATCATTTCTAACGAATTGGTTTAACTCTTCTTGCATGGCAATTACCCATGATTCATCTTTTATTGCTTCATTTACGTTTTTCAGTTCAATGGTGGATATAAAATAAAAATAGTTACTTTGATTTTGGGCTTGTGACCTTAAGGTTCTTTGATTAAGTTGTCCTATGACTTTGTCTAAAGGATGACTTTTAGATTCTTTGATGTTTACAATTTCCTTATTTAATGGTTCATCTTCCTTGTTATTATTAATTATTTCTTGACTTTCTATCATTTGACTTTCAACTAAGTCATCATCTACCAAAGGTGATGTCTTAGAGGGAGGTGGACTTTCGTCGAATGTTATGTTCAACGATTCCTTAACTATCATTGTTTCTTTGTTTAGGACAATGTAAGCTTTGCTAGTTTGAGAATAACCAAGAAATACACCTTCATAAGACTTTGGGTCAAACTTGGTGAGATAGTCTTTAGCATTAAGAATAAAGCATTTACAACAAAGAATCTAAAATATCCTAACATTGGCTTTTTACCTTTATAAAGCTCATATGGTGTTTTGTTTAAGAAAAGACCTATTAAGATTCTATTCAAAATATATGTAGAAGTGTCAATGGCGTTACACCAAAAATTTTGAGGAATGTTTTGTTCATTAAGCATTGTTCTACTCATTTTTTGAATTGTTCTATTTTTACATTCTACTACTCCATTTGATTGAGGTGTTCGTGGAGCGGAAAAGTTATGTGTTATACCATTTGTATCACAAAAGTTTCCAAATTGAGTTTCTTTGTCAAATTCACGACCATGATCTGTTCGGATCGACACAATTTTAACACCTAGTTGGTTTTGAATTTTTTGCTAAGAATTTCAAATTTATCAAAAGCTTCATTTTTGGTTTTCAAAAACGACGTCCAAGTAAACCTTGAGTAATCATCTACTATGACCAAAGTGTATAAGTTGCCTCCGTAGCTTCTTATAGCGGATGGACCAAACAAGTCCATATGAAATAATTCTAGACACTTAGATGTGGACACCATATTTTTAGATTTGTGACTACTATGGGTTTGTTTACCAATTTTGCAAGCGTCTCAAAAGTGTTGGTCATATTTTAGTTTTGGTAGATTCCTAACTAGCTCTTTTAAAGATAGGTTTTGTATAAGTCTCATATTAGCGTGACCTAAGCGTCTATGCCAAAGAGATGAGCTATCATCTAACGTTGTTAGGAAAAGTTTGTCATTAGATGTTTTATCTATTTTCATGAAGTATATGTTATTTTTCCTAACTCCTTTAGCTATGGTGATACCATCTTTTAGTATCTTACTACCATTTTCATCAAATAGTACTTTATACTTTTTATCACATAATTGGCTAATACTAAGTAGATTAAATCCTAACCTATCTACATGAGCAACATTTTCAATAGTTAGGGAGTTATGAGCGATCGTACCTTTGCCAATGATTTTGCTTTTGAGATTGCTACCAAAAGTGACATTACCTCCGTCATACTCTTGGTATGATGAAAAGAGACTTTTGTTGCCCGTCATGTGTCGTGAGCATCCACTATCTTTTATCCATTCATCAGGTTCCAATCCAACTTTCAAGTATACCTAAGAAGCAAATAACTCAAGCATTTGGTCCCCAATATCTCATGGGTCCGTTTGGGTTAAACATACCATTTATTTGATTCATGTATGGAAACGATTGGTAAGAGTTCTATGACATGTAATCTGGAGTTTGATATGGTCTAGGAAAGTTTTGATTCCAACTGTTGTGTTGGTAGTAGGGATGTACGTTGTGGTTGCTTTTAGGAAAGGGGCGTTTGGTAAAAGGTGTTTTATGTCGTTGTTGAGTAGCTTTTGATCTAAATTCATTTTTTGCAAGTCCTACTCCTGATGTAACAGCTGGTTTTAGTTTAACACTATCCTTGGTTTTCTTTGTTACTTTGACAAATTTACTACGGTCCGTATCGCAAACATTCTATCCTGCTGAAGTACCCACGGAACCATTTGGTTCAACGGACGGAACCTTTATTTTGGGTTAAATGCGGTCCGTCTTGCATCGCAAACAGCTTTTAATAGCTTGTTCGTCCTTTTCGCCGCTTTGTTTTGACTCTTTGGAATTAATACCTCATTAAATCCTAGCCCGCTCATATCTCCCGGTGTTTTATGTATTTTAACTATTTCATCGGCAAGTGCGATGTTTTGTTAAACCTTTTAAATTTAGAATTTTGTTCGATTAGAACATCTTGAGTGAGCTTTAGTTTTTCTATTTCAAGATTAAGCTCTTGACATGATTTACAATCATCGTCATTTGCTTTTCCTTTTCAAGTCGTTTTGCTTTTTCTTTTAACTCATAAACTTCATTTTCCAAAAATTCCTTTTTAGTTTTTAAAAATTTATTTTTAGTTATGATTTTTAGACTTAGCTCACAAAATTGATTATATTGTTTTTGCAAAGTGTCATCATTAATAGAAGAATAAGAAGAGTCGGAAAGTACCTCATTTGACTCATGTGCCATTAGAGCGATCTCTTCCTTGCTTGATTCTTCATCATCTTCACTATCACTCCAAGCACCACTTAAAAAAGCTCGTTGAGTTTTGATTTTAGGTGGCTTGGGACATTCTCCTATGAGATGACTTGCATCACCACATCTAAAACACTTTCTTTCACCTTTACCCTTTTTGTTATCCCGATCTTTTCAGAATGGCTTCTTTTCTTCTCGAGGTTGTCTTACGAACTTTCCTCTTCTTATAAAGAACTTCTTAAAATCTCTAACAGACATGGCATACTCCTCATCTTCACTACCGGAGCAAGATTCGTCATCATCGCTTGATTCCGCCTTTGCTTTTAGAGAAACGGATTTGATCTTCTCCCTTCTTCCTTTGATGATCTCCGAATCTTTCTCCATCACCATTTCGTACTTTGAGGTTACCGATTAGCTCGCCTAGTGACATTTTGAGAGATCTTTTGATTCTTCAATAGCGGTCACTTTAGCTCTCCATTTGGGATGGAGTGCTCTAAGAAATTTCCGACAAAGTTCTTACTACGAAAAGTTTCATCAAGTGCTTTAAGTGATGTAATAATAGTATTAAAGCGAGCAAAGCCACAATCAATGGTTTCATCTTCGAGGATAACAAATTGTTCATATTGTTGAACAAGAAGATCAATTTTGTTATCCTTGACTTGTAAATTACCTTGATGTGTAACAACCAAAGATTCCCAAATATCTTTGGCGGTTTCACACATAAAAATTCTTTCATATTCTTTTCTAGGTAAAGCATTATAAAGCATCATTTTAGCTTCATTATTTTTAGCAACTAATTTCTTTTGTTCATCAACAAAAATATCCTTTGTTGTAGAACTAAAATCCCCTTTTACAATAATAAACCAAAGATCTATATCTTTCGATTTTACATATGTTTCGAAACGGTTTTTCCAATGCATAAATCCATTGGTTTCAAAGAGTGGTGGTCTTTGCATAAATTGCCCTTCTTTAAAGTTTTCAGAATCCATGGATCGTTTCAAGTTTATAAAATACAAATTATTTTAGAAATTCTTGAGCAACGAGGATCTTATACCAATTGTAGAAAACTAGAAGGAGGGTTGAATAGTTTACCAATTAAAAACTTTGTTTTGAAACTTATTGAAAGATCAATTGATATTGATCTTAGATATGTTAATGAAATATGCAAGCAATATGTAAAGAGTAAATAAGGAAAGAAATGATCAAACCACAACAAGTTGTTTATAGTGGTTCAGTCTACAAGGACTCTTTTTCCTTGTCCTACTCCACTCCCCGAGTCTCACACTCGAGAGTTTAACTTCACTAGTCAAAAAGCTCCTTTCACCGACGGAGAAAACCTTTACACTTCGCTTACACTATTTCCGACACTAAGCTAGATGTCGAGTTCTTTCCAAGGGTACAACCACTCCCACACACAATGTATTTTGAGGACTAAAATACTAACCACTCACACTCACAAGATTATGATGGTTTAATACAACAATGAAGTATGAATCAACACAAGATCATACAACACTAAACAAACAAGACTTCCAACTTCTCGTTTGAAGCTTGAATGTGACTTGATCTTCTTTGCTACAAAAGAGAACACTAATATGATATGAAACTGAGTTAGAAAGGTTAGAGAGAAGATATGTAAGAGAGTATGATGGAAAGAGAAGAAAAACTACTTGGTTTGGCTTTGCTATTTATAGGCAAAACCATCAGCAGCATCCACGGACCGCGGACCCCTTAAAAGGGTTCTGCCCATTGTGGATTTTGGTGCCGCCAGGTCTGGCAGCCAAGATATCAAGATCTTGCCAAAGTCAACCATATCTATGTAAGATTGTGTAAGATATGAAGAGTACAAATCCACACAAAATATCTAATGAAATCTTTCAATGATTTCCATGATGCATCACTTGATGTCATGTGTTGTCTTTCTATTTTTAGAAATATGCAAATGCATAAGTAATGTTTAGTTTTTAAGAAACTAAAACATTCTAAAAACTACTATCATACATTATGCTTAGACTCATATTGAGATGTGATTAGACACAATGTAAATGCTTAAATGATGAAGATATTGTTTGAGAAAGCTTGTTTTAATATCTATTAAACTCGACAAGCTTTAAGCTTTTATACAAATTAAATTTACTTTTGTCGTTAACAAAACTTAGGTAAAGATCAAAAATATAAATAACGTTTAATGACGATATTTGTATTAGCACATTACACTAAACCTAATTACATTCACAATACGCCACCACCACTTCTTATCCACTCATTAAAACATATCTGGGAAAAAAACTCATCAATCACCTCAACACAGATTTATCACAACACAAACACAAATCATACTCAATCTTCCTTCGAAGCATAAATCACACAAGCACGATAGCTACCGAACCTTAATAATTATAGTTTCAGCATAATACGAATCAAAAGAGCTTTGAGGGCTTCAAGATCCGTTCAAATGGGTATTGGGTAGGTTTGCTTTTCGTGATATAATTGTTGATTATGGTCTTTGAACGAGCTAAAGAAAAAGAGTATAACATAGTAGTTATATGCCTTATCTTTGTGTTCGGATAAAAAAATGAAGTTATGCTTCTATATTTTGGATCAGTGATTATATTTTTGTGTGAACCTATCTGGGTTTGATGTAAATCTGAATATGCACAAGATGAATCTGAGATTATGGTTTTATTTTTTCATTAAGTTTGAGTCGAATGAGTAGAGTGGTAGAGTTGAAGGAGATTAGGATAGATGAGGGAGTTGTTGCTTTTGGGATATGGTAGTGTTGTGTGGTCGAGTCCTGTTGTGGTCACTTTTTCTTTTGCTTCATCATTTCTGTCAGTCAAGTCGCTATTTGAAGTCAATTCGCTACCCTTTTATGAGTCAAGTTGTTAACTGATTTAGTGTCAAGTCGGTAGCTTAAGTGACAAGTCAATAGCACTGGTAAATAACAAGTCGCTAGGTCCATTAAATAACAAGCCGCTACTTATTTTCTTAAGCAAGTCGCTACTTATATTTGTAACTCAAGTCGCTATCAATATAGTGACAAGTCGCTAACCAATTTTCAAACCTAACTCGCTGCCTGGTATCCAATGAATCTAGACAACTTGTAAAGACAAGTCACCATCAGTATTTTTTTTTGTGACAAGTCGCTAGTAAGATGTTTGAGTTTTTCCGGCGAGTTTTCCGACTATATTCATAACAGACCCAGAGAAACAGCATAAGAAAGGCTTCTTTTTGACCCATTTTTTTTTATCATAAACCAGCATACCAAAAGATGTGACCAAAAAAACAACATAAAAATGCTTTCTTGTTGACTTGTTTTGACCATGTTTGACCACAAATATGACTGTATGAACACAAGTTTTTCACAGCAGTTGGAAACAAGAAATCACATGATAAGACAAAGAATTTGTTTGGACACATAGACACAAGATAGAATCCTTAAACATTGATTAGACCATATGACTTTTTGACCAAAATAGGATCCAAAAACTTGTTAACAAACAGTTTACCCATAACGAATAATCCGACCACACAACTACACAAAAACAGTTTCAACCAAGTATCAAAACCACATGAAAGATCATCAAAACACAACAACCATGGCTCTGATACCATTTTTAGGATCATAACATTTATGTGTTGATGATTCGGGTGGTCTTGGATGACGAAAATACATGTTTGCCATAGTTAGAGAGAAAGAGATGAGAGGGAGTTTCTTGCTAGAGACTTGGTTCAAAAAATGCAAGGTTAGATTAAATGAAAAGCTCCACCCCTTCCATGAATGGAAGGGGTATTTATAGTTACAATGAATACGTCCTCCTATCGGACTGTGGATCAGGCATACAGTGGGTAAAGACCCGTCCTTCCTCCATGGTGATACACTACGCTAAACTAAACTAATAACTAACTAATAAACTGATAAATAACGTAACTAACGATATGTCTACGAGCTAACTTATGCTAGATAATATTTGGGGTGACCGACTCTTCACCATGGAATTTCTAATTCCTAACACATTGTTTCTTCTTTCTTCATTCTTGGTCGTCGTTTTGTAATCTTCAAATCTGCAATTCCCAACACTCTTCATCATTTGTCAATGGCACCTTGGTCTCTATGGGTGTAACAGCAGACTTCACATTTACAAGATCAAACTTCTTTAACTTATTAGCAACATACTTGTCCTGTGAAATAAAGAGCCCATCTGAAATCTGCTCTTCATTAATGCCTCAAAATCTTCACACCAAGACCTCCTTGTAGATCCAAGAATGATATCATCAACATAAACCTACACAAGCACGATATCCTTCTTGTACCTTTTAATAAACAGGGTCTTGTCAGTGGTACCCTTTCTGTATCCATTCTTCTCAAGGAGAGTGAAAAGTATATATACCAAGCTCTGGGAGCTTGATGAAGTCCATACAATGCTTTGATGACTTTATAAACCTTCCTAGGTCAAGTAGGATCAATTAAACCAGGAGGTTGAGTAACATAAACCTCCTCAGCAATAATACCATATAGAAATGCACTCTTAACATTCATGTGACAACTCGTAATTTCAGGTCATTTTACAAACTTTGGAAATTTTTACTATTCATATCGGGAATTTACTATTCATCGTTTTCGAAGTCGATTTGATATTCTGAGAACGTATTTCAAAATTTTACTATTCACGAAATGCTATTCATTCCGGAAGAAAAATAACTATTCATGATTCACTATTCATCATTTTTCGTAAACTAGGTTTACGAGTATCAAATTCGCGTTACCGTAAGGGTTTAGCTGCGAATTCATGAACAATCATTAAGAACATTTCATATAGACTAGATTTAGTCTACATATCATTGGCAACATCATCGTCATATTAGTTCATGCATGGATTTGTATTTTTCATAAAACGTATAATTTCCTATTAAATAAACGCTATCGCGTAATCATTTATTTTGAACATTTGATCCGACACTTCCAAAAATTATCCTGATATATTTTTATACTCATGTTAATACTATAAAAATTATAATATTAGTTTACCCGGTGTTTTAAATTTATTTTGTATATAAATTGCTATAATTATATAATTACGACGGTTTTCGTAAATACTACTCGATAATTATTATTTCACTAAATTTTTGTAAGAAATGTATTTTTATAATTTTTTATGACATCGATATATTTTATTTTGTTCCGTAAAAATTTATTTATAGATAACGCTACCCTAAATACTTAATTATATACACAAATTACCAATTATACTAATACATTTATACATTATATCATACAAAAATACATTACTTTTATTGTCGACATATAGGATGACACAACACATTTGGGTACAAAATATCAACTAGATACAATTATACATGCTTATTTTAATTATAGACTAATACTTACACATAGTTACATAATATCTAAAGTGTAAAATCAAAATACTTTCTCATTTCCATCATCTAAAAACCGGCCATACGAAGAAATCAAGAAGGAATCCAAATTTTTCCAAGATCAAGCTTAATTATCAACACTAGTATACTTTTAATCAAGGTTTTAAAATAAAAACCTATGGTAATTAGGAAAAACCTTGTTCTAAAACCTCATCACTACACTAGTAAGCATTTCATGATCATTTTTAATCTTACTTATTCATACTTTGTTCATTTTTATCATGCTTGAAGGAAAACATGCAAGTTATATGAGTACCTATACCACTTTACTTGGTTTTAGTACTTATAATTAGTATATTTCATCCTATAAATAATCCTTTGAAACATATCATTTTTATGATGTCTAGGAATCCATGACACTCTAAGAAGGTATATGGTAGGTTTAGAATAGCTTTGGTGTTGATTTGAAGTGGTTAGAATAAGTTTTACGCGAGAAAAATCAATTTCGACAACTGTAATATAAGGTCTGATCAATTTTTCTAAATCTGGAAATTTCGACAGTTTACAAAATACTTTGGGCTAGATATTCAGAAAATATACTTTAAAACGAAAACGTGGTCGCTTGAACGGGTTAAAACGGAGTTATAACGAAGAAGTTATGATATTTTCAAGTTTAACGACGAAAACTATATTTCCGGAAAAAAATCAGCATGCTGTCCAAATTTTTACGAGTTAAAAACGAGTCTTAAGCGTTATCTAAATGAGTCGATTTATTAAAAATATATTACTATACCATAACACAAAGCTACGGACATATAAAACGTAGAAAACAGACTTATAACGATTAAATTACACGCGTTTAAATAAGGTTGACGTAACTATTTTCACAAGTAGAACACTAATATATTTTCTAATAGCCAAAAACTAGTTGTCGCTAGTGACCATGTTGAGGGTCGTTTTTAACATCGATAGTGTACTTTTTAGAAAATGATGTCTACTAGTAAAAATAAGTTCACCTAGCCTATTTTCCAAAATGTTAAACCGTTCGTCAAACGGAGTTGTAACGAATAAAATACGGTCACTCAAACATTGCCGAAAACTACCCTTAAACAATATTTTTGGTACAAGTACCCTACTTTACCTATGTTTTTCTCCATGATCGAGACCTCTATGATAAAAATTTAAAAGCTAAGACTTTGAGATAATGCTACAAGCTTTCCAAAACCGTTGAGTTTGTTTTCTAACACTCGATATTCACTATTTTACGACTAGCTTTTCGAGACAATTTAGTCATTTTCATGAATTGTCAAATTATATTATTTTGCGACGAGAAACTGTGATTTCATAATAAATCATTAAATGATTATCGTAGGATATCATTTCAACGAAAATACTTGTAAAGTAATTTATAAATTGTCAAGACGTTATAAGATTATTTTTCGACGATAAACTTTATTTTCAAAAATTCACAAGTTGTATAGATATCATACGAGTTGCATGCATAACATTACATCATAACATATTATAGATCGTATCATTCATAATAGGTCACGGTTAGAGATTTGCACTTCATTTTAGTGTACTCACTTTTGCCATCGCATCATTGTACCAAGTGAGTTTTCATAGCCCCGTTTTATTCAAGTTTATACATTATTTCAAAACTACGGGGGAGAATACATTGCACATCATTTTATTACAAGCCCAAGTATGTTCAAATTCATTACATTGCTTAAGTTACCTCATTTCCAATTGAATGTCCCCATTTCTTAATCATGAACCGTTAATTCTGGAAGAAGCCAGGGTTAGTGAATAGATCTATTGAGGGTGACTCCTCCATCCGGGTTGGTGGTCCCAACTGGTCAAACGGATGCATTTCATATCATTATTTGAGTGTTTGGCAAAACACTCTGTTGGGGCGAACATCATAATCAGTCAAGCTTCGGTGTCATGTGCTTATAGCAATTTTATCATTTTTATGTGACATATTTGTCATACATAACTTATACTTGTGGTGGTCATATAAAACATTTACATAAACTCTATGAACTCACTCAACCTTTGTGTTGACACTTTTCGCAATGTATTTTCAGGTATCTAAGGCATATACATCATGGCATACATAAGGACTTATCATAGAGTCGCGGTGACGACGCGTCTCACAGGGATTTTATGCACTTTAAAACATCGTTTGGATTGTAAAAAACGTTTTTTCGCAAATGTTGATTACCTTTTTGGGACCTATATTTTGTAAACTCTGAATGTTTTATTATATCAAACGATGTGTTTTCAAAACGACACTTTAGGTCGTTCAATATAACTGTGATTGTGATGCTATGACAGTCATCCCCCAGGAATTGCATTCCGCTGCAAAACAGGTAATTTGGGGGTGTGACAATTCATCTGATACACTATAAACCCAATATATGATGCATAGGCCAAAAATAACCTGATGGCTTCAATCCTAGCCAGAGGAGCAAAACCCTCATCATAGTCTGTCC
The DNA here is from genome assembly GCA_022545495.1 of Chrysanthemum lavandulifolium. Lineage (NCBI taxonomy): Eukaryota > Viridiplantae > Streptophyta > Magnoliopsida > Asterales > Asteraceae > Chrysanthemum > Chrysanthemum lavandulifolium. The sequence continues at coordinate 298,551,021 of CM040240.1, forward strand.
CTTCTTCCTATCTATACCCTTGGGCTACCATTCTAGTTTTATTCCTAACAACAACACCCCTTTCATCCCTTTTATTCCTGAAAAAAAACTTTGTACCAATTACCTTAGCCCCATATGGTGTATCTACAAGAATCCATACCTTTTGCAGTTCAAATGCAATAGCTTCTCTTGCATGGCTTCTATCCAACTTTAATCGATTAAGGCTTTAGCAACAGTTAGGGGTTCCTCTTGAGATAGAAATCAAGCAAACAAACAGTGTTGTTGATCTTTGTGGTTGTTCCTTTGTTGCTTCGGAATGTGACCAACTAATGCATGAGGTCCTGAAAGTTTCTGGACTTTGCTTCTTGTCTGAACAGCTGATGTAGGATCACCAATTATGATGTCTTTTGGATGTATTTTGTGAATCCTAAGGGTTGGAGTGGGACTAACATCAATTTCAAGAGGCAGGTTGTTGAAGTCAGTAACCACACCATTATCATCATAAGAAGCCTCCTCAAAGATACCCTCATTTGGCCTATTATAGATCTCATTCTCTGCCGTGTCTGAATTATCAAAATCATTTGTGTGAGATGAAATGTGCACGCTAGTATTAATATGCGCACTACCAGAATGTACGGGGTTAGTTCTGGTAGTGTTAGGTTCAGGGTCTGCTCAAAATACTCTGCCAGAATTAATTTGGTTAGTATTTGATGACGTATCGTCTGATTAGGTCGAAGGACTCCCCTTCGGCCTCAGTCGAAATTGCATTACGAAGACCCATGTCTTTCTTCATAAGTCATTGGTGGCGTAAAACCATTCATCATTGACATGGTTACCGGTTGAATTCGCCACCAAGGCCTATGCCCTTCGATGTCTTCTCTTGAAGACGCCAAGACAAAAGAGAACCTTGACTTGGTCTTCCCCACGCTCCCACTATTTCCTTAGCTTCCCGCCAAGTCCGAGATAGTGGGGATGAAGCCTAGCGGTTACCACAAATTGGGGGCGCCCCATGATCTCCTAAACGTGTGCGAACACTCTCCAAGCTATTTTCATCACTATAAATAGGTTGGACAAGTCATTTCAATGGTATGTTCATTTAACATAGTATTTCACATACTCCATATTATTTACAACACATATCACATACTTACTCTCACGGGAGGTGGTTCGCGAGGCCCAACCCCGCAAGCAATCACTTAACGGTGTCTACTATTTCTTATTGCAGATTGGCTACAAGTTTGGCGCAAGCATATCACCCTCATACCCTTCGATCACCATCAAGGCCCGGTCGCATTTAATTATTGTACAATCAAGAGCGCCATCCGTGGGACCCGCTACTATTGGTCTCGTTATTCCAAACTTACACCCAATCAATCACTCTCATTAGTTTTACGGCATGAACCAAGGAAGAGAAGATACACCCTCCGGGTTTCTACCTTGACACCAATCCTACCAATGATCCTAACAACCTTCCCAATATAACAAAGATCCACCTTTACCACACGATCTCACCCTGAAATAACTCCCAATAACCACGCTTCAACCTCGGCTAACTCTGAACCAGTAATCAGCCCAGCGTTTGTCGAAGCTAATATCCAAGCTTTAGAATCTTTACTAAGGGCTCGAAGGAGGAAAGCTCGGAGTGTGGAGATGGGTAGGGAGTTAGAATACTCAAGCGATGAGTACGACGAATAATTGGAAATGGAGGCTAGGCCCTTGCCTCCTGGGGCTACATGCACAGTGCTAAGGATTGGGTCTCCGAGCAGTCGAAGGCCCAGTGGTAGGTCAGTTGGTTTCGAAGATGTTCCGGAGAGGGCTCCGACTAGAAGGGAATGTACAATAGAAGGCTCCAATGAAAGGAGTCACCGAAGGGATACTACAGAGGTTAATTTGCCACCACTTTTGGCAGCTCACCTGGGAAGAACTGAGGCAGGGGTTCCGTTATAACCTTCTCACGCATCCGGCGTAGAAGGCAATCCATCTTAAATAAATGGGGGAGGAAATATTCCCCCTCATGGTATGTACCCTCCTTTCCAGGCTCAATCTTACCCTCAAGGGGTCTACCCCCCGCCTAATGGGAAAGTTAACAACCCTAGCTTTACTCAACCGTACGGTAGCATGCCCTATGGGCAACCCATGGTATATCCTTCGTACCCTGTCGGAAGTCATCCTCCTTACATACCTACCGCTTATCCACAATATGTTAACTAAAACCTGTTGGAATACCTCCAACCATAACCCATACAATGTCGCCCCTACCTACATGCCACCTTATAATCGCTTTTATTCGGAGCCCATGGGCTCCACAACACCTTCGTAAGGTGGATAGAAGACTACCCTTTTCCCGATGGGTTGAAAATGCCCGCATATTGGTACCACTAGTACAAAAATGGATTTGGTCACGCATGGTCGAAATGGAACACCCACACATTCGCATATTTGTGTGGTCAAGGTACTAAAATTGACAACATGTACTAATTAGTCACACATGAAAATTTTAATTGTGTGACCATTAGAACTGTATCGCCACACAATTGAACGTTGTGTGGCTAAAGGTATCTGGTGATTTTGTTACCGATCATTTAGCCACATATGAATTTGGAACGCGTGAAAAATACAAGTAACCTTGATGCGTTAGTCACATGAAGTAATTTTTTGTGTGTCTAAATCATAGAGTCAAGTTTTGTCACACATTATTTAAGTGTGACTGATATGTTTTGCCAACTCTTTAGCCACATCTGAAATTGGAACAAGTGACAAATGAAAAGTAAGGTTGAAGCATTAGTCACGATATACATATAAACAAAGGACAAATATATGTCACACACTTGAACACCGTGACCAAAAGCCATATATGGTCACACTAAATGTTTTGTCACACATTCGTTAAGTGTAGCCAAAATCCAAAGACATATGTTCACGTAAGTTAATATGTGTGTTTAAAGTTTAGTTTGTGTTAGCTACCAAAGCTAATCTATAAAGTCACATTTGCTACTAACACCGTGACCAAATGCCATATATGGTCACACTAAACGTTTTGTCACACATATTATTCAAGTGTAGCCAAAATCCAGTACATATGGTCATGTAACTTAATATGTGGACATTGGAGGATGAATAGTCACTCAAAATACACGTTTCCTCACTTTAAACACCATATGGTCACACTTATTAACACTTTTAGCCAATTTATGGTTAATTGTATGTGACTAAATACCCAAAACAAACATGCTTTGTGTGACTAAATGTTAGAAAAGGCCACACAAACATAAAATTCATGTGGCCATTGGATGATCAATAGTCACACAAAAGACACCTTTCTTCACTTGAAACACCATATGGTCACACTTATTAACACTTTTAGCCACTTTATGATTAATCAGATGTGACTAAATACCCAAAACAAACATGCTTTGTGTGACTAAATGTTACAAAAGGCCACACAAACATAAAATCCAAGTGGCCATTGGATGATCAATAGGCACACAAAAGACATATCTCTTCACCTTAAACACCATATGGTCACACTTATTAACACTTTTAGCCACTTTATGCTTAATTGTATGTGACTAAATAACCAAAGAAACATGCTTTGTGTGACTAAATATTAGAAATTCCACACAAAAGAAATTTGATGTGGCCATTGGATTATCAATAGTCACACAAAAACTATTATGTTTTTCATAAATGTAACTAACTACTTAATACTAAACAGACTTATCTTATTTCCGCCGGACTTAACCTTGTACTTGTGCCTTAACCACTAAAACTAACCTACCGGACTTAACTTTGTACCGGAAGCTTTAACCACTAAATTTTTACGTTTATAAGTATACCACAACACAAAATATATATATTTTTTTGGGTGCAAAGGTGAACTTGTATTAATCAAGGAAACTTTGTAAAATGAAAATCAACACAAACCGATATGGACAAGTCCCATATCAAGTTTGCATACTAGGCAACTCTATTCAATATCCGATATATCTATTCTTATAAGTCCGATAACAAAACAAACGCCCATATCATACAACCATGGATGATGACAACCAAGACAAAACCATCACAAAGAACACCTTTAATGCACCAAGATGAACCATACACTTCCGGATAGGGGCTATACCAAGTAGTTTACATTCCATCTCATGAATGGCTTCAACTACTTGGGAACACACACCCTAAATGAAGCCAACCAAATCCTACACAATCCTAAAATCTGCTTATAAACGCTTCTATCAACAACAATCGATAACCCTTGAATTACGTTTTAGCACATGCTAAATCTGGAATTATAACTAGATTACGGAAGACACCGAAGCTTGGTCGTCGATGACAAAGTCAACAAGATTGAATCGACCATTTTGTTTCGTTCCCACCGACACTCCTCAACAATCTCTCCATATGGCGTTTATGGTAACGTGGTTCTTGCTTCTAGGCCTATCGATGTGGTGTTGCGATTCACGTTCACATAAAACTCCATGTCTTCCGGTATCTCAAAGAATGCGTTATGGTACTTCCACATGTGATTTCGCCCCGTAAACTTATGTGGTATGTTCGCATTAAAAGAACAATGTAGTATGCTAATCAAAAGTATGTCCATGTGTTGAAGCATATATTAGTTTTATGAAAGCGAATAATGACCGAAATGGTCCGATTTGTATCATTACTTACCAAACGACTCTCGTCCGTGACATATGCAAGGATGGGCACGTAAAACAATCCCTTTCACTTTCATGCTCTATACATTCGTTCCATGCACATATGTGTTTCATACGCTCATCCGCAATTGGAATTTAATTAAAATGGTAATTAATAATTTAAAAGCTATTATATGGAAAGGTTTATTTTTAAAATAAAGTCATAGATTATGTATACACTTTGATTAACATACCTTCATCTACGGGTTTCTCATGAACGGTCTTGTACGATTGACTCCATACGCTGCACAAGTTCGTAACGCATCATCATCCATTTTCAAAGAAATGGCATCGTGGAAAGAGTGTTGTTTAGGAGATTTGTGAAAACAACTCGTGTGCCAAAGAAAGCGTGTTTTCATCGTGAACCAATACATTCCATCCGTGCCCACCAAACTCATGCACGTGACTAAAATTAAAAAGCAAAACCCTAACTTCTCTCTCCTCCCTTGGCGATTTTATTTTACCCCCTCTATTTTTCCAAAGAACATAACCCTCATCCGCATCTCTTTCTATCTCTAAATTAATCATACTATGTTATTTAATCGCTAGGATCTCCTTTGCGGTTTAAGTCATACTATTGATTTCTTTTGGTGTTTATATGTGCAATCGGATGCGGGTTTATGTTTTATTCCTTGGGGTGGTGTCGGACCTATCGATCTATCTTATAAATCGCTCTCATCATCGATCCGCTCGCAGATCTACAATTATTGTGGATCCGCGATTGTTCGTGATCCGAATATTGTCAAACAAATTAGGGTCTGTGACATAGTCACAGATCTGATATATATGCTATATGTTTCATGATTTGTTGTGACAAGGGTGTACGCTGGTATTTTGATATACTTGGAAGTTTGGTATATACCTACTGGTGGTACTGTTTTGTGGATGTTGCCGTGTTGATGGCTGGTGGTTTTTTGGTGATGAAGATTCGGGGTAGGAGAGAGTGGAGAGTGGCGGGTGTGCTTGTTTTTGCTATATTACGGGTGTTAGTCACTCCTTGTTATCACATACAGATCTTTCACAAGGATTGGCTTGGATGATCAACTATTCATAGATGCTATGGATGAGTTGTGTTGATGAATATGTTAAGTTTCTTTAGACTTGCATATTCTGGTTGTTCCATTTGCCTAGTCATTTTTTGATGGGGTGATGGTTTGGTCGCGGTCGTACTCACCCATGTTCGTCTTTGAATGTTGGTGTGGATGTCTCGCTATGGAAGTTCGTGTATCTTGATGCATATATACGCAGTTATACATGAGTCACTTGGGTGGCTGCATTGAAGTTGTGTGTAAGCGTTTCACGTATGTATGAGAATGAAGTAATCGGAATACTTTGGAACAAACAAGTGATACATGTGTTTGGGTAGTATTTTAGCTTAGTGGTTGTATGAAGAAGTCGGTTCTTTTCATGGGTAGTTCATATGAATGGTATGTCACTCGTATGTAGGGTTTTTGTATGTTGCACTTGATGTGCATGTTGTTGCCATGTAACGGTCGTGATGTAGGATTTCACTTACATCCATTGTACTTCAACGTTTTTTTGGGAATATATTTTACGGGTTAAGCCCTTTACCAAAAAAAAAAAACTCATGCACGTGTCTGCTTTCCTCCAAGATTTCAATTTGACGGTGAGTGATAGCTGCTACGGGCACGCCAAAGAACAAGAACGTCAAATTGGTTATTGTCGATATTGTCCCGAAATTGCAAGGAATGACCTACGTAATGCTTTAGTTTAAAGAAAGCATTAGCGGGTCAAACAATTAAAATAATCCCCATTTTCAACAAACTTTTACAATGTATTGATTAACATTTTTTCTTACCGTAGGTTGTGCAGATATTCATCCAACGTAACCGTGCACCTACGTTGTCTCGTAACCTAGAAGAGCCAGATCGATCCGGGCATTCGTGGCTGCATCGTTGTACCGTTACATAATAATGTCTTCTTCCCGATTTAATGAAATGGAATGTGGCCACATTGATGTATTGGCTTTGATCAATAAAAGCTTGCCACTGGACCCTTGCAAAGTAATGCGACCACGAACCAATTTCCAAAGAAACCTTATGTTTGGTTCCCTATTGTGGATTAGGTATATCCAGCGCTTCTTGGGTACAAAGTGTTTCAAAGAAACAAAGCAGAAGCATCTTAAATTTAAAAAGTAAGCACGTATATCAATTTGATGGTTACATCGATAAATTTATAACCTTAAGTAAGCATTTTAAGTACAAATTACCTGCAATGTCCTAATGTTTGTGCGGTTTGCCTCCACCAACAATTGGATGCTCATTCTATTTTAAAACCACAATCGTCTTAATGGTCAATAAGGTTATCTCATATGCATAACATTCAACTAATACTAGTCTTAGATGATCAATACATCTTTATCATTAAGGTGTCAAACAAATAGCTGCTACGTTTTTCCACAATCCACATATATCCATGATTTTTTTTATTCAAATCATCCTATATTTACATGTCACACCATATTCTAAAGAATCAAATCGCATATAGTTATAATAAAACGGCTGTTACATTATGATCAAAGGATACTATATTCTTTAGGATATGTTAAACATTGTCGAAAAATTACCAAACATGCATTTGTATCCATCAACATATCGAAACATGCGTGCATATCAATCACTTTACATTTGCGCTTCATGGTTAAAAAACAAAAGAAAAAACAATGTGTAACATTACCGATGATGCGGTTGTTGTGTTGAAGAAGATAGACTTGAATATTTTGCTTTGACTATGTGATTAAGTGTAGCCGTAATATGTCACGGTTCTCAAACCGCAATGATTACTATTAATTAAGGGAAGGATTTTTGTTTTATTTTTAGCTTGTATTATGGGAGCATTGCATATATACCCACTAAAACTCAAAAACTTTCATATTTCTCCATAATACAATTTTTAATGCATGATGTACAATGCAACTTAAGCATGTTTTGGGTATATATGCAAATATGTAAATTTTACACAACAATTACGCACCAAAACGGTACATTTGAAAAAGTACGCAACTATTTTATGACCTAAACCCTTGATTAAATACATACAAAATATTTGGTAGAATCACCTTAAAATTAAGTACCTTAACATACAAATAAATAATATTACATTAACATACACGATATCGTAACTCGCAAATAAATACATATGTCGAATACAATATTGGTTAATCGAATATACAATGTAGCTATTGAATCATCGCCAATTGCATCAACGTCACAATGTTTTTGTACGATGTTTCCGTCCTTGAATGTCACATTCACCGTGATGATAAAAACCTATGGCATCCAAGTAACAAAAAGTTATACGTTGTAATAAAGTATATAATTGTAGGTACTTTTAAATAAGAAACATACTATTCAATAACTTAGCACTACCAAGATTAACTTAGCATCGATAAGATTAAGTTAGCACCGCCAAGATTAACTTCTTCCACCCATTCCTATTCGATGTCAAATTCCACCCATTCTACTATGACTATATACACAAATGCTTAACATCTTCGAGCCAATCATGATTCATTGGGACGGGTGTATGATAGGGACCAATGATTATATATAGCTTCATGAAATGCATACGCACCTTGATAGATCTTGAGCTCGTGGATCGTTATATATGCCTATGTAATCACAAGCACAATAAAAGACAATCTCTACTACTAATGTTTATCGAATATAAACACAAGTAACAAATAACTAAGAACTTCTTGATCCTCTATGGATCTTTATATTAACTAAAACCGAGTTTTTCCAATCGGTACATAAACCTTTCTAATGTGTTCCTTTATAGACAAGGAACCCTAAACAATATCGCTAAACCGCTTTCCAAGAAACGATAATCATAAAACTAAACAAGATATACACAATCACTTCCTAATAAAGCTCATGTATATCCACACTAAATAAACTAAATACGGAATAAACACTTCCGCAGAAACCAACTATTCACTATTATACTTCAAGAGAATAAGTCTTCTAAATCCACTTCACTTCAAGAGAAACACTTCGGCATTAAGTTCAAAGATAATCCGACTTTCACATAATTCCCAACAATCCTCCCTAAACCGGAATTTGATCGTTAAGTTCCGCTTGATAGATCTTACAACACCGTGAGGATTGGACACGAACAACAAAGAACAAAGAAAGAATCCAAAGAACATCTCTATGATGAAGAAACTCGAAAACTCCATATCTTTGCAAAGAACAAATGACAAAAGTACATCAAAACATATTAGTTTCATACTATTCTCATCACATCCAGTGTGTTAACTCCTCGTGAGAGGTGAATCATTGAAAATAAATGGATTTGATGTCTCTTTACCAATAGCCATCACTACCGGAGTAGCCATATGTTTGAGTTCGTAAACTATGGTACACTCGATAACCATCTCGATTTATGGGCAAACCAAAGAACCATACAAACGGATTTGAAATGTCTTTACCGTAGCCGCTTGCTCGTGACTAGTCAATTTTAGGATTGGTGAATTGAGAACCAAATATGGAATGCCACCGCTTTACCACCAGCCATATACAAGTGGGCTAGCCAATTCTTGGATTCCAAACAGAATAAACCATGGTGAATTGAAAACCATACAACACTCAACAATTAAGCATGGGTGGTTGCATACCCTATGATTTTGAGCAAATCATTACAAATATCAATGATTTGATGTGTCTTTACCAAAGTCGCCCTTTGGACTAGCTAACTCTTTGACATACACAAAGTATACCGTGAGTCAATAACCAAAAAATATACAACAAACCCGCAAGAAAAGTTAGATAAAACCAAAACATTTTTTTTTTTTTTTTTTTTTTTTTTTTTTTAACTAAAAACAAAACAAATATTACAAACTAGTACAATCAAGATGAACCTGTAAGTGATATAAGTCGATTCTTAATCAAACCAACACATTGAGTAGCATGCGTGTCATCATTGCCAATGTAATTAGGAGGCACTACTAACTTGTGTTTCAAAGAACCTTTCCATAAAAGTACCGATAAAGGATAAAGTTTATCCGATAGCATACACAAATCATCCCACATGTAGTCCGAACTACATGAACACAAGGCAAAGGATAAAACCTCCAACTTTCAATCTCCCATTTATGAGAATTCTTCCAAATAGAATACCCTTTACCATTTGGAGAATTAGAATCAAACATAACTCAAGATCACCTAATGATATAAACCGTAACCGCTTGTTTGATGAAACTTATAATATCGAATCACATGATCATAAAGCATTTTCAAATCATGTCGATTCACTAAATGAAGAATATCTTTCAAGAAGTTAAACTCAAGGACAAGATCATCCAAATTTAAACACGTTGTTAAGCTTTCCACTTTCCAATCAACCAATGTCACATGAGTTCCTTCATGAAAATCATCAACAGCCCAACTTCAATAAAAGTAGACTCATCACCTTGATATCAAAATCAAGATTCCTTGAAGCATGTTTCTTAGCCAACTGTCGTAACATCTTGTAACCAAACTCGTTGTTCCATATCATCAATGTGTTCAAGACTATCTCAGAATCGCCTCCGAATCGTAGAATCATTAAGCTCCACACTTGACAACATTGCGTAAGAAATCAAAGAAGGTTCAGCAGAAACAACCAAATCGTAAGAAGGAATAACATCGAAGGTGTTTCGTAAGAAACAACCAAGATTCCATCAAGGCAAAACAAGATCAAAATTTTCCACAATTTCAACTGTTTTCGTCTCTTGGTCAGAGGAACATCACCATTGAATCACGATTTTCCAATGGAGAAGAAGAAGTAGTACCTTGTGAAGAAAACTTCATAACCGATTATACTCTCTAATCAAAGTATCATCGCACCAAGTCATGATTTGCTTCATGGATAAACCGAATTATGCATGAAGCATTCTTCACAACTCTTCTCATATAGTTCCTCTTCTCGAGCAACTGTCATAGGTTTTTCTTTTGGCTTTATTTCTCCGATCAATAAGAGCTCTTCTTTTGCGCAGATTCTAACTTTCTTTGATTACCAAGTGCCTTCATTTTCTCCACAAAATCATCATCATTAAAAGAATCACCTAAGATAAGTTTTGCAAGAGTAGGATCAAGCACCTTGAGAAATATAACCATCCCATTGATCATCAAGAATCGTAGGAAAGAATGCATCAAGCTCTAATTGCCTTCGTGAGACAAATCAAGCATACCGATCGATTTTGAAGAAATTTAGCCACCACACGACTCTTCTTCTTTAGTCACTTTACCACTTGAACCCGCATCTATAAAACAATCCTCAATGCACCTTGACTTCTTCATCAAAATCCCCAAATAATATATCAAACCCTAATCTCTTCAATTCTTCAAATTAACCATAATCATCATGAGTACCAAACTTGAGATCATAGATCTCACAACAACATCCTCATCATCATCCTCATCATCTAGTGAAGATACCAATACATGGTTTAACTATTTTCCAAAACCATATCCTCTACCAAAGAAGTCACCTTTTCTCCTCATCGAAGATGAAAGTGTTGAGAAACCAATTGTATCTGGCCAAGATTCGATGAATCCTATAATGAGGAACATCTTACTCCCAACCCTCAAAGACCTAGGCCTCAACGAAGGTCACGGGCCAAAAATCCTCCACTTCCTATGGGTAGAAAGGTGGTGCTTGGTCTCTGGCATCATGTTTTGGTGCATCATCACATATCGTATCGAGGAATGGAAAAGGAAAATGATGTAAGTTGATGTATGATTGAAAGAGTAGATGATGCACAAAGGAAAATCTTTCCTTCTCATCTCTCTCGCCACAATCGCCTTCAGCCTTCTTCGCTTGCATCAATCCATCCTCTCCATTTTGATCCTTAGCATCCGTTAGGGTTGGTTATGCTTTCACAAAGGCATAGCCAGATTTAGAGCCAACAGATGTGAGCAATCGCATATCCAACAAATTATTAGTGTGAAAGATGTGAGCAATATACTCATCGTGCTCATCTTTAGATGTTGGAATGATGATATGTAATAGATTAGGACTATTAGATCATGTAGATGCTTTTGATGTTGCCAAGACTGAATCAGAAGTCAGAACTGCTTTTGAATGAATGAATGATCTATTTGCTTTTGTACTTCTTTTGATTGAATCATATAACTTCAAGATTTCAACTTCGTGAGGAAACAAATAACACCCTTCAAAGACAATGAAATCAAGGGAAACCAAATTAAGCTTTCATGACCATAAACAACCGATCGAGACAACCATTCTGCAAAACAAACACGTAAATATACACAAACCAACATAGAAACACACTAAAATTACATTAGCAAAGTTAGAGTTAGTTATCAAACGACCAAATATACAAAATTACATAGCAAAATGCAAAGTTATACATAATCCTCCCCGAGGCATATGCCTCCCCGAGGTTTATGCCTCCCTTAAACTTTGCGCTAAGGGTTACATGCAAATATGGACCACAAGGTGTTGAAACCTTGGTCCTTCAAAAGCCTTTGTTAACAGATCGCCACATTATCATTAGTATGAATTTTGACCACATTTATCAAATTTTTATCATATGCATCTCTTATAAAGTGGTGCCTCGATTTCAATATGTTTTGTTCGACCGTGAAAACGGATTTTAACAATGCATATGGTACTTTGATTGTCAATAAAATTGTTGTGTTCATGAAATTATACCCATAATCCAACAACCGATTTTGAATCCAAAGAACCCGTCTACAAAGAATTGGCAAGCAGCCACATACTGCTTCAAGAGATGAGGTAGCCACAATAGTTTGTTTCTTGCATTGCCAAGAAATCAATCTCTTTCCAAGGAATTGGCAACCTCCAGGGTGGACCTCCTATCCAGATTAGCACCAAGATAGTCACTATCACTATATGCATCAAGCTTAAAAGGAGACTCTTTTGGTACCAAAGACCAAGTAGAGGTTGGCCTTTAAGATACTTAAAGATCTTCTTAACAAAGATTGAGATGGGAAGTCATGGAGTAACTTGATGTCGCGAACAAACACTCACAAAGAAAAGTAATATCGCCCGAAGTCATTAAATACATCAAAGACCCAATCATAGACCTGCATAAATGAACATTCACAGTGGATCGCCTTCATTGTTGGTCTTTGTCTTTGAGCTTCATAAGGTGTAGTAGCAATCTTACACCCTCCATACCAAACTTCTTCAAGATGTCCTCACATATTTGTCCCGACTAATAAAGATTCCATCGTGTTTCTCACGAACTTGAAGACCCAAAAGAAAGTCATCTCCCATTGCACTCATCTCGAACTCTCCTTCATAAGCTCCTCAAACTCCCCGCACCAAGCTTCCTTAGTGGATCCAAAGATAATGTCATCCACATACACTTGCACAAGAATGATGTCATGGAATTCTTCTTTAGGAAAGAGTCTTATCAATAGCACCTCTTCTCAGAACCATGTTTCAAACAGAAATGCAGAGAGCCTAGCATACCAGTGCCCTAGGTGCCCGATGTAGTCCATAGAGAGCTTTGACTACCTTATAAACATGATTAGGATGATCCGGATCTTCAAACTTTAGGTTGAGTGACATACACCTCCTCTTCAATTTCACCATACAAGAAGGCTCCTTTAACATCCATTTGATAGACCATAAAGCCCATATAGGATGCATAAGCTAAGAAAATCCTTATAGCCTCAACTCTTGCCACTCGTGCAAACACTTCATCATAATCGATCCTTCCTCTTGTCTATAGCCCTCGCAACTAACTGGCTTTGTTCTTGATGACAACACCCCGAGCATCTCTTATTCTTCGTAATCCATTTTGTCCCAATAGCATACTTACCATTAGTAGTGGCACCAATATCCAAACTCGCCGATTTTGAAATTGTTGCATCTCATCCTCGCATAGCTTCAAGCCAACTTGAGTCTTTAAGAGCCCGAGTAACACCGGTTGGTTCCACTTGTGAGAGAAAACAAGCAAATGTACAATGTTGATAGTCTGTGTGATTGTCTCTCCGTTGATTTGAGACATAAGAAACAAAAGCCACTCGTCCATATTTAGAACGCGCCACGCTGCCTCTTGTTCTAACAGGGCATTAGATCACCAATAATATTAGACCGTGGATGAACATTGTTGATCCCGGTTGTAGTGGTGGTGTTGACATCAATGGAATCATCAAGATTAGTCACGAGGTTCAAAGTCAAGATTATAGGAAGGTGTGTTGAAGATGCCCGCTTTAGGTTGATGATGACCAAGATCTCAAGGTTTTGGAAACCTTGTATAAGGTTCACCAATATCTCATGACACTTTAGTAGACATAGGAGTAGTGTCACCATGTCTTTCAAATTTAATTGGAGAGGTGAGGAGAACCAGAACTACCTTCAAGAATTGAAGTTTCACGATTGCTTCATTTGATCCTTCTTCAACATTCCTCTCAAAGATCTAAATTGGTCACAGACTTTGTTTCTTCACCGCAAGGTCCTCAAAGATAATAGAATTCATCTTCACCCACATCAAGATAATCTTTAGAAGTGTCACCTACAAAATTGTTAGGAGAGAAGGAAGGTACTACAATGGGTTGTTCATCATCGCACTCCATCGCCGAATGAGCATCCAAAGTGTCTCAGATTTGTAGTTGGAGATGCTTCGAATCAGATTTTGATCACCCTTATGTCTAGCATATCCCAAGTAGTCATCAAGTAGTCAAGATCAAATGACCAAACATGACCCCGGCCTTGAACATTAGGCTTGTCTTCAAGATACCTCGATTCAATGTCTCCTCAATCTTCTTTGCGATACATTGTAAACTCAGATGCCTTACTATGAGCGTAATACCCCACAATGTAACCATCATCGCCTTTTTCATCAAATTTGCCCAAAGGATCACCGGTATTCAAGATTGTCACCGACAAACCAAAAGGTTTAAGGTAATGAATAATGTGAACTTTCCCAAAAGAAGTTCATAAGGTGTTTTAAGATGTGGTCTTGTAATGGACACTCTATTGAGTACATAACAAGTCGCACTCAACAAATTTCACCCAAAACATGGTAGGAAGTTTAGAGTCCGCTAGCATTGATCTTGCAAATTTCTATTAGGGTTCTATTTTTCTTTCGCCACCCCATTTTGTTGAGGGGTTCTTGGAGTGCTATAGTCCCTTTTGATTCCTTCAACCCGCAGAGTTCTATTAGAATGGCATTTTTGAACTCGCACCATTATCACACCTAATTCCTTTCACCTTTTGTTCAACCGATTCTCAATGAGGGTAATGAAGTCTTTCAAAATTTCGGATGTTTCATCTTTGGTCCTTAGAAAGAATACCCAACAAAATTTGCTAAACCCATCGCTGATCACCGACAAAAATATTTATGATCAATGCTTCTCACTTTAGTAGGACCAAACAGATCCATATGAAGCAACCAAGAGGTTCGAAATAATGGTTATCACTGTAACAGAACACCTTTATATGAGGCTCAGGTCGCTTTCCTTTGTTGCATGCCACACGCTTATGATCATTGGTGAATACTTTGGTGAAGTCCTCGAACAAGGCCCGCTTTAGAGAGTCGGTTGATGGTCTTGAAATTGACATGGGCCATCCTTCGTGCCATTTGGTGGACTCATCCACGTATGCTTTAGCCACCAAACATGTTAAGTCACCGCGGTTTGACATTAGATAAATTGAATGTATACAAATTATGACTCCGAGGAACCTTCAAGAGAATTGAAGTATCTTCGGGAGTTTGAAGTCTTTAGACAAAGACAAGACATTCATTCTCTGTGAAGAGTACTTTGTTCTTAGTGTCACAAATTTGTGAGACTGAAACAAATTGAAGTGTTGAAGTTCCTTGACATAATAAACATTCTCAAAGTCCAACTGAGGTGTTTTGATGGTCCCTTTTCCCGTAATTCGTCCATCACTTCCTCCAAAGGTTACATTGCCTCCACCTTCAATAGGTATAAAGTTATGCATCATGTCCCTGCTTCCGACATACTTCTAGAACAAACCATCACAACAATTCCAACATCTTTATGCTTAAGGGATGATCCTACAACAACAACAAAATATACAAAGAATTAGTACACTATGGAGGCTCAAGTCATGGTCGACTTGAACCCGCCTTGTGGATCATATGAGTTATGCCATGTAGAAGTATAAGATCCACTATTGTTCTTGGGTTTCCAATGAAACTTAGGTTTATGTTTATTCCAAGAACAACTCGCCGAGGTCTTGACAAGAAGATCCCAATACCCTTTCCCATCACCATAGGGTTAACATATCTAGGCCAAAAACCATTTTTAAAATATTCACTGATTGGTTGAACATATGGTTTTCCAAAAGATCTTCTCCAAGGAAAAGAGGTATTATAATTAGCAGCTTGTGGAACATAAGGTGGTATTTCATGCACATTAGTCCACATTGGCCTAGTATTCCTAGAGTCACCACACCTACTCATTCTTTGCTCATGATAATCACAATCCTTAATTAAATGAGATTTACTTCCACACACAAAACATTTCTTCTGAAGAGAAGATTTATTCAAACCAAAAGAAGTATTCTTACAAGCAGAAGTATTCAAACCAAAACCATGAAAAGAATTGTTTTTAACAAGATTATTATGCAAAGAATTAAAAGCAAGTCTTCGTGAGGCAACTGCCTTGAAGAGCATTCCTTGGCAAGAACTCGCTGCTTATTGGTAGTCTTGGGTGCAGTGGGTGAAGACTGGGAAGGTCGACTTGGGAAGGTCGACTTGTCATTTGAATCACACTCAGAGACCCTTGCTTGGAGGACTTGTCATCATAACACAAGAGACAAAGTCATTAGTAGAAGTATTAGGTCCGCAAGTCTTTTGACTTTTGCCATACGATGGTGTGATCCATCAAAGTCATTAATAGTGGAAAGGTCAATGGGCATGTGCTCACCTCTAATTGGTCCACGAACAAAGATGTAGGTCACCTTCTTTCACAAAATGTGCTAGGCCACCGGTGTAGATCTACGTGTGTCATCCCTAGCTTCTAGGCTACATATTTCTTAAAACCTAAAGCCATCAGAGAATTGGGAGCTTGACCGCTATAGATGAGACTAGCCAACTTACTACCATTCATCAACCACTCATTATTCCTAGCAATTTCCTCCTTAAGTTTTTCCTTAAGCTCTAGATTTTCCGACTCTACATCCGCCTTAACTTCTCGCACCATTTTAACTCATTTGTAGCACATTCAAGATCTCTTTCTAAAACACCTATTTTCTCACCATAAGCTATTTCATTCTTCTCAGAACCAAACCTTTTGTCTTTCTAGTGTTTTTAAAGCCTGCTTATAAGCTTCTACTTCCACATAGTATTCATTATATTTTGGTTCCATAATATCATAAGCTTGTTTTAGTTCATTATAACGCCACTACAACCAAACAAACAATTTTGTACCGAGAGATGCCCATCAAGGCAATCTGATCATGCCTATCCTCCAAATACATCCCGCAATCAACCCAACATTATCGTAACCATCATTATCGACTCTTCATGTTGCTTCCAAATTCACATTGCTATCCAGAGTGACCAAAGCATTGATCCCTTTGACGTTCCTCGCCTCATTCGACATCACGATAAGACGAGTATCTTGTTTCATCACCGCCTTTCCGCCTTTGCATTCTCTAGAAAAGTGACCCAACCGCTGGCATGTGAAGCATTTAACCTTCCTCTTGTCAAACCTTGCCGGATCACGCCTTTGAATCCAAACCTTCTTCCACCTTTTCGCTCAAAACTCTTGATGTCCATGGAAAACATAGCCAACCGCCACTTCACTTCATCTCTTCAAATTCAAGTGGATCCACTTGATCAAAATCCTCATAGGCCGATCCTCGCCGAGGATCATAATCAAGAAAGAAAGAACCAAGAACATCTTCCATAACTCCACCGGATCTAGGAAGAGAGCTCAATGAAGGAGCAAGATGAGATGATGATGGATATGAGCTTGGACCATAGCTAGACTTTGGAGTAGAGGCTCCAACAAATGCAAGATGACTAGCGTATCTAAGATGATCGAAAAGGGCTTCTCACATCATGTTCAAGAGCTTTAAGTTTGTTATACAACTCATCAAAGGTCATCATGTCCAACCCACCTTTAGCTTTTAAGGCTATGCTCACATGTAGCCGTGATGGAGGTAATGACCTCGTAAACTTAGAGTTACAATCATCATTATCCGGCTTAGCCTCAAGTCGGTGCAACCGACTCAAGATCTTGTGAAACTTATCATAGCCCTTGTGAATTCCTTCCTCTTCGATATCCGAAAGTCCCAAACTGTTGTCCGAGCATGGACTTCTTCACCTTCTAGACTCCTCATTCCCACCGAACTTTGCTTTAATAGCTAACCATATATCCTTGGCGCTATGCATGAAGTGAAAATCACTCAAGTGATCCTCGTGAATAGCTTGCGTAAGAATAGTTCGACCTTTGTTTCTCTCTCGAATCGCTAGTAACTCTTCAAATAGCTTTGGGAGGAACATTAATCATGTTCCCAAAGAAGATCCGTGGTAGTTCTCTTCAAACTGCTCCCTTCAAAATTATCGCCATAGATTCCAATCGATGTTAGAAATCCAGCTCGCATCTTCATAGCCCAAAGATCATATTCCTCCCTTTTAAGGTAAGGAAACTTAGCATTGCTATTAGCAAGACTTAATTGTCGCAGATGGGTGGAGTTTTGGTTGTTGGTGAGTTCGGCCAAAGATCCGAACCTGCATGGTGTTATTGTAATGGTTGTATTGGTGTTAAGAAAAGCTTGTCCTTAGTATCGTAGAGACTCTCACGAGGCTCGATACCACTTGTTGAAACAGCATACGCACCTTGATAGATCTTGAGCTCGTGGATCGTTATATATGCCTATGTAATCACAAGCACAATAAAAGACAATCTCTACTACTAATGTTTATCGAATATAAACACAAGTAACAAATAACTAAGAACTTTGATCCTCTATGGATCTTTATATTAACTAAAACCGAGTTTTTCCAATCGGTACATAAACCTTTCTAATGTGTTCCTTTTATAGACAAGGAACCCTAAACAATATCGCTATGATGAGTGTCTAAATACTCATCATTTTTATAATCGTTTAGAATGCCAAAACATCCGAAAACACTCGTAAATACATCAAAATGATGAAAATATCACAAACAAGTGTTTTATGTGTTTTAAATGCAAAACATCAAAATCGGTGAAAAAACGATCAAGTTTGCATAATTGGCGCTTTAGTCCCCAAGTTTTATAAAAAAGTTGTCAAAACAAGTCCACTGAGATATAAATCAAAACAAGTAAAGAAAATATCATTTTAGTTTGCATAATTGGCGCTCCTTTGGATTCATAAAGTTGTCAAAACAAGTCCTTGAAATAAAAAAACAAGCCAAAATTACAACTTTGGTCCCTCAAGTTTGAAAATTGTCAAAATGGTCCTTGGATTTTTAAAAATGGAAAATAATCAACATTGGTCCTTGTACTATTCACATATGGCAGGAATGGTCCTTGTGTTAGCTTTGGAAAATTGCAAGATCAGTCCCTCAAGTTTGGCGATTTACAAAATTAGTCCTTGTATTAAACTAAAAGCCATTTGAACCCTTTTGTATTTAGAACCCATCCAAACCAAAAGAACCCCCATTTTGCCTTGACCCCCATTTTGGACCCCTTTATAATATCCCACGGTCAAAAAGGTCAACGCCGCCTAAAACTACTTCCACTGCTCATCTCCTCTACCATTCTCAGAACCAAAACCAGGTGGTTTTACCACCCACTATCTCCACCTCACCTCACTACCCACCTTTCCACCATCCCTCCTCCTCACACAAGCCCACAAGCAATAAATGCTTCCCACCATAGACGACATCATCCTTACACTCTCAAACCTCGCTTTTCTTCCACATCACACCAAACCCATGAAAACTTCACCTTTCTTGTCCCTTACACCTCCACAACATCCCAAAGTTCTTTAATTGCTCAACCCGCCTCAATCCACTATTATCAATTTTGGCGCCAAAAATGATTTGAAGGTCGAGATGAGTTTGACTCATCCAATGGCTAAGATTTAAAGTGGGAAAGTTTCGTAGCATGGGGAGTCTCAAAAGTCTATAAAGAAAGAGAAAGAAGCAATGGAGAAGATATCTAGTTTTAATTATAATTTAGCTTATGTCGCTTTTATTAAATTTCAAATTCCAAGTGTTTGTTTAAGCTTTAAGCTCAGATTTCAAGTTATTAATGTGAAATAAAACCTTTGTTAACATCAATTTCAAGTTTCAAGTTCTGCTTTTCAAGTTATGCAATTTTTCAAGTTTAAAAATCTCATGAATGTTGAATGTTGTTAATCGCTTGTTGTCTTGGACTTATAAGTCACATAAGCTCCTAAGATAGCTTATAAAAGCTATTAGATACCTTAAAATCAGTTCTAGTTATAAAAGCAAAAATACAAAAAATACAAGAAAAATCACCATAAATCAAAAATCATGAGAAATGAAGAAAGATGCAAGGAGCAAGGTGAATTCGGATTGCCTTGGGTTTAGTGCTTATTGGGAAGCTTTAGGTTGTGTTTGTATACCTTGGTTCTCGCTTAAGCTTGGAATCCACTTGTAAGCCATTTTGTTTCATTTTGGCATTTCACCGTAAGACAATGTTAAAGCTTAAATCTCGTGTTTTTATATTCATTAGTTGTAGTTAAGCATAATCAAACCATAAAATAGTAAGCTTGTTCTTTAAAATTCATAGTTGCTAAAAATTTTCATTTTCACAGCTTATTATAGCATTAGTGTTAATTATTAGTTCTATGTTGTTATTGATATTGTTTTATGTTTATTTAATCTTAATATATGATATTATAAGCTCCTTAATCAGTTTCATGGTCTAAATCTTTAAAATCCTTTGAAAATCTTCAAAACAGATTCTAAAAAGGGTGTTTGGATTTGCTTATATCACTGTGTTATAGGTTGTTCTAGATATTGTTCTTATTTGGTACATGTCTCATTAAGTCTTAAGAACTCAGTCAAACCATAAAAACTAGTACTTGTTCTATAAAAGTCAAAATCATTTTAATCTCATCTTAGATTCATTATCTGTTTGATTTTTGATTAAAGAATCATGTTTTTTGTTCATAAGTTGTTACCATTGATCAAACAAGTCTTATATATACCTTAATATAACATAATCGGTGTAGATTTGGATCATTCAAGTTCATAAAAGTCAACCTTTCAGTTTATTTCAAAAGTCAAAGAGTGCCTCAGTACGCTTGTGGTACCCCATTTCACAAGCTCTTAGAGAGCTTATTAATGGCCTCTAGCTTATGTGTTTTAGCTTTTGAGAAGCTCATCTAGCTGACTCAAGGCTCCAAGTTTTATTTTTCCATTTGTAGCTTATTAGGTAGGGTCGCACTCACTTATTGTTTTGTCCATTTTGACTCAAGACAATCGAGTTATACTCATGGTTTTTCCAATTTTTAAAAGCTCACCAAAAGTTCTCTAGTGGACCCCACCGTGAAAGCTTTAGCTTTTGGATAGCTTATCCGGTCATCTTGATAATCCAAGTCTTTGTTTTCGCTTTTAGCTTATTAAGTGCTTAAAAATAAGCTTGAAAGTGCCTAGTGATTCATAAAAGTGTTAGCTGCACCGCTTGAGATAAGTGCTTATTTGAGTTATTTTGTGCTTATTTTTAGCTTATTTGCATTATCGCTTGTTGTACTAGCTTATTATCAAGATTTAACTTATTTCCAATTCTCATTTTGCTTATTTAGTAGCTTATAAGCCATTTGGCTTGAATTTTTGGTCTTATTTCCATTTTAGCCAATCGTTGAGATTATAAGCTCAAACCGAGCTTATTATTCATTTTATAAAAGTCACAGTTATAAAAAGTGCTTATTTTTAGTAGCTTAACAAGTTTGTAAAAGAAAATCAAAAATAAAATAGTTGCAAAAAAATTGCCAGTTGTGGATTCGAACCCCGCCACCACCACACCACACCACACACACACCATCCGCCTAGGGACTTTTTCGCTTTTTTTACACTATTTAATATATAACCCTTGTTTCCACAATAAGCTTATACGAGCTTATTTATTTATTTCCACTTATTTAGATAGCTTTTTCAGCTTTTTGTATTTTTATAAATTTGTATTAGTATTAAGTATTTTATAAAAAGTTTCGATTTTTCTAAATAGTTTTAGTATTTTTAAACATTTAATTAGTGTAAAATCTTATTTAATTCATAATAAAAATATAAAAGTCTAAAAATATAAATCTTTTTCTAAAATTTTCTTTTGTCATATAGTACGTAAAAATTGTTTTTACACTTGTAGGACTTTTATTTCATAAATTTTACGCTTTTGTTTATGCACTCGCGTAATTTTTATAAATAACGACGCTTTCATTTTAAATCTAGTTTTAGATAATTTAAGTTTACGCTTTAGTTAAAATAGTTTATTTAAGATATTTTGTTTTATAAAATCACAAAACATCATTGTAAAAATAGTGATAGCGTTTATTTAATATATTTTAACTTTTAATTTTCTTTAATTTGCATTTAAGTCATTGTAATTTATAAATCTTTTCTTTAGGTAATTATCCATCAAAATCCTTATCGATCACTATCCTTAGTGATCATTCTATCATCCGATCAAGTGTTTATACACCAATTCATCCTCCGTGGGACTTAACGACCCAGAATCCATTATATTCCTCCGATCTTAATTGCATTAGTGTTTGAGCTGCTTTTAAGTTTGTTACGGTTGACCATTCACAAGTGGCTAGCTTGTGTGATTAAACTTGACGGTTTTGCACCAATCAAATTTTGGCGCCACGCCGGGAGGTCAGAAGCGTGTTCTAAGCATTTTCGCACTGCACTTGCACATATACCATCGCTTGTAAAAGTTTTCAGTAAAGTTAAATATAAATCAAAAGTTCATTAACACTTTTCCTAAAGTGTTAAAACACCAAAACAATATAAAACAACAAAACAATCGTAACGCTTTTCTAGCTTGTGTTTCTTTTAAGGTGATTCTTAAAGAAATACGATTTGGTTAAACGAGACGATACCAAAAATATTTTCCAAAAGTTTTAAACCCTTTGCACAAATCATACCTACGCCTTTTCAGTGGTACTTAATTTATACATAAAATCAACCACCGCAAATCAAGGCAAGACACCTACTAACTGGGGTGTGACCATAATAAGTTCCCGAACATCGATTTAAAACTTGCCTTTGTGTCCTTGTGATTTGGTGTACCTTTTCAAAGAAGCCATTTCATTTGTGATTATTGGTTAAGTTCACTTGTCGCTTTGCCTCGCATTTGTTTTGAAAATTGATTTTATACTTAGTGCATGCGCACTGCTCTTCCAGCTCTACAAGTCCACTTTCGTAACTTGGAAAGATTCCTCGAGACGAGAGACGCTCGCCCTTCACCGTGATCGAGGAACGCCTACCACCACCACCACCGTCGAAATGGCGTAAGACAAACCCATGAATGAGCTTCTCCAAGCACCCATCGAGGGTTACGGAGATGCCATTGTTGTCCCACCCATTGTGGTCGATACTTTTGAGCTCAAAACGGGTTGCTTAACTGTAACCCAAAGCCAATTCTATGGTTTTGAGCGGATGATCCTCATGCACACATTCGATGGTTTAACAAGATTGCATCTACCATCAAGTACAAGAATGTCCCACATGAAGCTATCAAGCTTCTTCTGCTCCCATTTTCTGTAGGACAAGCCCGGAATTGGCTTGAGAAACAACCCCTCGCTCCATTGAGACATGGAGGATCTAGTTACCAAGTTTGTTAACGAATTCTATCCTCCATCCCGAACTACAAGTCTTAAGAATGAGATAATGAAATTTTCTCGAGATTTGATGAATCATTCGGGAGGCATGGGATCGTTATAAAGAATTGCTCCGCAAGTGTCCGCATCATGGTTTTACCGAGTTAATGCAAATGGATACTTTCTACAATGGTCCGAGACAAGCTCGACCAAGACTCTTTGAATGCCTCCGCGGAGGTAATTTCCTTAGCAAAACCACAAAAGAAGCCTTACAAATCATTGAAAACAAGTCCCGTGTCCGCCTCTTTCCGAACAAAGACATATCGACTCGCCTAATGTCGGACCTTCTACTTCATCTCATGTGAGTACATCTAGCACCGATGCTAAGATTGATAAACTCACCGATGTTGTTCGAGCTTTGGTTCTTGCTAACCAAAAGAAAGTCACATTCACTCAAACACCATCACATGGTGAAGTGAAGAAAGTTGAAGTTTGTGTTACTTGTGGTGGTCCTCATGCATACTACAATCAGATCGCCACCGATGGTAGTCCGTTTGAAGCAAATGCTATAGCCGGTACTTCAAATCAAGGAGGTAATCAATACCGTCCTCAAATGAACCAAACTACCGTGCTAACACTTATCGTGCACCACCCGGTTTTAACCGTAATCCTAACCGAATCGAATCAACCTAGAATGAACCAAGGTTATCAAAACCAAGGTAATTTCTATCCTGGACCCAATCAAGGTTTCCAACAACAAGGAACCTTCATCAAAACAATTTCAATCGAGGAATCAATTTCATGGGAATGTGAATCCTAATCAAGGGAATTTTCAACAACAAGGTCCTAATCAAAACATCCGACCTCGAATTTCCCTCCACATCCTCCAAGACCATCATCCGATGAGTTATTGAAGCGCTCATGAAATCCCAAGATGAAATGAACAGTTGTTGGTCACCGATCACGATCTCAAGAAGTCTTTAAATGATCAACCCTCGGCTCGTGAAAACTTCCGAGCAACACGATCGCTAACCCGAGGGGCGATGCTAAGGCGATCACAACCGTAAGTGGTGTTTCATACAATGGACCCGCTATTCCTACTACCTCTTCTTCTTCTCTCCCAAGGTAGTGGAAAGTGAACCTAGGACACACAATGGACCCACGACTCCAATGCCTCCTCCACTAGGAGAAATGAGTCAAGTTACCAAGGCGACAAAGGACAAGGAACTTTATTCAATAACGGAGGAACCAATGATGTCCAGTCCTCAAGTTGTCCGAAACCCAAGTCTAATCCAGAGTTGTTTTGAACCACCGTAGCTCCCTTGAAAATACCAAATCCAAATCTTCTATTCCTTATCCATCACGCTTGAATGAGCAAAAGCTCCGTGAAAAGCTAGTCATCAAATGGACAAATTTTTTCAAATTTTCCAAGAACTACACTTTGACATAAGCTTTATGGATGCTATCATGTCGATGCCCAAGTTTGCATCAACTCTCAAACACATGTTAAGCAACAAGGAAAAGTCGTTTGAAATGGCTAAACTCCTCTTAACGAGAACTCGCCTGCAGCTTATCCCAAGAAGCTTCCGAAAAGCTTGAGATCCCGGAAAATTTCTCTTACCTTGTGTATTTCCGTGAATGGTTGAATGCTTTGCCTTAGCCGATCTTGGTGCAAGCATCAACTGATGCCTTATTCAAGATGGAAGAAACTTTCTTCCGAACTTACTCCTACATGCATGACTCTCGAGCTTGCGATCGACAATATCCCGTCCTCTTGGCATTGCCGAGGACGTGTTTGTAAAAGTAGGAAAGTTCCATTTTCCACCGACTTCGTGATTGTTGATTTTGATGCCGATCATCGGGTTCCTCTCATTGTTGGTCGAGGATTCCCGAGAACGGGCCGTGCTCTCATTGATGTATTTGAGCAAGAAATCACATTACGTGTTGGTAATGAAGTCGCACCTTTAACCTTGATCAAACTTCGAGGTACTCCGCAAATTATGATTCGAGTCTGTTAACCGAATAGATATCATTGATGTTGCTTCAAGAGTACTCTCAAGAAGTTCTTGGTTATGATCATAATTCTTCGAGTGATAATCTCACTCATTCATCTCAACCCATCATTGCTAATTCTACTCCTTCTCTCACCCCATTTGAGGAAAGTGACTTCATCTTGGAAGAGATTGAAGCTTACTTGTCTAGTGATTCTGTTCCATGGGAAATTGATCACGCTCCCATCGACATCGAGGGGGACATACTTCTCATTGAGAAGTTGCTTAATGATGATCCATCGTCATCATCACTCCCTCCCGTCGAACTTCATAACAAGGAAGTCAAGTCGCTTGAGAAAACCAAGAATTTCCGAGTCGAACTTAAGGACTTACCACCTCATCTCGAGTATGCATTTCTTGAAGGTGATGATAAATTACCCGTCATTATTGCTCGAGATTTGAGTAAAGATGAAAAAGTCGCTCTCATAAAAATCTTGAAGTCACACAAGCAAGCAATTGCTTGGAAACTCTCCGACATTAAGGGTATCAACCCCGAATTTTGTACTCACAAAATCTTGATGGAGGATGACTTCAAACCAATAGCTCAACATCGAGAAGAGTAAATCCAAAATCCATGATGTTATCAAACAGAGGTTATCAAACTTCTTGATGCAGTGATTGATTTACCCGATCTCGATAGTCCTCGGGTTAGCCCAATTCATTGTGTTCCTAAAAGGGTGGCATAATCGTTGTCACAATGAAGATAACGAGTTAATTCCAACTCGTCTGTTACGGATGGCGTGTTTGCATTGACTATCGTAAGTTGAATGACGCCACCAGAAAGACCATTTTCCTCACCCTTTATGGACCAAATGCTTGAGAGATTAGCAGGAAATGAATACTATTGTTTCCTTGATGGTTTCTCGGGTTACTTTCAGATCCCCATTGATCCAAAGGATCAAGATAAAACTACATTCACCGCCCATACGGAACTTTTGCCTACACGTATGCCTTTTGGCTTATGTAATGCTCCCGCACGCTCCAACGATGTATGATGGCCATTTTCCACGACATGATCGGGAAACAATGGAGGTGTTTATGGATGACTTCTCGGTCATTGGGGATTCGTTTCAAACATGTCTCTCCCATCTAGATAAAATGCTCAAACGGTGTGAAGACACCAATCTTTGTCTAAACTGGGAGAAAAGCCACTTTATGGTCAAAGAAGGCATAGTCCTTGGCCATAAGATTTCTAAAAATGGGATTGAGGTAGATAGAGCAAAAGTCGATGTTATTGCTAACCGCCTCATCCTACTACCGTCAAAGGTATTAGGAGTTTTTAGGTCATGCCGGTTTCTATCGAGATTCATACAAGATTTTTCTAAAATCGCCCGCCTATGACCCATCTTCTTGAAAAGGATGCTCCTTTTATCTTCTCACCCGAGTGCATCAAAGCTTTTGAAACATTAAAGAAAAAGCTTCAAGCACCCATTCTCGCTGTTCCCGATCGACTTGCCTTTTGAGCTCATGTGCGATGCAAGTGATTTTGCTATCGGTGCGCCTTAGGGCAACGAGAGCTAAGCATTTTCACCTATCCACTACGCAAGTAAGACTATGATCAAGCTCAAACTCATTACACCACCACGTAAAAGAGCTATTAGCCGTGGTGTATGCATTTGAGAAGTTTCGCCGCACTTAATCTTGACCAAATGTGTAGTGTATACGGATCACTCGGCTCTCAAATATCTCTTTGCAAAACAAGATGCAAAGCCGAGATTGCTCCTTTGGGTTCTCCTCCTCCAAGAATTTGATATCATCATACGTGATAAAAAGGAGCCGAGAACCCGTCACACGATCATCTCGTCCCGATTAGAGAACCCTCACCAAGATGTTTTCGAGAAAAGGAAATAAATGAAACATTTCCTCTCGAGACACTCAATGCGGTTTCTTTTCGTGGAAACTCTTCTACCCCATGGTTTGTCGACTTCGCAAATTACCATGCGGTAACTTCATAGTGAAAGGGATGTCGACCCAACGAAGAACAAATTCTTCAAAGATGTTAAACATTACTCGGGACGACCCTTCTTATTCAAAATCTGTGCGGATCAAGTCATCCGACGGTGTGTTTATGGACAAGAAGCTCTTGACATTCTCAAAGCTTGCCATGCCGACCCACCGGGGCCATCATAGTCCAAACTACACCGCCAAAAGGTGTTTGATTCCGGTTTTATTGGCCCACAATCTATAAGGATGCCCACGATTTTGTCAAAACCTCGTGACGCTTGTCAACGTCATGGAAATATCTCTCAAAGAAATGAAATGCCACAAAATGCCATTCAAGTTTGTGAGATATTTGACATCCGGGGTATTGACTTTACGGGCCATTTCCATCTTCTCGAGGTAACAAATACATACTCGTGGTCATTGACTATTTGTCAAAATGGGTTGAAGCGAAAGCTTTACCTACCAATGATGCCCGAGTTGTTGTGAAGTTTTGAAATCTCTTTTGCCGTGTTTGGAACTCCTCGTGCTATAATCGGTGATCGTGGTACACATTTTTGTAATGACCAATTTGATCGTGTCATGCAAAAGTATGGTGTTACCCACCGCCTATCTATCGCATACCACCCCAAACAAGTGGGCGGTGGAAGTTTCAAACCGTGGTATTAAAAGAATCCTTGAAAGAACAAGAGGCGAAAATCGTGCATCCCGGTCGGATAAACCGGATGACGACTGGCCTTTCGACACAACTTACAAAACACCAATTGGGTGTACTCCATACAAGCTAGTGTACGGAAAGGCATGTCATCTTCCGATTGAGCTAGAGCACAAGGCTTACGGGCCTTAAAACATGCAAACTTCGATATTCAGACACCGGTGATCACGTAAAAGTTCAAATGAATGAACTAAATGAACTTCGTGATCAAGCATACGAGAACTCTTTGATCTATAAACAAAAGACAAAGAAGATTCATGACTCTAAAATCAAGAACCGCATTTTCAACGTTGGTGATCGAGTCCTTCTTTTCAATTCTAGATTGAAGATTTTCTCGAAAGCTTAAGTCCCGCTGGTCCGTCCATTTACTATCACTAAGGTTTATCCTTATGGCACCATTGAGTTATCTCACCGATGGTCCAAATTTTAAAGTGAATGGTCATCGATTAAAGCATTACTTTGGAGAGGACATTCCACCCGTGATTGTCCCGGATCTACAAACATTCCCCATGAACCAATGAATGCGGGATCGAGTCAAGCTAGTGACTCGGAATCAAAAACAAGAGCACACACCATATGGGTTTTCACCCATGTTTCGCCTTCTTACCCCTTTCTACCACCCTAGTGTGGGGAGTTTCCCACTGTTGTATATATCAATCTCTAAAAAAAAAAAAAAAAAAAAAAAAAAAAAAAAATTGTATATATCAAAACAAAATAATGGCCGTAATATTTCCTTTTATGTTCTATGTTTCGCATAACCGCTGTACTTTGAATATTGAGGGCAATATTCATTTCTAAGTGGGGGGAATTCTCACCCATTTTATCATGTAATTATTCCACCCAATTCCCGCTTTTGGCCAAATTTTTTTTTTTTTTTTTTTTTTAGAGTAAGTGTTTTCACTTACTCAAAGAAATGGTAATCATCCGCCATGTCTAACCCACATAAGGATTGGCTAATCCAGAGCAAACGGCTCTTGGTAAAGATATCTCAAACCGCTTATGGCTTGCAATTTGCCCAAAATTGTATGGTGTTCAACTCACCATATCTTTAAACTAGTGAAAAGTTGGCTAGCCCGCAAGTTTATGGCTTGTGGTAAAGGCGCTTGAAAATCCATAATTGGTAATCGGCTCACCAAAGATAATATTGATAATTTATCTAAGAGTTGGCTAGTCCGTAGCAAACGGCTTCGTAAAGACAAATCAAACCGTTGAAAGCTTATGATTTGCTCAAAATCATTTGGTTATCATTGTACCAAGGTTCTTACTTGAACTAAAACAATTGGCTACTCCGAAGTAATGGCTTTTGGTAAAGAGATGAAATCCATTAATTTTTCTCAAATCATTGCTAGGGACTAGCAATATCTTAGTGTGGGGATTGATGAGTGTCTAAATACTCATCATTTTTATATTGTTTTAAATGCCAAAACATCCGAAAACACTCGTAAATGCATCAAAATGATGAAAATATCACAAACAAGTGTTTTATGTGTTTTAAATGCAAAACATCAAAATCGTGAAAACGATCAAGTTTGCATAATTGGCGCTTTAGTCCCCAAGTTTGAAAAGTTGTCAAAAACAGTCCCTCGTAATTCAAAAACTTGTAAAATATCATTTTAAGTCCTTGGGATTCATAAAGTTGTCAAAACAAGTCCTTGAAATCAAAAATTGCAAAATTACAACTTTGGTCCCTCAAGTTTGAAAATGTCAAAATAGTCCTTGGACATTATTAAAAATGGAAAATAATGCATATTGGTCCTTGTACTATTCACATATGGCAGGAATGGTCCTTGTGTTAGCTTTGGAGAACTTGTCAAGATTGGTCCTTAAGTTTGGCGATTTACAAGAATGGTCCTTGTATTAAACAAAAGCATTTAGACCCTTTTGTATTTAGAACCCATCCAAACCAAAAGAACCCGCCATTTTGCCTTGACCCCATTTTGGACCCCTTTATAATATCCCACGGTCAAAAAGGTCAACGCGCCAAAAAAACTACTTCCACTGCTCATCTCCTCACCATCATCAGTAATCCAAAACCGTGGTGGTTTTACCACCCACTATCTCCACCTCACCTCACTACCCACTTTCCACTCATCCCCCTCCTCACATCTTAGCCCACAAGCAATAAATGCTTCCCACCATAGACGACATCGTTACACTCTCAAACCTGCTTTTTCTTCCACATCACACCAAACCCATGAAAACTTCACCTTTCTTGTCCCTTACACCTCCACAACATCCCAAAGTTCTTTAATTGCTCTGAACCTGCCTCAATCCACTATTATCAATTTTGGCGCCAAAAATAGATTTGAAGGCTGAGATGAGTTTGACTCATCCAATGGCTAAGATTTAAAGTGGGAACATTTCAGAAGCATTTGGGAGTCTCAAAAAGTCTATAAGGAAAGAGAAAGAAGCAATGGAGAAGATATCTAGTTTTAATTATAATTTAGCTTATGTCGTTTTTATTAAATTTCAAATTCCAGTGTTTGTTTAAGCTTTAAGCTCTGTATTTCAAGTTATTAATGTGAAATAAAACCTTTGTTAACATCAATTTCAAGTTTCAAGTTCTGCTTTCAAGTTATGCAATTTTTCAAGTTTAAAAATCTCATGAATGTTGAATGTTGTTAATCGCTTGTTGTCTTGGACTTATAAGTCACATAAGCTCCTAAGATAGCTTATAAAAGCTATTAGATACCTTAAAATCGCTCTAGTTATAAAAGCAAAAATACAAAAAATACAAGAAAAATCACTCATAAATCAAAAATCATGAGAAATGAAGAAAGATGCAAGGAGCAAGGTGAATTCTGGATTGCCTTGGGTTTAGTGCTTATTGGGAAGCTTTAGGTTGTGTTTGTATACCTTGGTTCTTAGTTTAAGCTTGGAATCCATTTGTAAGCCATTTTGTTTCATTTTGGCATTTCACTGTGTAATACAGTCAAAAGCTTAAATCTCTGTGTTTTTATTTTCATTAGCTGTAGTAAAGCATAATCAAACCATAAAATAGTAAGCTTGTTCTTTAAAATTCATAGTTGCTAAAAATTTTCATTTTCACAGTTATTATAGCATTAGTGTTAATTATTAGTTCCATGTTGTTATTGATGCTGTTTTATGTTTATTTAATCTTAATATATGATATTATAAGCTCCTTAATCAGTTTCATGGTCTAAATCTTTAAAATCCTTTGAAAATCTTCAAAACAGATTCTAAAAAGGGTGTTTGGATTTGCTTATATCACTGTGTTATAGGTTGTTCTAGATATTGTTCTTATTTGGTACATGTCTCATTAGGTCTTAAGAACTCAAAGAAACCATAAAAATCAGTACTTGTTCTATAAAAGTCAAAATCATTTTAATCTGTCCTAGATTCATATCTGTTGGAATTTTTGATTAAAGAAACATGCATATTTTTTAAAAGTTGTTTATCTAGCTTAATGTAGTCTCATATTAGCTTAATATAACAAATTTAGTAGCCTAGGATCATTCAAACCTCACAAAAGTCAACCTAATAGTTTATTTCAAAAAGTCAAAGAGTGCCCTGTGCACAGTTGTGGTACCCCATTTCACAAGCTCTTAGAGAGCTTATTAATGGCCTCTAGCTTATGTGTTTTAGCTTTTTGAGAAGCTCATCTAGCTGACTCAAGGCTCCAAGTTTTATTTTTCCATTTGTAGCTTATTAGGTAGTACGCACTCACTTATTGTTTTGTCCATTTTGACTCAAGACACCGAGTTATACTCGATGGTTTTTCCAATTTTTAAAAGCTCACCAAAAGTTCTCTAGTGGACCCCATCTGTGAAAGCTTTAGCTTTTGGATAGCTTATCCGGTCATCTTGATAATCCAAGTCTTTGTTTTCGTTTAGCTTATTACGTTGCTTAAAAATAAGTTTGAAAGTGCCTAGTGATTCATAAAAGTGTTTTGTGCACCGCTTGAGATAAGTGCTCATTTGAGTCATTCTTGTGCTTATTTTTAGCTTATTTGCATTATCAGTTGTTGTACTAGCTTATTATCAGTATTTAACTTATTTCTAATTCTCATTTTGCTTATTTAGTAGCTTATAAGCCATTTGGCTTGAATTTTTGGTCTTATTTGCATTTTAGCCAACTGTTGAGATTATAAGCTCAAAACTGAGCTTATTATTGGTTTTTATAAAAAGTCACAGTTATAAAAAGTGCTTATTTTTACTTGCTTAACAAGTTTGTAAAGAAAATCAAAAAATAAAATAGTAGCAAAAGGAGTTCTTGGGGATTCAACCCCGCCACCCACCACCACACCACACACACACCATCCGCCCTAGGGACTTTTTCGCTTTTCTTTTACACTATTTAATATATAAGCCTTGTGATGAGTGTGTAAATACTCATCATTTTTGTACAAATTAGATCGCAAAAACATCCGAAAACACCTTTAAATGCATCAAATGATAAAAATATCACAAATAAGTGTTTTATGTGTTTTAAATGCAAAATATCAAAATCGGTGAAAACGATCAAGTTTGCATAATTGGCGCTTTAGTCCCTAAGTTTCAAAAGTTGTCAAAAACAGTCCCGGTAAAACAAAATAAAGAAAAATGTTATTCAAGGTCCTTTAAATATTCTAAGTTGTCAAAATGGTCCTTGAATAAATCATGTCAATTAGCGTAAAAGGTCCCTCAAGTTTTGAAATTGTCACAAATAGTCCTTGGAAAAATTGAAAATGTCAAAATTGGTCCTTGTACTATTGAACTTTGTCGCTTTAGTCCTTGTGTTAACTTTGGTATATTGGCGAAATGGTCCTCCTAATTTCGTAAATTACAAAATAATCCTTGTAATACTAAACCTTAAACCATGACCCTTTACACCTTTTGACCGCCATTTGCATTTTGACCCCCGCCTTAACCTCTTGACCTCCTATTTTGGACCTTGGTCAAATAAAGTCAAAAGTCAGAAACCCGCCCACTCCTGCTTATCTTCCCAACACCTCTCGCAACCAACTTGCTCGCTCTCTCACCCATCACCTCACCTTTCCACCACCCCTCATCATCAAAACCCCACAATAAATGCCACCCCTAGTTGATAAAATGCACTATAAGTCAAATCCACTTTTCCCGCCAAAATGACAAAACGGCCAAATGTGCAAAACTCACCTATTGGTCAAGCAAAGAGGTGGGATACTCTCGTAAGGACACGTGGAACTCAATTGGAGCATAAAAGAGAGAGAGATGCAGAGAGAGGATAGTTTTAGTTTTTAAATTTTTGTATGTCGATTTCTTCTAAAATGTTTTAATTAGCTTTTCAATTTGTAATTTCAAGCTTTCGACATTGGAACTAAGCTATTTAGTTACTGTAACTCAGTTTGAGCCTTTAAATCAAAGTTTGATTTCAGTTTCAAATCTTATATACACTGTTTAAAATTTCAAACTTAAACTCTTATGTCCAAGATTGCAACAGCTTTTCTTTAAGTGCAAACAAGTTCACTTAAGCTTAATATAGCTTATTGTAAGCTTGGAAGTCAGTTTTAAGCATATTGGGTGTATGGTCAACAAAAGTCAACTGTGCAGCAACATTTGGTTAAGCAGGATTGGAAATGATTATGGGTGTTGCAGAGATGAATTTGGGGTGGATTTGGATAGCTTAAGTATGGTTTGGTTTTTGGTTTAAGCTACAAAACAGGCTGGACAGTTGTGAGCTTGTTATCTCATTTTCATATTTCTATATAGTTTTTATATTATGTTCATACTTAAACCTGTGATCATTAAATGGCTTAAATAAGTTTAATTAGTAGTAATTAGCATATTAGAGTTAGTTTAATTAATGGAATGAGTTAAATCAGTGGTTAGTGTAGTTTAAATTTGCAAAACAGCTTTCAAAAGGGTGTTTGGATTATGCGTTAATCCGTGATTGAGGCTTGTTGTTGTTGATATTTGTCATTCTAGGTTTGTTTAACTCGCCACATTCATATCACCATAATATTGCATCTGCTAGCACTCAAAGTCAAAAATCGCTCAACTGCCTTCATAGCTTAACTGTTGAGTTTTGTCAAAACAAAACTTGGTTTATGTTTGGAAATCATTAGCATAGATTGTAATAGTTCTATTTCATAATAAAACTTCATAATCAATCCTCAAATTGGATTCAAATCTCAAAGAAAGTCAAATAATCTCAACCGCTTTCATAAAGTCAAAATTGAAAAGTAGTTTTCACCCAAATGGGTGATTTTCTTGGACTCATTCTTGGTTCAAACCGAGTGTAACTCGGGATTAAGAACTTCAACCGTCAAATTACTTATCATGATTTTGTTAAATTTTAGAAATTTTCTAAAAGCTCCAACAGAGCTTGGCAAAAGGGCTTAAGTGTCTCTGCTCACAAGTCGCCTAAGTCGAGTTTTCTCATCTTCTTGCAATCCTTGCACAAGGCTCATCGAGCTCATCCAGGTCTGATTTTTGGTTCAATAGTAGTCACCAGTCTAGGTCAGTTCCAACTTGCTTTTTGATTTCTAGCTTATTTAGTAGCTTATTATTACAATCGCAAGTCGACCCCAAATCTGCTTTTGCATAAACTCAAATCAATCAAATCACAAGCGCTTGCAATTCAGAGGTCAAGGTCATTTGTAATTTGTTGTTTCAAAGTACTTTTAGCATTTCATAGCTTCTATGTTAAGTTGGTAGCTTCTTGTGGTGTTTGGCTTATTCAAAGTGCTTATTAATTAGCACTTACAACCGTAGCTTCAATTTCTACCAAACAAGCACATGTTTTTCTATTTTCTTAGATTCATAACATTATTTTAGAGTTTTTCTGAAATTTTCATAATTTTCCATAACTGTTTGCTATTTTTCTTAATTTAAAATGCTTTTAGGATTATTTAAATAGCTTTTAATACAATTAATTAAGAAAAGTTCAAAAAATAATTTCTCATTTTTATTAGGTTTAGATAAATATAAAAGTAAAAAAGTAATTTTCCATATTTTTCATAGTTTATTTTGTAATTTTTAGTAATTTAATTAGTTTTAAATAGTTTAAAATTCATAAAAATAGAAAATAATCGTAAAAATATAAAAATAGTTTTGAAAATTCTTTTTGTTATTTTAGATTTTTCCAAGTCATAATTTTATTTTTCTAGCTTTATTTCCTATTTTCTTGTAATTTAGGTTATTATTAAATAGTTAAAAATAGTTTTTAATTGATAATAATTAGATAAATAGTTATAAAAATCATTTTCTTTTTCTATGAATTTTCTTTTATCATTAGGTTTGTAAAAATATCATTTTCATATTTTTAGGATTAATATTGTGTAAGTTTCACGTTTTTATTTGTACGTCACGTAGTTTTTAATTCAGTTTTATAAAAACATAAAACAAAACATCAAGATAAAATTAGTGATAGCGTTTACTTAATATAGTTTATCTTTTAATTTCCTTTAATTTGCATTTAAGTCATTGTAATTTATTAATCTTTTCTTTAGGTATAAAATAAACTCAAAATCCTTATTGATCACTATCCTTAGCGGTTATTCGACATCCGATTGTGTTAAACACCGTCATCCTCCTGGGACTTAACGACCCGAATCCACCAGATTCTCCCGATCTAAATTGCATTTGGTGTGTGAGTCGTTTAAGTTCCTTACGGTTGGTCATTCACAAGTGGCTAGCATGCGTGAGAAAACTTGACGGTTTTGCACCGATCAAAATTTTGGCGCACGGGAGAGGCTTTAAGCGTGTTCTAAGCATTTTTCGACCTGCACTTGCACATATACCACCTTTTGTAAAAAGTTTTTTGTAAAGTTATAACAAAATCAAAAGTTCATTAACACTTTTCCTAAAGTGTTAAAACACCAAATAAAATATAAAACAACAAAACAATCGTAACGCTTTTCTAGCTTGTGTTTCTTTTAAGGTGATTCTTAAAGAGATACGATTTGGTTAAACGAAACGATACCAAAAATATTTTCCAAAAGTTTTAAACCCATCAAGACAAATCTATACCTACGCCTTTTCGGTGGTACTTAATATATACATAAAAATCAACCACCGCAAATCAAGGCAAGACACCTACTAACCTGGGTGTGACCATAATAAGTTCCCGAACATCGATTTAAAACTTTCCTTTGTGTCCTTGTGATTTGGTGTACCTTTTACAAAGAAGCCATTTCAATTGTGATTATTGGTTGAGTTCACTTGTCGCTTTGCCTCGCATTTGTTTTGAAAACCGATTTTTATACTTAGTGCATGCGCACTGCTCTTCCAGCTTCTACAAGTCCACTTTCCGAGCTTGAAACATTCCTCGAGACGAGGACGCTCGCTTCTTTCACCGTGATCGAGGAACGCTTACCACCACCACCACCGCCGTAATGGCGTAAGACAAGCCGATGAATGAGCTTCCAAGCACCCATCGAGGTTACGGAGATGCCATTGTTGTACCAGCCATCGCGGTCGATACTTTTGAGCTCAAAACCGGTTACTTAACTGCAACCCAAAGCCAATTCTATGGTTTTGAGCGGATGATCCTCATGCACACATTCGATGGTTTAACAAGATTGCATCTACCATCAAGTACAAGAATGTCCCACATGAAGCCATTGCTTCTTCTGCTCCCATTTTCTGTAGGACAAGCCCGAATTGCTTGAGAAACAACCCCTGCTCCATTGAGACATGGAAGATCTAGTTACAAAGTTTGTTAACGAATTCTATCCTCCATCCCGAACTACAAGTCTTAAGAATGAGATAATGAAATTTTCTCGTAGATTTGATGAATCATTCGGGAAGCGGGATCGTTACAAAGAATTGCTCGTAAGTGTCCGCATCATGGTTTTTCCGAGTTAATGCAAATGGATACTTTCTACAATGGTCTCGAACCGCACTAATCAAGACTCTTTGAATGCCTCCGCTGAGGTAATTTCTTGAGCAAGACCACAAAAGAAGCCTTGCAAATCATTGAAAACAAGTCCCAGTCCGTCCTTTCCGCACAAAGACATATCGACTCGCCTAATCTTGGACCTTCTATTTCATCTCCCGTGAGTACATCTAGCACCGATGCTTAGATTGACAAACTCACGGATATTGTTCGAGCTTTGGTTCTTGCTAACCAAAGAAAGTCACTTTCACACAAGCACCATCATATGGTGAAGTGAAGAAAGTTGAAGTTTGTGTTACTTGTGGTGGTCCTCATGCATACTACAATCAGATCGCCACCGATGGTAGTCCGTTTGAAGCTAATGCTATAGCCGTACTTCAAATCAAGGAGGTAATCAATACCGTCCTCAAAATGAACCAAACTACCGAGCTAATACTTATCGTGCACCACCCGGTTTCAACTAATCCTAACCGAATCGAACCAACCAAGAATGAACCAAGGTTATCAAACCAAGGTAATTTCTATTCGGACCCAATCAAGGTTTCCAACATCAAGGAAATCTTAATCAAAACACTTACAATCGAGGAATCAATTTCGGGGAATATGAATCCTAATCAAGGGAATTCGCTATAATCGTAACATACGGCCTCAAATTATCCCTCCACCTCCTCCTGATCAACATCCGATGAGCTTTTAAAGCAATTCATGAAGACTCAAGAGGAGACAAACAGTTGTTGGTCACCGATCATTGAATTAAAGAAGTCTTTAAATGATCGACCCTGCTCGTGTACTTTACCTAGCAACACGATCGCTAATCCGAGGGGCGATGCAAAGGCGATCACAACCAGTGGTACTTCATATGATGGACCCGCTATTCCTACTACCTCTTCTTCTTCTCTCCCAAAGGTAGTGGAAAGTGAACCCGAGGCGACAAAGGACAAGGAACTTCCTACTAATAATGGAAGTACCAACAATGTCCATCCTCGGGTTGTCCAGAAACCAAAATCCAATCCAGAGTTGTTTTGAACCTCCGCTTGGTAACCCCAAATCTAAAACTTATATTCCTTTCCCAT
Source organism: Chrysanthemum lavandulifolium (assembly GCA_022545495.1). Taxonomy (NCBI): domain Eukaryota; kingdom Viridiplantae; phylum Streptophyta; class Magnoliopsida; order Asterales; family Asteraceae; genus Chrysanthemum; species Chrysanthemum lavandulifolium. The sequence continues at coordinate 298,589,050 of CM040240.1, forward strand.
CACGCTTACATGAGCAAAGCTCATGAGAAAGCCACCAACAAATGGAAAAATTCTTTCAAATTTTCCAAGAACTTCATTTTGACATAAGTCATGGATGCTATCATGTTGATGCCCAAGTTTGCATAAACTCTCAAACACATGTTAAGCAACAAGGAAAAGTCGTTTGAAATGGCTAAACTCCTTTGAATGAGAACCGCTCTACGCTTATCTTAAAGAAGCTTCCCGAGAAGCTTGGAGATCCCGAAAGTTCCTCTTACCTTGTGTATTTCCGTGAATGGTTGAATGCTTTGCCTTAGCCGATCTTGGTGCAAGCATAAACCCGATGCCTCATTCAAGATGGAAGAAAATTTCTTCCTGACCTTACTCCTACATGCATGACTCTCGAGCTTGCAGATCGACAATATCCCGTCCTCTTGGAATTGCCGAGGACGATTTGTGAAAGTAGGAAAGTTCCATTTTCCACCGACTTTGTAGTTGTTGATTTCGATGTCGATCCACGGGTTCCTCTCATTGTTGGAAGAGGATTCTCGAGAACGGGCCGTGCTCTCATTGATGTATTTGAGCAAGAAATCACATTACGTGTTGGTAATGAAGTCGTCACCTTAACCTTGATCAAACTTCGAGGTACTCCGCAAACTATGATTCCGAGTCTGTTAACCGAATAGATATCATTGATGTTGCTTCAAGAGTACTCTCAAGAAGTTCTTGGTTATTCTCATAATTCCGCGAGGTGGGGATCCCACCACATCTTCTCAACCTATCATAGCCAATTTACTCCTTCTCTCACCCGCTTGAGGAAGCGACTTCATCTTGGAAGAGATTGAAGCATACTTGGCTAGTGATTCTATTCCATGGGAAATTGATCACGCCCAATTGACATCGAGGGGACATACTTCTCATTGAGAAATTGCTTAAAGATGATCACTCATCAACCCCTCACACTAGTGATGCAATTCCTAAGAGATTAATCACCATGAGATTAATCCGAGGAGATATTCTTATTCTTGAGAAGTTGTTAAATCGACACTTCTCCTCCACTCCTCCCGCAAACTTCATAACAAGGAAGTCAAGTCGAGAGAAAAATCAAGAATTTCAAGTCGAACTTAAGGACTTACCACCTCATCTTGAGTATGCATTTCTTGAAGGTGATGATAAATTTCTGTCATTATTGCTTGAGATTTGAGTAAAGATGAAAAGTCGCTCTCATAAAGGTCTTGAAGTCACACAAGCAAGCAATTGCTTGGAAACTCTCCGACATTAAGGGTATCAACCCCGAGTTTTGTACTCACAAAATCTTGATGGAGGATGACTTCAAACCAAGAGCTCAACATCGAGAAGAGTAAATCCAAAAATCCATGATGTTATCAAACAGAGGTTATCAAACTTCTTGATGCAGGATTGATTTACCCAATCTCGTATAGTCCTTGGGTTAGCCCAATTCATCGTGTTCCAAAAAGGGTGGCATAATCTGTCACAAATGAAGAAAAGAGTTAATTCCAACTCGATTGGTTACGGATGGCGTGTGTATTGACTATCGTAAGTTGAATGACGCCACCGCAAAGACCATTTTCCTCACCCTTCATGGACCGATGCTTGATGGTTTCTCGGGTTACTTTCAGATCCCCATTGATCCACGGGATCAAGAGAAGACCACATTCACCGCCCATACGGAACTTTTTCCTACAAACGTATGCCTTTTGGCTTATGTAATGCTCCCGCACGCTCCAACGCAGATGATGGCCATATTCCACGACATGATCGGGAAACAATGGAGGTGTTTATGGATGACTTCTCGGTCATTGGGGACTCATTTCAGAATGTCTCCCATTTAGACAAAATGCTAAAACAAAGTGAAGACACCAATCTGCCTAAATTGGGAGAAGAGCCACTTTATGGTCAAAGAAGGCATAGTCCTTGGCCATAAAATTTCCAAAAATGGACCGAGGTCGATAGAGCAAAAGTTGATGTTATTGCTAAACCGCCTCATCCTACTATCGTCAAAGGTATTAGGAGTTTTCTTGGTCATGCCGGGTTTTATCGCAGATTCATACAGATTTTTCTAAAATCGCCGCCTATGACCCATCTTCTAGAAAAAGAAGCTCCTTTATCTTCTCTCCGAGTGCATCAAGCTTTTGAAACATTAAAGAAAAGCTTACGGAAGCACCCATTCGTTGCCCCCGATCGATCTACCCTTTGAGCTCATGTGCGATGCAAGTGATTTTGCTATCGGTGCAGCCTTGGGGCAACGAAAACCAAGCATTTTCACCTATCCACTACGCTGAGCAAGACTATGATCAAGCACAAACCCATTACACCACTACGTAAAAGAACTATTAGTCGTGGTGTATGCGTTTGAGAAATTTCACCATACCTCATCTTGACCAAATGCGTGGTATATACGGATCACTCGGCTTTAAATATCTCTTTGCAAAACAAGATGCAAAGCCGAGATTGCTCCGCTGGGTTCTCCTCCGCAAGAATTTGATATCATTATACGTGATAAAAAGGAGCCGAGAACCTTGTCACGATCATCTGTCTCCGATTAGAGAACCTCACCAAGATGTGTTCGAAAAAGGAAATAAATGAAATATTTCCTCTCGAGACACTCAATGCGGTTTCTTTTCGTGGAGACTCTTCTACCCCATGGTTTGTCGACTTTGCAAATTACCATGCGGGTAACTTCATAGTGAAAGGGATGTCGTCCCAACGTAAGAACAAATTCTTCAAGGATGTGAAACATTACTCGGGACGACCCTACTTGTTCAAAATCACATGATCAAGTCATCAGCGATGTGTGTATGGTCGAAGCCATTGACATTCTCAAGGCTTGCTAACTGGACCTACTGGGGACATCATAGCCCCAACTACACCGCCAAGAAGGTGTTTGATTCCGGATTCTATTGGCCCACTATCTACAAGGATGCCCATAAATTTGTCAAAACCCGTGACGCTTGTCAACGCCACGGAATATCTCATAAAGAAATGAAATGCCGCAAAACGCCATTCAAGTGTGTGAGATTTTGACATATGGGCATCACTTTACGGGCCATTTCCTTCTTCTCATGGTAATAAGTACATACTCGCGGCGTTGACTACTTGTCAAAATGGGTTGAAGCTAAGGCTTTACATACCAACGATGCCCGAGTTGTTGTGAAATTCTTGAAATCTCTTTGCTAGGTTTGAACCCACGAGCCATAATCGCGATCGTAGTACGCATTTCGCAATGACCAATTTGAAAGAGTCATGCGTAAATATGGTGTAACTCACCGCTCTCATCGCGATCACCCCAAACTAGTGGGCAAGTGGAAGTTTCCAACCGGGATTAAAGAATTCGAGAGGACGGTTGGCGAAAACCGTGCCTCTTGGTCGGATAAGCTAGATGACGCACTGGGCCTTCCGTGACATTTTATAAAACACCCATCGGTGTACCCATACAAGCTTGTATACGGAAAGGCATGTCATCTGCCGGTTGAGCTTGAGCACAAGGCATACTAGGCCTTGAAAAATGCCAACTTCGAGATTCAGACAGCTGGTGATCACCGAAAAGTTCAAATGAATGAATTAAATGAACTCCGTGATCAAGCATACGAGAACTCTTTGATCTATAAAGAAAAAACAAAGAAGATTCATGGCTCCAAAATCAAGAACCGCGTTTTCAACGTTGGTGATCGAGTCCTTCTTTTCAATTCAAGATTGAAGATTTTCTCGAGAAAGCTTAAGTCCCGCTGGTCTGGACCATTCACCATCACTAAAGTATTCCCATATGGAACCATTGAGTTATCTCAACCCGATGGTCCAAACTTTAAAGTGAATGGTCATCGGTTGAAGCATTACTTTGGAGAGGACATTCCCCTTGTGGTTGTCCCGGATCTAAAAACTTTCCCCATGAACCAATGAATGCGGGATCGAGTCAAGCTAGCGACTGGAATCAAAAACAAGAGATGCCATATGGGTTTTCACCCATATTTCGAAATGTCTCAAGTTTGTTACGGTTAGCCATTCACAAGTGGCTAGCTTGTGTGACAAAACTTGACAGCTTAGCTACTTCTTTCTACTTTCTACCACCCTAGTGTGGGGAGTTGCCCACATGTTGTGTATATATAAGAGTTTCATCAAAAAAAAAAAAAAAAAAAATCCTTGCTAAATAATGGCCGTAGTATTTCCCTTTTACCTTCTCGGTTTGGTATACCAGTTTAGTACTTTGAATATTGAGGGCAATATTCATTTCTAAGTGTGGGGAATTCTCACGAATTTTATCATGTAATTATACCGCCTAATTCCCCATTTTTGGCCAATTTTTTTTGGAGTAAGTGTTTTGCACTTACTCATCTTATGGTTATCGATCCGCCATGTCTAATAAAATGTATGATCGGCTAATCCAGAGCAAACGGCTCTTGGTAAAGATATCTCAAATCCGTTGACGGCTTGCAATTTGCCCAAAATTGTATGGTATTCACCACCATATCCTTAAAAGTGAAGAGTTGGCTAGCCCGCAAGTTTATGGCTTGTGGTAAAGGCAATTGAAAACCATAATTGGTAATCACTCACCAAAGATATATTATCTAAGAGTTGGCTAGTTCGTACAAACGGCTTCGTAAAGACAAATCAAACCATTGGAAGTCGGTGATTTGCTCAAAATCATTTGGTTATCGGTGTACCAAGGTTCTTACTTTAATCGAAACATTTGGCTACTCCGTATAATGGCTTTTGGTAAAGAGATGAAATCCATTAATTTTTCTCAAAACATTGCTAGGACTAGCAATATCTTAGTGTCGGGGATTGATGAGTGTGTAAATACTCATCATTTTTGTACAAATTAGATCGCAAAAACATCCGAAAACACTCGAAATGCATCAAAATGATAAAAGTATCACAAATAAGTGTTTTATGTGTTTTAAATGCAAAATATCAAAACTGTGAAATACGATCAAGTTTGCATAATTGGCGCTTTAGTCCCCAAGTTTCAAAAGTTGTCAAAACAGTCCCCGTAAAACAAAATAAAGAAAATGTTATTCAAGGTCCCCGAAATATTCTAAGTTGTCAAAATGGTCCTTGAATAAATCTGTCAATTGCGAAAAGGTCCTCAAGTTTTGAAATTGTCACAAATAGTCCTTGGAAAATTGAAAATGTCAAAATTGGTCCTTGTACTATTGAAGTTTTTCGCTTTAGTCCTTTGTTAACTTTGGTATATTGGCGTAAATGGTCCTCCTAATTTCGTAAATTACAAAATAATCCTTGTAATACTAAACCTTAAACCATGACCCTTTACACCTTTGACCCCGCCATTTGCATTTTGACCCCGCCTTAACCCTTGACCTCCTATTTTGGACCTTTGGTCAAATAAAGTCAAAAGTCGCAAAACCCGCCCACCCCTGCTTATCTTCCCCAACACCTCTGCAACCAACTTGCTCGCTCTCTCACCCATCACCTCACCTTTCCACCACGCCTCATCATCACAAACCCCACAATAAATGCCACCCCCTAGTTGATAAAATGCAGCCCATAAGTCAAATCCGCTTTTCCCGCCAAAATGACAAAACGGCCAAATGTGCAAAACTCACCTATTGGTCAAGCAAAGAGGTGGGATACTCGTATGACACGTGAAACTCAATTGGAGCATAAAAGAGAGGAGATGCAGAGAAGAGGATAGTTTTAGTTTTTAAAATTTTGTATGTCGTATTTCTTCTAAAATGTTTTAATTAGCTTTTCAATTTGTAATTTCAAGCTTTCGACATTGGAACTAAGCTATTTAGTTATCAGAATTCAGCTTTGAGCCTTTAAATCAAAGTTTGATTTCGCCAAATCTTATATACATCGCTTAAAATTTCAAACTTAAACTCTTATGTCCAAGATTGAAACACTTTTCTTTAAGTGCAAACAAGTTCACTTAAGCTTAATATAGCTTATTGTAAGCTTGGAAGTCAGTTTAAGCATATTGGGTGTATGGTCAACAAAACTCAACTGTGCAAAGAACATTTGTTAAGCGTGATTGAAATGATTATGGGTGTTGCGAGATGAATTGGGGTGGATTCGATAGCTTAAGTATGGTTTGTTTTTGGTTTAAGCTACAAAACAGTCGGACAGTTGTGAGCTTGTTATCTCATTTTCATATTTCTATATAGTTTTTATATTGTGTTCATACTACTTAAACTCGTGATCATTAAATGTCTTAAATAAGTTTAATTAGTAGTAATTAGCATATTAGAGTTAGTTTAATTAATGGAATGAGTTAAATCGGTGGTTAGTGTAGTTTAAATTTGCAAAACAGCTTCAAAAGGGTGTTTGGATTATGCGCTTTATCCGTGATTGAGGCTTGTTAAGTTGTTGATATTTGTCATTCTAGGTTTGTTTAACTCGCCATATTCATATCACCATAATATTGCATCTGCTAGCACTCAAAGTCAAAAATCGCTCAACTGCCTTCATAGCTTAATCGTTGAGTTTTTGTCAAAACAAAACTTGGTTTATGTTTGGAAATCATTAGCATAGATTGTAATAGTTCTATTTCATAATAAAACTTCATAATCAATCCTCAAATTGATTCAAATCTCACCAAAGTCAAATAATCTCAACCGCTTTCATAAAGTCAAAATTGAAAAGTAGTTTTCACCCAAATGGGGTGATTTTTCTTGACTCATTCTTGGTTCAAACCGAGTGAAACTCGGGATTAAGAACTTCAACCGGTCAAATTACTTATCATGATTTTTGTTAAATTTTAGAAATTTTCTAAAAGCTCCAACATAGCTTGGCAAAAGGGCTTAAGTGCCTGCTCACAAGTCGATCTAAGTCGAGTTTTCTCATCTTCTTGCAATCCTTGCACAAGGCTCATCGAGCTCATCCGTGGCTGATTTTGGTTTAATAGTAGTCACCAGTTCTAGGTCAGTTCCAACTTGCTTTTTGATTTCTAGCTTATTTAGTAGCTTATTATTACATCGCAAGTTGACCCCAACTGTTTTGCATAAACTCAAATCAATCAAATCACAAGCGCTGCAATTCAGAGGTCAAGGTCATTTGTAATTTGTTGTTTCAAAGTACTTTTAGCATTTCATTCCTTCTCGCCTTAAGTTGGTAGCTTATTGTGGTGTTTGGCTTATTCAAAGTGCTTATTAATTAACACTTACAACTCAGCTTCAATTTCTACCAAACAAGCACATGTTTTTCAATTTTTCTTAGATTCATAACATTATTTTAGAGTTTTTCTGAAATTTTAATAATTTTCCATAACTGCTTGCTATTTTTCTTAATTTAAAATGCTTTTAGGATTATTTAAATAGCTTTTAATACAATTAATTAAGAAAAGTTCAAAAATAATTTCATTTTTCTTAGGTTTAGATAAATATAAAAGTAAAAAGTAATTTTCCAGATTTTTCATAGTTTATTTTGTAATTTTAGTAATTTAATTAGTTTTAAATAGTTTAAAATTCATAAAAATAGAAAAATAATCGAAAAATATAAAATAGTTTTGAAAATTCTTTTGTTATTTTAGATTTTTCCAAGTCATAATTTTATTTTTCTAGCTTTATTTCCTATTTTCTTGTAATTTAGGTTATTATTAAATAGTTAAAATAGTTTTTAATTGATAATAATTAGATAAATAGTTATAAAAATCATTTTCTTTTTCTATAAATTTTATTTTATCATTAGGTTTGTAAAATATCATTTTCATATTTTTAGGATTAATATTGTGTAAGTTTCACGCTTTTATTTGTACGTCACGTAGTTTTAATTCGCTTTTATAAAACATAAAACAAAACATCAAGATAAAATTAGTAATAGCGTTTATTTAATATAGTTTATCTTTTAATTTCCTTTAATTTGCATTTAAGTCATTGTAATTTATTAATCTTTTCTTTAGGTATAAAATAAACACAAAATCCTTATTGATCACTATCCCAGCGGTTATTCGACATCCGATCAGTTAAACACCGCCATCCTCCGTGGGACTTAACGACCCGGAATCCACCGATTCTCCCGATCTAAATTGCATTTGGTGTGTGAGTCGCTTTAAGTTCCTTACGGTTGGTCATTCACAAGTGGCTAGCTTACAGAGAAAACTCGGACGGTTTTAGACCGATCACCTTGTTTCCACAATAAGATTATACGAGCTTATTTATTTATTTCCACTTATTTTGATAGCTTTTCCGCTTTTGTATTTTTATAAATTTGTATTAGTATTAAGTATTTTATAAAAAGTTTCGATTTTTCTAAATAGTTTTAGTATTTTTAATCATTTAATTAGTGTAAAATCTTATTTAATTCATAATAAAAATATAAAAGTCTAAAAATATAAATCTTTTTCTAAAATTTTCTTTTATCATATAGTACGTAAAAAATTGATTTTACACTTGTAGGACTTTTATTTCATAAATTTTACGCTTTTGCTTATGCACTGCTGCATTTTTATAAATAACTTACGCTTTCATTTTAAATCATATTTTTAGATAATTTAAGTTTACGCTTTAGTTAAAATAGTTTATTTAAGATATTTTGTTTTATAAAATCACAAAACATCATTGTAAAAATAGTGATAGCGTTTATTTAATATATTTTAACTTTTAATTTTCTTAATTTGCATTTAAGTCGTTTGTAATTTATAAATCTTTTTTAGGTAATTATCCATCAAAATCCTTACTAATCACTATCCTTAGTGATCATTCTATCATCCGATCAAGTGTTTATACACCAATTCATCCTCCGTGGGACTTAACGACCAGAATCCATTATATTTCTCGATCTTAATTGCATTAGTGTTTGAAATGCTTTTAAGTTTGTTACGGTTGACCATTCACAAGTGGTTAGCTTGTGTAATTAAACTTGACTGCTTAGCACCAATCATGGAGATACTTAGTACTTTGAGCGCCCACTGAAATCCCATTGCCATGTCTATGAAATGGTCAAGAAAGATTTGCACCAAACCTATTGCTATGACAAAGACATAGGAACGGGTTTTCAGGAAGCTCAAAGTACCAAAGGTGTGCGAATAAATAATTATCGATTCTACAAAAGTTAATTTTACAGAGATGAAAAGACAAAAAGCCTATCCAACATGAAAAGACTTTTAAGTGCAATGGTTAAAATTTTAATGTTGAAACTAGGAATAAGATCTTGTATACAGCAACCCATCTACCATACAACAAAAAATTGACTCATTTTTGCACATAATAGTGAGGCTCGATCAGATAAATCAATAGTTTCAAAACATCGATGATCACATCATTTGCATGATTTAATAAGATACTTGTCATCACAAAATACATACACACCGACACCTCATAATTATAGTTTTGCTAGATTGTTAAAAAGCTATGAACAATATGATATAGTTTCGATTCAACGAAAGTTGAACATACCAATGTGGTCACATTACTTTGTAGATGTGTATGGAATTTCAACTTAGTGAACCCTTCGATCTCCTCACAAGCACCTTTTGTCGCTTCAACTCCCTCGAGCAAAGGCCCGCACCAGCGATTTGCTAGATTGTTGAAAAACAAAAGGCATCGTTTGGGAATTTAGAATGGGTAACTATGCCGAAATTTCCTACTCATCTACAAAGTAACGTGACACCTTGGTACGCTCAACTTCCCTTGAACTGCAACTATATCATATTGATCCTTAACTTTTTTAACAATCTAGCAAGAGTCTATAACAAGTATATCGACTCATATAAACTTCCAAACCGAGTGTGCAGGTGATATGCATTAGCAAGGCTCGATCCGTAAAAAGGTTGGATAAACACCGAACATCGATATAACCGCCATGGTCGCAAAATAATGTAATAAAATTGCCATGCCAACATACGGTAAATCACATCATTTGCATATCAAATAAGATAATCGCCATCACATCCTTTAGCATATCACAAATAAACACATGTGGCCCAAAATAAACCAACTCCCTTTGAGCAAAGGCTCGCACCAAAGCGATTTGCTAGATTGTTGAAAAACAAAAGGAACTCAGATGGAAATCGAGAAGGGTTAATTATGTTTTTGAAATCATAATTATAGTTTTGCTAGATTGTTAAAAAACTTAAGGAACAATATGATATAGTTGCGATTCAAAAGGAAGTTAAACATACCTCTATCACATCATCTCGATTGATTTATTAAGATATATCATCACGCCTCTATCAAAGTAAGACACTTATGAACAAAATAGAGTTTATACATGCAAAGGAAATGGTCAAAAGTTAAATGTCAATATGTTATAAGCAAGCAAGTGGAGATACTTAGTACTTTGAACGTCCACTGAAATCCCATTGCCATGTTCATTTAAATGGTCGCAAAGATTTGCACCAAACCTGTTGCTATGACAAGGACATAGGAATGGGTTTTCGAGGAGGCTCAAAGTACCAAGTGTAAATAATTATCGATTCTACGAAAGTGTATGTGTTGAATGGGATAATGAAGGAGTGTGGCCCGCCATGAACAATACACACTATATCATTATCGCAATCAACACACCTCATAAAGAAACACAATCAAACCCTTTCGAGATCCCCATCGTCCTTTTGTCGCTTTCAGCCCCTTTGTGCAATTGCCTCGCACCAGAAAATTGCTAGATTGTTTTGAAAACAAAAGGAACAATATGGGAACTCGTAGGGTTTGATTGTGTATTTAAGATCATAAAAAGTGTTTTCCTAAAAAGAAGCATAGTTAACCCTTCCGAGTCCCCATACATTAACATTTAACTATGCTTTTATATTTACTAAACCGCATACCTTATTGACTATTATGCGATCACAACAACAACAACAACAACAAACAAAAGGCAATAGCGTAGTGCGAAAGGATAGAAAAGCATACGACAAAACCAAAAGGCAATAGCGTAGTAAAAACAAAGCAAGCAAACCAAAAACAGGGCATACAGAAAAGAAACACGCACAAGCGGGACGAATACGCCAATAGCAAAGCGCAATGACATAAAACCAAAAGCCCAGCACACCAAAAGCAAAGCTAACCTAAGGAGCAACAACAGAGCAACGCAAAACACGCACGGGCCTAAGACTACGGCAAAACAAAACACCCAAGGAGGCAAAAGGGGACACCTAAAAGCCAACCTAGCACCACTACCCGCAAATCTCATTCTTCGCGTCTACTAATCTCATTCTTCGTGTCTTATTCTTCACGTACCCATACTGCATGTATAACACGTAATCGTTATTACCTCATCTAATGATCCATAAATCATCAAACAACTACTTTTCCTATGCAAATGACTAATACCCTGACTAACATCCTAAACTAACATAACACAATATCATCTATAAATCAATAAACATCCGAAACTAACAAACTAGCATTAAATTATAACATTTATACCGAGATATTAGGCTCAATAGGAAGAGAATCAAGCCCTTTATAATAGCCCTCAAGAGTATTTCATTGACTAACATTTATTTTCATTGATTTTATGCTTGATTGAAAACCCCAACTGCTATTAATTAGAATCTAACTGCATGTTTTGACCGAGTGTAAGTGGAGATAAATGTGTGAAATAACGAAAGTCAAACACACACTACTTGACAATTTTCTAATAAAAGTAAATAAATAAATAAAACTAACTTATTTCTTCAAGTTAATAAAGCATTAAAACCTAAAATTAACCATTGTAATCGATCATTGATCATTGATCATTTACATATAATTACTTATATAAACAAAGTAGCGCTTAATAGCAAGCATCCATACAACCATCAACTATACATCATCAAAACACAAAAAACTTCCAAAGCTTCCTATGCTCCATCTTCGACTCATCAACTTCATCTAAATCTTCCAAGAACTCCTCCTTCTCCGGCTGAATCCGACGACATAGCACCGAAGTCGAGCCAAGAATCAATCTTGCTTCGATCCTTCAATCAGATCTCACGAAGGGCATACTCACCGCTTGTCGCAACAAAGATTGAAACAAGTAAACAATCTACCAAATTTCATCGATTGTCTCGTTTTTTTGAAACGGTTTCCTAATGCTTCTCTTCTCCCATCCACTGATAAACTTTTCCTTTGCTATGTCTTGCAATATCAACAACCCGAAGCATCACGAGCTTGCGGATTCAAGTGGCGACTTTCATTTCATCTATATTAGGTGTGGAAGACATTTTGTGTTTAGGTAAAATTATTGATAGTTGTGTGTTTAGAGTTAAAATGATTGATACTTGTGTGTTGATTTTATGGTAAGATAAGTATACATAATTACAATGTACCTCACAATTTGCACAAATAATCACAAAAACACTTAAGAGGCATCGGAAAATTTATTTTGGGTGTTACCGTAGCCCTTCATATTCTTCCATGCATAAATGTGATATGCAATAGTTCAAGAAAAAGAAAAGAAAAAGTGATATGCAGGAGGAGTATTTAGGAAGATATCTAATATTGCAATTTAAACCCTTCATTTTTCATTGGATCTAAACCACCCCTATATACTAGGGGTGTTCATGGGCGGTTCGGCTCGATTCGCTTAGAGATTTTAACTATCCATCACGGGTGGTAGTTCATTCTACTATCAAAACCGAACCGCATTAGGCGGGTAACCGGACATGCGGGTATCCGAATGAGCGGTTACCGCGGTTCGGGTCACGGTTAACCATTCAAAAAATTAATCGAATCGAATCGGGCTAACAATAACATAAATTATAACGTAATATGTCATTTTAGTAAAATTAAATAACACTAAAGATATTAGAATAATAGTAATGTTGTTGTGTCGCAATAGCAACATTCAAATTACCATATCTAACAAAATAAGTTATACTAATTATTTGACGCTTATAGATTACGATCACATTAATGATATGTAATCCATGGAAGTTAGTAAATGATCAAATTAGATAAGTAAAATGCATTATGAACCGTGATAAGCGGGTTTTTCGGTTTCGGTTTTCTCGATTTCGCTTTCTTGTTATCGGTTTTAGCGGTTATCGGATTTGCTCAAATTTTAAAATTTATGTCAACTTCATCGCAATACATCGACCAAAATCAAAGCTAGTCATCTTTACAATGTAGCACATTGACAAAAATCAAAGTTAGTCATCATTACTATGTAGTCATATCTACAAGAGAACCAAGAAGACTAATCTTGCTTTATAGACACTACAACTTTGGTAAACAATGAATTCGGTGGTTATTAATTTGCTAACCATGCAAATTTGCATAACAAAACCCACGTAAACATTACCCGACAAGGTTACAACAACATTACGCAACAAGAATTGTCGACACAATAGGATGCTTACACATGATAACATCAATTGCAATACCTTACATGTAACTACTTGAATACAATATTATGTAAATTGTCGACACAATAGGATGCTCACACATATGTTTAGCCATACTATATGAGTTAGGGGTTGTTTACTTTTTGAAAACTTTTTTCGCCCGTATACACGCTTATAGACACATTCATACGCTTATACACGCTTTTCTCTGCTTTAATACGCTGCACGCCTTTGTCCCTTTAACTGCTTTTATACGCTTCCGGTTTTGTATACGCTTTTTGTCCGTGTTTACATCGCCGCTAGTTTTTTCATGTTTCCGCACGCTTGAATAAGTTTTAGTCTGCTTTACATACTAACGCACATTTTCAAACGTTTACATTTTCATATGTTTTACATATGTTTTCGTCCGATTTACCCGCTCTCATCCGCTTTTACCCATTTTCGTATGTTTATAAGAATTTTCAACCGCTTTCAAAGGTTTTCTTACACTTTTACACAAATTGCACGCTTATACAAGTTTTCGCCTATTTTAATACGCTTTGGTCCGCTTTTCACGCCTTTGTCCCTTTTAATCGCTTTTATATCGCTACCGCTTTTGTTTCTCGGTTTTCGCCCTGTTTGCACGCTTTAGATGGTTTTTTCATCTTTTAATCCGTTTGTATAACTTTTTACACACATTCGCCGATTGCAATTGCTTTTGCATGTTTTCGTCCCATTTACCCTGCTTTCATTCGCTTTTACCCATTTTCGTATGTTTTTAAGAATTTTCAACCGCTTTCAAAGGTTTTCTTACACTTTTACACGTATTCGCACGCTTATACACGCTTTCGCTTTTAATACGCTTTGGTCCATTTTCACGCCTTTGTCCCTTTTAATCGCTTTTATACGCTCCCATTTTTGTTTATCGGTTTTCGCCTCGTGTTTGCACGTTGATGGTTTTTCATCTTTAACCGCTTGTATAACTTTTACACACATTCGCCGATTTTAGCTGCTTTGCACGTTTCGTCCCATTTACCCCTGCTTTCATCTGCTTTTACCCAATTTCGTATGTTTTAAGAATTTTTCAACCGCTTTCAAAGGTTTTCTTACACTTTTACACGTATTCGCACGCTTATACACGCTTTCTTCGCTTTAACACGCTTTGGTCCGCTTTCACGCCTTTGTCCCTTTTAATCGGTTTTATACGCCCCGCTTTTGTTTACGTGTTTTCGTCCGTGTTTGCACGCTTTAGCTGGTTTTTTCATCTTTTAGTCCGCTTGTATAACTTTTACACACATTCGCCGCTTCAATAAGCTTTGCATGTTTTCGCCCTATTTACTCAAACATTATGTTGTAGGTTGCTAATTATGGAAGCCATGGCTTAAAATCTAAATAATTTTGTGTCAACTCAAGAAGCGAACTTAATTATCCCTTTTCGGTTTAAACCATATGTGTCAACCCAAGAATCAAGCTTAATTTCGGTCAAGCCAAGTTTAACTTAATTTATAATCGGTTTTCGGTTCACTTTGGTTTAATTATAGTTCGGTTCGCTTTCGGTTTTCGTGTTGACAAAAATAAAAATATAACCGATTAAACGAAACAAAACCCGATAACCGAACGGATCACCACCCCTAATTTATAGTCATAGTTTAAAAGAAGGAGGACTTAGTTTGCCGCTTTTAAACATTAGGTCCTTAGAAATTGGTGGATCTTAGGGATGACAGAGGTCATGAGGTCTAAGTCATAGGGTTGAATGATCTCATTACTCAATCTTAGAGGAAATCGATACCAAGGAAGAACAAATTCAGCGATGAATGGTCAAGGGTTTCACGCTATGGAATGGGATGTTTTCTTTGCTCTAGTGTCATATGTTTATGTCTAATGTCTAATGTCTAATGTCTTGGTTTAATGGGATGGTATGTAGATATATTAACAATGAAATATGTATGGATCTTTGATGGTTTATGTTGGGATATGAAAGTGTCAAGATATCAAAGCATCAAGATATGAAAGCACGTAAGTCGCAGCACCGAAGAAGTCAAATAGTCAAAGTATCGCTAAAGACAGAGTCAGCATCGCAAGGTGAAGTCAAAGCATCGCTAGAACAAAGGAACTCTATATTCGCTTATGGAAAGTATTGTATTCCATGTTTAGATTACTTGTCGCATAAGGTTATCAATTGTAAACCGACTAGGATATCCTTGAGCCTATAAAAGGACTCCTAGATTGGCATTAGAGGCACGATTTTATTAAAGAGTTTTAGAGTTTACTTAATTAGTGTTTAGAGAAAAGTTCGATTATCTTAGAGTTGTATTAGAGTATCCGATAATAAGCGATTTAGAGTTAATAATAAAGTTTTTCTTCTTAGCTTTATTAAGTAAATTCTGCACTTGATAAAGATTGCTCGCTGTTTCTTTGTTAATAACTTAGGATTTATCCGAGGTTATTAAACCCAACAAGCTAGTTAAGTTAGTTTGATTAAAGTATATCGATCCAACAAGTGGTATCGAGCTTGTGGAAACCTAACTAGGAAGAAACCCTACAATATTCAAGATGTCGATCAAGTTATTCCACAACCCTCAATCACCTCACCGTAATTCCAATTATCGAAGGGAGAATATGATCTCGGTGCATGAAGATGAGGCAAGATATTGCCATTATGCATCATGCTCGTGGAATGTAATTGTGAATGGGAATGAAGTTGTTCAAGAACCTGCTCAAGTTTCGGACAACCTATAGCACCAAAGGCGCCTTACCACAAGCAACTATAAGGAATCAAGAAAAGGCACTAAACATTCTCTTGTCCGCCATTCCGATGGACATCTTCTCAAGTTTCATGATGCTAAAGATGCCAAGCAATTTGGGCTGCTCAAGACCAGATTGAGGAATGAAGCCTCTAAGAAGATGCATGAAACTTGTCAAACAATAGCTTGAAACCTTCACTTGGAGAAAGAGAGTCTTGATGTCGCATATGATAGGTTTCGTAATCTCCTCAACATGTTGGAATTATACAAGGCACAAGTATCATTGAGGATGCTAATTTGAAGTTTCTATGAGTTTGCCATCTTCATGGCATGTGATTGCTACAATGATCGTGAGGACAACAAGGATTGATGTTATGGACTTTGATGATCTCTCATCAATTGAAGGTGTATGAACATGAGATGAGTGGTCAACCCAGCCCAAATCTCACAGATTGCTTTTCTACCATCTCGAAAGAAGAGCAAGATTTCAAAAGCACCGCTTCTCCTCAAAGTACCGCTTCTCAGCATCGATGTTTACAATCCCCAAAGATATGCTCAAGAGCCCCACCACCTACCACTTTGAACTCGATGAAGTTGTGTGCTCCTTCTTTGCACAACAAGCAAGCTTACCCGCCACTTATGAAGAGGATCTAGCAAAGATTGAAGAAGATGCACTTGAAGAAATTGATATCGTGGCAAGTTGCTTTGATTATCGCAAGAATCAAAAGTACATGAAAAAGACAGTAAAAAATATTGATTTCAAACCAAAACAAGGAATAACTTTGACAAATCTAAAATTGAATGCTTCAATTGTCAAAAGACCGGTCACTTTGCAAGGAGTGCAGTTTGCTAAGTATCAAGCAAATAGAGCATCCGAGAAGCCTAAACTTGAGCTCAAGGAAATTCCAATAATCAAACAAAGGCTTTGGTTGCTCAAGAGAAGTTATTAGAAGTGGACCGGAGTGAAGAGTTTGATGATGAACCGTGACTTCATCAGTATGGTAGCAAGTGGAAGATACAGCTTGAAGACACTGTGGAAGCATTGGATTGAGCACCGCTTTTGATGAAGAATCAACATGCCGCTTTGGAACTGATGATGGCTTTGGAGGATTTGATTGGAGCAAATAAAGTGAAGATGATCCCGTTCTTCTTGCTATGGTGGCTACTTCACCAACTCGCCTCCTATCTCGAGGTATGCTCAAACCGCATATGAGTTTTATCAAAATTGCTTAACAGCTATGTGATTGAAAGAGATAATTGTATTCGGCTAGGTCCGAGGTAGCAAAGTTACCAAATCACTTTAGAGTCTATAGAAGCTAAAATCATAACACATGAAAGTAATGAAATGGTTTGGGTGAAAAGTATGAACAATGTGATTACCAGCTAAAACTCAAAGAATGGAAACTAAATCAGAAATTGCTAAAATTGAGAAATTAACTAAGGAAAGAGATGATTTGTTAGCTAAGTTTGTCGCTTGGGAGAGTCCTGCTTGTCCCATGTTGCTTATGTTGAAAACAGCAAGGGCTTACATTAGAACAAAGCTTAGGATTTGGAATGGACTTTAGCAGTAGATGAAAACCAACCTAGTAATCGGATGATGGTGTTTTGAGGACATAAACACTAGTGATGATGAGCTCATTAACTATGTAGATTCATCTAGTAATGAAGGCTCGAAGTGAACCACCTCCTGAATATAAGAAAGACAATGGTTATCATGTCGCTCCTCATCCCATTAGTCATCACCCTCGTAGGCCTGATGTTTCTCGTTATGGTGTTGACAGCCTAGAGTTTAGGAAGAAGCTTGTTGCTCAATCTAAGTCCGAGAAACCCAAAGAAACCGTTGAAAACAATGTTCAAAATCCAAGAAGACTTTAAATCAAAGCATCGCTCAACAAGCAAGACTTCAGAAAACCTTTTCAAAACAAGATCGCTAAACCTTTTGGGATAATTTTGGTCAAAACAGATTTTATCACCATCAAGAAGGCAAAATAATTTTGGGCATAGACATAGAAGAAATCACTTTGGTCATATGGGTCAAAACCGTGTTTTGTGTGTTATAGTCCTACTCACTTAATCAAAGATTGTGACAAACACTCGTAATATCTAAGCAAGTTTCAAGGAATAAGTCTAACAATCGAGACCTAGAGAGCACAAACCAGTGTGGACTAATTCAAATAGGGTTAATCACGTAAACTTCACACCGCATCATAGATACCACATCGAGAAGACCTTCAAGATCTCACAAGATTTTCCAGCACGCTTCGTAGACAAGGTAATCAAAACCATACTGGGATAGAAATTATAGGAGATCTCACTATCAACCTAAAAGTTATCACAGCTCATATAAGGGATCTAGATCACAGAACCACCGTTAAAACCGAATGGGTTAAAGGGAAAGTATCACGAGACATACAAGACGCTCAACAAAAAGTGAATCGATGTTTTGTGTCAAAAGAAAAGCTAATAATCCGTGAAAGAAATTTATGTTGAAAACCGTAGAGTTTTGAAAATCCACATGCTAAACATCAAAAGATAATTTTGGATCATAATCGAAGATAGTGAGAATTACATACTCAAAGAATTTGAGTTTGTAACTTCTCAAGGGAACACAAGTCAAGAATGGCTTGGGTTCCTAAAAGTTTCTAACTCTTTTCTTTGTGTGTAGGGCAACCCGTAAGAGGAGCTTAAAGATCATCTCATTGTGGATAGTGGTTGTTCTAGAAGTATGACAAAGTATAAAGAGATCCCGTCTCGATTTTAGAAGTATTAGTGGAGGAAAAGTTGCATTTGGGAATGATCCTAATGGAGGAAGGATTACCGGAAAGGAACAATTAAAGTCGGAAGAATTGATTTTGAGAATGTCGATATGTGAAGGAGCTAAAGTTCAACTTGTTGTCGCCTCTCAAATCGTGATAAAAGCATCCCGTGTTGTTCACCGGCACGTAATGTCTCATCCTTTCTTCCGATTTCAAACCCGCTGATGATGACTTGGTAGTACTTAGAGTACCAAGTACAAATTATGTGTATAGTTTAGACATGAAGAGTCTACATTCTTATGGAAGAGCCACATGTTTGGTGGCTAAAGCAACATCTCAAGAGGCACATAAATGGCATAGAAGATTGGGCCATGTGAATTTCAAGAACATCAACAAACCGGTCAAAGGCAATTTAGTTAGAGGTTTACCTTCAAAGACTTACGTGAATGATCAATCATGTTTGGCATGCAAGAAGGGTAACAACACAAAGCTTCCTCGCAAGAAGCTTGATGAAAGAAATATTAGAGAACCATTGAGTCATATATATGGATTTATTTGGACCGTCTCTGTGGCAAGTTTAAATAAGAAGAAGTATTGTTTGGTTGTTACCGATGATTGTAGTAGATTCGCTTGGGTTTTCTTTTCGGCTTTAAAGATGATACCTTTGATGCTATTCAAACTCTTATTATAGCACTTGAAACCAATTAAGACTCAAGGTTAGAGGTATTAGATGTGACAATGGAACCGAATTCAAGAACAAGCCTATGGATGACTTTTGTGCAAATAAAGGCATAAAAAGGAGTTTAGTATTGCTAGAACACCACAAAGAAATGGTGTTGCAGAGGAAGAATAGGACCTTGATTGAAGCCGCAAGGACCATGTTAGCGATTCTCATCTCCCTATTCAATTTTGGGCGTGTCGTAAATCGTGCATGCTATGTACTCAATAGGGTTTCGCCATAAACCACGTATGAAGACACCCTATGAATTGCCGATGGGCAATAAACCCAACATTCGCTTTATGAAGCCTTTTGATGCCCTCTTACTATTTTGAACACCATTGATAATCTAGGAAGTTTGATGGCAAGTCCAAGAAGGTTACTTATTGGGTTATTGTACTAACAAGAAAGGCTTTAGAGTCTACAATGTAGTTACTAAGAAGATTCAAGATTGTCTTCATGTTGAGTTCTTAGAAGATCAAGACAATGAGAAAGGAAAAGGTCCCATTGATGTTTGATCTTGAGATTTTATCTCCTTTAATGAATTATGTACCGTTAGGGAAGAAAATCAACCTTGCATAATGAAGAAGATATTCAATATGTTGTTCATGATATTCATATTAGACTC
The DNA here is from genome assembly GCA_022545495.1 of Chrysanthemum lavandulifolium. Classification (NCBI taxonomy): domain Eukaryota; kingdom Viridiplantae; phylum Streptophyta; class Magnoliopsida; order Asterales; family Asteraceae; genus Chrysanthemum; species Chrysanthemum lavandulifolium. The sequence continues at coordinate 298,609,094 of CM040240.1, forward strand.
GATGTCTGCTTCGATAAAGATCCTCTCGAGTACAAAAACGCATCACTGCTCCTAAGCAAAGCACCGATTATCCCAAACAAGGTATCGATGCACCACAATCCTCATTATCTCGCCGAGGATCAATCTATTCAAGAGGAACTTAATCGATGTTTCTTCAAGATGTATTAGCACATTCTTACACCGATGAACAAAGGAGAGCTTATGAAGAGGCAAAGAAGAAGAACAAGATCGCAGAGTACTATTACAAGATTTTGACAAGATTTTCAACCAAAGTATCGCCGCACTCGCCGATAGTACTTTAGATGATTTGATGATCCTACCATGCCCGGGTTAGAAGAAACCGATGATGAGCTTGAAGAGGAAGGTATTTTCACAGATTTCAATGAAGGTGCCGATTATTCTAACTTGATGATACATATGCGCTCCACGCCTCCAATCTTACAAATTCATAAGAATCATCCAAATTGATAAAATCATTGGTCCTTCTACTCGAGTTATGACAAGACACAAAGCTCGTGGTTTCACAAAACCTCACAATGCTTTACTTAGCTTTGTGTATAAACAAAACAAAGCTAAATCATAAGGACCATCAAACCCGCTTATTTACTTGTTTCATCTCTCAAGAGGAACCCAAGAATATTGCTCAAGCTTTGACTAAAGAAAGTCGGGTTGAAGCTATGCAGAAGAACTTCTTCAATTTAAACTTCAAGAGGTTTGGGTTTTATGTGATCTTCTAGATGGGAAGAGAGTCATTGGAACCGATGGGTTTTAGAGTCAAAAGAGAGAGAGAGGCAATGTTATCAAAAACAAGGCAAGATTAGTTGCTCGTGGTTATAGACAGGGAGGAAGGGTAGATTATGATGAGGTATTTGCTCCTCGGCAAGGATTGAAGCAATTAGAATCTTTCTTGCTTTTGCTTCTTATATGGGTTTTCAAGTCTATCGATGGATGTCAAGAGTGCATTTCTTTATGGCACTATTACGTAAGAGGTGTATGTGAAACAACCTCCGTGTTTTAAGATCCTAAGCATCCAAACAAAGTCTATAAGGTGGTTAAGGCTCTATATGGTCTTCATCGTGCACCTAGAGCTTGGTATGAGAGGCTCTCACATTCTTATTACAACATGGATATGTGAGGGAGCTATAGACAAGACTTTGTTTATCAAGAGACAAGAAGGATATCATGTTAGTTCAAGTGTATGTTGATGATATTATCTTTGGGGCTACCAAACATCCATGGTTAAGGAGTTTGAGCAAATGATGCGTATGAATTTCAAATGAGTTCAATGGAGAGTTAACATTCTTTTAGGACTTCGTGTTAGCAACCAAGGAAGGAATTTTCATTAGCCAAGACAAGTATGTTACGATATACTTAAGAAGTTTAATTTTGATGATATGAAGGTCATTATTACACCTATTAAATCTATCAATTCATTGGGAAAAGATGAAGATGGACAAACTGTTGAAGTCAAGTTATACAGATCTATGATTGGTTCTCTCATGTATCTTATCGCATCAAGGCCCCGATATTATGTTTGCGCTTGTTTATGTGCCGACATCAAGTTTCACCAAAGATCTCTCACCGAATGTCACAAGATAATTTTCGTTATTTGAAACAACAACCTAAGTCAGGGTTGTGGTATCCTAAATAGTCCCTTTTCACTTAGAAGCTCTTTCGTATAGTGACTATGCAGTGATAATTATGATAAGATCTACAACTGTGGATGCCAATATCTTGGAAGAAGGTTAGTCTCGGCAATGCAAGAAGCAGACAATTACAAAGAACATCCTCATCAAGTCAATATGTAGTCACGCAAGTTGTTGTGGTCAAGTTTTGTGGATGCGTAATCAACTCTTGGACTATGGATTCAATTTAAGAATACTCCTATCAATATTGATAATGAGAGTACTATTTTTATTGTGAAGAACTCTGTATCATTCTAAGACAAAGCATATTCGATTAGGCATCACTTTATCGAGATTGTTATGAGCATAGGCTCATTAATGTGGTTAAAGTTCACACGGATGACAATGTAGTCGATTTACTCACCAAAGGTTTTGATGTGTCACGATTCAATCACTTGGTAGTGAGCATTGGAATGATTAACTATTAAGCTATGTTTAAGGGGAGGACTATAAGGTGTTAGGTATAGTCCCTGTATTGCTTGAGGGAGGATGTTAGTTTATACTTAGTTTCTATGAAGATTTTTGGCAAAGTAATCGTATTTCGAAAGTACCGCTGGGAAAGTATCGCTATGTGGAAAGTACCGCTTGTCGACAAAGCAATCGCTCCAACAAGAATATTGATGGGTAATTGGTTGTAACGGTAACTTTGTTATTTAGGCCGTGATTTTCAAATCTCACCTATAAATAACTTCTTTCCGATTTTCCTCTCATATTATTACTTCACATCTTTTCCATACTTATCTTCCAATTACCATCTCTTTATTATTCGACATAATCTTTCTATTGTGCTCACTCTTCAACAATGGTGAATCGTTTAACTGTTTTGAAGCACAATATGGTGGCTAATTTGGACAAGACTGAGGCGAATGTGGCTTTCTATGATATCATTGATTATCTAATTGGGTCGCCTATTAGCTATGCTCTTTTAGTTGAATCGGATATAATTGAACCATGGATTCAAGAATTTTGGGCTAATGCTAGAGATAATATGGAGGAGGAAGAATACTATATTAGATCCTCGCTGTTGGAAAGACTATTAAGATTACGTAAGCCTCTATTCGAAAGCATTTATTATTTGAAGATGCAGATGGGGCTATTCGATTCGACAAGCAACCGATTTGGGATACTTTTCGCAACTGGTTATGAAGGTTCTTTGACCGAACAAACTTTTAAGAAGGCCTTATTCTCGTCCTCAATGGAAGTTTTGATTCATGTCTTGCTCCATTGCATAAGTTCTAAAAGCACTTCGGGAGCAAGCTTGGGTCAAATATAGCATCTACAAGAGTCGGCTTAGCTACGTATGTAGTGTTTAACTTTTCACCGCTTATTTTGGATGGGATGCTATCACATATATCATCTAGGGCAACTTGGTTGATGTATCCAAGGTTTATATGTGTTTTCTTGAACAAGCAATTGGTCGATGTTCCAAAACCCACCGCTTTACTACCATTATTGTGCAACAAGCCAAAATTTATACATTCATGGCTGGTGGAAGTAATTTGTTTAGAGGTGGAGATATTCCGTTAACAACAACAATGATGGAAGTTGTACAAGTCGTCCGTGATGCACCGGAGAAGATGAAGACAAGTGAAGATACCGGTTCGCATAAGGTATCGTGATAAAGTACCGCTTCACAAGGCACCGTGATCCGCAAGCACGCTTCTCGTGAAGGCACTGCATCGCTACAAGGTGATGTTTCTCCAAGTCCCGAGGCTCACATGAGATTGAGAGAACACTACCCATCTCCTCAACGCTCGCTTCAGAGGAACATTCGCAACTTCAAGCGTGATGATCATCCACTACCTCGTGAAGATTTAACTATGGATAACTATGCTTTGACAAGGCGCTAGCTAGGTTGAACAAGACCGTTGAGTCAAGCTAAAACAATTAGGAAGTTGAAGCGTAACTATTTCTGGTTGAGAAATTTTGTTAAACCCTATATTCAAGGTTTCAACTTATGGGTTAAGGAGGAAAACAAACGTCGTAAAGCACTTCGTAAGGAATTGAAAGGAAAGAAAGTTCCTAAATCATCTTCGGTCAACTTGGGGAGGAATTTAGAAAAGGAAAATTTGAAAGAAGATGTTATGAAAACAAAAGAATCTGAAGAAGATGATATGAAGAAGAAAGAAGATTTTCCGAGGAACAAGAAGAAGAAGTACAAGTTCAAGGTATCGATGATCAAGGTATCGATGTTCAAGGTAATCGATGATCAAAGCATCGAACATCAAAGTACCGAAGTTTCATGATACATCTAGGCCGTAAGATATAACACCAATAACTCCAAGGGTTTTGAATTTTGAAGAAGAAGTCGGTCCTTCTACAATCAAGTATAGAGGAAGAGGAGGAAGCTACATTTAAACCAATTCATTCAGCAAGTGATGATGAAGTAATTGCTACAATGTTAGATTTGTCACAACCAAGAGGATTAGTTACTATTAGAGATATACAAGAAGAAGAACAACCAAGACCTGATCAACCTGCAATTGATCCAAAAGACAAAGGAAAAGGTATTCTGGTGGAAACTAAGAAGAAGAAACTTACTTTAGCAGAACTTATAGCATTTGAAGTTGCAAGGAATGAAGCTGCAGCTAGAAAAGTTCAAGAAGAAATAAATGCTAAAGATAGAGAAGAACAAGAAGCTCAAGAAGCTTTGGATAGAGCAAATCAAAAGGTGCAAGATGAATTGATGTCAAATCACCGAACCTTTACGCTCCAACACTGCTCGATGATGTCAAGAAGACCTAATTTAGCTAAAGAAAGGAATGCAATGATGGCATATTTAAAAGTCATAGGATTTAAAGGATTGCAAAGCTAAATTATGTGGATATGAAAAGATTATATGACGAGAGAGAAGCTTATAAGAAAGATGTTGCGCATTAAAGACTTTAGAGAAGAAGCTTATTGGACCAAGTCGAAAGGAAGAAGAGCTTAAAGAGAAAAAGAAAACCGATGCTACAGATGTTCGCTTTCAAAGAAAGAAAAGGTTGAATTAAGATCCGAGACTAGTGATGAATTGAAGAATTATCTCAGAGTGGTAGATTTTGATTATACTAAGGAAGATAATGACATGAATATGAATGATCAAAGATTAGTGTTTTCAAAGTTGAGAAATCTAAGAATGGAGATTACATGGTTTTTCACAAAGAAGATGAAAGTTTCAAAGTTTTTAAAAGGCTATGGATTTGTCGATATCATAGACAGTAGTAGATCTATTCTACTTATATCATGTTGTGAAGACTTATTTTGAAGATAATCCATTAGAAGGATTGGATTGGTTTTACATGGGATCTCATAACTATGTGGAAACCGATGAAGAAAGCACCGATGATATTTGGAAGGATCAAGAAAACCGGAAATAGTTTCATTGGAGATTCTTTGAAGAACTGGAGTTCATGTCTTGAGCTAGAAATGGAACAATGATTCACATGTTTGCGTAAAGAAGATATCCTCCTACAGCTGATCTCATGAGAAGAATGCTAGAGCATGGATTGGAAGTAGAAGAGGTCATGAAACCGCTTGCATGGTGATCAATTTGTTTATTGACCGGACTACCATTGCCGAGAATGATCTTTAACTCGGTATGAATTTTATTTGAATAAATACTTTTTGATATATTAGTACTTTTATTCAAAGTATCGTATCGACAAGATTTCATCAAAGTAATCGTTTGTTGTATTAAACCGCTATAAATTTTAGAAGAAACCTTTGCTAAGAAATAAATATTTTGAAATAAAGGTTGAAATAAATGGTTTTTGTGATGATAACATCAATAGGTTATCAATCCACCATGGTTACAAAAGGATTGACTAATCCATGAGCAAACGGCTCTAGTAAAGATATATCAAACTGCTTTTAGTTGACAACTTGCTAATAAGTTGATGGTTATCAACTCACCATATCGGTAGAATGTGAAGAGTTGGCTAGCCCACAAGAAATGGCTTGTGGTAAAGGCGTGGAAAACCATTATTGGTAATTAGTTCACCATTAGATAAAAGAACTAACTAGTCCGTAAGCGCACATCTTTGGTAAAGACAAAACAAATCATGATAGTCGTGGTTTGCTAAAATCATATGGTTATCAATGTACCATGGTCTTACACACCAAAACATTTGGCTACTCCGAGATAATGGCTTTGGTAAAGAGTTCTAAATCCATTGAATTTTCAATGATTCACTTAGATGTGATGAGAATAGTATGCAACTTAAACCGAATTATTGTACAAATTGTCATATGTTGTCAGGTTGTCAAAAGATGGAGTCTCATTGATGTCACGCGAAGAAAACAATTTAAGAGATACTTTGGCAAAGCACGATATTACGAGATATAATCTAAAGATTAAAGAACAATCCATTTTCTTAAAGATGAAGTCGCTAAAGATATATTCACAAAGGAACTTGAAGTCAAGCAAGTAGAATTCAAGTTGTGGGAGGATTGTTGGGATATGAAAGTGTCAAGATATCAAAGCATCAAGATATGAAAGTACCGTAAGTCGCAGTACTACTAGAAGAAGTCAAATAGTCAAAGTATCGCTAAAGACAGAGTCAAAGTACCGCAAGGTGAAGTCAAAGTACCGCTAGAACAAAAGAACTCATATATTCGCTTATGGAAAGTATTGTATTCCATGTTTAGATTACTTGTCGCATAAGGTTATCAATTGTAAACCGACTAGGATATCCTCGAGCCTATAAAAGGACTCCTAGATTGGCATTAGAGGTACGATTTTAAAAAGAGTTTTAGAGTTTACGAATTAGTGTTTAGAGAAAAGTTCGATTATCTTAGAGTTAGATTAGAGTATCCGCATAATAAGCGATTTAGAGTTAATAATAAATTTTTCTTCTTAGCTTTATTAAGTAAATTCCGCTGACTTGATAAAGATTGCTCGTTGTTTCTTTGTTAATAACTTAGGATTTATCCGAGGTTATTAAACCTTAACAAGCTAGTTAAGTTAGTTTGATTAAAGTATATCGATCCAACAGTTTATCCATACGAATGCAAATTATGTTTGTTAATATAAGTAATGTGTTCGCTAGTTTGTTTCATCTTTTTTTTCATGTTGTTTTGAATTTAGGAATTGGTTGTGGTGTTTAAGTTCATATTCGCACTAGTATAATGTATTATTGTAGGATTAGGATGTTCAATTTTTAGATTGTTGTCAATTTTTTATGACCGATTATGAAGTTTAGAACCGAGGCGTTTTCATGACAATTATTTTTATTGAACCACCGATTGGTGTTTTTGTTGTTGTTTTTGCTTTCGCTAATTGCATTTACATGTTTTCTTGATTTTTTGACTACTGAGGATGTTAGAGCTTATCTAATTGCTTATAAATAGCTTATTTATAGCCTTAAAGTAAGGTTTTAGGGTCGCTTGATGTATCCGCAGCTTCTTGGTTTGACGGCCTATTTTGTGCTTAATTGTTTATCCGAACCGCTTATTAGTTATAGTTGCTTAATTAGTTGCTTTAAGTCCATTTTAGCTTTTGATTCTTCATTTGTATGCGCCATGTGGTGATTTTAGTGTATCTCAGCTATATGTGTTTTTGACACAACCGGTTTGAAGTAATATGAGTGTTTGGGACCTGGTAAGCACCATTTCCTGTGGGTGTTTTTGGTTTCAAAAATTGTTTGATTTGGAGCCACATTTTAAAATTATCAAATTTGGAGCCAAATTTTAGCCAAAATTTTAAAAGTACTTTGAAATTATGGTTTCTTAATTGAAAACCGCCCATCATTAGCCCTATTTTTACTCCAATAAATCAAAGCTTCAAGCAAAACAACCGTAACTTCAATTTTACACCATTATTTACCAATTAAGTTTACTAATTTTCTTTAACACATTACTCGATTTAATCATGTCAACGCAAATCAATTATCCGGATGATTTGGTTTATTCTCGATCGTGAAATTGAAAACACTTTAGAATATGAATCGTAGACGATTCGATGAGGTGAGGATGTCGGAAACAACCATTCAAATGCGAATGTTGTTAAGAGGGCATAACTAGGTTAGCTAAGTTTCGCAGGAATATGGAAAACAGACGGAATAAAGGTCGCGTAACCTTCGATGCACTAGATAGGTTATCGTGAAAAACATAGCATTGTTTTCAAGTTTTTGGGTGATTTGGTTCGTGAGCATATAGGTGTCGGATTCTAACCGGAGGAAGGTTGATTCGTACAAGAGATAAAATGGGGACTAAATCACGGTACACATATACTTTTTTAACTAGTAGTGGCTTGGTCGTCAGAGATACAAGGTGTTAATAAGTTTATCTCTGATTTACAAGATGTGCAACTAATTAACAACAATTTGTTAATCTTTGCAATGATATTTTGATGTTGACTGACGGTCGAACTGATAATGAATCGCCTTGGTCAACTTCTAAGGAATTTCGTAATGAAATTGATACAAAACTACATATTGCCCAACCAAAATACCCTTTCAAAACTAAATGAAGTCCCGAAAGTATAGTGCAATTATAAAAGTCAAGATTGGTTAATTTTGTAAACCACACACCAATGAGGAATACAAGGTGTTAATTATTCATTTTATTCAAGTTCAAATATCTTTCACCTTTTCATATGTTTCCATATGTATTAGTTGTATACTATCAAGATTACTACATCTAAACGCCGATGATTTTGTGTTGCAAGGTGAGATCAAAAAGCTAAAGTGTCGCTCCAAGTCTATTTATGATCATACAATGGGACGAGGTGGATACGCCTGCAGGATAGAAAAATGGTAACAAAGAAACATTTGCACATTTGCATTTAATAGCATCATAGTTTCGCTTATATTCGCTTATCTTACATTTGTATGTATTTGATGTTTATAAGATCGAGAGTAAAGAAATTGAACTCAGATGAAGAACCACCGCTGTGGTACCGTGGGTTGAAAGGAAGGGTGAAAAAGACGGAGAATATCACGATGATGATATCGATCGGGATAAAAATTGTAAGTTTGACCGCAAATTTTATTATTATGTTTGTTTAGTTATAAGTTTATATCACATCAGACATTTAAAACAAGTAGTTATAAGTTAATACATGTAGTGTTTTAGTTAATACTTAGTTACATCACATCAGACATTTAAACCGTTATTTATAAGTTAATACAGTAGTGTTTTAGTTAATACTTTTAGTTACAAGTTAATACCGTAGAATTAAATAACCTATTTACTTTACTTTTGTGCAGAAGAAACGGACGACAAGATCAAACAAGGAATCTTGAGCTTGATCATGGCAATCGATGCCATGACAGCTTGTATTAGGTAAGGAAAAGGAGGATATGCGAGAGAGTGGAGGTGGAGTAACCTACAAGAGGTATTTTGATCTTCAATCGATAAGCATCCGATGAAAGAGTGGTGTTACTTCAAAGTGAACTTGATGATGAGAGGCGCAAACGCCAAGAAAAAGAGGCGGTAATACGTGATTTGATGAAACAATTGGTCGCACAGTAAGGCCAAGCATATCCAACTTCAACTCCATTGATGTAAACGAAGTAAGACATAAGAAAGTAACTTTTTACCCTTTAAATACCGCAAATATCTTAAACAATTTATATTTCGTGTGTTCCTGAACATTAATCTTTAAATAGCAAGGTCGATGAGGATGCCGAACACGTGTTGGTGGACGGAGAAAGTTATGCACCATTGAGAAGTCTAATGGACTTGCAACTTTGGAAAATGAAATTCAAATAAGTGTAAGTAATAAATCACCCCGGGATTTTTGAATTCTACATACATTATTTATTTACCGTGTATTATACATATAGGAAACTATTAAATCTGTCAGATCTAAGAAATCGACTAGATCGTAACGAAGGATTCTTCACGCCAACTTTCTCGGATCACAAGAACAGAGTCTCCATTAACATGCACTACCACAAGTATGTATTTAAACATTTTCATATGTTCTTTAGTTTAATTAATTACTAATACATATATACATGCAACAAATTATCTTTTAGGTACTATGCATCGTGGCACTTAAAGAAATCAACTATTATCATGGAGGGTACCGTACAAAACCGATGGAAAACAAATGTTTACAATGCACCACCCCAAAGGATTGCTACAGTAGTCTCTATTGAAAATCTTTAGTGGATGCGCAGGCATACTGATGTAGAAAGTAACGGTCTCAAAACAAATAAGGATGCAGAGGTGGTTTTTATGCATGGCCAAAGGATCAAGTGGTTTTCGATGAAAGGTACATAGATGCATGTGTTTTATAAACCTACATATATCATTCTTCATATTTAATTAAGTGTTTGATACCCCGCTTTTGTTTCCTATGTAACACCACCAAGTACCATAAAACCGATTAGTGAACATGTAATCGCACCTAAATTACATACTAAGCGCCACGCTCTAGTCATACCATGCAAAAGGAAGCTAAGAAGATCAAGAGTCAAGTCGTTAAATTATTGAGAATTTTATTATGTATGACATTACAATTTTATATACATTCCAATTTTATTGTATTTGAATATATTTTGAATATATTTTATATATTAGAATTTGTTTTGATATATATTGATTTCTTATATGTGACTAAAAGATTCATATAGTCACAATTATTAACACTTTTGGTCACATTGTTTAATTCGATGCGTGACTAAATGTTAGAAAGAGCCACACAAACATAAAATTAATGTGGCCATTGGATGAGCAATAGTCACACAAAACACAAATTTCTTCACTTAAAACACCATATGGTCACACTTATTAACACTTTTGGCCACTTTATGCTTAATTTGTATGTGACTAAATACCCAAAGAAACATGCTTATGTGACTAAATGTTAGAAAAGGCCACACAAACATAAAATTCATGTGGCCATTGGATGAGCAATAGTCACACAAAACACACATTTCTTCACTTAAAACATCATATGGTCACACTTATTAACACTTTGGCCGCTTTATGATTAATTGATGTGACTAACACCCCAAAGAAACGTGCTTTGTGTGACTAAATGTTATAAAAGGCCACAAACATAAAATTCATGTGGCCATTGGATGATCAATAGTCACACAAAACACACATTTCTTCACTTGAAACACCATATGGTCACACTTATTAACACTTTTGGCCACTTTATGATTTATTGAATGTGACTAACACCAAAGAAGCATGCTTTGTGTGACTAAATGTTAGAAAAGGCCACACAAACATAAAATTCAAGGGCCATCGATGATCAATAGTCACACAAAACACACATTTCTTCACTTAAAACACCATATGGTCACACTTATTAACACTTTCAGCCACTTTATGGTTAATTGCATGTGACTAAATACCAAAAGAAACATGGTTTGTGTGACTAAATGTTAGAAAAGGCCACACAAACACAAAATTCACGTGGCCATTGGATGAGCAATAGTCACACAAAACACACATTTCTTCACTTAAAACACCGTGATGGTCACACTTATTAACACTTTGGCCACTTTATGATTAATTGATGTGACTAATACCCAAAGAAATGTGCTTTGTATGACTAAATGTTAGAAAAGGCCACACAAACATAAAATTCAAGTGGCCATTGGATGATCAATAGTCACACAAAACACACATTTCTTCACTTAAACACCATATGGTCACACTTATTAACACTTTTAGCCACTTTATGGTTAATTGTATGTGACTATATACCAAAACAAACATGATTTGTGTGACTAAATATTAGAAAAGGCCACACAAAATAAAATTCATATGGCCATTGGATGATCAATAGTCACACAAAAGACACCTTCTTCACTTGAAACACCATATGCTCACACTTATTAACACTATTAGCCACTTTATGATTAATTGTATGTGACTAAACACCCAAAACAAACATGCTTTGTGTGACTAAATGTTAGAAAAGGCCACACAAACATAAAATTCAAGTGGCTATTAGATGATCAATAGTCACGTAAAAGACATATTTCTTCACCTTAAACAACAAATGGTCACACTTATTAACACTTTTGCCACTTTATGCTTAATTGTATGTGACTAAATACCCAAAACAAACATGCTTTGTGACTATACGTTGTTTATGGTCACTAATACGGATTAATCCAACAAAATTTGTACCTAATTAGTCACACGTGTTATGGTTTTGGTTACTCTTTGCAATAGAGACTAAAAGTCAAACACGCGACCATAGGGTACCTATGGTCGCTACGACCTTTAGTCACACACGGTCGAAAAACATGTGTGACTATATGTATATCGTCACACATATTCGTGTGGCCAAATCCACTTTTTGTTCTAGTGTACTTACGATGGGAAAGGAGATCCGATAACTTTTACACCGCTCGCGGGCTATCGAATGAAGAAGTGGGTTATGCCTGCTGTTTGCCACATGTTTACATACACCCCACGAGACTCGTCAGATATGGTGGAACGGGCAAAACCAGTAGCATTGTAAATTTGGATTATCTCAAGGCCAAGTTCGTATCACATTTCACCAATGTAAAAGTTTACAAGAACGCACCTAATAAAGGCACAACATCAAGCGTAAGGAAAACGAGAGCACTGTGGCTTTCATTACCAGACACACCGATGAAACCTTCATGATAATTGGCTTGCACAAGGACTAACGCATCTTAGGTTTCGTGCTTGGCCTACTAATGTAAGTTTGGTTGAATTCTCCACCGATCTTCCCGCAACCTATAAGGGTTTGGTGGAGAAGGCTTACACCGGATCAAGCAAAGAAGTGTCTACCAACGGGCTCCGGCCGAAAATAAAGAAAGTCACAAAGAAGCTCAAGCACCCTTCGTGGAAGGGTCAAAGAATGTACACAAAAAGGATGGTTTATACCGCACTCACAAAACATCAACCATGGGCTCTTGGTTAATCCGTCCAAGTTCCATGGAGATACTTACTACGGAAAAGGTCAAAGACCTTGATCCTCCTCCTCATTTGTCAAACAGGGAAGGCCCAGATACTTCCAAATTTCGCTACTCCATGACGACACGGACACGACACCAACAATTGTAGAGAGCTCAAGAAACAGATAAGAGGCCGTGAAGTCCGCCAATTAGGACATTTGGTGAAGGGTATAAAGAAAGGTAAAGAAAAGGTCTCCACACAATGGGAAAGATACCACACTGTCAAGCACCCATCCTCATGGTGTACAAGGATGACTCGATTTAAAGAGGAAAGAAGTGAGGAAGCATTATGCGGAGTAGAGATGTCACTTTTCCTTCAATTATGTGGAAAGTTCCTTTAAATGACCCCGCGGTCATCAAGGTCTTGATCTCCAACAGAAGTAAACAGGCCTCACCTAGACCGCGGTAGCTCCTGTGAAGCAATCACGAACTGCTTTCTTAAGCTCAAGCTTTCGATAAGGTCAAGAGAGTAGATTCAAGGTACCCTTAGTAGGTTCTCGGGGAACATTCATGACCTTGGGAGAAGTCCCTCAGGTTATGATTGAGAAGGAAGGCTAAAAGAACATAAACTCGTTTTCATGATCATAGGTCCGAATCTCCTATAACCTATTGATAGGGAGAACGGCAATGCGTAAGATGGGCATCGTTGTTCCACCATACATGCCGCGATCAAATTCCAAACACCCTTCAAAGATTGGAACGGTTTTCCCAATTTATAACGCGGAAGAAGCTTACCAAGTAGGCAAAAGGATCAAACAGTGTGTCAAGAGCCTCAAGGATTTTCTCGCTTGTATCGACATCAAGAACGATTGTAGTAAATGATCTCTATCCCGATCGACGGTGGTAATCGGAAAGCGCCCCAACCTCCTTTAAAGCGTAATTGGAAAAGGTACGTACGTAATGCGTATGTCTTCGTATGGACCTACTCGTAAATGACGGGGTCCCCAAAACTCTTACCATAGACGAAAAGCCCTTCAAGATCGAACACAAGCTCAATGAGTTCAAGCATATCGAACCCATCAAACAAAAGCGTCAAGCCCGGCTCCTCGAAAGAAGTGCCCAGATGCAAAGAAGTAGACGAGCTTGTAGCAGCAGTATACTCGAGAGGTAAAGTATCAAACTTGGGTGGCCAATCCGTGATGGTCAAGAAGCACGATGGAGGATGACGAATGTGTGGACTTCACGGATATTAACAAAGCTCGCTCAATGACTTCTATCCTCGCCGTAAATTGATTGGAAAGTAGAACTTTGTCGTGGTTTCGTCAAGTGTTTCCTAGACGCTTTATAAAGGTTACCATCGATAGAAATGACGGAAGAGGGCTAAGAGAAGACAACATTTTTACAGAAAAGGCATTTATTGCTACAAAAGATGCCTTTTGGTTTGAAAAATGCAAAGCCACCTACCAATGTTTAGTGGACAAAGCCTTCCACAAGCGTAGGTAGGAATCTGGAGGCGTACGAGACGATATGGTCATCAAGAGTAGAATGGAGGAGGCTCTTCGACATCAAGGAAACCTTCACCAACTTCGCACCATCAACATGAAGTTAAATCCCAAGAAATGTTCCTTCTGTGGAAGAAGGACAATTTTGGGGCATCCGATCACCAAGCAAGTATTAAGGCCAATCCTTCAAGGTTAAGGCCATCACGGATTTGCAGCCTCCCACGTCCCTTAAGGAAGTGCAAAGTCCGAACGGAAAGCTAGCAGCCCTCAACAAAGTTCTTATCGGCGGTGCGATGCATCTTTGCCGTTTCAAAACACTCAAAGGATGACGGACAAAAAGATGTTCCAAAGGAGTATAGATGCAATAGCGAGCTTCCAAAAGCTCAAGGATTTCATGGTTATTCTACCTACACTTACGCGCCCAATCAAAGGCGGTGTTGTTTATGTATATCGATCCTCCTTCGAAAGCATCGGTCAGTGTTATTGGCGTAAACTGAGAAGAAGCAAATCCCTATCTACTGCTAGCAAGGTTCTACAGGAGTCGAGCTAAATTATCCAAAGATGGAGAAGCTACTTGAAGAACGGCGGAAATAGCCTCAATTAGAGAAGCTATCCATAAGAAAAAGATTGAAAGGTACTATAACAATTCGGGTTAGGCCTTCGACTTTCAAACCGCGGAATACGCCCTCCGACTCAACAAACAAGCAAGTAAAGTCGAGTACTGTGGTAAACTAGACCCTACATGGAAGGGCCCCACGTTATTAAGGAAGCATATGGCAACGGAGCCTACAAGCTGGAAACTTTGGATGGATACGCTATTGATAAAACCTGGAATGGCACTACCCTTCGTAAGTTCTAAGTATGGAACTTACAATGTCCAAGGACATTCTTTATTTTTGCTTTCAATCAATGTATTTGCATTCTTCTCACTTGGGGAAAGAAGCATTAATGGTAGGCGTCTAGTATTCATTTCTTAAAATGATGTAATCCTCCCTACCCACTTAATGATATAACATATTTCCCTCAAATCTCTTGTTTCGTTCAATACAACAAAGATTTGCCCACCAAGTCGCTTTATAAGTTTCAATGTCGAAGGGATGTACAAAGACTAAACAACAAGTCTTGATCATATGCATAGCATCCATCTCAACTTCACATTAACTTTCCTATATGGCTTTAAGGTATTTTAAGCCTTTCACGCCTAAAGGGTCAAGATGGAGTGGGTCGCGACTCGTCAAGACTCAAATTATAATGATTGCTAATATTCTTGGTGAAGTAACTACACACAATGAGGCTATGCATCTACCATACGCCTTAGGTTGTAAAATTTTTTTTATGCAAGTAAAATAAAAAGAGAAGAATCACACATGGCAAAATTCAAGCCCTAGTGGCTTTAATGTAGATTACTGACTAGTTTAACTAGTCTAAACAGGCCGTAGCCTTAACAATCCAACCAAATAAAATATTGTCTTAGGCCGTAGCCTACATCACACATACCACATGATAATTGTTTCATGTGCAACGAAAAAGAATACGCATAAATTGTTTTAAACAGGTACATACCGCCTGGGATCAAATTACAACCAAATGGTTGCCTTCATCAAACTTTGGAAGGAGTGGGATCACCAACTCGGTGAGGAGCCTTGGGTGACGGAGTCTTCTTGGAGGGAGAAGGTCGGACTTTCCTTGCTTCTTGGCCGGCCAGGTCCTCAATTGAGGCAGCGGGTCCTTCGTCACATCCGCAAGGAAAGGGAACTCTAGAGCGCTAATTGATTACCGTGATCATCATACTCTTTCTCATGAGTTACCCCAGTAAGGAACTTTCTCGCCTTCACCGTTCCCCGCCTTAACTATCTCTCCAAGTGGTACACTTGCCATGGAAAATGGCCGCATTCACCACATTCCCAATTGCAATCCCCACATCATCGCTATTGTAAAGTTACATGGCAACATAGGGGATCATCTTGGTTACCAAGTCCACCCTCTCCATCTTCAGCATTTTCAGATGAAGGTTAACCCATCTACCTTTTCTCTGAGCTTGATCTCTTGGTCCAGCAACTTCGCCCTCTATTATTCAAGGCCTCCACACTTGGATGTAATAACAAATATATGCTCTTTATAGCCTACGACCATTTAGCCTTCGACAGTCATCCTGCTGTATTCACCTCGCTGCGTTGCGATTGACCTTTGAGCTTTTCATTCTCGCTCGAGATCTTGCATCAAGGGTTCTTGTCAAAATCTTCCAAGGCATCCTCACACCTCTTCCAAGTCTCGCATAATTCGATCCCTAGCCTTCTCCCTTCTCAAAGATAACATCTATTTCTTCTCGAGCTTTGGTGACAAAGACGGAGCGCCTTGTGCTAGCATTGAGTTGGTTATCTAGCATGCACTGTCAGACATAACATTTGTCATGAAGGTTGCAGAGCCTTTCTATGGACATCTTATCCATCACCCCCTCCATTTGGGTAGGATCACATGGCTTACGAGCTGGAGACAAGCTAGGGGAGAGGGAAGTTCTTTCGTATCAGGAAGTCCTGCAACATTGTACATTTGTTAATATATTATTACTGGTACCTAATTTTTGTTCATAGGCAAGAAACATTACCATGGATATCATCGCCGCTGGGCCCTTCGATGGCTGGAAATTCCACAGCCTTACCCTGGGCACTCTTTTGCTGGGTAGTTCGAGAAGGAGGAATAGGTAGGATGAGCTTCCTTTCGGGCGGCACTTCACGCCTTTAGCACTGGCACCTTTCTCGCTTTGGACCTCTCACCTATGCCAAGGGTCCTACGATGGCCAATCGTTTCGGAGACCGGTTCATTAGAGTCAACAACATTCTCCACAAGTTGATCTTCCACATCTATGGGTTCCTTTGATGGAGGAGCGAGACGCCACAGATCGATGGGTCGGGCTTCTACATCATTGTTATTTATGGACACTGATGGGGAGCCCACGCCATAGCTTGTCTCTTGGGGATTCTTTGAAGGAAGATTACCTCCTCGCACCACCACTACCACAAAGTTCTTGAATGACATCTCGCATCTAAGGAGCAAATAAGATAAATATCGAAGGTAAGTTTTATTTTTATTTTAATCAAAAATTACATACTTTCTCCATTACAAATAATCTCGTGTACTGAAAGGAGACCCTCCCATCTTTCAAAGAATGCCGCCATGAAAAGAATTAGCTCGAATGTTTGGCAATCAGCAGGATGACGAGCCAAACGCTGATACAAAGGGTTTCTTCTCACAGTATAGGGCAAGGGATCGTTGAACCTTTTTTAGTCATATTGAAATTCTGGGTTTAACAATGCAGAGTATGCCAGAGGGATAATGGTGTTTTGGATATAAAACAATTTGCCTTTCTAGTTCCTGATGTCAGTAAAAGGCCACTCTATTAGAATAGGCACATCCCTTTCACCCCTCTTGGCCAAGGTCAACCAATCTCCTCCCAGGTATAGATTCAAAAAACCCCTAAGCACAGTCAATGATGGTTCGAACCCATACGCTTTGCACATCACGATGAATATAGTAAGCTTGGCTAGGCCAAAAGGGTTGAACCTAGAAATGTGTACCTCATAGTACCGGAGGAATTCTAAGATCATAGGGTGCAAGGGTATCCTAAGGTTGGAGGTGGTGAATGCATGGGTATACAGGCCTACATAGTTTTCGGGGGCATCAAATGTTCCTTGATTTCTATAAGGTAGCATGATTTTATGTTAATTTGGAATCGGGTAATCGGTGAGGAACGCTTTGAGTTCCTCCCTTGTTAATGTGCAACCTTGTTGCTTGATTACAAATTTTTTATTGGTCGACATTGAGCCTTCTAAAATCCATAATAACGTATTTGAAATACAGATATGAAGGAGCACTTTACCTTGTTTGATCGAAAGCTTGATCTTAAGAGGTTTTAGTAGGTGAAAAACTTGGGCGAGAGGTAAAACTATGTTAGGGTTTTACTGTTTTTACATTTTGTATACCCTACATATGTTAAATCTCAGCATTACACGTGTCCGGACATATCCCTTTACTACCGAATTTCAAACAATTTTTAAATTTTGAAATGATGTTTACTTTTACCGAGGAAAAGGGAGTAGTTAGGATAGGTTTTGCCTTAATTACGGTCAATAACTATAAGACTTTTCATCTTCGCTCGCTTTTTGTGACGAAGAGGAGGTTTCGCTTTATTTCGAGTGGTAAGCAATATTTCTTGTTCAGACATATCACTTTCGACAGGGGCTTGATGACGTATCTCCGATCGTGTCGAAGGACCCTCCTTCGCCTCAAACGAAATTGCATTACGAAGACCCAAGTCTTTCTTCATAAGTCATTGGTGGCGTGAAACCATTCATCATCGACATGGTTACCGGTTGGGATTCGCCAAACAAGGCCTATGCCTTCTTCTGTCTTCTCTTGAAGACGCCAAGACAAAGGAGAACCTTGACTTGGTCTTCCCCACGCTCCCACCGCTTGCTTAGCTTCCTCGCCAAGTCCGAGATAGTTGGGATGAAGCCCTAGCGGTTACCACAAATTTGGGGACGCCTCCATGATCTCCTAAACGTGTGCTAAGACTCTGCTATTTTCATCACCTATAAATAGGTTGGACGAGTCATTTCAATGGTATGTTCATTCAACATGAGATTCACATACTCCATATTATTTACAACACATATCACATACTTACTTTACGCCGGAGGTGGTTCGCAGGGCCCAACCCCTGCGCAATCACTTAACGAAGTGTCTACTAATTCTTATTACAGATTGGCTACAAGTTTGGCGCAAGCATATCACCCCTCATACCCTTCGATCACCATCGAAGGCCTGGTCATACGAATTATAGTACAATCAGTATTGGTAGTAGTATTTTTAGTTGATGCACTCCTATGCCTTTCAGTAATGCAATCCAATTGTCGTTGAAAAGTTTTAATGCTTGCTAAGACCTCAGATATAGGAACCTATAGCTCTTGCATTCTAGTCTCTGTATTAGTGATGTGCTACATGTTTACAAGTTTTAAATTTATAAAAGATGATTTACCAATTCTACCGTTAACACATATGAGCAATTGCACTCATCCGTTATAGCAAGATTGTGATGGTAAGTCGGGATCGTTTGCAGGGATTTGTGAGTGAATCAAGAAAACAAGTATAAAATCTACTATAGCAATCCAAAAACAAATAATAACGAAAATTGATATAACGAAATTAAGATGATTAAAACTACACATTCTAAATCAATCCATTTTGATAATCAAAAAGCGTTCTTATTACAACCACACTTTAGTTTCTTTGTTTAACCAAGAATAATTGGTAAAAACAATCATCCATAGAAAAAATGATTATAACACAATCATAAACTAATCATTAGATAATTAACATTGTTTAAGCAAGTGCATACAGAAACTAGGAACTCATAGCAAACATAAACATAAATTCAGAACTTTGAACATTAGAAAACATGATTAAGAGCCTCACAATGATTGGAATAAGATTACAAAAGATTGAGTAATGATTCCCAAAATATTGGTGTTGACTTCTCGGGCGTTTGACCTCCAAATGTTGCTTCCTAGACCTCCAAACTTTCTTGGGAAGGATCCCTCCAAAGAGGGAATCATGGGATCCATGCAACAGAAGACTTGTTTAGTACTAACTTGAGTCTAATTTGCAGGAAATTATACATTATTGATGACGCATCTCGATCAGTCAAATGACTCCCTTCGCCTCGCCTAATTTGCATTACGAAGACCCAAGTCTATCTTCATAACTCATTGGTGGCATAAACCATTCATCATTGACATGGTTACCAGCTGAATCCGCCACCAAGGCCTATGCTCTTCGGGTGTCTTCTCTTGAAGATGCCAAGACAAAGAAGAACCTGACCTGGTCTTCCCCACGCTCCCACTATTTCCTTAGCTTCCCGCCAAGTCCGAGATGGTGGGATGAATCCTCAGCGGTTACCACAAATCGGGGACGCCCCATGATCTCCTAAATGTGCTAACACTCACCAAGTTATTTTCATCACCTATAAATAGGTTGATGAGTCATTTCAATGGTATGTTCACTCAACATAGTATTTCACTACATCATATTATTTACAACACATATCAAATACTTACTCTCACGCCGAGGTGGTTCACAGGCCCAACCCCGCAAGTAATCACTTAACAAGTGTCTACTATTTCTTATTGTAGATTGGCTACAAGTTTGGCGCAAGAATATCACCCTCATACCCTTCGATCACCATCAAGGCCTGGTCGACATCTTATTGTACAATCGCGGCGCCATCCATGGGACCCGCTACTATTGGTCTCGTTATTCCAAACGCATAACCAATCAATCACTCTCACTAGTTTTACGGCATGAATCAAGGAAGAGAAGATACACCCTCCGGGTTTCTCGACCTTGACACCAATCCCATCCAATGATCCTAACAACCTTCCCAATATAACGGCATCCACTTTACCACACGATCTCACCCCAAATAACTCCCAACAACCATGCTTCAACCTCGCTAACCCCGAACCGATAATTAGTCCATTGTTTGTCGGCTAACATTGAATAGAATCTTTACTAATGGCTCAAGGAGGCAAGCTCGAGAATGCGGAGATGCGTAGGAGTTAGAATACTCAAGCGATGAATATGACGAAGAGTTGGAGATGGAGACCAGCCCTGGCTCCTCGGGCTACTCGCTCAAGGTTAAGGATAGGGTCTCCGAGCAATGAATGGCTAGTGGAAGGTCGGTTGGTTTCAAGATGTTCGGAGAGGCTCCACTGACGGGAAGGCAAGATAGAAGGCTCCAATGGAAGGAGTCGCCGAAGGGATACTACTGAGGTTAATTTGCCACCACCGCGCTTATCCGGGAAGAACCGAGGCGGGGTTCTCACATGCACCTTCTCACGATTCGCGAGAAGGCAATCCATCTCAAATGAATGGGGAGGAAATCTTCCTCATGGTACGCACTCCTTTTCGTGCTCAATCTTACCCTCAAGGGTTTATCCCCACCCAATGGGCGTGGCTAGCAACCCCGCTTTACTCAACCATACGGAAGTATGCCCCACGAGAAACCTATGGTATATCCTTCGTGACTCTATCGGAAGTCACCCACCTTATATACCCACCGCTTACCATCAATATGTTAACCAAAACCCCATTGGAATACCTCCAAATCATAACCCGCATAATGCTGCCCTACCTACATGGCACCTTATAATTGTTTTTATTCGAGCCCATGGGCTCTACAACACCCTTCGTAAGATGGATAGAGACTACCCTTTGCCCGATGGGTTGAAAATACCCGCATATTGGTACCTACTATGGGAAAGGGGATCCGATAACTTTTACACTTGTTCAAGGGCTATTAGAATGCGTGGGTTATACCTGTTGTTTGTCACATGTTTACATACACCCTACGAGACTCGTCAGATATGGTGGAACTGCAAAACGAGGTAGCATTGTGAATTTGATGATCTCAAGGCCAAGTTCGTATCACATTTCAACAATGTAAAAGTTTACAAGAACGCACCTAACAAAGGCACAACATCAAGCGTAAGGAAAACGAGCACCGAGCTTATCACCGACACACGATGACACGTTACGGATAATGGGCTTGCACGTGACCAACAGATCTCGTGTTTCGTGCATGGCCTACGAAAAAAAAAGTTTGGTTGAATTATCTCCATCGATCTCCCTACAACCTATAAGGGTTTGGTGGAGAAGGCTTACACCGGATCAAGCAAATGAAGTGTCCACCAACGGGCTCCGATTAAAAATAAAGATAGTCACAAGAAAGTCCCAAGTATCTTCGGGAAGGGTCAAGGAACAAACACAAAACAGACAAAGTTTACACTGCACACAAAAACATCAACCATAGGCTCTTGGCTAATCTGTCCAAATCTCCAAGGGAGATACTTGCTACGGAAAAGGGTGCGAAGACCTTTGATCCTCCTCCTCGCTTGGAAAACAGAGGAAGGCCCAGAGATAGTTCCAAATTCTGCTACTTCCATGACGATTACGGACACGACACCAACAAATGCAGAGAGCTTAAGAAACAGATAGAAGAGGCCGTGAAGTCCCGGCCAATTGGGACATCTAGTGAAGGGTATAAAGAAAGGTAAAGACAAGGTCTCCGACACAGTTGGGGAAAGATACCACACTGTAGAAGCACCCATCCTCATGGTGTACAAGGATGACTCGTTTGAAATGGAAAGAAACGGAGGAAGCCTTGTGCGGAGTAGAGATGTCACTTTTCCTTCGATCACGGTGTAAAGTTCTTTCAAATGACCTCGTGGTCATCAAGGTCTTGATCTCCAACAGAGAAGTAACAGGCCTACCTCGATCGCGTAGCTCCCGGGTTATCTATGAACGCTGCTTAAAGCTCAAACCTTCGATAAGGTTGAAGAAAGTAGAATCAAGGTACCCTTAGTAGGGTTCTTAGGGGAACACTCATGGCCCTTGTGAGAAGTCCCTCTAGAGGTTATGATTGGAGAAGGAAGGCTAAAAAGAATAGAAACTCTGGTTTTCACGATCATAATGTCTGAATCTCCCTATAACCTATTTATAGGAAGAACGACAATGCAGAAGATGGGCCTCGTTGTCTCAACCATACATGCCGCAATCAAATTCCAAACACCCTTCGGCATTGGGACGATTTTCCAAATTATAAGGTGAAGGAGCCTACGGAAGTAGGTAAAAGGATCAAACAGTTTCTAAGAGCCATCAAGGATGTTCTCGCCATCGACTTGTCAAGAACGATTATGGTAAATGATCTCACCGATCATACGGTGATAATCGGAAAGCTCCCCAACTTCCTTTAAAGCGAACTGGAAAAGGTACTACGTAGCAATGCGTATGTCTTCGCGTGAGACCTACTCGACATGACGGGGTACCCGAACTCTCATCATAGACTAAAAGCCCTTCTAAGACTAAACACAAGCTCAATGAGTTCAAACATATTGAACCCATCAAACAAAAGAATCGGGCCGTGCTCCCGAAAGAAGCGTCGCCGCGATGCAAAGAAGTAGACGAGCTTGTAGCGGCAAATATACTCGAGAGGTGAAGTATCAAACTTGGGTGGCCAATCCGTGATGGTCAAGCATGATGGAGGATGGCGAATGTGCATGGACTTCACAGATATTAACAAAGCATGCCCAAGGACTGCTACCCTCCGCCGTAAATTGATTGGAAGGTGGAATCCTTGTCGGTTTCGTCAAGTGTTTCTAGACGCTTATAAGGGTTACCATCGATACAAATGGCGAAGAGGATGAAGAGAAGACAACCTTTTTACGGTGAAAGGCGTTATTGTTACAAAAAGATGCCTTTTGGTTTGAAAATGTGCCACCTACCAACGCTTAGTGGACAAAGCCTTCCATAAGCGAGATAGGTAGGAATCTAGAGGCGCGTAGATGATATGGTCATCAAGAGTAGATCGGAGGAGGACATGCTCTCCTACATCAAGGAAACCTTCACCGACCGCCGCTCAACATGAAGTTAAATCCCAAGAAGTGTTCCTTCGCGTGGAAGAAGGACAATTTTTGGGGTATCTGATCACCAAGCAAGGTATTAAGGCCAATCCTTTGAAGGTTAAGGCCATCACGGATCTTCAGCGTCCTAAGTCCCTAAAGGAAGTGCAAAGTCTGAACGAAAAGGTAGCAGCACTCAGCAGGTTCTTATCGAAGGGTGCAGACAGATCTTTGCCTTTCTTCAAAACACTCAAAGGATGCATGCACAAAAAGACGTTCCAGTGGAGTGTAGATGCAAAAGCAGCCTTCCAAAAGCTCAAGGATTTCATGGCTATTCTACCTACACTTACCGCCCCAATCAAAGGCGAAGTGTTGTTTATGTATATCGCAGCCACCTTGAAAGCATTAGCTGTGTTATTGGCGAAAGGAGAGGAAGCAACTCATCTACCGTTAGCGAGGTTCTCTGTGGAGTCGAGCTAAACTATCCAAAGATTGGAGAAGCTAATTTGGCCTTAGTCCATGATGCGAGACGCTCAAGGTACTTCCAAGCTCACCCTATAACCGTACTTCACCGACAAGCCAATTAAGTAGATACTTTCAAAGCCGTAGAAATCTGGAAGGATAGCTAAATGGGCTATTGAGCTAGGAGTGCACGAAATTAAATACAAAGGTAGAAACTCGGTCAAAGGGCAAATATTGGTAGATTTCTTAGCAGAAACACCCTCCGAACCAAAGCATGACACAAAAGTTGCTAAAAAGAAGCCCCGATAAAGCGGTCAAGGGTGGAAACTTTACATCGACGGAGCCTCGACCCCGGCGGTTCTCGCACAGTCTCATGCTTGTTGATCCCAAGGGAAGGAGTACACTTATGCACTCCTTTGAATTTGACTCTACGAACAATGAAGCGGAGTACGAAGCCTTGCTAGCAAGCCTCCGATTGGCCAAAGACATGGAGGTGGAAGACTTGGCTATTTTCGTTGACTCGCAACTGGTGGCCAACCAGATAAAAGGCTCCTACGAGGCAAGACAAATTGTGATCAAGAAATATCTGGATAAGGCCAAGGAAATGCTTGAAGGGTTCGCATCCTACAACATAGAGCATGTTCGTAGAAATCAAAACAAGAAGGCGGATGAACTTAGCAAACTGGCATCAATGGCATTTGCTCATTTAACTAAGGAAGTTCTGGTCGAAGTGTTAGAAGATAGGTCCATCGTCCTAAAGGAGGTGTCCGACGTGTCACAGAGGGCGACTCGGTTGGATGACTCAATTAGAGAATATCTAATAAGTGTTATCTTTCCGAAGATCGGGTTAGCTCGAAAGGTCCGCATTAAAGCACCAGATCTGAGAATCATGGGAAATTATCTATACAAGATCCTTTTTTGTCCCCATGGCTTCGTTATGTAGGACCTAGAAAAGTCGCCAACATCATTCAAAAGTGCATGAAGGATCCTGCCGGACTTCATGTAGGGCCCCGCCGTTGTCTCCTAAATCATGAGGTTGGATATTCTTGGCCTTCGATGCATTGGGACGCCGTTGAAATCATTCGTAGTGTAAAGCCCACAAGTACATTCAAGGGTCCCAAGGCTACCAAAACAAGATATGACTTCCGTGGCGTCGCATGGCCCTTCACCAATGGGGATAGACATCATCGTCCGCTTCAATTGCTCCTGAGGAGTAAAATTCTTGGTTGTAGCCATCAATTACTTCACTAAATGGGTGGAAGCAAAGCCTTTGGCATCCATCACAGCGCACATGGAAAAGTTTGTATGGGAGCATATTATTTGTCGGTTCGAGTACCTCATATCATCATTTCGAGATAATGGAAGCGATTCGCGAAGGTATTCCAAGTGTTTTGCGAGGTCCGAATATCAAACAATCTTTCACTTCTATTTACCATCTTCAAGGTAATGGACAAGTGGAAGTTACTATGAGACATCATACAAGGAATAGAGCGGAGGTGGGATAGAGTCACCGCAGTTGGGTAGATGAACTACCTCAAGGACTTTGGGCTCATAGAGCACTCTGAAGTCAAGTCACGGAGAAACACCTTTAGCTTGACATATGGCACTAAGCATCATCCCTTCGAAGTGAGCGTCAAAGCGAAGGGTCATGAACTTGAGCAAAGCGGACAACGAAGAAAGACTCCTTAGTAACACGGAACTACTTAAAGAATGAAAGGAGCCTCAATTAGAGAAGCTATCCATAAGAAAAAAATTGAAAAGTACTACAACAGTTGGGTTCGGCCTTCGACCTTCAAACAGGGGAATCGTCCTCCGACTCAACGGTTGCAAGTAAGGTCGAGTACTGGGGTAAACTAGGACCTACATGGGAAGGGCCCTACGTTATTAAGGAAGCATATGTAGCAGACTTACAAGTCGGAAACTTTGGATGGAGCGCTATTGATAGAACACGGAATGACACTACTTCGTAAGTTCTATGTATGAAACTTACAATGTCTAAGGACATTCTTTATTTTTGCTTTCAATCAATGTATTTGCATTCTTCTTACTTGGGGAAAGAAGCATTAATGGTAGGCGTGTAGTATTCATTTCTTAAAATGATGTAATCCTCCCTACCGACTTAATGATATAACACATTTCACTCAAATCTCTTGTTTCGTTCATTATAACAAAGATTTTTCCACCAAGTCGCTTTATAAGTTTCAATGTCAAACGGATGTACAAAGACTTAACAACATGTCTTGCTCATATGCATAACATTTATCTCAACTTCACATTAACTTTCCTATATGGCCTTAAGGTATTTTTAGCCTTCGGCCCAAAGGATCAAGATGGAGTGGGTGCGACCTGCATCGTGATCAAATTATCGATTGCTAATATTCTTGGTGAAGTAACTACACACAATGAGGCTATGCATCTACCATCGCTTAGGTTGTAAAAATATTTTTACGCAAGTAAAATAAAGAAGAATCACACATGGCAAAATTCGAGCCCTAGTGGCTTCAATGTAGATTACTGACTAGTCTAACTAGTCTAAAAGAGGTTGTAGCCTTAACGATCCAACAAAATAAAATATTGTCCTTGGCCGTAGCCTACATCACACATACCATATGTTAATTGTTTCATCAGGCATGAAGCCTACAAAGGAACACAGATAAATTATTTTAAACAGGGTACATACCACCCCGGGGATCAAATTACAACCACATGGTTGCCTTCATTAAACCTTGGAATGAGTGGGATCAGCTGAACATAGAGAGGGAACCTTGGGTGACGGAGTCTTCTTGGAGGAAGGCGGAGGTGAACTGCCCTGGCTTCTTGGCGGCGGGTCCTCAATTGAGGCATTGGGTCCTTCGTCACATCTGCAAGGAAGGGAACTCTAAAGTAGTTAATTGATTACCGCATCATCATACTCTTTTCATGAGTTGCCTATAGTAAGGAACTATCTCGGACCACCGGTTTCAAAGATTGGCTATCTCCTCCAAAGTGGTACACTTGCCATGGAAAATGGCAGCATTCACCACATTCCCAATGGCAATCCCCACATCATCGCTATGGTAAAGTTCCATAGCCACATAGGGGATCACCTTGGTTACCAAGTCTACCCTGTCCTTCTTCAGCATTTTTAGATGAAGGTTTAACCCATCTACCTTTTCTCTGAGCTTGATCTCTTGGTCTAGCAACTTCGCCCTCTCTTGTTCAAGGCCTCCACACTTGGATGACAGAACAAATATCTGTTCTTTATAGCCTACAACCATTGAGCCTTCGACAGTCAGCCTGCTGCATTCAGCTTCACTCGTTGCTAGTTGACCTTTGAGCTTTTCATTATCAGCTCTGAGATCTTGCACCAAGGGGTTCTTGTCAAAATCTTCCAAGGCATCCTCACACTTCTTTTCCAAGTCTGCATACTTCTGATCCCTAGCCTTCTCCCTTCTCAGCATAACATCTATTTCTTCCCGAGCTTTGGTGACAGCACAAAGCAGTTCCCTTGTCCTAGCGTTGAGTTGGTGATCTATCATGCACTGTCGGACATAGCTTTTGTCATGGAGGTCGCAGAGCCTTTCTATGGACATGTTATCCATCACCCCCTTCCATTTGGGTAAGATCACATGGCCCACGAGCTGGTGACAAGCTAAGGGAGAGGGAAGTTCTTTCGTATCAGGAAGTCCTGCAACATATGTACATTTGTTAATATATTATTATTTTTACCTAATTTTTGTTCACATGTAAGAAACTTTACCATAGATATCATCGCCGCTGGGCCCTTCGATGGCTGGAAATTCCACAGCCTTACCCTGGACACTCTTTTGCAATAGTAGTTCAAGAGGAGGAGTGGGTAGGATGAGCTTCTTTTCAAGCGTACTTCACGACTTTAGCACTGGCACTTTTTCGCTCTCGACCCTCTCACCTATGCCGGAGGGTCCTCGATGTGCTAACCGTCCTTCGAGGCCGGTTCATCGAGTCGAAACATTCTCCACAAGTTGATCTTCCACATCATTGGGTTCCTTTGGCGGAGGCGACGACTGAGTTCGATGGGATGGGCTTACACATCATTGTTATTTATGGACACGATCAAGGAGCCCACGCCATAGCTTGCCTCTTGGGGATTCTTTGGAAGGAAGCTTACCTCCTTTGCACCACCGGCCACCACAAAGTTCTGAATGACATCTCGTACAAAGAAGCAAATAAGATAAATATCGAAAGGTAAGTTTTAATTTCTTATTTTAATCAAAAAGTACATACTTTCTCTATCACAAATAATCTCGGTACCAAAGGAGATCCCTCCCATCTTTCGATAATGCCAGCCATGAAAAGAATTGGCTCAGGGAATGTTTGGCAATCAGCTAGATGATGAGCCAAACGTTGATACAAAGGGTTTCTTCTCACAGTATAGGGCAATGGATCGTTGAACCTTTTTTCATCATATTGAAATTCGGGTTTAATAATGCAGAGTATGCCGGATGGATAATGGTGTTTTGGATATAAAGAATTTTCCTTTCCAGCCTCCTTATGTTCTTAAAGGCCTATCTATCGAATGGGCACATCCTTTTTCACCCCTTTTAGCCAAGGTCAACAAATCTCCTCCGGGTATATATTCGAAAACCCCTAGCCTGATCAAGGATGGTTCGAACCCATAGCTTTGCACATCACGATGAATGTTGTAAGCAGCTGGGCAAAGGGTTGAACCTAGAAATGTACCTCATAATACCGGAGAATTCTAAGATCAAAGGATGCAAAGGTATCCTAAGGTTGAAGCTGGTGAAGGCATGGGTATACAGGCCTACATAATTTTCACGGGCATCAAGTATCCCTTGATTTTTACTCAGTAGCATGATTTTATGTTCCTTTGGAATTGGGTAATCAGTGAGGAACGCTTTAAGCTCCTCCCTTGTTAATGTACAACCTTGTTGCTTTATTACAAATTTTTTATTGGTCGACATGGAGCCTTCTAAAGTACACAATAATGTATTTGAAATACAGAGAAGAATGAGCACCTTACCTTGTTTGATCGAAAGCTTGATCGGAAGAGATTTTAGTAGGTGAAAAAACTTGGGCGAGAGATAAAATTTGTTAGGGTTTTACTGTTTTTACATTTTATATACCCTACAAGATGAAAAATCTCAGCCCTACACGTGTAATTACTTATCCCCTTAGCACCGGATTTCAAAACTCTTTTAAATTTTGAAAAGATGTTCTCTTTTACCGAGGAAAAGGGGTGGTTAGGATAATTAGTTGCATTAATTACGGTCAATAGGCGCAAGACTTTTCATCATCGTTCATTTTTGTGACGAAGGGGAAGTTTCGTTCTTATTTATGAGTCGTAAGCAATATTTCTTGTTCGTACATATCACTTTCGACTGGGGGTCTTGATGACGTACCCTCCGATCAGGTCGAATGACTCCCTTGGCCTCGGTCGAATTTGCATTCGAAGACCCAAGTCTTTCTTCATAAATCATTGGTGGCGTAAAACTATTCATCATTGACATGGTTACGGTTGAATCCCACCAAAGGCCTATGCCCCGGTGTCTTCTTGAAGATGCCAATACAAAGAAGAACCTTGACTGGTCTTCCCCACATTCCCACTATTTCCTTAGCTTCCCGCCAAGTCCGAGATAGTGGGGATGAAGCCTAGCGGTTACCACAAATCGTGGGCGCCCCATGATCTCCTAATCGTGTGCTAACACTCTCCAAGCTATTTTCATCACCTATAAATAGGTTGGGCGAGTCATTTCAATGGTATGTTCACTCAACACAAGATTTCACATACATCATATTATTTACAACACATATCAAATAGTTACTCTCACGGGAGGTGGTTCGCGAGGCCCAACTCTGCTGATCACTCAACGAAGTGTCTACTATTTTTATTACAGTTGGCTACAAGTTTGGCGCAAGCATATCACCACTCATACCCTTCGATCACCATCGAAGGCCTGGTCATACGAATTATTGTACAATCAATTATATACTTGTTTTCTAACCTTTGTTTTGTAGATTTTCAATATACACATGAAGACTTTGACACCCTTAGCTACGGGGATTTTCGTGTCAATGAAAAACATTGCAAAAATCATTTGCAATATCATTCACATAGAATTACATGACGTCCTCCTTGCAAAGTTGCAATCATCAAGGGGGAGCATAGTCGTCACAAAGACGAAACCATTTGCAAACATAGTTGCAATGCACTAGTTTAGTACTTCTTACTTGACGCCCTCACAAAGGGATGGACTCATCAAGGGGGAGCTAAGACGAGAACACTTCCGATCACTTGCTCTCTATTTTTGTATCTTCTTTCTTTTACATGTTTTCTTAAAACAATGTGTTAGTTTCTTTCGCTCTTTTGTTTTGACATAAAAGGGGAGAAGAGAGTAAAACTCAATTCAAACTTTACAATTTTAGTTTTCCTTAAAATAATCTTATGTTTTGTCATCAACAAAAGGGAAGATTCTTAATAAAAATAAGCCGTAAAAGCGTTTATTTATATTTCACGATCTTCTAATGTTTTGTCGATAACAAACATAAAATCATTTTAAGGAAACAAATAATATCGTAAATGGTTTGAGCTAATAGTTTACTAACACACTTACGTTTTCACATAAAACACCAAACAAGTAATAGTGTTTTCATGATTTAGTAATACATATGTACAAAAACTAGTGTTTACATATTGGGTAGATATATACATAATTAGTATGCATTATAATGGGTAGAAGTTTAAGTATTTGACCCAATGACCAAATACATTGAATGTAGTTGGGTATAACCCAAAGTCCATGACCCATACCCATGGAGCATAACCCATAACCCATTGCATGACATCATGCATAAGTCATGAATGGGTATTATCCATGACCCATAGATTTAACCCATGACCAATGGACTAGATGCATTGCACCTACTTGATGCATTGTATCTACTTGGATACCCATGGTCCAAAGTCTAGGACCCATGACCCAAAACCCATGGGCAAAGAGGAGCGTCCCATGGTTCCCCCAGTTTACACTGGACGGATCTCTCAAGTAAGGGATCCGTGGAACAGTAGCTTATTTTCTTGTATAAATAGTAAGTCATTTCTTCATTTTATGTTGCCACTTCTACACATACTTTCTTCTAGTATCGTAAACCTTCTAACCTTAGATCCAAATGATCCCTCTATATAGTTTGTGTTTGTTTTTGTGTGATTCTCTAGGTTCCTCTTAAAGGCGAGATTACCACCTCTTGAAGTCGAGCAAGCTCAAGTCCATGAGTTACCATGCTTCGGCATCATCAAGACTACTGAGGTTCTCTTGATTGATAGTTCTTTATTCCTTTCTAGAAGTGTTGTGTCAATGGAATTAGTGAAGGATGCCGAAAGAGTCAAGACGAATGCATTAGTGAAAGGTGCTTAACGTACGTGTCAAAGGCATTAGTGAAGGATGCCAAAAGAGTCAACACGAAGGCATTAGTGAAAGGTGCCGAATGTCCGAGTCAAAGGCATTAGTGAAGGATGCCAAGGATGTAAAATCGATATTGTGTATCGATCTACAAATAGAGATAGGTTATATCCAAGGATATTGATATCCTTGATGATGTTGTAATAAGGAGTGGGTCTCCTTTGGGATAGCTGTTGTGTAGTGTTGGGTAGAAGTTCCTCCTTTGTAATGGAACTCGGTATCTAGCCTTGTACAAGATAAAGTGTAGGCAACGTTGTGATAGGTATGGTTATACCTTGTGGAAGAACCCGGTGTCTAGCCTTGTACCGGAAAAGAGTAGGCGATGTTGTGAAGGCTTCTCCACCATAAGGAGTTGTGTCATGTAGTGATTACGAACTCTCGAGTAGGTGACTCGGGAAGTGGAGTAAGGCAACGAAGGTGTCCTTGTAGCCGAACCACTATAAATACTTGTGTTATGGTTTTGTGTTTCTTACTCTTTACCTTTACATTACATACTTACATATCTATCTATCAACGTCCAACATACACATCTAAATAGATTGACATAAGTCGATCTAAATATTTTAAAATGAAGTTTTTAATCGGTAAAACTATTCAACCCCCCCCTTCTAGTTTTCTAAAGTAACAATTGGAGAAGGAAGGTTAAAAAGAACAGAAACCTTGGTTTTTGCGATCGTAAGGTCTGAATATCCCTATAACCTATTGATAGGAAGAACCGCAATGCAGAAAATGGGTATTGTTGTCTCCACTATACATGTCGTGGTTAAATTCCAAATGCCCTACGGTATTGGAACGGTATTTTCTAGCTATAGCACGAAGAAGCCTGCGGATGTAGGAAAAGGGTCGACAAAGTCCCAAGAGGTTCCAAGGATATTCTCATTGCCGATGTCAAGAGCGTATCGTAGTAAAAGATTTACATCCGAAACAGGCGGTGGTCATTGGAAAACAACTCTCTGCCACCGTTAAGGAAGAATTGGAGAAGTTACTTAGGGCTAACGCAGACATCTTTGCATGGACATACTCTGATATGACGGGGGTTCTAAGAACCCTCATCATAGATGGATAGCCCTTCGGCACCGAACACAAGCTTAATGAGTTCAAGCATATAGAGCCTATCAACCAGAAATGACGAAGCCTTGCACCAGACAGGAACGCAGCAACAAAGCCTGTCCGAAGGACTGTTATCCTCTACCAGAAATTGATTCAAAGGTGGAGTCCTTATTAGGGTTTCGACTAAAGTGTTATCTGGATGCTTAAAAAGGTTACAACCAGATACAAACGGCAGAAGAAGATGAGGAGAAAACAACCTTTTTCACAGGAAAAGGCGTGTATTGCTACAAAAAGATGCCATTCGATCTGAAAAATGCTTGTGCCACCTATCAAAGGCTAGTGGACAAAGCCTTCAGCAAGCAAATAGGAAGGAACCTTGAAGAATACATAGATGATATGGTCATCAAAAGCAGAACAGAGGAAGATCTACTCTCCAACATAAAAGAAACCTTCGATCAGCTTCTCGCCATCAATATGAGGTTAAACCCTAAGAAATTCTCCTTCGGTGTGGAGGAAGGGCAATTCTTGGGCATCTAATCACAAAAAAAGGCATCAAAGCCAACCCTTGGAAGGTCAAAGCCATTACAGACCTACATGCTCCTAAGTCTCTCAAGGATGTGCAAAGTTTGAATAAAAAGCTAGTGGCCGTCAGCAGATTCTTATCGAAGGGTGCAGCTAGGTCCTTACCATTCTTCAAGACACTTAAAGGCTGCACAGATAAAAATATGTTCCAATGGAGTGTGGATGCAGAAGCTGCCTTCCAAAATCTCAAGGATTTTATGGAAATTCTACCTACACTTCACGCCCTAATTAAAGGCGAAGTGCTTTTTATCATCGCAGCCTCCTTCTAAAGCATCAGTGCTATTTTGTTGGCAGAAAGAGAAAAGAAGCAAATCCCTATCTACTTAGTTCATGCTACAAGGCGCCTTCGAAGGTACTTCCAGGCTCATCCCATAACCGTGCTCACTGACAAGCCAATCAAGCAGATATTATCGAAACCATAGAAATATGGAAGGATTGCTAAATGGGCCATCGAGCCAGGAGAGAATGAAATCAAGTACAAGGGTAGGAACTCAGTCAAAGGGCAAATACTTGCAGATTTCTTAGCAGCGACACCTTTCGAGCCCAAGGAGGATAACAAAGTTGTTGACAAAAAGCCTGCGAAAGTAAATGAAAGGTGGAGTCCTTATTAGGGTTCTGATAGATTAGGAGTAGGGTTAATGTTAGTTAGGCCGGAAGGAAAGGAGTATACTTATGCACTCTGCTTCGAATTCGATGCTACCAACAATGAGGCGGAATAAGAAGCATTGCCAGCAAGCCTTCCACTGGATAATGACATGGAGGTAACTGGTGGCTAACCAGATTAAGGGCTCCAATGAAGCAAGACAACCTGTCATTAAGTAGTACTTAGATAAAGCCAAAGATATTTGCGAAGGATTTAATTCCTACAACATAGAGCATGTTTGAAGAAACCAAAACAAAAAGCCAGATGCACTTAGCAAGTCGACATCAATGGCATTCGCCCATTTAACTAAGGAAGGTCTGGTCGAAGTATTGGCAGAAAGGTCAATCATCCGAAAGGAGGTATCTGACGTAATACTGGAAGAAGAGTCAAGGTGGATGACACCAATCAGAGAATACTTGATAAGCGGCATCCTGCCAGAGGATCCAAAGCAAGCACGAAAGGTCCGGATCAAGGCACCACAATAAAAGATCATGGGGAACTATCTATACCGAATGTATTTCTTGTCTCCTTGGCTCCATTGTGTAGGACCTAGGCAAGCTTTGAACATAATAGAGGAGGTGCATGAAGGATCTTGCAGTCTCCACCCAGGACCTTGCTTTGTTGTTTCTAAGATAATGAAGATAGGGTACTATTGGCCTTTGATGCACAGGGGCGCAGTGCAAATAATTTAGAAGTACGAAGCCTGTCAGATCCATTCACGAGTACGAAGGCTACCCAAACAGGATATGACCTCCGTTACATCATCATGGCCTTTTAGCCAATGGGGGATAGACATTGTTGGCCCTCTACCGATAGCTCTAGGAGGGGTGAAGTTTCTTTTTGTAGCCATCGACTACATCACGAAATGGGTAGAATCCAAGCCTTTAGAATCAACCACGGGGAAGCATATGGAGAGGCTTGTGTGGGAACACATCATATGCCGGTTCGGAGTCCCTCACATCATCATATCAGATAATGGGAAGCAGTTCGCCGAAGGGGTATTTCTCGTGTTTTGCAGAGGTCTGAACATAAAGCAGTCCTTCACCTTCATCTACCATCCTCAGGGTAACGGGCAGGTGGAAGTCACAAACAGAGATGTAATCCAAGTCATAGAACGAAGGCTCGGTCACAACCACCATGGTTGGGTGGATGAGCTACCCCAAGTACTCTGGGCTCACAGGACGCATACAAAGTCAAGTCATAAGGAGATACCTTTTATCCTGACATATGGTGCTGAAGCTGTAATTCCGTCGGAAGTAAGTGTTGAAACGGAATGCGTCATAAACTTCGAAGCAACAGAAAATGAAGAAAGACTCCATAGCAACCTGGACTTACTTGAAGAAAGAAGGAAAATAGCCTCAATAAGGGAGGCTATTCACAAAAAAAAATATTGAAAAATATTACAACAGCAGGGTTCGACCTTCGACATTCAAGCCAGGAGAATACATCCTCCGACTCAACAGTGCAAGTAAAGTTGAGTATTAGGGAAAACTATGGCCTACATAGGAAGGGCCCTACATCGTAACGGAAGCATATGGCAACAGAGCCTACAAGCTAGAAACCCTTGACGGAGACGCTATTGACCGGACTTGT
The DNA here is from genome assembly GCA_022545495.1 of Chrysanthemum lavandulifolium. NCBI lineage: Eukaryota > Viridiplantae > Streptophyta > Magnoliopsida > Asterales > Asteraceae > Chrysanthemum > Chrysanthemum lavandulifolium. The sequence goes on from CM040240.1 coordinate 298,644,322, forward strand.
AATGGCACCACCCTTCGTAAGTTTTACATATAAAACTTACAATGTCTAAGGACATTTTTTACTTTGTTTTCAATCAATGTATTTGCATTCTTCTCACTTGGGGAAAGAAGCATTAATGGTAGGCATCTAGTGTTCATTGCTTAAAATGATGTAATCCTCCCTACCCACTAAATTATATAACACATTTTCCCTCAAATCTCTTGTTTCGTTCTAATACAACAAAGATTTGCCAGCCAAGTCGTTTTATAAGTTTCAATGTCGAAGGGATGTAACAAGACAAACAATACGTCTTGATCAAATGCATAACATCCATCTAAACTTCACATTAACTTTCCTAAGTGGTATTAAGGTATTCCAAGCCTTATGCTACCCAACGGATTAAGACGGAGTGGGTCACGACCATCTGTGAGCAATTAAATTATACGTTTGTGATATTCTTGGTGCAGAATTTACACACAATGAGGCTATGCATCTAGCATACGCCTTAGGTTGTAAAATAAGTTACGTGCAAATGAAACATATGAGAAGAATCAAACTTAAACAAAATATAGGCCCTAGAGGCCATTAGTAGATATTCATTAAAGACTAGTTTAACTAGTCTAGAGGCCGAAGCCTTAATGATCACCAAGCAAGCATTGTCTTAAGGTCGTAGCCTTCACCAAATACACAAAGTAAATTGTTTCATCAGGCATCAAGCCTGGAAAGGAACACAAGATAATTGTTTTAACAGGGTACATACCACCCTGGAGATCAAATAACTACCACATGGTAGCCTTCTTCAAACCTTTGAATGAGTAGGATCGGCGGATCTTGGAGATGGAACTTTAGTAGATGGTGTCTTCTTGGATGGAGAAATAGGCAGAACCTTCCTAGGGTTCTTCGACAATAGGTCCTCAATGGAGGCCGTAGGGTCCTTCGTAGCCTCAGCAAGGAAAGGGAACTCAACAGTGGACAAAGCATTGCCTGCTTTATCATATTCCTTCTCATAGGTTGACCTGTAATATGGAATACCTGCAAGTACCACTGGTTTACCTGTGGTTGCCACCTCCTCAATAGTAGTGCACTTACCATGGAAAATGGTTGCATTCACTAAGTTCCCAACCATTACACCTACATCATCGCTGTGATAAAGCTTCATAGCAATATAAGGGATAACCTTCATCACCAGATCTACTCTATCCTTCTTCAGCAGCTTGAGACGAAGATCCAAACCATCCACATGTTCCCTGAGCTTAATCTCCTGATCAACAAGCCTTGCCCTCTCTTCTTCGTGGCCTGCACACTTGATAGTTGGCACAGAAATTTGCTCCTTATAGCCAGTGACTTTAGTGCCTTTGAGAGTTATCCTGCTGCACTCAGCACGGCTTTCCGCTAGTTGACCTTCGAGCTTCTGAACATCTGCCCAGAGATCTTGGACCAGGGGGTTCATGTTGAAATCTTCTATAGTATCCTCACATTTTGCTTGCAGGTCTGCATACTGCTGGTCTCTTGCCTTCTCTCTGGAAAGCATGACATCCATTTCCTCTCTAGCAGTCTTCACAGTATGAAGAAGCTCCCTCGTCCGAGTATTGAGCTGATTATCCAGAATGGATTGTCTCACATAGCTCTTTTCGTGCAGGTCACATAGCTTCTCTAAGGACATGTTGTCCATCACCCCCTTCCAGCTAGGTGTGTTAGAATCGATGCTCTAGGTTGTTTTGACCTTATCTAGGATTATCAATAAAGCACAAATAACAATGAACAATATATATATATGCACAGCGGAATAATCAAACTATCAATGTTATTATTAAGGTTTATTCGTCATCATCATGTGTTCTACAAAACACATCCATAGCCCCAATCCTAGACGATCAACTCTAAGACGGTTACACAACAGGGATCAATGATCCTTGGGGCTAAACACTACAAGTCGACTATCTCCTAGTCTAGGCGTTTACATACTCACGCCCTAGACCTACACACACACACCTTTGTCTGATGTTTAATTTGTTTGACACACTCAAACCTAATTTCCTGTATCTTTTTATATAATAGAGATACTAGGGTTACTAATGACTACAAGGGACTAGATAATAAATACTTATTTGCCAAGTAGGTCCCTTGTCTTTCTTTGTCTTCAACAGTCCTTCATCTTTCATGTATTTTGTCTTATCAACTTAAATATAATTCCCAACAATCTTCCCCTAGTTGATAATGACAAAACCAAATCTGCACAAACAAATATGTCATGAAAGATAAACAAACTTCCCTTAAACATGCAATCACCAAGAATCTTCAAGTTCTGACTTCAAGTACTTCTTCCCCTTTTTGTCCTAATCCACTAGGAGAACCGCGAATATAAGCAACTTTGATCTTGACCATCACAAATCATCACCACACTTCCAATTCAGCCATCTAATGTCTCAAATTACCCACCATGAAGTTTTCCGCAACTAAAAATGAACTTAAGACACTAGATACTTAAACCAAAAGTAATAATAATGAATTACAAGAGTAAAAATCTTCCCCTCGAATGATGCATGTAGATGGTTAAACATTGAACAATAAGCTTCCCCCGAAACCCATGTGTTAACCATCGTCTTGATTTTTCAAATTTGTAAGCTCCTTGTAATGATCACTTGTGAAGAAAACCAAATATAACAAACTTGTTGAAGAAGTAGAATTACCCAAACGTAAGTCTTATGTCTTGTACAAACAACATGACTCCGAACGTATATCCATGTATGGGAGACCGCATAAACGACAATAATCATCGAGAACAATAACGTAACTCCTTCAAGTGTTTTGTCAATTCTTTGTCACAATAAGAATGCACAAAAATAAGAACACGCATCTAAGAAATCCACTTCACCTTCAAGTAAGTGATAAATAACCATCTTCGTAATCAATTAATTAATAAAAACCAAAAACGAGCCTTTTTAAAAATCTTTAAGAACAAATACCAAACTTCTTGTGTGTGAACCAAATCTCATGTGTGTGTCGCCAAAAATCTATAACAATTACCATGCACGACTTCCCCTCAAATCGAAACATTATCTGAGAACCAAAAATCTTGTATTGTCCGATATCGAGCGAAGCTAGCAGTAAAAATATCTTCTCGGACAAGCAGAAGGTTGGCCCTACTTGTACACATGAGTACCATTGAATTGAGAGTACTCGTACAACTTGTGTGTGCCAGCTTCAAATCCCACGTAAATACTAACTCACCATCATGAATAGACCAATCACATTATTATATTAGTACGAGGAGTGATAGTTGTGTCACCAGTCAGATAAGACCCATGTTAATTAACACCAATCATCATGATTACAAACTGATGCATGCAATTCTCCCATATACGAATGATCTTGAAGCCACCGTCCATTGTAGACCAATTAAATAAATCCATCGTTACTTAAAACTGACCGCTTAATTTTGTATACAAATATGGGATAATGCACATAGAATAACTAATTCAAAACAAATAAGAGTAAAGATAGCGTCACCATCCCATGATCATGAAGTACGAGCATCAAATGAGTAACTTTATAGTAGCAGTATGAATCCCATTTAACTAACAGTGAAAATTAATTACGAGCAGTATAAACTTGCAATACGAATACTTGTTACAGCCAAGAAACCGATATGCAAGCAGTAGTAACAAAGAAGCGAAGCAGTGGCACCCGTATCAAAGGCAGTGGTAATAAAACATGCTAGCAGAGGTTAGCTTCAAGCGTAGCAGTGGTAACAAGGAAAGTATCAGTGGTAACCATATCAAACTAGCAGTGAGGACTATCTATTGGCAGTGGAAACGCTCGAGTGGTAACGACTAGGTCTAGCAGTGGAAACCAAAATAGACTAGCAGTTGAAACGTAACTGATCACGAGGAGGAGTAACAATAACGAGTACCTTTTTGAGCACCATGAACGAGCAGCAGCATAACACGTTCCAAAAGCAAACATTTATCACCATGTCCTGCATGTGAGTCACCACTGTAGCATCTTAAAATTCGATTCTGAAAAACCCTTCTGCAGCCAACTTCGACGATGAATAACTTTTTACTGAGCACTCAAATCGACAATCCCTTCAGTCTAAAGTTAGATGGGTATATAGGGAACGTCCACCTAAAATTTCGTCATGATCCAACGGTTAACGAAAAAGTTATGATCGTTACAAAACAGTGCTGCAGAAACATATACAAAAATTTTCAGATTCGAATTTCTTCATCTTTTCGCCATTTTCTTCAAGAAACCTTGTAGATCCTAGATATCAAGAGCCACCCGCTCTGATACCACATGTTAGAATCGATGCTCTAGGTTGTTTAGACCTTATCTAGGATTATCAATAAAGTAAAAATAACAATGAGCAATATACATATGCACAGCGGGATAATCAAACTATCATTGTTATTATTAAGGTTTCTTTGTCATCATCATGTGTTCTACAAAACACATCCACAGCCCCAATCCTAGACGATCAACTCTAAGAAGGTTACACAACAGGGATCAATGATCCTTGGGGCTAAACACTACAAGTCGACTATCACCTGGTCTAGGCGTTTACATACTCACGCCCTAGACCTACACACACATACCTTTGTCTGATGTTTACATTGTTTGATAGACTCAAACCTAATTCCCTATATCTCTTTATATAATAGAGATACTAGGGTTATAAATGACTTCTGAGGACTAGATAATAAATACTTCTTTGCCAAGTAGGTCCCTTGTCTTTCTTTGTCTTCAACGATCCTTCATCTTTCATGTATTTTGTCTTATCAACTTAAATATAATTCCCAACAAGGTGGGGTCACACGCTCTACGTGCAAGTGACAGGATAGGGGGATGGAAGCTCCGTCATATCAGGAACACCTGCAACAACAATAAAATTATTAGACTAACACAATATGAAGAAATTTTTTTCACAACAAGAATGGAGATTTACCATGGATGTCTTCGCTGCTAGGCCCTTCGATGGCTGGAAAAATAACTGCCTTACCCTAGGCACTCTTTTGCTGGGTTGTTCTAGATGGAGGGGTTAGAAATATGAGTTTCCTCTTTGGGGCAGACTTTGTAGCTTTTGCACTAGTACCTTTTCTGCTTCGTACCCTATCAGCAATGCCGGAGGACCCTACGATTGCCACCTGGTCCTCTGAAGCAGGGTCATCTGAATCTGCAACATTCTCCACTAACTGATCTTCCACCTCCATGGGCTCTTTTTCCTTTGTAGGCGGGGCAGATGATACAGGCTCGATCCTTTGGGTATCCACATAATTGTTGTTCACTGAAACAGACAGAGAACCAACACCATAACTGACTTCCTTGGCTTCCTTAGGGATGAAGCTCGCCTCCTTGGCACCACCAGCCACAACAAAATTACGAAAAGCCATTTCTGCAAAACAAAGGAGAAAGATAAATATCAGCAAGATAAGTTCCTATATCTTAATTTATTTAGAAATTTACATACTTTCTCCACAACACATTATTTCAATATGTAACGGAGAACCCTCTCAACTTTCAGCAATGCCAGCCATGAACAATATTGGCTCTGGAAAAGTCTGGCAGTCAGCTGGATGGCGACACAGGCATTGATACAGGCGTCCTCCTCACGCGATAGGGAAGGGATCATTAAATCTCTTCTCATAAAAACAAAATTAAGGGTTCAACAACGCAGGGTATTGGGGAGGCACAATAGTATCTTGGATGTAAAAGAACTTCCCTTTTTCTCAACCAAAACCGGCACATCATGTTCACCCCTCTTGGCCAAAGTCAGCCAATCTCTTCCAGGGTATATATTTACAAACCCTTTAAGCACGGTCAATGATGGTTCAAACCCATAAGCTTTACACATGACAATGTAAGTTGTGAGCATGGCTAGGCCAAACGGATTAAACCTAGATATGTGTAACTCATAATATTGAAGGAGCTCTAGAAATAGGGGATGCAAGGGTATCCTTAAGATGGAGGTGGTGAATGCATGTGTGTACAAGCCTACATAATTTTTGGGAGCATCATAAATGCCTTGGCGTTTGCTGGGTAGCATGATCTTAAACTGTTTGGGAATTGGGTAATATGTGAGGAAAGCTTTGAGCTCTTCCTTTGTCAGGGTGCAACCTTGTTTACTTATGATGAATTTCGAATTGGCACCCATAATACATTTATTCAAAAAAAAAGTAACAAAAACGTAGCAATAGGAAGGAACACCTTACCTTTCTGGTCGAAAGCTTGCTCGGTAGACAGAGTTTTAGGTGTAATTGTTTGGGCGAGGGATAAAAAGTGATTTAGGGTTTTACTATTTGAAGTTTATATACCCTATCGCATCTTTAATCCTAGCCCTACACGCGTCTTTTGAGTCACCTAACTCCCGGATTTCAAACTCATTTTAAATTTTGAAATGATGTTTTAGATTACCGAGAAAAAGGGTGGTTTGGCTAAGTACCGTGCATTTAATGCGCACTCAATGTATATCTAACTTTTTTCCTTCGTTCAGTTTTGTGACAAAGGAGGGGTTTCGTATGTATTTTTGAGTCATAAGAAATATATCCTCGTTCGTACATATCACTTCCGACTGGGGGGCTTGATGACGTACCCTCCGATTAGGTCGAAGGACTCCCCTTCGACCTCAGTCGAATTTTCATAATGAAGGACCAATTCTATCTTCCTAAGTCATCGATTGGCGTAAAACCATTCATCATTGATATGGTTACCAGTTGGGAATTCGCCAATCGAAGGCCTAAGCCCTTCGGGGTCTATCCTTGGAAACACTAAGACAAAGGAGAGCATTGACTTGGTCTCCCCCACGTTCCACTATCTCCTTAGCTTCCCCGCCAAGACAGAGAGTGGGGATGAAGCCCTAGCGGTTACCACAAATCATGGGACGCCCCCATGATCTCCAAAACGTGTGCAAACACTCTACAAGCTTATTTCTCTATCTATAAATAGGTTGGACGAGTCATTTCATGGGTTTTTTCACTCAACACAGCATTTCACATTCTCTACATTACTTACAATACATATCATATACTTACGCGCATGCCGAGGTGGTTCGCAGGGTCCAACCCCTACGCAATCACTCAACGAAGTGTCTTGTATTTCTTATTGCAGATTGGCTACAATTTTGGCGCAAGCATAACACCCTCATACCCTTCGATCACCGTCAAAGGCTTGGTCGTACGATTTATTGTACAATCAATATTATTTTATGATCTACTGAATCCTAACCATGTCTTATCCTACCCATTTTGTTTTAATGTTCAATACTTCAAGTTTAGGCGAGGGAATTGAGCAATCATTGGTGTCTTGGCCATGGATTTCGTCATGTATTATTGGTTTTATCGCCTTCCCTGTAGCTTGCAAGTAAGGACTAAAAGAACAACTCAATCCAAGCCTACATATTTATTCACCCAATGTTGCCTTTAAGGATTGTCTTGACCTTAGCTCTAGTGGTGGTTATTTGTATAACCGCCAAGCCAATGATAGGATACATGCTATGAACTTGTTTATGCATGATCACCCCAAAAATGAAACAATTAGATTAGAGAGCGTATGAGTGTTTTTGTTTCCCATTTTGTGAGGTGTTCGGTTTTGATTTTTCTAGCATCGATTGTTTTTAAAATCATACCTTCCAAGCTAACTGGGAGTTATCTTTTAAATAATTATCCTAATAAGGTCTACTTGAGGCACGTAGAGTTTAAGTGGGATGATATTTGATAACATCAAATAGTCTTGATATTTTAGTATCAATTCACCCCCCCCCCAATAATGCCCATAATGGATGATGTTTTGTATGATTATATAATCGTATTACTTATTCTTTCATTTCGGGTATACATGAACTTGGGATGAAGAAATGCGGTTGGAAAGGAAACTCATGAAGATATACTTGAACTTGGTGGAGAGAGCATAGTTACGGCGTAGGTACTACGATTGACCTATGTCGTAACTCAAGATGTCACATGAAAACTAAATTCAACGTAGCCCAAGGTTACGGCGTAACTGCATCGACAAAGTTACGTCATAGATATACAAAGGCTTAGCGAGATCCCGTGATGATGAAGGTTATATCGTAACCTTAGCAATTGGAGTTCTTGCATGAAATACAAGAAAATGTTAACAGGAGTTTTGCGACGTAACACGCTTAAGGTTACACCATAAACATTATTAAATATTAAAATCGTCAAGTTATAAATGGGGTTACAGCGTATCCCTTTACATAAGGTTAAGCTGTAACTTAGTCGGGGCTATAAATACAAGCCCTATTCTACATAATTCATCATTCAGTTCACACCACAACAAAGGGGATGAATTAGTGCTCATCCAAGGACGAATTTCAGCAGTTCTAGATGACATTCAAAGGGAGAAATCATTCCGTTTCATTTATAGTTTTAGCATCACATCAAGTATTTGTATCTTATCGAATGTTTTCTATTCATTTGACATTCAACATTGTATTTTCTGCAATTATGAACATGAGAGGCTAAACACATTATGTGTTAGGCTAGTTATGAATTTATTTATACTTTGATCTATGTTCCCATTTATTTATCGCCTTATGTGGATATCTTTCTAGATTACCATTGATCCCGTGTATTGGTAGCTTTAAAACTAGTGTAGTACCTCATTTTCTAGTTAATATATGACCATTATAAAACTAGCCGATAGGTTGCTTGAGGTATGACCATTATCCTTGTGCGAGAACTTGACAATAGAACTACCTCTGATGAGTTAATTTGCTTAAAGAGTGGGGAACCTATGTGGACCAAGCGAGGGTTTAGTGTTAAAACCACTAAGATAGGTCTAGAAGATAGTTGGTGCGTAACGACTAAGACTACACTTTCGACACCCACAATCATTGGGGTTGGGGTCTATGATTATAGGTTAGGTTACAATGACCATTTGTGCCTAATGACTTAAGAACCACCACATAGAGCAAGAATAGACATTCACATAGGAATTAGATCATTACATGAATATATTAGTAACTAGGCTAGCGCATTCTTCTCCATTGATTAATTCCGTTTCATTTCGTTTATTAAAATAGTTGGTTTAATTATCCTACTCTTAAAAATATTTTGTGACACTTAAGACTTAAGTTATATTCCGTTCATAGCTCTTGGGACGACCTCAATTTTACCATTTCTAGATTACTCACGATGGTACACCAATATACTAGACCCTCTTTAGGCTTCAAAACAATGACTATCAAAACAAAGACTCACGAAACACCTATTCTTTAAACATGTGTTTTGAATCTCTTCATATGTGAATGAACACAACCCACACAAAACGACATATAATGACTCGTGAATCACAATCCGAATCAATAATATTAAAAAAATAATAATAAAAAAAAATGAGCCTAGTAGTAAAAATATTCCCCGATCTGAAATGAAAACCCAACTTCAAAAATTTCAATTAAACCATAAGTAATCAAAACAAAATATACCTTATCATCATCAACTAACTATTGGGCTCTAATAAATCCCCAATTTGATCATATTAAAAACCAAAAAAACTCATGAACAAAATTGTCTAAGGATGTAGGTAAAAAATTATGCGGGACAAACGCTTCTTGACGTTGTATTTAATAACATTTGTGCCATTACCATATAAATTAGATGAAAATGTTACAAAAATATATTGTCCTTCACTTAAAAAATAACTTGCTCTAGTTAATATATATAATCTTGCATGTAAGATATCTTTAAAATAGTATTAAATGCTCATACATGTAAATTATAAAAGTTTGGTGTAGTGAAGTTGATCCGCTAATTTACATATAGGTCTAAGAATGTATTTTAAATGGGGGACTCTGATATATAAATTAGCTATTTCAGATATCCCTTAAAAATAGTAAGTATGTAAGTTGTATCTTTTATCCCATATGTTATTCATGTGCAAGACATTTACAAATCTTTCTTAAAATGTTGTTGATAAGCACGAAACTAATTTAGACGGTTGAGATTGAATTTTTATATGACCCAACGGTTTAGAAAGTATCTCATGTCACTATTGTTTCTCGATATAAAGGACAAATTATTTGCTATAAAAGCCTACACCCCCACTCGTAACAGTACCTAACAGTACTTTCAAAGGGTTCAGAACGATCAATATGACAAAAGGCAGCTTCGGCACCTACTTTCATGTGTTTACATTTCTTTTTTCCTTCCTCTTGGCTGTGTCATCTGTCAGATCGGTATAAGTATAGTGCTATTATTACATTATTAATTAGTTCAATTATATATTCATCCGATTGACCCATCCATGCCTAAATATGATGACTGATTATATGTTGTTGTTTTTGTCAGGATGATTGCACTTACCAACTCACGGTGAAGACGGGGAGCGTCTCTAAAGATGCAACCACTGCCAAGATAAGTGTCATGCTAAAGATAATGATATACCGGGAGCGAAGCTTGTGTCGATCCCGACCTAAGGGCAATTGGGACAAAGGGTACCAACTATACCTATTTTGAACCAGGAACAGTTGATATCTTCGTTTCAAAAATTATCCTTGCATGGATAATAATGTATGTTACCTCACCTAACATCAGATGGAGCAGGAAATAAGCCTGACTGGTTCGTTGACTATGTCATTGTCCAAACTAATAACACAGCCAGTTCGGAGATCATTGCTGAGAAAAGGTTTCCGATCGAAAGTTGGTTTTCTACAGAAGAACCACCTCACAAACTCAGCCAGGACTTTGATCTATGCGGCAATTCTCTGCAACAGCCGCTAAATGCCATAATTTGAGTTGTTTGATCTGTGATGTTTGCAAATAAGCATGTTATAGTATTGCATGCATTACGTACAAACGTGTCTATCCATTGTGGTAGGCCATGATATGTATGTACAAATAAAATGTGTGTTCTATGTATTTTGCTTTTATAATAAAAAAAAAGTCTCGTCCTCTATATGGGAAGATAAGACTTTGAAGTTCGCAATATATGCAACAACTGGTTTTAAATAACTATTTCTGGCTTCCATTGGTGATGCATGGGCTTTGAATTTAGGGCAATCTGAAGAGTTGAAGTGCCATGATATTTGGGGAGTTTGCAGTCATCCTCAAAAGAGACTGCCTCACCAAAGACTCCACATATAATTAGCAAATCAGGAAAATGGATTAACAGGTTAATAGAAAATAGGTGACAAAAATAAGGAAAATAACAAAACAAACAAACTTGAAGATTGTTCTTAAGGGTGGGCATCGATCCAGTCAGTCCTAAAAAAATTAGGACCATGACCAAACCCAAACAATTAGTCGGTTTTGGTTCTTGTCCCAGGACCGACAAATACTACATGTAACTGAACTGAACTGGACCAAATATATTCGGTCCGGTCTCGGTCCTAGTCTCAGTCTTGGGCTTTTTTGAGCTTTGAATTTATTGAAATCTGAATTCAAAATTGCCATTTATTTTTCAAAACTAGCAGTGTGCTCTCTTCACTTCTAAGTCCAGCACCATCTCTTCTCAACTCAAGTCTCAACAATCAACATACAAATTATGAAGTTTACAGTTTATATTAAACACTACAGTGCAAAACAGTGCACTGCACTCTGCACCACCACCATCTTTCTCAACTTCAAACATGCAAATTGCTAAATACAATACCATCTCAACTCAAGTCTCAAGAATCCAGAGTTTCGACTAGTGAAAAATCAAAGACAATTAAACACATACAAGATTTGGCGATGTGATGACGACATGATTGAAGAACATGCACAAGATCACATGAAGCATATAGATGGGGAAAGTTACAACGCAAGAAAATGTAGAAACTGTTAAACTTACAGCTTAAGGTCAAAGCCATACTTACGTCAGATAGTTAACCAAGTAACACTCGAGTACAGGGGTCGTCCCATAAAATTTGGGCTACGTGCACAATTAAGAATAGGCCTTTTAAATGTGAAAGTCGAAATAACTATAAAGTTGCCAAACAATAATGTTATAATGCATTTTTTTTTCTGGTAATTTTGGTATCGAGCAAATGAAAAATTGCTAATCTAATTATAGCTAGATACATCTCTTTTCTTTTTATATGTGGCTTTCTTTTTATATATATGTGGCTGTTGACTGTAAATAATATGGTAGTTTTATAAAGTCAAATGCTTCATGTTTAATATCAAAATATAACATAGGTAAAAAAAATTAAGACATGTTTCAAATTGGAAATATAATCTCCATTTGTGATGGTGGTAATTGTAATAGAGATAAGGTGTCAAAATGATACATATTATAAATATAAAGGAAAAAATGTAACTTTCAAAAGTAATAGTAGCAAAGCATAAATCAAATTTGAAGGGCCCACCATATACAACATTTTTGGCTTTGTCTTCTTCGACAAATCGCAGATCCATTACCACCATTGTTGTCTAATTTAAGCTTCTTTTTCTTTTTTCATAAAATTCTTCTATATTTCTATTCTAAATCTTCTATTAACATAACCAAACATTCAAAAACGAGTGTATATTTACATTGAAGTTTTAGAAATTTTGATGCCCCTAAAAAATAGAGGCCCTGTGGGGTTGCACTTCCCGCACATGCCGAAATCCGGCCTTGACGAGTACGCAGCGGAATATGGGTCTAGTTTAAGCAACTAGGTTAATACAACAAAAAGATATAAAAGGGAACAAGAAAACTTACCCTCGTAGTCACCCGCAAGTTTTACCGAACAAATAAACCAAGTGTTTAAAACAAACACCTCTACGAGTTCACACACAAACACTTAATCACGAATACGCCCGATAAAGCTAGTCGTGAACGTTTACCCAAACAACACCTTGTAAACCTTGAACAATCACGAACCAAGAACACCTAGAACCCTTCTTTCTTTCATGTTCGAGCTGCGACAAGAATCGACCCAAGAACCAATCGCTTTCATTCTTTCATGACCCGATGTCGGATGAGACCTTGCGAGAACTTACGCTTCTTTGTCCGAGAACAAACAAAGCAGAAAACCAACTTCCTTGCTATCTTGATCAACCAGAGCTTAGCAAGAATAACACCAAACGAAACACAAAACAATCTTGGATTGATGAACACGCAAGTTTAGGGTTTCGAAGTAAACCAAACAAACCCTAATCGGATATTTAAGAAAAACCGATCGGGTCTTAAGGAATTTTGATGATAGATCGATTGTGTGTTTGCAGAGATTATGGGATAGATATGTGATGCAGGTTTTACAGACCAGGTTTTAATATTTATAAAGTCTCGTTATACCTATGGTCTACCCTAATGCATTAACAGGCGGTGTACCGGATCGTGTGTAGTGTAGTATTCGTAAAACCGAGGTCGACCCAAGAGCTATGTGTGTTGGATTATTACTAAGTCTAGGTGTCACACTATGTAATAAAGGTTTCGATAAGGAATTAATTATTTAACTACTAAAGCGGATAAAAGCAAATAAAGCGTAAAGGATAAATCAATAGAGGAGTGGTGCTAACCTAGTTAATCCTCCTAGCTAGTTATGTCTCGCTACTTACTTTCAATTACTTGGTGAGGTCAAAGTCGAGAGGGCAACATTTGGTCAATTTGCCCTAACCTATCGGCAAAGATGCTACCACGGAGAAGTCATGTGTCCCCTCATAAGTCACATTGTTCACGGTCCCTAAGCCAAGTCATTAAGTACCGCTACATGCTAGATTTATAATAGTGAGTGCGGGCATTAGCAACTTAAACACTCACCCGCAAATTCTTAAGTTCATCCAAGCGGTGGGTGGTCGGGTTGGTCGAATCGCACAAGTAGAAAGGGTCGTCGGTTGGTCATATCTTACCCTTCCCGTCTCGATCGGCTCACCTAAGGTCAGGTTGGTCATATCTCCTAGGCAATTGGCCTCACCGCCATTCAAAACTACCGAACCAAAGGTAGCTACCAATAAACTATGCATCATACACTTAAAATAATTGTACGAAAGTAATGTAAATGCAAACAAAACAATTAAGGAATCATAACTAGGCCTGCACCAAGAGGTGCTTAGCCGCTCATAATAACTATACAAATCAATTCAATATTCAAAGGTACAAAATACATGAATCGAAAGTAAAGAAAAGATAAAAGGCTAATGCTAATCGTAGAGGAGTGATTTCTCCCTTGGAGACAGCTCCGTATACTCCTCTGAATTGTACAAAGCCCCTTTTGTACTAAGCGTTAAATAAAGGTGAAGAGAAAAGTAGAATTAGGCGAGAACTTCCACGAAATTTGCTCTACAAAGAAAGAAGGCACACGAAAAGAGACACGCGTCAGATAAGCATCATGAACAAACTTTAATCCTGAAATCACACTACCGACATGCATAATTCTAAAAAGAAAAAAATAAAAAATAAAACAAACCTAACTCATTTTCAGTAGGAATCACGGTTGCATTTAGCATATGCAACAAGCCTTTTAAACCACTTGGTGTCCCAAGTGGACGAGTGAAAGTCTCGTGAGGGTTTCTGAGGAACACACCCACAAAGTTCATTTAAAATACTAATACAAGGTTATTGTGATTAAAATGAAAGAATATATTAAAAGCGAGAGGAAGGTTACGTCGTAACTCTTTAAGGAGTTCTGTAGTAACTATAAAACGACATAAAGCGCAAAGCCGGTGGTTCTGGCGTAACCATTGAGATAATGTCTGCCGTAATTGATAATACGTCTAGAATTCTGCGCAAAAGGTTGGTTACGGTAATCACATAGATAAGTTACGCCGTAACTCGGTCGATCGATAGCTATGCAGCAATTACTTCCTCGTTCCTCGCAAAATGGTTAAAAACACAAAACCCTACGAGAATGGATAATTGGGTTGTCTCCCAAAAGGGCACTTTTCTTTATTTATGAGTCTTTATGTTAGACTCAGAGCCGCGGGGCTTTATGGTGGTCTTTGGACTTCCCCGACTTCCTCCATGTCTTTCATCAAGTTACGCCTGACCCAACCGACATTTGTAGCAGCGCAGAGGTATTCTTTAGTTTCAATATTTCAAATTTTGCAAAATTTTTCCTCTGGTCCTAAATGGTACTTGGTGAACTCATATTTTTTGGCTATAATTGGAGGCGGTCTCTTAAACGGGATGCCAAGAAGTTTGCATCTTCTTTTCTCATGTACTTTATCATATGTGTTGGGAATAATCCGTTACCACGGATAGTTGTGGTTTACACTACTTGGATTAACACTAGCAGTGGAAACGTATTCCCACTGCCAGTACATTGTTACCACTGCTATCAGTTTATTATAAGGTTAACGCGTCTAGATAAGTATAGAATAGATCTTGTGTATATTCTATAATGTTAGCTTTATACTTATCTTGTAAAGGACTCCTTGTCGTATAAAAAGGAGGTCCTAGGTCATTGTCTTAGGTACTTGTTAATTTCATACGTATTACTCACAAAAGCTTCAAGGTGTAACTCTAGTGATAAGCTAAGATCACTCGTATTATTCATCAATAATATTGGAGCTTAAGTTTTGTGTTTAATCTGTGTTTACATACATTACATCATATAATTCATCTTCTAAGTATTACTAAGTAAATTTCGCGTGCTTAATAATAGCATAGAAAATATCATTGACACAAGGAGTGTGTCCAGATCCATCAAGTGGTATTAGAGTGAAGTTTCTGATATTTTGTTTTAGAAGATCCAAGGAATTAGCTTAACCTACTCACTCAATTCAATGGAGATGGAAAACAACCAATCAAAATCTTCTACACCAAGGCTACCTAAACTCAAACTAAATGAGTTTGAGATGTGGAGGATACTGATTGAGCAATACTTTATCATTCAGGACTATGCTCTATGGGAGATCATTCAAACGGTGATTCTTTCAAGCACAGTGACTAGTCTTGTGAAGGTTGGTGACACAGATGTTGTGAAAGTTTCGTGCTGAATCTAGTGTTGAAAAAGCTTGCAGGAAGAATGATCTTAAAGCTAGAAGTTTGTTGCTGATGACTCTTCCTAGAGATCAAATCATTGCATTTAGCAAGTACACAACTATTAAGGAACTGTTTGAAGAGATCTACCCAGAGTTTGGTGGTAATGATGCTACAAAGAAGACACAAAAGACATTATTGAAGCAAACCTATGAAAATTTCTCTGCTTCAAGCAATGACTCTCTTGATAGCATCTTCACCAAACTCTAGAAGATTGTTACTCAACTGACTGTGCTTGGCATTAAGGTAGAAAAGGAAGACCTCAATTTGAAGTTTCTAAGAAGTTTGCCTTCAAAGTTTCAAACCAATGTTACTGTCTGGGAAAACAAGTCAGACATAGAAATAATGAAGCTCAATGACCTTTACAACAACTTCAAACTTATTGAGCAAAGGTTAAAGAAGGCGGAAACTTGGCACAAGCTCTAGTAGCAGCATTGTTGTCAACCTCATTGCTGCGGTGATGATTTTGAAGATGACGGTGATGATGAAGTACCATTCTTTGGTTCTAAAGTTTCCACCGGTAATGTAAATGTTACCACCGCATGTTCAAAGAAGAAGGTTGCTAGTATTGGAGATCCTACCTTTTATGCTTTCATATCCACACAAGTTGATGGCTCTATCTTAACTCATGAAGACATAGAGCAAATTGATGAAGATGACTTGGAGGAGATGGATATAAAATGGCGGATAGCTCTTAGCATGAGGGCTATGAAATTCTACAAGAAAAGCGGTAAGCCTATTCACATCAATGGTGATGAAAGCGTAGGCTTTGATAAGAAGAAAGTGGAGTGCTTTAAGCGCCACAAGTTTGGACATTTTGCTAGAGAATCGTAAGACCAAATGCCAAGGACAACAGTCTACTTGGTACAAGCAAAGAAGGTACCAACCGTGGAAGAACCAAAGGCAATGTTGGCTATTGATGGTGTGAGCTATGATTGGAGTTTCATGGTGATGAACAAGAAGAAGAACATTCGATCTTTGCTCTTGTTGCTACCGAATTTGCTCTCATGGCTTTCTCGACTCACGAGGTACAAGACTTTGATAGTTGTTCTAAAATATGTAGGGGTGCTAAAGAAGTTGAAAGACTTAATGATTTATATTCTAATGAAAGACAAGAGTTATATCTTGCTAATTATCTTGTGTCTAATCTTAGGAGAGCTATGGCGATATTAGAAAAGCAAATAGAGAACTATCGGGCAAATGAGTCAAAATATAATGATGATATGATTCTTTTTAGAAGAGAGGTAGAACATACAACTGCTGTGAATGAAGCATACCAAAAAGAGCTTGAAAAACTTCAAAAGAAAAATGAAAATGTCAATTTAACTTTAGACACATGTTATCATCAATCTAAGTCAATTGATAAAATTTGGAATGCTCAAATATATAATAAAGCTAAGTCTGGTATGGGTTATAATACAGTGCCTCCACCATTATGAGGTGTTCCATCACCTCTAGGTATAGATTTAGCTCATACAGGCTTAGAAGACTTTAAGGATCTTGAAAGAGAATATGGTCCTTTAAAGGACACAATGGTGAAAAGTGAGAAAGAGCTTAAGCATGATAATGATGTTTTTGAGAGTGCTAGTGACTCATCTATTGTTGATGAAAATGTTAAAAAGAATATAGAGGCTTCTATCCCAAAAGTTGTTAATACTGTTTCAGAGGAACCTAGGAAACCAGTTAATAAACCTAGACCAACTCTAAGGTATGCTGAGATGTGTAGGAACAAGCCTACAGCTCCTAGGGGTAACCAGAGGAGTTGGAATCATATTAAATCTCAACAAATAGGTAGTGATTTTGTAATGTACAATAATGCATGCTATATCTATGGTTGTTTTGATCATTTACATGCTTATTGTGACTATCATGTTGGGAGAAGGGAAGTCCATGGGAGTAAAAGGGTGGAGACTAACAGGTTTCAATATGATGTACACCCTAATTCACATTACAAAATAGTCCCAAGAGCAGTTCAACTTAGAAGTGGCCTCAAAACTTTTGCCACTGCAAAAACTGTTAACATTGCTCACCCTAAGTCACATGTTAAAAGTGCAAACTCCAAAACAACTTTTGCAAAATCTGCACAAACAGGGAAAGGAACCTTTCAAGCTAAAAAGGATAATTATAACCAACAGTGGGTGCCTAAAGAAACCAAAGATTACCCTTTGCTCATTCAGAGGTTACCACTTCAAAGGTTTTGAACAAGAAAAGGGGAACATGGGCAATCTTGTGAAGGCCTCAAGACGTTGGGAATGGAAACCTAAAGGAAATACCTCTACAACCAATCCCAATGGTGTATCAATGACCTTTGATAGATTAAACTATATTGATACACGAGGCGCATCCAATTCAATCATGGCTTGGGTCCCCAAAAGAAACTAACTCTTTACTCTTATGTGCGAGAACATCCTAGGAAAAAGATCGGATCAACGATATATAGATAGTGGGTGTTCAAGGCACATGACCGCAACAAGTCCTATCTTTCGATTTTGAGCATTATGATGGACGATGTCGACTTTGGATGTGGAGTAAATGGAAAAGTTCTTTGGTAAAGGAGTTATAAAACTGTAATTTGGACTTTGAACACATGTACTATGTAAAAGAGCTTAAGTACAATCTTTTAGTGTGTCACAAATTTGTGTCAAGATGAACAATGTTCTTTTACCAAAGATATGTGCTTTGTTCTCTCTAAGGATTTTAAGATGCTGATGACGGTCGATTCTTCTTAAAATTCCTAGAAAAGGCAATCTCTATAGCTTTGATATGAACAACATTGTAGCTAAAGATGATTATACTTGCTTGCATGCAAAGGCCACGATGGATGAATCCATGTTATGGCATAGAAGACTTGGTCATGTTAACTTCAAAACCATTAACAAGATTGTCAAATATGGTTTGGTGAGAGGATTACCTCGAAAAGATTTGAAAATGATCAAACACATGTGCGGCTTGTCTTAAAGGCAAACAACACGAGCTTCTTGCAGTCAAAGTTGGTTAACTCTATTGCTCACCCACTTCAAATGTTACATATGGACTTAATTGGTCCTACATCGGTGAGCAACTTGAATCTCAAGAAATATTGTCTAGTGGTGATGATGATTTTAGCGAGTTTACATGGCTTTTCTTTCTTGGAACCAAGGATGAAACAACTGGCATCCTCAATATCTTTATCACGTATAGAAAACCAATATGATATGAAAGTTAAAATCATTAGGTGTGACAATGGAGCGTAATTCAAGAATAGAGTTATGGATGAGTTTTGCGAGAGATAAAGGTATTAAAAAGAATTTAGTGTGGCTAGAACTCCTCAACAAAATGGTGTTCTTGGAGGAGGAAGAACAACGATAGAGGTGCTAGAACCATGTTGGCCGACTCTAAATTGCCAATCACTTTTGGGCTGAAGCGATTAACACTGCATGTTATGTGCAAAATAGGGTTTTAGTGGTAAAGACAAAGAACAAGATACCTTATGAATTGTTTAGGGGTAGACCTCCTATCCTTGACTTCATGAGACCATTTGGGTGTCATGTATCTATTCTCAATACCATAGATTATCCGGGAAAGTTTGATGAAAAGGTCGATGAAGGGTATTTTGTTGGGTATTCCATGGTTAGTAAAGCTTTGAGTATTCAACTTAAGAACCCAAAAGATTGAAGAGAATCTGCATGTGGAATTCCTGGAAAACAAAGTCAATCTCAAAGGAACTGGTCCAGAAAGGCTGTTTGATCTTGATGCTCTAACCAATACTATGAATTATATACATGTCTCTACAGGAACATCTTCTTTTGATTTTGTAGGTTCAAAAGAGTTTCTTGATGATGATGAACCAAGCAAAGATCATGCAGATGATCAAGATGAATTCAGTCTACCTCTTTGGGACTATGCAGATAATGATGATATATCAAAAACTGGAGATGTTCATCCTTCTAGTGATTTAGGAAAGGAAGGAGATAGTAATTTGAATGCTGAAAATTCTAAAAGCAGTGGAAATTCAGATTCCACTGTTAGGCAAGATGTTTCCACTGCAACACCAGATGTGGAAACCACAACTCCAGTTACTGAGGAAGCTCAAGCCAATGATGTTGAAATCTCAAATATGCCAAGTGAGATTGCATGTAACACCCCAACCCGACAATGGTAGAAGTGTCACATTCTGGTGTCATATCAGAACATACAAATAAAATTTTACAAGCGAAAGCCTTAAAGAATAAAGTACCAAGTCATATAGACGAATGACTTACAAGGAAAAATACAAAATTCAATATGTCTAAAGTAAAATGAAATCTCCAAACAATAGCCCAACAAAATAAATCCAAATAATAAGGTATCTAGGGTTGGTCCACTCAAATAATCCAACTCTTAGCCCATCAAAGCCCATCTTCAAACCTAACACCGCCGCAGAAAAGAAATGCGGTGAGCTTAAAAGCCCAGTGAGCAGATATAACAAAACGAAAGCTAAATAAAAATCTAAAATGCGAAATGAAATAAAGAAAACGGATAACAAGGTCGCAAATAAATGAGAACAATGAGTCAATGAGGATCCTGCGAACACAATTATCTGAGATACCCAAACGAGGCAGATAACAAGGAGGACGAAGCAAAGCAAAGCATCGATGACATATAACAAGCACATACAAACTAGACATACAAGAACTGAAACATAAGCAAACATAGCAGGCGTAGCATCCACACACATATATGTCATACAATCAATTCAGGAATTCAGGAGACATACAAGCCAAACAAATGTCTACAGGAGAGCGGAAGCAATTAAATTAATAAATGAGCATGGCAATTCACACAAGTCAAAACCCTTAGTTGAAAACATAACCAAGATATCATAACGGTGGAAGTACTAACAAGATCAACACATGGCGATACACGTAATAAGTAGGAATACAATATAAAGATATAATTAAATAAATTAAAGACATAGCGGCAACTAAACAAATTAACAAGCCGACGTCACAAGTCGAACCAACTTCCCAATCAAACCGTAGCATAAACCGAAATGCACACATGGCGGTTCAACAACAAGCAGATAAGGATACCACGAATAGTCATAGTCCAAGAGATTAAATCGAACGAGGTACAAAAGATAAACAGATCAACAATCGATTGCACCCAAGCATGGTTGCCAGACAAATTAAAAAGGGGTCACATAACAGTAAGATAGCATATCATCAGATGACCACAGGTAAATCATATAATCACATATTCATCATATCATAACAGTGTAATCAGTAGTCATATAAAACATGAATATCATAATCAATCCAATGACATATAATAACCCGGTACGTGAATGGACCATAGTCTGAAGTAACGGAATGAAAGTGTGACAGATCAATGTAATGGAGTATCTATATCTTGGTAAAAGTGAATCATATAAGGGTATAGATTAATGAACAAATGTCTGATTATGGTGCGTTGGGGAATACGGAAGGTACAATATAGGTTTATCAAAAGTGTAAGGGTTATCGTAAATCTATCCCGAGCCAACAAAACAAACCATATCAATAGTGGCAATAGCGACCAAGTAACCAATAGTAACCATTGTATTCGGAGGGTGACCTCGGAATACCAAACCAATATGAGGGAGACCTCGGTAACCGATGGAGTAGCTAGCTCCCAAAATGTGAGGGTGTATTGCACACACGCACCGCATCACCAAAACAAATCATATCATATCAAATACAAATCAAAACAAATCTAGGATGCATCCATACGCCCGCAACACAATAGTGGCCATACAATATATCCGAGCGGCATAATCAATACAAAATGGGGACGGTGTGGAACATCACTCATCCACACTGGAGTCATGCCATTGGTGCATCAATGACACGGACATGGAACCCCCATGCCTAGTTAATGGCTCGGGTATCAATCTGAAGGGTCAAACAAGGTTCAAAGTGTAGCAATATATAGGTCTTCACAAATCAAGGTTCAATATCAATGGTTCACAATTCCGAGATTCATAGCAATAATTCAATATCAAGGTCCAATATCAATGTTTCAATAACAAAGTTTCAATAGCACACATATAATAGCACATGTCAATAGCAAAAGTTCAATAGCAAAGGGTTCAATAACGAAAGGATCAATAGCAATGGTTCAATATCAAGGGGTCAGCAGTAAGCAAAGGTTCAATATCAGAGGATCAATAGCAATGAAAGCATAGCAATGAATATCATAAGCGAAACAAAGTCGAAGGACCAGAAAGTCATGAGAGATCCCTACTGAAAAGGGATAGAATATCTGTACCTCAATCGACGCAAGCAAAATAGGAAAGTAAGGTCACACGATGAATCAATCCCGCCGTCCGGAACCTATATGAATTTGATAACGCTTATTAAGATCGGATTACTCATTTTAGACGGCTTTCCATTTTTAGCAGGTTTTCACTTTTAATAACTTTTTATTTTAGGTAACTATATTAGAAAAGAAATCTTTTCGAAACCTTAATTAGTTTTTGATTACCCATTTCATACGCATCCAATTTTCTAACCAAAGTATACTACCCAGTTCGACATAAAATAAATAAGAAACGTGTACATGTTGGGTGGTTGGGTGTCGAACATATTCAAGATAAATGGTTCCATATGGGTCGAATATTAACTGCTCCATTTGCTACTTTATGTAAATACATGCATGATCTTTATGTGTAGCCTCTTAACACACGTGAGGTTTTATTACTTATGCATGCATGATCCTTTGATGAGACATGCCTATATATGGTCAAATGAATGCATGCTACACAGATTCAAAAGAAAAGTGGGTCTATACAACCAAGAGTAAATCAAGACTTCTTTTTCCATTTATTGTCGTCGACACAATTTAAAATCAAGGTGCACGTATATATTTTCCTCATTTTTGGCTCGACACAAAGAAATAGGTGAAACATGGATGTGGTCGTACAAAGCGAGGTCGAAAAGGATTCGAGACAAACATGATATATATTTTTTTATCACGATGGTATCATTTTATTAGTCGTAAAACAAATCCATTTGAAGCCTATTAAATCAGCCAATAACAAGTTTTTCGTATAGGATGTCATGAGTACTAGCGATATATATAGCTCAAGAATTACCTTCGGGCTAAACGAGTATGATCGAAACCAAAGCCAAGAACAGGAACATAACACGAGTAAGACCTCTCAACTCGAACACAAGATTCAACCATCCATGATCGAACCCACAACCAAGCGTACAAGAGACGAACCAAGACCTCCAATCATGAACCATCCGACGTGAATACTAGGCTGTTGGTTTTGAATGATGTAAAAGAATTGATAGGAATGTCATACTGTTTCATGGACAAAACGTGTAAAGTGAGGTAATAGGGAATGTTGCGTTTTATTTTGGAAATGGTAAGGAGAGCAAATTATAAGTGATATTCGGTTTTGCATGTGAGTGGAATAAGTAGCTGGGTGCCGAAAATGTGGTGAGCAAATCAAGGAAAGAAATATTTTAATTTTTCAAAATGATTTGAGCTCATCTCTTCTTATCACAAATTTATTTCCCAAGTATAGAAATCGTTTAATATGTATTAATGGGAACAGCAATTGGTGCGTGAGTTTAGGCCAAATTAGGGGGACAATTTTAATGATTTCCATTTAACAAGTGTATGATGAATTTAGACTTCTTTGAGTACAAGTGCATTTGTTACATAATTTAATATGGTTTGGTACTTTAAAAAGTCATTTAGATGTGTAATATTTACTTTGTAGACATAAGTGTAAGTCGGTTATTATTATCTTTCATAAGTTAGTTACGTACGAGTTAGGTTAGAACCGAATTCAAATGAGCTCGAAGTATTGAGCATATTTTACGTATTCAATAAATATTAAATCTGAGGGCATAATAGTCTTTTTACACGTTTACGATTTTTAGGGTTTTACAACTCTTCCCCTCTAAAAGAAAATTTTCGTCCTCGAAAATTGAAGTCGCAAGGGTACACAGTGATGTACGAGTTTAAGGCAGTCTTAGCAATCCATAGTTTCGCACAGATCATAACGATTCCGGTTCCAAAGCGTATAAAACTTATACATAACAGATGTCGATGCGAATCTCGTAAAGAGGTACAAAATTCTAAACGAACATGAGGAGTGCCAAATAACGGATATAGGTCATATTCCATTCACGTACCAACCCCAGGCATTTCCCAAGATGTCATATGATTCCAATAAGTTCAAATTATATGATCTCGGTATTATCACGTTGATCAGGCGTCATAATACTTGCATCACATAACAAGCCCTTATTGTCACCATATTCTGTCCCGGGTCATGACAAACCACATAGCCAATATCACACAAAACATATCACATACAAATAACAAGTAACATACCAAGGTAGACCAGATTCACATAAATGCAGCATATAATACCTCACACCAACTTACCATACCACAAAAGAAAAGAAGGCCACCAATGCACAAAACGGTCCCACATGACTCATTATTGTGTAACCAAAAGAAAAGCTGAGATATACCAGAATGCTAAACGATAAAACTTCACGATTCAAACCGAGTTCTGAATGAATTAAAGAAAAGTAATGCCGATCAAAATCACGTAGCAAGATATCAAACCGCCTCAAAACGCGTGACAAACGAATCAGAGTAACACAAGTCGCGCCCAAATCACATGAAGTAGATGAACCTTCTCAGACACCGGTTGAACCTTGTCTGTCTTTTACGCCTTTGGTTGATCTGCCTAGCTCCCTCCAACAGCATCCTAATGTCTCCAGCAGCATCCTGATGTCTCCAGCAGCATGGCAGTCGGGTGCGGCTTCTGCTTCACAAACCTCTCCAGCTTAGGGACTGTTGCAGCAACGCAGGGTCGGCACCATCATCTTCTGCTCCACGTGTAGTCTCTATCTAACGATCGACAAACGGATGTGCGAAGACAAATTAACAAAATTCGATGCGAAAAGTGGAAGGTCAAATCAGTGAAGACAAACAAATATCAAGGTCAAATCTGAATGACAATCAAACGAATCGGAGAAGTTCAGAACAGACGGAAACCTAGTGTCTACCCAAGTCCTCACAGGTCAATCCTAAGGTCAACAAGACGAAACCTTATCTCTGATACCATAATTGTAACACCCCAACCCGACAAGGGTAGAAGTGTCACATTACGGTGTCATATCGTATACAAATAAAATTTTACAAGCGAAAGCCTTAAAGAATAAAGTACCAAGTCATATAGACGAATGACTTACAAGGAAAAATACAAAATTCAATATGTCTAAAGTAAAATGAAATCTCCAAACAATAGCCCAACAAAATAAATCCAAATAATAAGGTATCTAGGGTTGGTCCACTCAAATAATCCAACTCTTAGCCCATCAAAGCCCATCTTCAAACCTAACACCGCCGCAGAAAAGAAATGCTGGTGAGCTTAAAAAGCCCAGTGAGCAGATATAACAAAACGAAAGCTAAATAAAATCTAAAATGCGAAATGAAATAAAGAAAGCGGATAACAAGGTCGCGTGAAATGAGAACAATGAGTCAATGAGGATCCCGCAGAACACAATTATCTGAGATACCCAAACGAGCAGATAACAAGGAGGACGAAGCAAAGCAAAGCATCGATGACATATAACAAGCACATACAAACCAGACATACAAGAACTGAAACATAAGCAAACATAGCAGGCGTAGCATCCACACACATATATGTCATACAATCAATTCAGGAATTCAGGAGACATACAAGCCAAACAAATGTCTACAGGAGAGCGGAAGCAATTAAATTAATAAATGAGCATGGCAATTCACACAAGTCAAAACCCTTAGTTGAAAACATAACCAGTATCATAACAGTGGAAGTACTAACAGCAGTCAACACATGGCAGTCACACGTAATAAGTAGGAATACAATATAAAGATATAATTAAATAAATTAAAGACATAGCAGGGCAACTAAACAAATTAACAAGCCAGACGTCACAAGCTGAACCAACTTCCCAATCAAACCGTAGCATAAACCGAAATGCACACATGGCAGTTCAACAACAAGCAGATAAGGATACCACGAATAGTCATAGTCCAAGAGATTAAATCGAACGAGGTACAAAAGATAAACAGATCAACAATCGATTGCACCCAAGCATGGTTGCCAGACAAATTAAAAAGGGGTCACATAACAGTAAGATAGCATATCATCAGATGACCACAGGTAAATCATATAATCACATATTCATCATATCATAACATGTAATCGTGAGTCATATAAAACATGAATATCATAATCAATCCAATGACATATAATAACCCGATGCGTGAATGGAACCATAGTCCAAGTAACGGAATGAAAGTGTGACGAGATCAATGTAATGGAGTATCTATATCTTGGTAAAAGTGAATCATATAAGGGTATAGATTAATGAACAAGTGTCTGATTATGGTGCGTTGGGGAATACGGAAGGTACAATATAGGTTTATCAAAAGTGTAAGGGTTATCAAAATCTATCCCGAGCCAACAAAACAAACCATATCAATAGTGGCAATAGCGACCAAGTAACCAATAGTAACCATTGTATTCGGAGGGTGACCTCGAATACCAAACCAATATGAGGAGACCTCGGTAACCGATGGAGTAGCTAGCTCCCAAAATGTGAGGGTGTATTGCACACGCACCGCATCACCAAACAAATCATATCGCCCCAACACAATAGTGGCCATACAATATATCCGAAGCGCATAATCAATACAAAATGGGGACGGTGTGGAACATCACTCATCCACACTGAGTCATGCCATTGGTGCATCAATGACACGGACATGGAACCCCATGCCTAGTTAATGGCTCGGTATCAATCGAAGGTCAAACAAGGTTCAAAGTGTAGCAATATATAGGTCTTCACAAATCAAGGTTCAATATCAATGGTTCACAATTCGTAGATTCATAGCAATAATTCAATATCAAGGTCCAATATCAATGTTTCAATAACAAAGTTTCAATAGCACATATAATAGCACATGTCAATAGCAAAAGTTCAATAGCAAAGGGTTCAATAACGAAAGGATCAATAGCAATGGTTCAATATCAAGGGTCGTGATAGCAAAGGTTCAATATCGGAGGATCAATAGCAATGAAAGCATAGCAATGAATATCATAAGCGAAACAAAGTCGAAGGACCGAGAAAGTCATGAGAGATCCCTACTCGAAAAGGGATAGAATATCTGTACCTCAATCGACGCAAGCAAAATAGGAAAGTAAGGTCACACGATGAATCAATCCATACCGTCCGAACCTATATGAATTTGATAACGCTTATTAAGATCGGATTACTCATTTTAGACGGCTTTCCATTTTAGCGAGTTTTCACTTTTAATAACTTTTATTTTAGGTAACTATATTAGAAAAGAAATCTTTCGAAACCTTAATTAGTTTTGATTACCCATTTCATACGCATCCAATTTTCTAACCAAAGTATACTACCGATTCGACATAAAATAAATAAGAAACGTGTACATGTTGGGTGGTTGGGTGTCGAACATATTCAAGATAAATGGTTCCATATGGGTCGAATATTAACCGCTCCATTTGCTACTTTATGTAAATACATGCATGATCTTTATGTAGCCTCTTAACACGTGAGGTTTTATTACTTATGCATGCATGATCCTTTGATGAGACATGCCTATATATGGTCAAATGAATGCATGCTACAGATTCAAAAGAAAAGTGGGTCTATACAACCAAGAGTAAATCAAGACTTCTTTTTCCATTTATTGTCGTCGACACAATTTAAAATCAAGGTGCGTATATATTTTCCTCATTTTTGGCTCGACACAAAGAAATAGGTGAAACATGGATGTGGTCGTACAAAGCGAGGTCGAAAAGGATTCGAGACAAACATGATATATATTTTTTTATCACGATGGTATCATTTTATTAGTCGTAAAACAAATCCATTTGAAGCCTATTAAATCAGCCAATAACAAGTTTTTCGTATAGGATGTCATGAGTACTAGCGATATATATAGCTCAAGAATTACCTTCGGGCTAAACGAGTATGATCGAAACCAAAGCCAAGAACAGGAACATAACACGAGTAAGACCTCTCAACTCGAACACAAGATTCAACCATCCATGATCGAACCCACAACCAAGCGTACAAGAGACGAACCAAGACCTCCAATCATGAACCATCCGACGTGAATACTCGCACTCGACACTCAAATAACTAGGCTGTTGGTTTTGAATGATGTAAAAGAATTGATAGGAATGTCATACTGTTTCATGGACAAAACGTGTAAAGTGAGGTAATAGGGAATGTTGCGTTTTATTTTGGAAATGGTAAGGAGAGCAAATTATAAGTGATATTCGGTTTTGCATGTGAGTGGAATAAGTAGCTGGGTGCCGAAAATGTGGTGAGCAAATCAAGGAAAGAAATATTTTAATTTTTCAAAATGATTTGAGCTCATCTCTTCTTATCACAAATTTATTTCCCAAGTATAGAAATCGTTTAATATGTATTAATGGGAACAGCAATTGGTGCGTGAGTTTAGGCCAAATTACGGGGACAATTTTAATGATTTCCATTTAACAAGTGTATGATGAATTTAGACTTCTTTGAGTACAAGTGCATTTGTTACGTAATTTAATATGGTTTGGTACTTTAAAAAGTCATTTAGATGTGTAATATTTACTTTGTAGACATAAGTGTAAGTCGGTTATTATAATCTTTCATAAGTTAGTTACGTACAAGTTAGGTTAGAACCGAATTCAAATGAGCTCGAAGTATTGAGCATATTTTACGTATTCAATAAATATTAAATCTGAGGGCATAATAGTCTTTTTACACGTTTACGATTTTTAGGGTTTTACATTGCAGTTCCTCACACTCCTCGCACTTCTATTCATATATCACATCCTCTTGAAAATATGATTGGGGATGTCTATTCACCTATGAAGACTAGAAGACAAACTAAGCTGCCTGATGTCCATGGATTCATTAGTAAAATATATGAATCTAAGATTCATGAAGGCAATAATGAATGTCTTTTTATGCTTTTTCTGTCACAAATGGAGCCAAAGAATGTTTACAAGGCACTTGAAGATGAAAGTTGGGTGGAAGCAAAACAAGAAGAATTGCTCCAATTTAAGCTTCAAAAGGTTTGGGTGCTTTGTGATTTGCGTTCTGGCAATAAGGTAATAGGTACTAATTGGGTGTTAAGAAATAAGAAGGATGAAAGAGGAATTGTTATCAGAAACAAAGCTAGGCTTGTGGCTCAAGGATACACTCAAGAGGAGGGTATAGACAATGAAGAAGTGTTTGCCCCAGTTGTACGAATTGAAGCAATCAGGCTATTCTTAGCTCATGCATCCTTTATGTGCTTTAAAGTCTATCAAATGGATGTAAAGAGTGCTTTTCTATATGGGCAAATTGATGAGGAGGTTTATGTCTCACAACCTCCAGGCTTTGAAGACCCTAAATATCCTAACAAAGTCTACAGGGTAGTTAAAGCTTTGTATGGTTTGCATCAGGCACCAAGGAAATGGTATGAAACCTTAACTACTTATCTTCTTACTAATGGGTTTCATAGAGGCAGAGTGGATCAAACTTTGTTCAACAAGAAAGAAAAGAATGATATCTTGCTTGTTCAAGTGTATGTTGATGATATCATTTTGGATCTACCAAGATGTAGATGTGCAAAGAATTTGAGAAACTAATGAAAGAAGAATTTAAAATGAGTTCTATGGGTGAACTCACATTCTTCTTAGGACTTCAAGTACTACAGAGGCCAGATGGTATTTTCATTAATCAAGACAAATATGTGGCTGAGATACTTAGGAAGTTTAAGTTCACTGATGCAAAGTCATCCAGCACCCCTGCAGACAAGACTACACATCTACTTTTGAAGGAAAATAGTGGTGAAGATGTTGATGTGCACATGTACAGGTCTATGATTGGCTCTTTGATGTATCTTACATCTTCTAGACCAGATATCATGTTTGCAGTGTGTGCTTGTGCAAGGTTTCAAGTTACTCCCAAGTTCTCTCATTTGATCTTGTGAAGAAGATTTTCGATATCTTAAAGCATTTGCTACTGGGATTGTGGTACTCGGAGATTCTCCTCTAGATCCGCTACTTATTCGGATAGTGACTATGCTGGAGCTAGTTTGGATAGAAAATCTACAACAGGTGGATGCCAATTTCTTGGCAACAGATTAGTGTCATGGCAGTGCAAGAAGCAAACTATGGTGGCAAATTCTTCAACTGAGGCAGAGTATGTGGTTGCTGTTAGTTGTTGTACTCAAGTTATATGGCTTCAGAATCAACTTTTGGACTATGGGTACAATTTCATGAATACCATCATTCATATTGACAATAGCAGTACCATTTCAAACTCATTTTAAATTTTGAAATGATGTTTTAGATTACCGAGAAAAAGGGTGGTTTGGCTAAGTACCGTGGATTTAATGCGCACTCAATGTATATCTAACTTTTTTCCTTCGTTCAGTTTTGTGACAAAGGAGGGGTTTCGTATGTATTTTTGAGTCATAAGAAATATATCCTCGTTCGTACATATCACTTCCGACTGGGGGGCTTGCTGACGTACCCTCCGATTAGGTCGAAGGACTCCCCTTCGACCTCAGTCGAATTTTCATAATGAAGGACCAATTCTATCTTCCTAAGTCATCGATTGGCGTAAAACCATTCATCATTGATATGGTTACCAGTTGGGAATTCGCCAATCGAAGGCCTAAGCCCTTCGGAAACACTAAGACAAAGGAGAGCATTGACTTGGTCTCCCCCACGTTCCACTATCTCCTTAGCTTCCCCGCCAAGACAGAGAGTGGGGATGAAGCCCTAGCGGTTACCACAAATCATGGGACGCCCCCATGATCTCCAAAACGTGTGCAAACACTCTACAAGCTTATTTCTCTATCTATAAATAGGTTGGACGAGTCATTTCATGGGTTTGTTCACTCAACACAGCATTTCACAATCTCTACACTACTTACAATACATATCATATACTTACGCGCATGCCGAGGTGGTTCGCAGGGTCCAACCCCTACGCAATCACTCAACGAAGTGTCTTGTATTTCTTATTGCAGATTGGCTACAAGTTTGGCGCAAGCATAACACCCCTCATACCCTTCGATCACCGTCAAAGGCTTGGTCATACGATTTATTGTACAATCAATATTATTTTATGATCTACGAATCCTAACCATGTCTTATCCTACCCATTTTGTTTTTAATGTTCAATACTTCAAGTTTAGGCGAGGGAATTGAGCAATCATTGGTGTCTTGGCCTTGGATTTCGTCATGTATTATTGGTTTTGTCGCCTTCCCTGTAGCTTGCAAGTAAGGACTAAAAGAACAACTCAATCCAAGCCTACATATTTATTCACCCAATGTTGCCTTTAAGGATTGTCTTGACCTTAGCTCTAGTGGTGGTTATTTGTATAACCGCCAAGCCAATGATAGGATACATGCTATGAACTTGTTTATGCATGATCACCCCAAAAATGAAACAATTAGATTAGAGAGCGTATGAGTGTTTTTGTTTCCCATTTTGTGAGGTGTTCGGTTTTGATTTTTCTAGCATCGATTGTTTTTAAAATCATACCTTCCAAGCTAACTTGGGAGTTATCTTTTAAATAATTATCCTAATAAGGTCTACTTGAGGGCACGTAGAGTTTAAGTGGGATGATATTTGATAACATCAAATAGTCTTGATATTTTAGTGTCAATTCACCCCCCAATAATGCCCATAATGGATGATGTTTTGTATGATTATATAATCGTATTACTTATTCTTTCATTTTAGGGTATACATGAACTT
The DNA here is from genome assembly GCA_022545495.1 of Chrysanthemum lavandulifolium. NCBI lineage: Eukaryota > Viridiplantae > Streptophyta > Magnoliopsida > Asterales > Asteraceae > Chrysanthemum > Chrysanthemum lavandulifolium. The sequence goes on from CM040240.1 coordinate 298,676,019, forward strand.
TGGGATGAAGAAATGCGGATTTGGAAAGGAAACTCATGAAGATATACTTGAACTTGGTGGAGAGAGCATAGTTACGGCGTAGGTACTACGATTGACCTATGTCGTAACTCAAGATGTCACATGAAAACTAAATTCAACGTAGCCCAAGGTTACGGCGTAACTCCATCGACAAAGTTACGTCATAGATATACAAAGGCTTAGCCAGATCCTGTGATGATGAAGGTTATATCGTAACCTTAGCAATTGGGTTACTGCATAGAAATACAAGAAAATGTTAACGGGAGTTTTGCGACGTAACCTGTGCTTAAGGTTACACCATAAACATTATTAAATATTAAAATCGTCAAGTTATAAATGGGGTTACAGCGTATCCCTTTACTTAAGGTTAAGCTGTAACTTAGTCGGGGCTATAAATACAAGCCCTATTCTACATAATTCATCATTCAGTTCACACCACAACAAAGGGGATGAATTAGTGCTCATCCAAGGACAATTTCGTGATTCTAGATGACATTCAAAGGAGAAATCATTCCGTTTCATTTATAGTTTTAGCATCACATCAAGTATTTGTATCTAATCGAATGTTTTCTATTCATTTGACATTCAACATTGTATTTTCTGCAATTATGAACATGAGAGGCTAAACACATTATGTGTTAGGCTAGTTATGAATTTATTTATACTTTGATCTATGTTCCCATTTATTTATCGCCTTATGTGGATATCTTTCTAGATTACCATTGATCCCCGTGTATTGGTAGCTTTAAAACTAGTGTAGTACCTCATTTTCTAGTTAATATATGACCATTATAAAACTAGCCGATAGGTTGCTTGAGGTATGACCATTATCCTTGTGCAGAACTTGACAATAGAACTACCTACAGTAGTTAATTTGCTTAAAGAGTGGGGGAACCCTATGTGGACCAAGCGAGGGTTTAGTGTTAAAACCACTAAGATAGGTCTAGAAGATAGTTGGTGCGTAACGACTAAGACTACACTTTCGGCACCCACAACCATTGGGGTTGGGGTCTATGATTATAGGTTAGGTTACAATGACCATTTGTGCCTAATGACTTAAGAACCACCACATAGAGCAAGAATAGACATTCACATAGGAATTAGATCATTACATGAATATATTAGTAACTAGGCTAGCGCATTCTTCTCCCACTGATTAATTCCATTTCATTTTCGTTTATTAAAATAGTTGGTTTAATTATCCTACTCTTAAAAAATATTTTGTGACACTTAAGACTTAAGTTATATTCCGTTCATAGCTCTTGGGACGACCTCAATTTTACCATTTCTAGATTACTCACGACAGGGTACACCAATATACTAGACCCCTCTTTAGGCTTCAAAACAATGACTATCAAAACAAAGACTCCTGAAACACCTATTCTTTAAACATGTGTTTTGAATCTCTTCATATGTGAATGAACACAACCCACACACAAAACGACATATAATGACTCGTGAATCACAATCCGGAATCAATAATATTAAAAAAAATAATAATAAAAAAATGAGCCTAGTAGTAAAAATATTCCCCGATCTGAAATGAAAACCCAACTTCAAAAATTTCAATTAAACCATAAGTAATCAAAACAAAATATACCTTATCATCATCAACTAACTATTGGGCTCTAATAAATCCCCAATTTGATCATATTAAAAACCAAAAAAACTCATGAACAAAATTGTCTAAGGATGTAGGTAAAAAATTATGCAGGACAAACGCTTCTTGACGTTGTATTTAATAACATTTGTACTTCGTACCATATAAATTAGATGAAAATGTTACAAAAAATATATTGTCCTTCACTTAAAAAATAACTTGCTCTAGTTAATATATATAATCTTGCATGTAAAATATCTTTAAAATAGTATTAAATGCTCATACATGTAAATTATAAAAGTTTGGTGTAGTGAAGTTGATCCGCTAATTTACATATAGGTCTAAGAATGTATTTTAAATGGGGGACTCTGATATATAAATTAGCTATTTCAGATATCCCTTAAAAATAGTAAGTATGTAAGTTGTATCTTTTTTATCCCATATGTTATTCATGTGCAAGACATTTACAAATCTTTCTTAAAATGTTGTTGATAAGCACGAAACTAATTTAGACGGTTGAGATTGAATTTTTATATGACCCAACGGTTTAGAAAGTATCTCATGTCACTATTGTTTCTCGATATAAAGGACAAATTATTTTGCTATAAAAGCCTACACCCCCACTCGTAACAGTACCTAACAGTACTTTCAAAGGGTTCAGAACGATCAATATGACAAAAGGCAGCTTCGGCACCTACTTTCATGTGTTTACATTTCTTTTTTCCTTCCTCTTGGCTGTGTCATCTGTCAGATCGGTATAAGTATAGTGCTATTATTACATTCTTAATTAGTTCAATTATATATTCATCCGATTGACCCATCCATGCCTAAATATGATGACTGATTATATGTTGTTGTTTTTGTCAGGATGATTGCACTTACCAACTCACGGTGAAGACGGGGAGCGTCTCTAAAGATGCAACCACTGCCAAGATAAGTGTCATGCTAAAAGATAATGATATACCGGGAGCGAAGCTTGTGTCGATCCCCGACCTAAGGGCAATTGGGACAAAGGGTACCAACTATACCTATTTTGAACCAGGAACAGTTGATATCTTCGTTTCAAAAAATTATCCTTGCATGGATAATAATGTATGTTACCTCACCCTAACATCAGATGGAGCAGGAAATAAGCCTGACTGGTTCGTTGACTATGTCATTGTCCAAACTAATAACACAGCCAGTTCGGAGATCATTGCTGAGAAAAGGTTTCCGATCGAAAGTTGGTTTTCTACAGAAGAACCACCTCACAAACTCAGCCAGGACTTTGATCTATGCGGCAATTCTCTGCAACAGCCGCTAAATGCCATAATTTGAGTTGTTTGATCTGTGATGTTTGCAAATAAGCATGTTATAGTATTGCATGCATTACGTACAAACGTGTCTATCCATTGTGGTAGGCCATGATATGTATGTACAAATAAAATGTGTGTGTTCTATGTATTTTGCTTTTATAATAAAAAAAAAGTCTCGTCCTCTATATGGGAAGATAAGACTTTGAAGTTCGCAATATATGCAACAACTGGTTTTAAATAACTATTTCTGGCTTCCATTGGTGATGCATGGGCTTTGAATTTAGGGCAATCTGAAGAGTTGAAGTGCCATGATATTTGGGGAGTTTGCAGTCATCCTCAAAGAGACTGCCTCACCAAAGACTCCACATATAATTAGCAAATCAGGAAAATGGATTAACAGGTTAATAGAAAATAGGTGACAAAAATAAGGAAAATAACAAAACAAACAAACTTGAAGATTGTTCTTAAGGGTGGGCATCGATCCAGTCAGTCCTAAAAAAATTAGGACCATGACCAAACCCAAACAATTAGTCGGTTTTGGTTCTTGTCCCAGGACCGACAAATACTACATGTAACTGAACTGAACTGGACCAAATATATTCGGTCCGGTCTCGGTCCTAGTCTCAGTCTTGGGCTTTTTTGAGCTTTGAATTTATTGAAATCTGAATTCAAAATTGCCATTTATTTTTCAAAACTAGCAGTGTGCTCTCTTCACTTCTAAGTCCAGCACCATCTCTTCTCAACTCAAGTCTCAACAATCAACAAACAAATTATGAAGTTTACAGTTTATATTAAACACTACAGTGCAAAACAGTGCACTGCACTCTGCACCACCACCATCTTTTCTCAACTTCAAACATGCAAATTGCTAAATACAATACCATCTCAACTCAAGTCTCAAGAATCCAGAGTTTCTGACTAGTGAAAAATCAAAGGCAATTAAACACATACAAGATTTGGCGATGTGATGACGACATGATTGAAGAACATGCACAAGATCACATGAAGCATATAGATGGGGAAAGTTACAACGCAAGAAAATGTAGAAACTGTTAAACTTACAGCTTAAGGTCAAAGCCATACTTACGTCGTATAGTTAACCAAGTAACACTACGAGTACCAGGGCCGTCCCATAAAATTTGGAGGCTCTGTGCCACAATTTAAGAATAGGCCTTTTAAATGTGAAAGTCGAAATAACTATAAAGTTGCCAAACAATAATGTTATAATGCATTTTTTTTTCTGGTAATTTTGGTATCGAGCAAATGAAAAATTGCTAATCTAATTATAGCTAGATACATCTCTTTTCTTTTTATATGTGGCTTTCTTTTTATATATATGTGGCTGTTGACTGTAAATAATATGGTAGTTTTATAAAGTCAAATGCTTCATGTTTAATATCAAAATATAACATAGGTAAAAAAAATTAAGACATGTTTCAAATTGGAAATATAATCTCCATTTGTGATGGTGGTAATTGTAATAGAGATAAGGTGTCAAAATGATACATATTATAAATATAAAGGAAAAAAATGTAACTTTCAAAAGTAATAGTAGCAAAACGCAAATCAAATTTGAAGGGCCCACCATATACAACATTTTTGGCTTTGTCTTCTTCGACAAATCGCAGATCCATTACCACCATTGTTGTCTAATTTAAGCTTCTTTTTCTTTTTTCATAAAATTCTTCTATATTTCTATTCTAAATCTTCTATTAACATAACCAAACATTCAAAAACGAGTGTATATTTACATTGAAGTTTTAGAAATTTTGATGCCCCTAAAAATAGAGGCCACTAGGGTTGCACTTCCAGACATGCAAATCCGCCTCGACGAGTGCACGCAATGGAATATGGGTCTAGTTTAAGCAACTAGGTTAATACAACAAAAAGATATAAAAGGGAAAAAGAAAACTTACCCTCGTAGTCACCCGCAAGTTTTACCGAACAAATAAACCAAGTGTTTAAAACAAACACCTCTACGAGTTCACACACAAACACTTAATCACGAATACGCCCGATAAAGCTAGTCGTGAACGTTTACCCAAACAACACCTTGTAAACCTTGAACAATCACGAACCAAGAACACCCTAGAACCCTTCTTTCTTTCATGTTCGAGAACTGCAGCAACTGACCCAAGAACCAATCGCTTTCATTCTTTCATGACCCGATGTCGGACAGACCTTACCCGAGAACTTCTGCTTCTTTGTCCGAGAACAAAACAAAACAGAAAACCAACTTCCTTGCTATCTTGATCAACCAGGAGCTTAGCAAGAATAACACCAAACGAAACACAAAACAATCTTGGATTGATGAACACGCAAGTTTAGGGTTTCGAAGTAAACCAAACAAACCCTAATCGGATATTTAAGAAAAACCGATTGGGTCTTAAGGAATTTTGATGATAGATCGATTGTGTGTTTGCAGAGATTATGGGATAGATATGTGATGCAGGTTTTACAGACCAGGTTTTAATATTTATAAAGTCTCGTTATACCTATGGTCTACCCTAATGCATTAACGGGCAGTGTACCCGGTCGTGTGTAGTGTAGTATTCGGTAAAACCGAGGTCGACCCAAGAGCTATGTGTGTTGGATTATTACTAAGTCTAGGTGTCACACTATGTAATAAAGGTTTCGATAAGGAATTAATTATTTAACTACTAAAGCAGATAAAAGCAAATAAAACGTAAAGGATAAATCAATAGAGGAGAGTGGTGCTAACCTAGTTAATCCTCCTAGCTAGTTATGTCTACGTCTACTTACTTTCAATTACTTCAGGTGAGGTCAAAGTCGAGAGGACAGACATTTGGTCAATTTGCCCTAACCTATCGAGAAAGATGCTACCACAGGAGAAGTCATGTGTCCCTCATAAGTCATGTTGTTCCCGGTCCCTAAGCCAAGTCATTAAGTACCGCTACATGCTAGATTTATAATAGTGAGTGCCGGGCATTAGCAACTTAAACACTCACCCCAAATTCTTAAGTTCATCCAAGCGGTGGGTGGTGGTTGGTCAAATCGCAAGTAGAAAGGGTCGTGGGTTGGTCATATCTTACCCTTCCGTCTCGATCGCTCACCTAAGGTCAGTTGGTCATATCTCCTAGGCAATTGGCCTCTACCGCCATTCAAAACTACCGAACCAAAGGTAGCTACCAATAAACTATGCATGCATACACTTAAAAATAATTGTACGAAAGTAATGTAAATGCAAACAAAACAATTAAGGAATCATAACTAGGCCTGCACCAAGAGGTGCTTAGCCGCTCATATTAACTATACAAATCAATTCAATATTCAAAGGTACAAAATACATGAATCGAAAGTAAAGAAAAGATAAAAGGCTAATGCTAATCGTAGAGAGTGATTTCTCCTCGAGACGACTCCGTATACTCCTCTGGACCTTCCTTTAGCTTTTCCCACGTTCTCTGGTTGTTGTGTGTGGAATGGGATGATTAGAAATCTTGGAATTTGTGGGGTATTTATAGGCGGATCCGGGTTCTGGCGTAACTAATACAAGAGTTATGCCATAACCTTCAATTCCTTCGTATTTTGCACTAGATCTGCTGCTTACGGCGTAACCTTATGAGTGGTTACGCCGTAGTCTTCAATAATACTTGGTTACGCCGTAATTGGAGAATAGTTACGGCGTAGTTATCAGCGGCGTGTAACCTCGTTTGACCTAATATAGTTACGTCGTAGTCCTAGGGAAGAGTTACGCCGTAACATTCTGATGAGTTGGTTTTCTGAGTCACGCTATAGTTACGGCGTAATGTGAGAGATGAGTTACGTCGTAACTTCTTCAAAATCAGCATACTATGATAAATCTTTGATATTTCTCCAATTCCGCGTCTCTTTAGCTCCAATGCTCGTAATTTACCTGAAAGTGGAAACAATGGAAAACAAGCATAAATCCATATAAATGATATAAATTACAAGCATTATCGGGAAATTGACACTTAATATTCGGGACTATTTGATGTTATCAAATATTCCCTCACTTGAACTCTACTTGCCTAAAGTAGACCTTATTAGAAAGATTCTAAAAGATATCTCCCATAACCGGAAAATATAAGTTTACAAATCCCTTATGCTAGAATAAAATAAAGCCGAACACCTCACGAAAGGGGAACAAAACACTCAAATCTCTCAACTATTCTAAGTGTCAATTTCGGGGTGATCACTCAATCGCATAGTCATAGCATGTATTCTATCATATGCTTGGCGGTTACACAAATCTCCACCACTAGAGTTAAGGGCTAAACAATTCTCGAAGGTAATATGGGTAGACACAACAAAGGTTAAGGGGTGACTCGTCATTACTAACATGTCACGGCGAAGTGGACAAAACCAGTGGTACATGACCAAATCCATGGCCAAGACACCAAAGATTGCCCGCTGCATCACCTAGACACGCTTCATGACTAAAAGGGTAGGATAATACATGGGATATATAAATGGTGTAAAATAAAAATCAAGCAGGTAGTCTAAAGTATAACCAAGTCATCACCACTTACCGTCCGCCCAAAGTTCAAGCATTGAAGTCAAGAAACCGGATCATGAAATACCAGGTAGATGTGTCATTAAAGGACTTCATGATGGGCACACTACCTTTTCTCCAACTGTTGGCATAATTACCAACTTCAATCTTCGAATGTGACCGAGGTGGCCTCCTCGATACTAAATCTATAAAGCTCATACATAGTGCTTATAACATCGCACTTTACAAGAATAAAATAACAATTTTTTTTTCAACATAACAATAATAACTAAACATAATATCCCCCCACTTGAGATGAACAATGAGAATTTGGGGGGTCTTCAATGATCTTCACGAATATGTCGTCGACGAAAGCGTGATTTCCGAACCTTTCCACTTGAACCTTGAACTTAGGCAAATAATGACTTCCCAATCACAAATAAAGACTACAAGGTAGGCTAAGGTGTATAGGTGTAACGAAACAATATATTGGGTTGACAAAATGAAAGGAATGGCTCAGATGGGTGTATCTAGGGGTAACTTGCACTAAAGGTGAGTGCAACAAAAGGGTTTCACATGGGGGTCGAGAAGTCGAGGTGACTAATCGATAGACACACAATGGAAGGCTATTTGGGTGATAATCCTACAATATTTCCTTCTAAAACTGAAAAGTCCAAATACATCGAGCTAACTCAACATACCTCGTATATGGTCTTGAAATGATGCAAAGGACAAGTTCTAATGTTTACAAGCTACCCGCACACTCATAATTTGTTGGATTTGGGGTAAAATATTGGAAACGGATAAGGCTAATCTCACCATATAATATCAAGGGTTGTATGTGCTCGGCTAAGGTTTAATATAGTTAGGTTAATAAAAACATGTCAAAATTTTAAAAATGGCATAATTTTTCAAAATCAACTAAAAAAACGAGGGCAAAATAATGTTCAAGAGATAATTCTACTCCGTCCCCCACTTGAATTGTACAAAGCCCCTTTTGTACTAAGCGTTAAATAAAGGTGAAGAGAAAGTAGAATTAGGCGAGAACTTCCCAAAATTGCTCTACAAAGAAAGAAGGCACACGAAAAGAGACACGCCTTCGATAAGCATCATGAACAAACTTTAATCCTAAATCACACTACCGACATGCATAATTCTAAAAAGAAAAAAATGAAAATAAAACAAACCTAACTCATTTTCGTAGGAATCACGGTTGCATTTAGCATATGCAACAAGCCTTTTAAACCACTTGGTGTCCCAAGTGGACGAGTGAAGTCTCGTGAGGGTTTACAGGGAACACACCCACAAAGTTCATTTAAAATACTAATACAAGGTTATTGTGATTAAAAATGAAAGAATATATTAAAGAAGAGGAAGGTTACGTCGTAACTCTTTAAGGGAGTTACGCCGTAACTCGCAAAACCTGACATAAGCTGCAAAGCCAGTGGTTACGGCGTAACCACTGAGATGGTATTACGCCGTAATTGATAATGCGTCTAGAATTCTGCTGCAAAAGGTTGGTTACGGCGTAATCACATAGATAAGTTACGCCGTAACTCTGGTCAGATCAGTAACTGCAGCAGCAATTACTTCCTCGTTTCCTGCAAAAATGGTTAAAAAACACAAAACCCTACAGTAATGGATAATTCGGGTTGTCTCCCAAAAGGGCACTTTTCTTTATTTATGAGTCTTTATGTTAGACTCAGAGCCGCGGGGCTTTATGGTGGTCTTTGGACTTCCCCGACTTCCTCCATGTCTTTCATCAAGTTACGCCTGACCCAACCGACATTTGTAGCAGCGCAGAGGTATTCTTTAGTTTCAATATTTCAAATTTTGCAAAATTTTTCCTCACGGTCCTAAATGGTACTTGGTGAACTCATATTTTTGGCTATAATTGAGGCGGTCTCTTAAGCGGGATGCCAAGAAGTTTGCATCTTCTTTCTCGTTTACTTTATCATATGTGTTGGGAATAATCCGTTACCACGGATAGTTGTGGTTTACACTACTTGGATTAACACTAGCGGTGGAAGCGTATTCCACCGCCGATACATTGTTACACCGCTATCGGTTTATTATAAGGTTAACGCGTCTAGATAAGTATAGAATAGATCTTGTGTATATTCTATAATGTTAGCTTTATACTTATCTTGTAAAGGACTCCTTGTCGTATAAAAGGAGGTCCTAGGTCATTGTCTTAGGTACTTGTTAATTTACGCACGTATTACTCACAAAAGCTTCAAGGTGTAACTCTAGTGATAAGCTAATATCACTCGTATTATTCATCAATAATATTGGAGCTTAAGTTTTGTGTTTAATCTGTGTTTACATACATTACATCATATAATTCATCTTCTAAGTATTACTAAGTAAATTTCGCGTGCTTAATAATAGCATAGAAAATATCATTGACACAAGGAGTGTGTCCAGATCCATCAAGTGGTATTAGAGTGAAGTTTCTGATATTTTGTTTTAGAAGATCCAAGGAATTAGCTTAACCTACTCACTCAATTCAATGGAGATGGAAAACAACCAATCAAACTCTTCTACACCAAGGCTACCTAAACTCAAACTAAATGAGTTTGAGATGTGGAGGATCTTGATTGAGCAATACTTTATCATTCAGACTATGCTCTATGGAGATCATTCAAGCGGTGATTCTTTCAAGCACTGTGACTAATCTTGTGAAGGTTGGTGACACGATGTTGTGAAAGTTTACGTGCTGAATCTAGTGTTGAAAAAGCTTGCGGGAAGAATGATCTTAAAGCTAGAAGTTTGTTGTCGATGACTCTTCCTAGAGATCAAATCATTGCATTTAGCAAGTAAACAACTATTAAGGAACTGTTTGAAGAGATCTACCCGAGTTTGGTGGTAATGATGCTACAAAGAAGACACAAAGACATTATTGAAGCAAACCTATGAAAATTTCTCTGCTTCAAGCAATGACTCTTGATAGCATCTTCACCAAACTCTAGAAGATTGTTACTCAACCGATCGTGCTTGGCATTGAGGTAGAAAAGGAAGACCTCAATTTGAAGTTTCTAAGAAGTTTGCCTTCAAAGTTTCAAACCAATGTTCTTGTCGGGAAAACAAATCGGACATAGAAACAATGAAGCTCAATGACCTTTACAACAACTTCAAACTTATTGAGAAAAGGTTGAAGAAGGCGGAAACTTGGCACAAGCTCTAGTAGCTTGGCATTGTTGTCAACCTCTGTTGGCAGTGATGATTTTGAAGATGGCGGTGATGATGAAGTTGCCATTCTTTGGTTCCAAAGTTTCCACCGGTAATGTAAATGTTACCACCGCATGTTCAAAGAAGAAGGTTGCTAGTATTGGAGATCCTACCTTTTATGCTTTCATATCCACACAAGTTGATGGCTCTATCTTAACTCATGAAGACATAGAGCAAATTGATGAAGATGACTTGGAGAGATGGATATAAAATGGCGATAGCTCTTCTTAGCATGAGGGCTATGAAATTCTACAAGAAAAGCGGTAAGCCTATTCACATCAATGGTGATGAAACTGTAGGCTTTGATAAGAAGAAAGTGGAGTGCTTTAAGCGCCACAAGTTTGGACATTTTGCTAGAGAATGCGAAGACCAAATGCCAAGGACAAAAGGTCTACTTGGTACAAGCAAAGAAGGTACCAACGTGGAAGAACCAAAGGCAATGTTGGCTATTGATGGTGTGAGCTATGATTGGAGTTTCATGGTGATGAACAAGAAGAAGAACATTCGATCTTTGCTCTTGTTGCTACCGAATTTGCTCTCATGGCTTTCTCGACTACTGAGGTACAAGACTTTGATAGTTGTTCTAAAATATGTAGAAATCGCTAAAGAAGTTGAAAGACTTAATGATTTATATTCTAATGAAAGACAAGAGTTATATCTTGCTAATTATACCGTGTCTAATCTTAGAGAGCTATGGCGATATTAGAAAAGCAAATAGAGCACTATCGGGCAAATGAGTCAAAATATAATGATGACATGATTCTTTTTAGAAGAGAGGTAGAACATACAACTCATGTGAATGAAGCATACCAAAAGAGCTTGAAAAACTTCAAAGAAAATGAAAATGTCAATTTAACTTTAGACACATGTTATCATCAATCTAAGTCAATTGATAAAATTTGGAATGCTCAAATATATAATAAAGCTAAGTCTGGTATGGGTTATAATACAGTGCCTCCACCACTATGAGGTGTTCCATCACCTCTAGGTATAGATTTAGCTCATACAGGCTTAGAAGACTTTAAGGATCTTGAAAGAGAATATGGTCCTTTAAAGGACACAATGGTGAAAAGTGAGGAAGAGGTTAAGCATGATAATGATGTTTTTGAGAGTGCTAGTGACTCATCTATTGTTGATGAAAATGTTAAAAAGAATATAGAGGCTTCTATCCAAAAAGTTGTTAATACTGTTTCAGAGGAACCTAGGAAACCGGTTAATAAACCTAGACCAACTCTAAGGTATCTTTGAGATGTGTAGGAACAAGCCTCTGACTCTAGGGGTAACCGGAGGAGTTGGAATCATATTAAATCTCAACAACTAGGTAGTGATTTTGTAATGTACAATAATGCATGCTATATCTATGGTTGTTTTGATCATTTACATGCTTATTGTGACTATCATGTTGGGAGAAGGAAGTCCATGGGAGTAAAAGGGTGGAGACTAACGGTTTCAATATAATGTACACCCTAATTCACATTACAAAATAGTCCCAAGAGCGGTTCAACTTAGAAGTGGCCTCAAAACTTTTGCCCTTGCAAAAAGCTGTAACATTGCTCACCCTAAGTCACATGTTAAAGTGCAAACTCAAAACAACTTTTGCAAAATCTGCACAAATAGGAAAGGAACCTTTCAAGCTAAAAGGATAATTATAACCAACGTTGGGTGCCTAAAAGAAACCGGCGATTACCACTTGCTCATTCGAGGTTACCACTTCAAAGGTTTGAACAAGAAAAGGGGAACATGGGCAATCTTTGTGAAGGCCTCGAAGACGTTGGGAATGGAAACCTAAAGGAAATACCTCTACAACCAATCCCAATGGTGTATCAATGACCTTTGATAGATTTAACTATATTGATACGAGGCGGATCCAAGTCAATCATGGCTTGGGTCCCCAAAAAAACTAACTCTTTACTCTTATGTGCGGGAACATCCAAGGAAAAAAGATCGAGATCAACGATATATAGATAGTGGGTGTTCAAGGCACATGGTAACAACAAGTCCTATCTTTCGATTTTGAGCATTATGATGGACGGTATGTCGACTTTGGATGTGGAGTAAATGGAAAAGTTCTTTGGTAAAGGAGTTATAAAAGCGGTAATTTGGACTTTGAACACATGTACTATGTAAAAGAGCTTAAGTACAATCTTTTAGTGTGTCACAAATTTGTGTCAAGATGAACAATGTTCTTTTACCAAAGATATGTGCTTTGTTCTCTAAGGATTTTAAGATGCACGATGACGATTGATTCTTCTTAAAATTCCTAGAAAAACAATCTCTATAGCTTTGATATGAACAACATTGTAGCTAAAGATGATTATAATTGCTTGCATGCAAAGGCCACAGTGGATGAATCCATGTTATGGCATAGAAGACTTGGTCATGTTAACTTCAAAACCATTAACAAGATTATCAAATATGGTTTGGTGAGAGGATTACCTCGAAAAAGATTTGAAAATGATCAAACACAGTGGCTTGTCTTAAAGGCAAACAACACGAGCTTCTTGCAGTCAAAGTTGGTTAACTCTATTGCTCACCCACTTCAAATGTTACATATGGACTTAATTGGTCCTACATCGGTGAGCGACTTGAATCTCAAGAAATATTGTCTAGTGGTGTTGATGATTTTAGCGAGTTTACATGGCTTTTCTTTCTTGGAACCAAGGATGAAACAATGGCATCCTCAATATCTTTATCACGAATTAGAAAACCAATATGATATGAAAGTTAAAATCATTAGGTGTGACAATGGAGCGAAATTCAAGAATAGAGTTATGGATGAGTTTTGCGAGATAAAGGTATTAAAAAGAATTTAGTGTGGCTAGAACTCCTCAACAAAATGGTGTTCTTGAGAGGAGGAGCAGAACAACGATAGAGGCTTCTAGAACCATGTTGGCCGACTCTAAATTGCCAATCACTTTTTGAATTTGAAGCGATTAACACCGCATGTTATGTGCAAAATAGGGTTTTAGTGGTAAAGACAAAGAACAAGATACCTTATGAATTGTTTGGGGTAGACCTCCTATCCTTGACTTCATGAGACCATTTGGGTGTCATGTATCTATTCTCAATACCATAGATTATCGGGAAAGTTTGATGAAAAGGTGATGAAGGGTATTTTGTTGGGTATTCCATGGTTAGTAAAGCTTTGAGTATTCAACTTAAGAACCCAAAAGATTGAAGAGAATCGCATGTGGAATTCTGGAAAACAAAGTCAATCTCAAAGGCTGGTCCAGAAGGTCATTTGATCTTGATGCTCTAACCAATACTATGAATTATATACATGTCTCTGAGAACATCTTCTTTTGATTTTGTAGGTTCAAAGAGTTTCTTGATGATGATGAACCAAGCAAAGATCATGCGATGATCAAGATGAATTGATCTACCTCTTTGGGACTATGCGATAATGATATATCAAAAGCGGAGATGTTCATCCTTCTAGTGATTTAGGAAAGGAAGGAGATAGTAATTTGAATCTTGAAAATTCTAAAAGCGGTGGAAATTCAGATTCCATCATTAGCCAAGATGTTTCCACTGCAACACGGATGTGAAACCACAACTCGATTCTTGAGGAAGCTCAAGCCAATGATGTTGAAATCTCAAATATGCCAAGTGAGATTGCAGTTCCTCACACTCCTCGCACTTCTATTCATATATCACATCCTCTTGAAAATATGATTGGGGATGTCTATTCACCTATGAAGACTAGAAGACAAACTAAAATTTTGATGTCCATGGATTCATTAGTAAAATATATGAATCTAAGATTCATGAAGGCAATAATGAATGTCTTTTATGCTTTTACATCACAAATGGAGCCAAAGAATGTTTACAAGGCACTTGAAGATGAAAGTTGGGTGGAAGCAAAGCAAGAAGAATTGCTCAATTTAAGCTTCAAAGGTTTGGGTGCTTTGTGATTTGCGTTCGGCAATAAGGTAATAGGTACTAATTGGGTGTTAAGAAACAAGAAGGATGAAAGAGGAATTGTTATCAGAAACAAAGCTAGGCTTGTGGCTCAAGGATACACTCGAGAGGAGGGTATAGACTATGAAGAAGTGTTTGCCCCAGTTGTACGAATTGAAGCAATCAGGCTATTCTTAGCTTATGCATCCTTTATGTGCTTTAAAGTCTATCAAATGGATGTAAAGAGTGCTTTTCTATATGGGCAAATTGATGAGGAGGTTTATGTCTCACAACCTCCGAGGCTTTGAAGACCCTAAATATCTAACAAAGTCTGAGGTAGTTAAAGCTTTGTATGGTTTGCATCAGGCACCAAGGAAATGGTATGAAACCTTAACTACTTATCTTCTTACTAATGGGTTTCATAGAGGCAGAGTGGATCAAACTTTGTTCAACAAGAAAGAAAAGAATGATATCTTGCTTGTTCAAGTGTATGTTGATGATATCATTTTTGGATCTACCAAGACAGAGATGTGCAAAGAATTTGAGAAACTAATGAAAGAAGAATTTAAAATGAGTTCTATGGGTGAACTCACATTCTTCTTAGGACTTCAAGTACTACAGAGGCCAGATGGTATTTTCATTAATCAAGACAAATATGTGGCTGAGATACTTAGGAAGTTTAAGTTCACTGATGCAAAGTCATCCGGCACCCCTGCAGACAAGACTACACATCTACTTTTGAAGGAAAATAGTGGTGAAGATGTTGATGTGCACATGTACAGGTCTATGATTGGCTCTTTGATGTATCTTACATCTTCTCGACCAGATATCATGTTTGCAGTGTGTGCTTGTGCAAGGTTTCAAGTTACTCCCAAGTTCTCTCATTTGACTGCTGTGAAGAAGATTTTTAGATATCTTAAAGAATTTGCTACTCTGGGATTGTGGTACTCCAGAGATTCTCCTCTAGATCTGGCTACTTATTCAGATAGTGACTATGCTGGAGCTGGTTTGGATAGAAAATCTACAACGGTGGATGCCAATTTCTTGGCAGAGATTAGTGTCATGGCGGTGCAAGAAGCAAACTATGGTGGCAAATTCTTCAATGAGGCGGTGTCACGGTTCTTTGTTAGTTGTTGTACTCAAGTTATATGGCTTCAGAATCAACTTTTGGACTATGGGTACAATTTCATGAATACCATCATTCATATTGACAATAGCAGTACCATTTCCATTATTAAGAATCCTATTCAACACACGAAGACCAAACATATTGAAATTATACACCATTCATTAGAGATTGCTATGAAAAGGGACTAATTCAAGTTGTCAAAATTCATACTGATGACAACTATGCTGATTTGTTAACAAAAGGCCTTGATGTGGGGAGATTTCAGTACTTGGTCACAAGTATTGGAATGCTTAATCCATAACCTTTTTGTCAAAATGTTCTCTGGTGTTGAGGGTAGGCTGTTGGGTACTGAAATTGTTGTATGAGTTTGTAAATGCTTGGTTGATGGGAGTTGAGGTTAAAAGGTGTATATCTGAGATACACAAAAAATGGTTATTGATTCACCATGTCTTACACACATAAGAATCAACTAGTCCAGAGCAAACGACTACTGGTAAAGACTTGAAAAATCCGTTTATGGTTGATAGTTTACCAAAAACTATATGGTTATCAACTCGCCATATTCTTTATGATTAAGAGTTGGCTAGTCCATAGCAAACGGCTCATGGTAAAGACATATCAAATCCGTTGATAGCTAGTAGTTTGCTAAAAACTATGATAAGAGCAGTCTTGTTACCACATGATTTTATTTACCAACTCTTTGAAATTTTTGTGAAAAATTACCACTTGCTAGTTCACAATTTCCAGCAGGGTGTTATTTAACCACTGTTGTTCTAGCTGTTACAAATGACGTGTCGATAACTAATTTTACTAGCCGTTGAAAGTAACCACTGATTGCCATATATATAGGGTTAAAATTTTTAGGGAATTATCTTCTTTCCATATTTTAATAAATACTTTCTAAAGATAATTTTAATTGCGCATTAATTCTAAACCCTAACCCTATATATCTTTCTCTCTCAATTGGCTAGTTATTCTATCATTCTTACTGAAATAATATCATTTTTCATCAAAAGTTTCTATGGCATCTTTGAAATTTGCAGATGAGCACAACCTAGTGGCCTACCTACAAAAGTCTAATGAGAAGAAGCGTACATTTTTCATCGGTTGGGACTTTCTCAATACCACTCATATAAGGTATGCTTTGCTTTTAAAACCCACAATCTATATCTCTCAAATCAAGCAGTTTGGACTTACGCTAAGTCCATAACACTTGAGATTGGAGATACATGAAGCGATGGATGCTTTACAAGCCAACGTGGATGGGGTAACTATTGATGTTCTTGAGGCATCATTGAGGAGAGTACTCCACTTGGGTGATCTCAATGGTCTCATCACATTACCTATGCCTGACATTCATGATACTTTATCATCCATGGGGTATGATACCAGCGACAAAAAGGCTACTTTCAAAAAGAGTGGTTTTGTCCCGATGGAGATTTTTGATTCATACTCCGTTACATTGTCTCGGTCCCAAGAAAACATCTTATGAGCAATTTAGTTCAACCATGGCTTACCCTTTGGTTTGTCTAGTCAACGATAAGATTTTCAACTGGTCAAATTATATTTTACAAGTATGAAGGCAATGTACAAAGTAAAACAAAATTTTAATGTATCCAAGGTTTGTGCAAGCGATTGCTAAATGAGTTTCAAGCTGCAACCCCATACTAATGTTTATCAAATCAATTGCCTAAAGCCTAAAGTTTTTCAAAATTTGAACAAAGATGGCAATATGATTTTACACCTCTCCTACCCCAAATGCTTGCTAAAATTACATCGAACAAAAGCAGACCCATAATTAATGTTGTAAACATTGATTATACCCACCGATTTCAAGAACCTATAAGAGAGGCCTAAGCAGTCAACTCCTCTCATGACAACAAAACAAGTTTACGAACCTTATGGTCTAGGAACAAGCGGTGGTGGTTCTAGACTTCTACTTAGTCCAACTAGGGAGGAATCGAACCTTTGCCCATGATTCACCTCTCCCAGCAGGTACAGTTGGAAGTGATGAGGCGATGGGAACCAATTGGAATTGATGGTTTTGTATACAAAATTAGCCAGCGAGTTGAATCTCTGAAAGGATTTGGCACATGTTAAGAAGCGACATGCCAAGGATGTTAAACACTTAAAGGAAGAGATTCAGACCTTAAAGGAAGAGATACAGGGGTTGAAAAAACACAAGAGGATTGCAAAGTTGGTGATTTCATCTTCATCCTCACCTACTGATGGTGATTCAGCTGATCATGATTTGGGAAATTCTCCCAAACAGGAGAGGAAAACAGATGCTGACACTGAGGGGAGGATAATTGATTTTGAAGATGAAGGAGATACAAGTAAAGGAGCAAAGGAAGCTGATACTCATGGAGAGCAACTTGAAGATCAAGATATTCTCTATACAGCAACTGATTTTACCACTGATTCTATTTCCACTGCAGAGCCAACTTTTGCCACTGCAAGTGAAGAATTTGATAAAATGAAGAAAGACAAAGGTAAAGCTGTTATGGAAGATGTAGAGCAAACCGGAAGAAAGATTTAAAAGAAAAGATAAGTACAGATTGATCTTGATAGAGAACTTGCTAAGAAGATAGCAGAAGAAGAAGTTGCTGAGAAGAAAAAGCTTGAAGAAATGGAAGTTGCAAGCTTTTTGGAGGCTAAAAGATTGAATAGAATGGAAGATTTTGTTGAAGATCCACTTTCCATTGTTCAACCTACAGTTCTTAGATAAAAGACTCTAGAGTTTAGTTATGTTCCTATTGAAGATGATATTGAATTCTTGATTGCTAATAATCTAGAAATCAAGAAAATGGCAATTGACCTGATAGCTGATGCATCCTTAACTGAGGAACAAAGAACAGCTCAGTTGAAGGATTTCATTCAAATGAAGAACAATCAAGAACTTGAAGATGTGATTAATTCAGTCAAAAAGGTTCAGAAGAAAAAAAAGACAACCAACCAAAGCACAAATTCTTTCATACATGAAGACTTATTGTTGTCATGTTGTTGGTTGGAAGAAGTATCAATTTGAAGGAATGCCGGATGATCAAGTTGAAAAGGCTTACTACAGAGCTCTAAAACAAGATAAAGCTTTTATTCCAATGGGTTCTGAAGAAGAAGCAAGAAGGATTCCTAGATTGAAGAGAAGGCCAAAGTAAGTGATTCTCAAACTGTTAAGAAGACTAAGGTTGATGAAGATCAAACAATGTCTCTTGAGAAGGAAATTCCTCTTGAGAAATTCACTTGAAGATCAATTGACTGGAATGATTGTGATTGAAGAAAGAGATTTTTATCCAAAACCACTGCAAGTTCGACATCCTATTATTGATTGGGAATTTTACACTGCTAGCAATTTTGCACCATCAGTGAAGATCACAAGGCTGGGAGGTGAAACTTCATCATTCATGACATTTGAAGATCTTATTAAATCTTTTGACAAAGATGACCTTAATACGCTATGGAGGTTAGTTCAAGAAAGCTTTAATGCTCAAGATCTCAAAGATACAAAGGAGATGCAGTTATGGGTTAATCTTAGAAGGCTATATGAACCAAATGTTGATGATGACTTCGGAAAACCTTATTCACATCTTTTGGTACTAAATGGTTTTACTATGATTCATGTGAAGTTCATCATGTCTCTGACTAATGGAGAAGACTTTTCATGCTTCGAGAAAGAATATCCACTCAGTTGGAGCTCTTCAATGATGTTAAGCAACAATAAGAGTTCATGAAGACAATGAGAAGGTCGAGCATTGTTACAAAGGCTTCAAAATCAATGTTCAAGAGCTATATAGAGGTTAAGGAAGAAGTGAAGTGTTTGGTTGAATTCCCAAATCCATGAAGATAATGCATTGAAGAAACTTATTGATTTGCGAGAAATCATAAGTTTAGGGAGGATTGTTGGGAATAATCCGTTACCACGGATAGTTACGGTTTACTTCGCTTGGATTAACACTAGCGGTGGAAGCGTATTCCCACTGCCGATACATTGCTACCATCGCTATCGGTTTATGATAAGGTTAACGCATCTAGATAAGTATAGAATAGATCTTGTGTATATTCTATAATGTTAGCTTTATACTTATCTTGTAAATGACTCCTTGGTATATAAAAGGAGGTCCTAGGTCATTGTCTTAGGTACTTATTAATTTACCTACGTATTACTCACAAAAGCTTCAAGGTGTTACCCTAGTGATAAGCTAAGATCACTCGTATTATTCATCAATAATATTGGAGCTTAAGTTTTGTGTTTAATCTGTGTTTACATACATTACATCATATAATTCATCTTCTAAGTATTACTAAGTAAATTCCGCGTGCTTAATAATATCATACAAAATATCATTGACACAAGGAGTGTGTCCAGATCCATCAATCGGGGTCAATGAAACCGTCTTCACCTTGTAGCTCGAGGTAATCAAAGTCATCGTCATCGGAATCGGTATCTTTAAGTTGGTCATTGTTAGGTGAATTTTCTATGAATATTTGCTTGCATTCTTCTTTTTCTTTCCTTGATGAGTCCTTGGTATCATCCTCTGATTTTTCATTAGGGATTTCGTCGTTAGGTTGATCTTTACTCATACATCCATCCTAGATTTTTTTCTTAGTTAACGCGTCAATTTTTAGTATTTGATTACGGCCAGATAAATCGAATCCGAGATCATCTGGCCAAGGCAATTATATTCTATCTGAATCATTATTCGAGGTCCATAGGAACTCGTCTTCCCCAGCTCTTTCAATGCTGCTTCCCCCGTCACATTCATACTCAAAAGGGTTGCAGGAAGCCCAAACATTTCCGTAAATGGTTTTAATTTGTTCACACCAATGCTTTTGAGTCCCTTCACCATTTTCATCTTCAGAAGGAATATCGTTGAGGGGCTTAATGGTTTTTCCTTGAAGAATATGATTTTCATATTTGTGTTCCAGATTTCAAAACAAGACCGAATTAATTATTGCGTCCCCGAACCTTACTGAGTACCAATCTCTGAATGACAGATCTCCGAAATCCACGTTACGCCTCCCTGATTCATATGGGCATATCCAAACTTCGTTCTTCACATTGCCCCCTCTGTTGCAATACTTATGAAAGGGGTTACAAGTTGGCCAAGCTTGAGTAATCTGATCTTCCGTGATGAGTAAGGGCCTGCAGTAATGCTTGATAGGTGGTCCTTCCACTTCTTTAATAGAAAATTTGGCTAACCTTTCTTTGTGGTTAAGTGTAGTCCACATATATCTGTAATCTTTTACCCTTTCTTTATCAATTCCTCCATCATAGGTTTTCCTAGGGTCACAAGAGGCCCATAAGCTGTAGCATTCTCCATTGTCAATTGCAATAGCCTTACACCAATGACTCTTCCTTTTAGGGTTGTCAATCTTGGTAACCATGTCCTTGCTTGTATTTTGGTTACGCCGTAATTCTGAGATGTGGTTATGGCGTAACTCATTTTTGCCTTCAGTATCAGACTCATCAGAGGCCTTTTCATGTTCAGAAAATATAGCTTTACATATTGTATATTTGTTCTTTTGTGCCTCATTTCTCCTTTGTACCTCGTCGCCAAGCTTTCCAATCATAGTTTCCAGGTTTTTTAGTGATACATCATGGGAAGAAAGGCTTTTGTTTGTATTATCTTGGAAATTTTTCAGCAATTCTTCTTGCTCCTTTTGCCTCTTGGTTGAATCTACAAGGTATTTGTTAATAAGTTCCTTCAAGTTAGCTCTTCTTTCATTACGCTCAAAATATGGTGGGTGTCCTCCACGATACCCATTATGATTATCCCCGTAGAAAGGTCGATTCTATCCATATTTTGCTTCTTCAATTATATTTTCTTCGTCAACATGAGGACAATTTTTTGTGAGATATCCTCCCCC
The DNA here is from genome assembly GCA_022545495.1 of Chrysanthemum lavandulifolium. Lineage (NCBI taxonomy): Eukaryota > Viridiplantae > Streptophyta > Magnoliopsida > Asterales > Asteraceae > Chrysanthemum > Chrysanthemum lavandulifolium. The sequence goes on from CM040240.1 coordinate 298,697,531, forward strand.
ATAGATTTCCCAACCTACTTGGATGGCATGAACGGTTTCTCTGACTTTCAGCATATCTCGACTTAGATTTTCAATTTTACTAGTGATTGCTGCAATTCTGTCAAAACTTCCGCTTTGTTTTCTTTTGCTTCCTCCGCCGTGCCATTTTTGAGAATGATCAGCCATTTTTTGAATGGCTTCAATAGCAAGGGTAGGCGTCATGTTAGGAATAAGTCCTTGATAGTCCAGCATCTGTCTCATAGCTACGTTGATTCCTTCGTTGAAGATGTTGACCTTTTGCTGGTTGTTCAGATCATGTGTAGGACATTTGTAAAGAAGATCGTTGTATCTATCCCAAGCTTGATACAACGATTCATCGTCTTCTTGTTTGAAATTATAGATTTCCAAAAGCTGGTTAGAAATCTTCGATGGCGGACAATACCTCTGAATAAAGTGCTTTTTAAGTAGAGCCCAAGTATTAATTGCCCTGGCGAGCAATCTTTCGATCCATCTTCTGGCAGCTCCAGTAAGAGTCATAAGAAATACCCTTAGAATGATAGAATCATGAGACACGCCCGGAATGTTAAAAATGCTTGCGATGTATAGGACATTTTCAATGTGCTCATATGCATCTTTGTCCCTGTTTCCTGAAAAACGGTTAGCACGAAGCTCCCTCATAAATTGGTCTTTGATTTCGAAATGGACATCCGCTCCAATTGTCGGTCTTACGAGACCTGGCCCTTGTTTTGCTCTTGTCAACGCCAAATATTCATCAAGAGTGTGGTCATCAATGTTAACAACTTCCATGGTAACTGAAAACTCGAATAATGATCGTGTGAATAGAAAAGTTTAAAAAAAAATGAAAGACCTAATAGCAATCCTAATATAACTCCCCGGCAGCGGTGCCAAAAACTTGATGCAGGTTTTACATAATAGGTTTTAATATTTATAAAGTCTCGTTATACCTATGGTCTACCCTAATGCACTAACGGGGAGTGTACCTGGTCATGTGTAGTGTAGTATTCGGTAAAACCGAGGTCGTCCCAAGAGCTATGTGTGTTGGATTATTACTAAGTCTAGGTGTCATAGTATTTAATAAAGGTTTCGATAAGGAATTAATTATTTAACTACTAAATCAGATAAAAGCAAATAAAAGGTAAAGGATAAACCAATAAAGGAGAGTGGTGCTATCCTAGTTAATTCTCCTAGCTAGTTATGTCTACGTCTACTTACTTCCAATTAGTTCAAGTGGGGTCAAAGTCGAGAGGACAACATTTGGTCAATTCGCCCTAACCTATCAGCAAAGATGCCACCACAGGAGAAGTCAGGTGTCCCCTCATAAGTCCTGTTGTTCCTAGTCCCCTAAGCCAAGTCATTAAGTACCGCTACATACTAGATTTATAATATTGAGTGCCGGGCGTTAGCAACAAACACTCACCCCAATTCTTAAGTTCATCTAAGCGTTAGGTGATCGGTTGGTCAAATCGCACAAGTAGAAAGGGTCATCGGTTGGTCATATCTTACTCTTCCGTATTAGTTCGCTCACCTAGGGTCAGTTGGTCATATCTCCTAGGCAATTGGCCTCTACCGCCATTCATAACTACCGAACCAAAGGTAGCTACCAATAAACTGTGCATGCATACACTTAGAAATAATTGTACGAAAGTAATGTAAACGCAAACAAAACAATTAAGGAATCATAACTAGGCCAGAACCAAGAGGTGCTTAGCCGCTCATATTAACCATACAAATCAATTCAATATTCAAAGGTACGAAATACATGAATCGAAAGTAAAGAAAAGATAAAATGCTAATGATTATCGTAGAGGAGTGATTTATCCCTTGGAGACAGCTCCGTATGCTCCTCTGGACCTTCCTTTAGCTTTTTCCCACATTCGCTGGTTGTTGTGTGTGGAATGGGATGATTAGAAATGCTGGAATTCGTGGGGGGATATATAGGAGAGATCTGGGTTACGACGTAACTAATACAAGAGTTACGCTGTAACCTTCAATTCCTTCGTATTTTGCACTAGATCTGCTGGTTACGACGTAACCTTATGAGTGGTTACGCCGTAGTCTTCAATAATACTTGGTTACGCCATAATTGGAGAATAGTTACGGCGTAGTTATCAGCGGCGTGGAACCTCATTTGACCTAATATAGTTACGTCGTAGTCCTAGGGAAGAGTTATGCCGTAACCTTCTGATGAGTTGGTTTTCGGAGTCACGCTATAGTTACGGCGTAATATGATAGATGAGTTGCGCCGTAACTTCTTCAAAATCAGCATACTATGATAAATCTTTGATATTTCTCCAATTTCGCGTCACTTTAGCTCCAATGCTCATAATTTACCTGAAAGTGGAAAACAATGGAAAACAACCGTAAATCCATATAAATGATATAAATTACAAGCATTATCGGGGGACATTGACACTTAATATTCATGACTCTTTGATGTTATCAATATGCGTACGGAATGAGAGCTCATATGGGTGTATATATAGCTCAAGAAACCTAGCTTTGCTTGTGCTCTAAACTTGAGCTCCAAGTTACAACCCATCCTAATCCGATTACAAGTCTTATTGGCCCAAGGCAAAATCATACCGACCCACTTTGGATAATCCGATTACAAGTCTTATTGGCCTAAGGAAAAAATCATACCGACCCACTTTGGAAAGAAATCTGCCAAAGGGTCTCATGGGTAATCGGATCTCATGCAAACACCAGGTCAAGTAATACGGGTCATGTAGTTCAAGTAGTAAATGTGTAAAACGTACTCTCGTGTTTAACTTGTGTGCCCCCATAGGCTCACACACTTCTAGTCATTTTTGTACATACCAACTCCCATAATCCAACAGCTCCCACTTGGGAGTTGGAGTAGCGGATAGCACAAAAACCAATGATGGAAACGCATAGCAACGCTCTCACTCCCTATTTAACTAAAAGTTTCTGAGATATAGTTTCACAAAATTTTCTGAGTAGCATTGGTCATTAATTAATGGCTTGCTTTAATCATCCTTTGTAATAGATACCGTTAAACCATGGATATGGATCCTAACTCATTCCATATAGTTTAACCATTTAGAATCTCGTTATAGAATTTAATTCAGATATACAAAATGTAATCAAGAATCATCTTGCATTACCCTTCGGGTTTGGCTAAACAATTATCTGATTAAATTTAGAGAGGCACCATGGTATCTTTCTGCACATATCAAGTGGAGTAACAAATCCTTTGTTGACTACAAGTGTAGTGGATGCTGCTTCACATCACTTCGAAATATAGCTTTTATAACTAACTTATTCAGGATATTGTTTGGCTTATACTCACAAAAGTGATATCCACACATAACAGAACTTGCTTGTATCTCAAGTCTAAGGACGACTTTTACAAACCATTTTCAATATTTTACTTATGACAAGGATCCAAAAGTAAATGTTTGAAAGTTGAGGTATCCAATATGCATCCCTTGTGAATACATATGAGTTTGGCGGCAACAATCCACATTCTCATTAGAATATAACCAACACTGACATTTGCCATACATAACAATATTCCCATATTGTTAACCGACAATGGTCATATTTAGAATGATAAATCATTTCATGGATTAAACATGCAAATATGGAATAACATATTATATGAATGAAATAACAGATACCTCGTATCTTTATTTATCAGAAAGTAATAACTTTCTTACAATTCCAAATTTTTCAAATACTAATTAACACACAGATTTACATGAGACTACTAATTGGCATTAAACCTATACCTCTAGTCAATTTAGAATGCTCAGGATACGTTAAAGCCTTCGTAGATGGATCAGCTAGGTTCTCATCTATGTGAACCTTTGATATCTTCATGTCACCCATCGCAATGGTCTCTCGAAGGTAATGAATTTTTGCGCGATAATATCTAGCACCCATGGTGATTCTGCTTTCATTAGCAATAGTAATGGCTCTAGTATTATCAAAATACATATTTATAGGTTCTTCAATTGTGGGAACAATGCCAAGCCCATAAATGAATTTGCAAAACCATATATACAGCCTCTTTAGATGCATCACAAGCAGCTATATACTCAGCTTCTGTAGATGAAGTAGCAAAGATACTTATCTTTGTGATTTTCCAATCAACAACACCTCCATTTAAAATGAATACATATCCAGTCTGAGATTTTAAGTCATCAGCATCTGTCTGATATCCAGCATCAGTGTAGCAAGAAACCTTGAGATCTTGTTCCATCTCCCCTTCATAAACCAGAAACATATCCTTAGTATTGCATAAATACTTAAAAATATTCTTAAGAGCAGTCCAATGAAGTTGTAACACCCCAACCCGATAACCGTAGAAGTATCACAGTATGGTGTCATATCAAAGCATACACAATGAACCTAAATCAACAGCGGAAGTCTTAAATAAATAAACAAAGGAAAATCAAGCCAAAACGACTTAACAATGCATAAGTTAAAGAAATGAAAACTCCAAATTAGAAATAACGATGACCAAGTCTAATAAATATCAAAGCATAATCAATTGAAGTCTAAGATGACTAGGCATGGTCTCTATATCAGCTTATCTCTCAACCCAAACAATCCCCAGATCCTAGCTTATGTACCAGCAGCAGGAAAAGAAATGCGGCTGAGCTTAAAAAGCTAGTGAATAGATATAACAATACAATAGCAATGGTAATGAACTGAATTCAAGATAAGATACAATAGGCAATATATGAAGTGTAACAGTATATAGAGTAGGGTAAAGAAAAGGGAAAAGGGTCAGTAATCCACCATGAGCCAACAGTATAGTAATATCAATAGTAGCAGTAGCAATAACGATCGGTATCTAATAGTAACCATTGTATTCGGAGGGTGACCTCGAATACCAATCAATAGGAGGAGACCTTAAGTAGCGATTGGGTGATCGGCTCCCGGTATGTGAGGAGTGTAATGCACACATGCCACATCACCGATCAGATATATATATCGATAACGATACAATACAAATCTAGGATGCATCCATACCCCTATGAGAACAATAGTGGCCATAACAATAACGGTGGTAGCGCGATAATCAATACAGTATAGGGACGGTGTGGAACATCACTCAACTACACTAGAGTCATGCCATTGGTGCATCAATGACACGGACATTGAACCCCCATGCCTAGTTAATGGCTCGGGTATCAAACTGACAGGTCAAAGCAAAAAGTCCACATTGTAGCAATATATAAGTCATCATAATCAAAGGTTCAATATCAATGGTTCACAATTCAGAAGTTCATAGCAATAGTTAAATATCAAAGGTTCATAGCATAAGTTCATAATCAGAAGGTCCATATCAAAGGTTCAATATCAGAGGGTCAATAGCAAAGGTTCAATATCAGAGGGTCAATAGCGAATGAATCATAGCAATGAAATATCATAAGCGAAACAAAGTCGAAGGACCAGAAAGTCATGAGAAACCCCTACTGAAAAGGGATAGAATATTTGTATCTTAATTCATAGCAAAGCAACCGCAAACAGATGGAAACAAGAGACAACAAAAGATCACTCCTTCCTCGAGGGATCTACAAAAGCGAAAGGATGTACACTTATTAGACATAGTTAATGTGTTTTATTCCAGATTAAATCTTTTAGGGTGTTTAAGTAACTTTTCATTTTTAGTAAGTTATCTTTAGGGTTCATATTATTATTTAGTCAATTTAGAGTTAAGTATAATAACTTATTATAATTTAGGGTCTAAAGTGTAATTATCAAAGTTTAAGGTTTATAGCGACAAGTACTAAATATAACAAAACTCTTTAATATTATTATTATAGTCTAAGGTGTAAAGTGTCAATTTATAGAAGATCAAAGTTTGCATGTGACAAACTATTAAGGTGAGGGTTGAAAGTGAAAATATCAATATTTAACCTGAATTCCATACGTATAATATAACATTTAACCTTTCTTCTCATATCTTGACATGACGACTTGTAGCTTGTTCGCGGTTCAAACGGCTCACCGACACAACTAGATAAAGACGTATAATGATTAACCCCCGACTCTATTTCCCTGAAACACTTGCAACGAGCCGTATAACGTACCCATAAATCCCATGAACACCCTCGAAAACCATCATTTAACCCATATTTATATTTTGTCCCAACCCATTCGACACAAATCAATACCAAATCGAGACCCATTCCATTCAATGTTTACGTGATTTTAAAACCTGCTTTCATGCGACAACTTAGCTTAATACGAAAATAAATCAACGTGATTATGACAAGCAAAAGAGGTCGAACAGATTCAAACATATATAGGAATTATATGTGGATCGAATAGCATGTATACCCCATTCGTGATTTTATGAGATCACAGTTATGTTTTCATGTGACAATTTTAATATACCAATTCATTTGACAACTTTAATATACCAATGCATTCGACAAGGAATTCACAACAGTAGCACTACAAGAAAAAGTAGCTTTAGTGACGAGAATTCAGTGACGAAAAAAAAAATTTGGTCACTATTTAGATGAAAATAGTGACGATATAATATTTCGTCATTATTTTTGGTCATCGGTAGAAAATCAGTGACGAAACTTATAGTAGTCACTAGTTAGTCACTAAATTACATGAATAGCGACGAGAAATTTCGTCATTAAAATTAGTGACGAAATTTTGGTCACTATTTCACATATTGCTAACTATATAAAATGACTAAATTATAAAGAAATTTAGATATGTACTTATTAAAACTTGCATATTCGTATATTAATCCAAAAATCGTAAACACTATCAAACATTTAAAAAAAAATTATAAAAAATAAAAGAATTCCAGATAATAAACTTGTATGTCAGAAAACCCGACCTGATCTCGTTTGGCACTATTTTCATCTGATCTAAAAATTGCACATATTTAACTTTCTTTGATGTATTCTCCCCTAGGGAAGAGATCTAGTGAGAAGTAATATTAAAATGATAAGAATGAGAAATGTTTTTAACCACATATTTTAAATAAGAGGGAGAATTTTAAAGAGAGATGCATCTATTTTTGTAGGTGCATCTTATATGTGTGGTTATGGTTTCTTCTCACTCTTCTCATTCTATTTTTCTTCTTATTTGATCCTTACTCTTCTCCCCAAAACATATTATCTAAAACCAACGTTTTGAAAACTGGGTTTTTTAATCGACCCGATCAAGTCACCGGCTTAACGGTTCGACCGCCAGGTCAACCCGGTTTTCTATTGAAAAAAACTATTTTTTTCGAGCGGTTCTACCACCGGATCAACACGGTTAGTTTATAAAAAAAAAGATTAAAAAAACCTAACCCGGTCGGGTTTCGAGCACCAGGTCGACTCAAGTCACTTAAAACCCGACAGGTTTAACTGGTAATCTCGTTTCTAAAAACCTGGTTTATTTTACCCGTCTTTTTGACCGGACCGGTTCGACCGGTTGAACTGGGTTTTAAAACACTTAGAAAAATTACTTACAAAAAATAACTCATAAAGATTTAAAAAAATTACTTATCAAACTTGTTAAAAAATAAAAAAAAAAAAAAAAAAAAAAAAAACATGTATATCAAACATTTAGAAAAATTACTTACAAAAAATAACTCATACACATTTAAAAAAATTACTTATCAAACTTGTTAAAAAACCGGACCCGATCTCATAACACGTATATTAGATCTCAAAATAAACTGTTTCATTATCCAAACACTGTTCATCATCACTCTCATTTATCCACCATGTAAATTCATCGCTCTCGTTCTCATTGCTCTCATTTTCGGATAACGTTTTTTACAGTTCGGATCTCAAGCTTCATTTGTGTTACGGTTCGGATCTCAAGCTCTCATTTGTGTTACGGTTCAGATCTCAAGCTCTCATTTGATTGTTATGCTAAATTTAGGGCTAAAATTATTCTGTTATTTTAATTTGATTGTTATGTTAAAATTATGGCTTGTTATGTTAAATTTAGGGCTTGTTTTATTGCTTTAACTGCTAATTACCCTGATTAAGTGATTATGCTTTTTAGTAAGTGTTTAAGTGGATAATTGCTCTGAAAAAATTGGATATGATCAGTAATGAAGAAAGAATTTTTGAACCGTATGGTCGATAAACTCGTTGACATATCAAGCGCTTCTCGGGAGTTTTTGATCTCTATTTTCCTATTTCTATACTTTGAAGTTCGGTGATTTTCATTGAGGACAATGTCTAACTTATTTTCCTATTTCTATACTTTGTGTGAGGACAATGGGGGGGGTGAATAGGAAAATTAGAGTTTTCATGCTTAAATTTAAAATTTTGTTTGCCTTGTGATCTAGTTGTTTCACACTTTTAGGATTATCTATTAGAATAATGGATCATTCCATTGGTAAAATTGGTAATATTTGAAACTTCGAGATGTGTTCCGATTACTATTGCAATCCATTCTAGGATCGATAAACATTTGCTAGCACATATTATACCCTTTCCACTAAATTGTGAGGATTTGAGCCTATTTCTTATTAACATACATCTTTTATGCTTGGATCTTTTGCTATGAGTGTGCTTGGTGATTTTATTTATTCTAGAACTTGTGCTTGTAAATCATTACTAGGCGCAGGTGAGATTGCATTCGTGCGATATAAGTGAATTCGTGTGATAAAGAGGCACCTTAGGATTTAACCCAAATGGCCTTCCATTTTACATCTAATGATTTATTAGCTAGCCTCATTGGTTAGTTAACCTCCCACATGGACCCATTTGTAGTGCTCATTTTAGCACTAGATACCCTAGTTACACCTTCGAGCCATCCCTTTCATTTTGCTTCACCGGAAAATACAAAAGATTTTACACTTTAAACCTTAGCCTATCCCATATCAATGTCTAAGCGGTTGGTTGCTAGTCGCCTAGAAAGTGAAGATTGTTCAAATGATTATAAGTACCACATACTATGTGATTGATTGAGCCATGCGTTGAGTTTATGTTCAAAAAAAAAAAAAAATTGTGTTGAAAGTATGGAAATAATAGCCAATGTGCTATGATCAAGAACAATTGTCATGGCAAAGCAAAAAGCGTGGAAAGTGGAAAAGAAGAAAGCAAAGCTATAATCGTTTATTTGGTTAGTGGAATGTTTGGTAGCTAGCAACATGGGTATTAGACTTGATTTCATTTTATTTTAACACCAATTTCATAACATTCCCATGCCTTATCCATACCTTAACCTTAGCCTATCATTATAACCCGAATAAAAGCCCTCTTTAGATGTTTTACTTGGTGCTCACGCCACGTCGGTGGAGTTATGTTTCTTGTACAAGCTTATGGTAATAATCTAATCATGACTGAGCAATGAGTGTGATTTATCTTGTTACTCCACTAAAATTGAGTGATTGAGTGAATTATTTCATTCTTTTTTCGTAAGGTGTTCTGAAATGTTAATCATGCAAGAAAATCATTGGATATTGTCAAACATCTTGATGTTTCACCTTTATAAAGCATAATTGATGAATCCTCTCTCGTATTTATACTTGGTTGATTTGCATCACATTTTTCATAATCACGATCTTGTACCAGTGGATGTTTTTCCTAGATTTGCTTGAGGGCAAGCAAAGTTTAAGTGTGGGGGAATTTGATAACGCTCAAATTATGCATGTTTTTAGTAGCGTTATCCGTGTTTTTATGTATGTTATTTGGTTATAATCATATGCTTTTGTTGCTTAATCGTATCAAAGTGCGTTTGCTAGTTCATTTGTAGCCAAGTACAGGAAAGTGGAGTAAAAGACGGAAAAAGAAGTAAAATACGAAGATTTCTCCAAATATGAAGAGTTCCCGTCAAAAGAAAGACTTGCGGAGTATATTCGAGAAGATAAAGTCATCAAGATGGTGGTCCAAAGACTCAAGAATAAAGTTCAAGAAGGAAAACGAGAAAGAAATGAAGAAAAGAAGCTTAAACGAAGACATATTGGAAGACTCGTTGTTCCCGACACACCTTCACCATTTTGGCCATAACTTTTGCATACGGACTCCGTTTGACCCCCGGTTCATGGCCACGGAAAGCTAAGAGAAAGATCTACAACTTTGCAGTTTATGACTTTTTGTGATTTTGCTCCAACCGATCGGTCGAGACCCGTAACGGATCCGGTTGGAGAATAGTCACGTAGACCAACCGATCGGTTGGAGCTCAACCGAATCCGGTTGGAGGTCTGTTCAGCCATTTTCCATTACTAAGACTCCAAACTTGTTCCAAACGATTCTAGTCCATTCCTACATGTCTTCTAGTCCTTCCAAGCTCCTTGGTGACCAAGTAATGCATTTATAACCCCAGGCTTGAAGTAGTATAAATAGAGGCCTTTGCAACCTCATTTCAAACACCAAAACTTGAGAGATCTTCTCTCACACCTATCTTACCACCACTACTACTCTCTCAAAGCTTAAATTCGTTCATAAAGTTCCAGGAAACTTTGGAGGTCCAAGAAGTCATCATTTGGAGGTCAAACCATCAAGAAGTCATCACCAATACTTGAGGCATCATTACTACATCATTTGTAATATCATTTCAATCATTGTAAGACCTTTAATCATGTTTTCTAATGTTCAAAGTACTGAATTTATGTTTATGTTTGCTATGAGTGGCTAGTTTCTTTATACACTTGCTTAAATGGTGTTGATTATCATATGATTAGTAAGTGATTGTGTTAACATGTTTTAATTCAATTTCAAGTTGATTCTAAGACCCAATTGTGCTAAAGTTTCATAGTGACATTTGTTAATCAAGTTTGGCTAATTGACAATAATCGTTGGGGTCGAAAGAACTTATTGTTATTCAACTAGTCATAATCATTTTGTCTATGGATGATTGTTTTACCCATTATTCTTGATTATACAAAGGAACTAAGGTGTGGTTGTAATAGAAACGCTTTTGATTATCAAATTGGATTGGTTGGAAACATCTAAATGGTCGTAAGATTAGTTGTTGAGAATCAATTGTAGCCTTTGTCTATGATCGGTTACCTTTTGTATTGACCATTTCTTAAGCAATTTGATGAACAAGTGGATGTTTTTGTGTTTAAGTTTATGTATGTAAACTTATGAAACTTGAATTGATCTTGAATTGATTGGTTAAACTTAATGCTTGTTTTTATAAACTAAACTCTTGATCAAAGTTTGACTTGTAAGAACAATAGATTAGTACACCAACTAATTATCATAACCAACATGTTAAGAGGTTAACACAATCACATTAATCTATGATATGAAACTAGTTTAAGCAAGTGTAGTTTTTAATCATCTGAATTGCATTATATCTATTTGCTTTGTTATATGTTTTGGATAGACTCCGTTAATTCAAACTTGTGTTTAGATTCACTCAAATCCTACGAATGATCCCGACTTACCTTCATAATCTTGCTATAACGGACGAGTATACTTGCTCGTATGTGTTATTGGTAATATTGGTAATTCACCTTTTATAAATTTAAAACTTGCACCAACCGGGCACATCAAGTTTTAGGCGCCACGCTGGGATTTGATTGTGTTTCAACAAGTTCTTGAATTTCCTCGATCGATTCAACCAAAAAAAAAAAAAAAAATAAAATTCTCAGAAACCTTAACCGGATTCGGTTGCCCCTCAACCGAATCGGTTACAATTTTAACCCTCATTCAGCTGGTCCAACCGATCGGTCGCAACCCGCAACCGATCCGGTTTTCCACTCTGTCCCATAAAAACTATTTTCGTTATTTGTCAGTGTGTTTAGATATTGCCTGGATTCTCTAGGACATTGTATGAACACTCGAGCAGCAGGAATAGAACCAATTACACCTCTTACCAACCCCGAACGTTTGATTCGACGAAGAAGGAGAACACATTTCATACCATTGGAAAATCGTGTACCAAGAGTACCAAACCCACCATTTGATAACCTCATTGAAGCCAAAGTTGTTTTCAACCCTTTCACCAATTTACCTTTTCCCATGGCGGACGATCAACCCATGTGGGAACCAATCAACCGTAGCACCAACCCCGAAAGTGCTATTGTTGCTATTAACCTTGGTGACAACTTCACCGTGAAGGGACATCACCTTTCTATGATCAAAGACCGACAATTCGATGGCGTGCGTGGCCGATCCGCATAAGCACATTGCGAATTCATCGAAATTTGCGGCATGTTCCGTTATGGCAACACCGATGTCAATGCCATCAAACTCAAACTTTTCCCATCATCACTCGCGGAGATGCTAAAGTATGGTACAATGAATTAACCCGGGAATCATCAATACTTGGGAGGAGATGAGGCAAGCTTTTGTGAGCCGATTCTTTCCACCGCCATGTTTGATCGATTAATGGGAGAAATTCGTGCTTTCAACCAAAACCCAAACGAATCACTTGTTGAAGCTTGGCTTCAATGAAAGATTTGCCGTAGTTGTCATGGACATGGATTATCAAAAGGAACCATTATCCAAATCTTTTACCATGGACTAGATGAAATCTCTCAAGGCATCCTTGATCTTTGGAGGAATTTTCTCTATAAGACTCCCAATGATGCACATCAATTGCTCAAGATCGAGTACTTCTCAAACTTGATTGGTCCAAAGATTCCAAAACCAAACCTCTCCGAAAACCGTTGCTTTTGTCGAAAACACCGATACCTCAAAACTCATGGAGAAGATGGGCGTTAACCTCAAAAATCGACTCATGATACAAAGATATCAAAGATGAAATGAAGGAAATGCGAGACGGATGCAACAATTGTGGAGGAAATCATCCATCGTCCGAGTGCGACGATAAACCTATGGGTGGACCGACCAAAGGAGAAGCGAGTTATGATCAAGGAGGATACCGTGGAGGAGGATATCGTAGTAATTATTATAGTCGAAATTCTGGAAATTGGCAAGATCGCCGACCAAGGGATGACAACCGTGATTCTCAGCCACGAACTGACGATCCACCACCACAAAATCCCGACAAAAAGATGGAAGAAACCGAATTCGAGAAAACCATGAGAGAATTCGTAGCTGCTCAAAAATCTGCAAATGATTTTATCAAAATCAATTTTCAATCTCAAAGCCAAAGTTGAGCAAGGACGGAAAAATCATCAAGCATCTATCCAAGATCTTGAAAACAAGTTTAGCGATTTTCGACCAACATTCCTCTAGACCATCGGTTCATTGCCAAGTAATACCCAATCCAACCCAAAACCATCAAATGATAAGACGTACCATCCACCACAAACAAGAAACAGTATGTCAACGCTATCTTCACAAGTAGTGGTTTCTCGAACGATTCCAATCCGAATATCGTTGTTTCACGGTGGAAGCAACATCAATACCGATCATGCCTCATTGATCGAGAAATTGGAAGCTATCTCCACAAACATCGATACCCAATTCATAAGCATACGGAGGAGATGATGGAGCTGCGAACTAATCACCAAGCTTCAAACCACGATGTTTGAGGATGACACGCCGATGTGTGATCCCATGGAAGCGAACCACGCCCAACATGAAGGATATCACCCGGGATATCACGGCGGATATTATGACCGAATTCCAAATCGTACTCTTTTCCATACCACAACCCAACCCAAACATATCCTCGATATCAGTCATGGAATACAATACCTCATCCATCACAACATTTCAATACACCTAAAACCTCACCGGAGGAGATGATGAGAGAGTGGATGGCCAATCAAACAAAAGCCAATGAGAATATGACGAACCTGTTGGTTGAATTGGAACATAAAGTCGATCAAGGAAGAAGGAACCAACAAGCGATAAGCCAAGACTTGGAGAGGAGGATAGAAAGATTAAGTAAGGAACAGGAAGTCCATCACGTTGAATCTCTTCCTTACACCACAGATTCCAACTCTAGACATGAGTTTGTCTACAAACCACCCTCAATTCAATACGAGAACGATAAGGGTGAGGATGAAATTATCGAAGAGGACGAGACCGAGCATACTCCAACCACGCCAAATCTGAACCAAATCATGTCTAACTCACCAACCGTGTTACCTTTTCTTGAGGATTGCACCATGCATATCCCAATGACTCAATTAAAAGGTTCTGAATGCAATTTATTTCCAATTCATGTTGGTGATGAAAAGTTCAACAAAACCAGTGGCAACTGGAATGGAGAACTGGAAAGAAAGATAGACAAATGGCCTGAGCCACAAAATCCAGTTTCTTTAAATCAAAACGGTAGGACTAAGCCACCTCCTACATCTCACCTTGAGAATGTGGATGCCATATTCATCGGGTGGAAAATCCAATGACCATCCGAAAAATCATAAAGATCCGCCACATCCTCATTTCTAATGAAATTGACCAAATGTTCGAAATAACGAAAGGACTTTCACTTGGTCAAACCAAAAGAATCAAATGTATTCCCATCCATTGTGGAGTACAAACCAAAGATTCCATTCCCTCAACGTTTAAGAGCTGAAATTCCCCATTTGAACCGTATGGTCAAAGTATCCTAATCCGGGGAAGATTCGAGTCAGGCTGATGACTCGGTAATAAAACAAGCGCTTCTCGGGAGGCAACCCGTGTGTGTTTTGATTTTCTATGGTCACTCCCCAAAGTTTTAACCTTTGGTTGAACTTAAGTGTGGGGGGGTGCCATCATTTTAATAAAACCTTTTGTTTGTTTATAAGATTGTGTGCAGGTGATGATTTCTCCAATGGACGCTTAGAATGAAGAAAGAATTTTAAGCTGATAAACTCGTTGACATATCTGGTTTCATCTCTATTTTCCCTATTTCTATACTTTGAAGTTCGTTTTCATTGAGGACAATGTCTAACTTAAGTGTGGGGGGGTGAATAGGAAAAATTAGAGTTTTCATGCTTAAATTTAAAATTTTGTTTGCCCTTGTGATCTAGTTGTTTTCACACTTTTAGGATTATCTATTAGAATAACTGGATCATTCCACTGGTAAAATTGGTAATATTTGAAACTTGAGATGTGTTTCGATTACTATTGCAATCCATTCTAGGATTGATAAACATTTGCTAGCACATATTATACCCTTTCCACTAAATTGTGAGGATTTGAGCCTATTTCTTATTAACATACATCTTTTATGCTTGGATCTTTTGCTATGAGTGTGCGGTGATTTTATTTATTCTAGAACTTGTGCTTGTAAATCATTACTAGACCGCAGTGAGATTGCATTAAATGCGATATAAGTGAATTCGTGTGATAAAGAGGCACCTTAGGATTTAACCCAAATGGCCTTCCATTTTACATCTAATGATTTATTAGCTAGCCACATTGGTTAGTTAACCTCCCACATGGACCCATTTGTAGTGCTCATTTTAGCACTAGATACCCCTAGTTACACCTTCCGAGCCATCCCTTTCATTTTGCTTCACCCGAAAATACAAAAGATTTTACACTTTAAACCTTAGCCTATCCCATATCAATGTCTAAACGGTTGGTTGCTAGTCGCCTGGAAAGTGAAGATTGTTCAAATGATTATAAGTACCACATACTATGTGATTGATTGAGCCATGCGTTGAGTTTATGTTCAAAAAAAAAAAAAAAAAAAAAAAAAAAAAAAATTGTGTTGAAAGTATGGAAATAATAGCCAATGTGCTATGATCGAAGAACAATTGTCATGGCAAAGCAAAAAGCTGTGGAAAGTGGAAAAGAAGAAAGCAAAAGCTATAATCGTTTATTTGGTTAGTGGAATGTTTGGTAGCTAGCAACATGGGTATTAGACTTGATTTCATTTTTATTTTAACACCAATTTCATAACATTCCCATGCCTTATCCATACCTTAACCTTAGCCTATCATTATAACCCGAATAAAAGCCCTCTTTAGATGTTTTTACTTGGTGCTCACGCCACGTCGGTGGAGTTATGTTTCTTGTACAAGCTTATGGTAATAATCTAATCATGACTGAGCAATGAGTGTGATTTATCTTGTTACTCCACTAAAATTGAGTGATTGAGTGAATTATTTCATTCTTTTTTCGTAAGGTGTTCTGAAATGTTAATCATGCAAGAAAATCATTGGATATTGTCAAACATCTTGATGTTTCACCTTTATAAAGCATAATTGATGAATCCTCTCGTATTTATACTTGGTTGATTTGCATCACATTTTCATAATCACGATCTTGTACCAAAGGATGTTTTTCCTAGATTTGCTTGAGGGCAAGCAAAGTTTAAGTGTGGGGGAATTTGATAACGCTCAAATTATGCATGTTTTTAGTAGCGTTATCCGTGTTTTTATGTATGTTATTTGGTTATAATCATATGCTTTTGTTGCTTAATCGTATCAAAGTGCGTTTGCTAGTTCATTTGTAGCCAAGTACAGGAAAGTGGAGAAAAAGACGGAAAAAGAAGTAAAATACGAAGATTTCTCCATATATGAAGAATTCCCGACTTGTGGAGTATATTCGAGAAGATAAAGTCATCAAGATGGTGGTCCAAAGACTCAAGAATAAAGTTCAAGAAGGAAAACGAGAAAGAAATGAAGAAAAGAAGCTTAAACGAAGACATATTGGAAGACTCGTTGTTCCCGACACACCTTCACCATTTTGGCCATAACTTTTGCATACGGACTCCGTTTGACCCCCGGTTCACGGCCACGGAAAGCTAAGAGAAAGATCTACAACTTTGCAGTTTATGACTTTTTGTGATTTTGCTCCAACCGATCGGTCGAGACCCGTAACCGGATCCGGTTGGAGACTAGTCAGCAAGACCAACCGATCCGGTTGGAGCTCAACCGAATCCGGTTGGAGGTCCTGTTTCAGCCATTTTTCCATTACTAAGACTCCAAACTTGTTCCAAACGATTCTAGTCCCTTCCTACATGTCTTCTAGTCCCTTCCAAGCTCCTTGGTGACCAAGTAATGCATTTATAACCCCTAGGCTTGGAAGTAGTATAAATAGAGGCCTTTGCAACCTCATTTCAAACACCAAAACTTGAGAGATCTTCTCTCACACCTATCTTACCACCACTACTACTCTCTCAAAGCTTAAATTCGTTCATAAAGTTCCGAAACTTTGGAGGTCCAAGAAGTCATCATTTGTAGGTCAAACCATCAAGAAGTCATCACCAATACTTGAGGCATCATTACTACATCATTTGTAATCTCATTTCAATCATTGTAAGACCTTTAATCATGTTTTCTAATGTTCAAAGTCTGAATTTATGTTTATGTTTGCTATGAGTGGCTAGTTTCTTTATACACTTGCTTAAATGGTGTTGATTATCATATGATTAGTAAGTGATTGTGTTAACATGTTTTAATTCAATTTCAAGTTGATTCTAAGACCCAATTGTGCTAAAGTTTCATAGTGACATTTGTTAATCAAGTTTGGCTAATTGACAATAATCGTTGGGGTCGAAAGAACTTATGTTATTCAACTAGTCATAATCATTTTGTCTATGGATGATTGTTTTACCCATTATTCTTGATTATACAAAGGAACTAAGGTGTGGTTGTAATAGAAACGCTTTTGATTATCAAATTGGATTGGTTGGAAACATCTAAATGGTCGTAAGATTAGTTGTTGAGAATCAATTGTAGCCTTTGTCTATGATCGGTTACCTTTTGTATTGACCATTTCTTAAGCAATTTGATGAACAAGTGGATGTTTTTGTGTTTAAGTTTATGTATGTAAACTTATGAAACTTGAATTGATCTTGAATTGATTGGTTAAACTTAATGCTTGTTTTATAAACTAAACTCTTGATCAAAGTTTGACTTGTAAGAACAATAGATTAGTACACCAACTAATTATCATAACCAACATGTTAAGAGGTTAACACAATCACATTAATCTATGATATGAAACTAGTTTAAGCAAGTGTAGTTTTTAATCATCCGAATTGCATTATATCTATTTGCTTTGTTATATGTTTTGGATAGACTCCGTTAATTCAAACTTGTGTTTAGATTCACTCAAATCCTATGAACGATCCCGACTTACCTTCATAATCTTGCTATAACAGACGAGTATACTTGCTCGTATGTGTTATTGGTAATATTGGTAATTCACCTTTTATAAATTTAAAACTTGTACACAACCAGCACATCAGTTATATATGATTGAAAGTGTGTGAGACCCATGGCATGTGTATCTATATGTGTAGGCTGTATTTAGTATCTGAAGCTAATCAATCTGACCCTAAGATTGTTTTTCCTTTTTCCGGATCTTAGTTAAAGTTAGTTATGCCACGAACAACTTCTTGTATTAAGAAACTAGGCCTAATCTATTTTGGTTTTGTTTATGATTTTTTGATTTGACATGAACAACTTCTTATTCTTGCTATAATTTTGTTTCAGTTGCTTCATAATTAGATATGTACTGAGTTTAGTATAGCAGTCGATTGCTATCAATTGTGAATTGTACAGAAGTAGAGTAATTTTGTTTCAGTTGCTTCATAATTAGATTGAAACCATGTTAGCCTGTATCGTTATCTTCCATATGTATCTTCAAACAATTACCTCTATATGCAACCATTAATTTGATGACATTTTTTATTTTTATTTTTTTCAGGGAGAAATATGAAGAGACTAACAAGGAATTTTTCACCTTTAGCTTATGGATGATAGAAAGATTGTGGCCATGGGACATTGTGCATGCATGAGGATTTTTAGACAAAGTATTGCTTATATGCAACATGCTTGTTCATTATCTTTGTGTTATGTTCACTCTAATGTTCGTACTTTATCCTCTTTATAACTACATGTTTGGTTTAATCTTGGATCAACTATTAGATGCTATGTTATAAGGAATCAATATTACGGATTTTCATTTCTATACTATGTGCAGATGACTTTAAGTTGACACATCTTTCATTTTAGTTTAATATTGTATTCACTTTCCTTTTAGTTGACATATCTTGTAAATGTGGCAACCCTTTTAGTTGACATAGAAGGTACATTTGGTGACGACCAATTTGGTCTCTAATGCAAGAAATAGTGACGACACATTCGTCTCTAATGGTTTTTAAGTGGTTGGTATTTAACCCATTGAGTGGCCACTCGTTTCGTCATTAACTCATACTCACTAGTGACTATTATCTCATCACTAAAAATGAAAAATAGTGACCAAGCATTCGTCACTCATTGTTTTAAAGTTTTTGTCATTGTAACTCATAGGTGACGAAATTTTTCGTCACTAATTTGTGACGAATTCTATTTTGGTCACTAACTGAATTTGTGACGGAGCTTTAGTGACGGTGGTGACGACTCAAGTTTGGTCACTAATGAGATCGATGTGATTTTTACATTGTTAGTAGCGAAAATTTGTTTGGTCACTATAGGTCATTGCAAAGTGTCGATCTTTTGAAAATTGAAGCATTCAATTTTGGATTTGTCAAAAGTAATTCCACATTTTGTTTGAAGTCAATGCTTTTCTGTCTTCTTCATATAATTCTTGATCCTTGCGGTGGTCATAGCAACTTGCCACCGATATCGATTTCTTCAGAGCATGCTCTTCAATCGTGAGAGATCTTCTTCATAAGTGACGGTAAAGTAGCTTGTTGTGCAAAGAAAGAGCATACAACTTCATCCGAGTGGAGGGTATGTGTTGGTGTGGCTTCTTGAGCAAGGTGGGGGTAGAATAGGAAGCAGTGCTTTGAGCACCAAGCTTTGAGTGGGAGAAAGCGATTACTTTTGGAATCTTCGCTTCTCTTTCGAGATGACACAAAGGCTATCTTGTGAGACTTTGAACTTGTTTGGCCATTCATCTCATGCTCATACACCTTCGGATGATTGTATTGATCATCAAAGTCCATAACATCAAACCGGTTGTCCTCGATCATTGTAGCAATCACATGCCATGTTGATGGCGGACTCATAAGAACTTTAGATTAGCATCTTCAAGCTGAAACCTCTGCTTTGTATAACTCCAAGATCTTGAGAAGATTTGGGAATCATCATAAGCGACATCAAGGCCTTCTCTTCTCCAACGATGAATGTTTCAAATTCTTTGCTTCAATGCATTTCTATGCATCTTCTTATAAGCATCATTACCTCGAAACCTTGTCTTGAGAGCGCCCAAAGTTGCTTTGCATCCTTAGCATCATAGAACTTGAGTAGATGACCATCGGGATAGCGAGACAACGATATGTTGAGAGCCTTATCTTGATTCCTTATTGTAGTTCTTTGGTAAGGCGACCTTAGGTGCTTTGGGTTGTCCGGGAATATCAATAGGTTCGGAGCGACTTCATTACCATTGACAATTACATTCCACGGTGCATGGTGCATAATTGAAATGTCTTGCCTCATCTTCATATTCCATAGGTCGTATTCTCCCTTCTTAATGATGGGTATCCTGAGTGAGGTGATGGATGGTGGTGGAACAGCTTTACTCGACATCTTTAGGTTTTTGATTGTTACTTAGGTTTTAGGGTTTCTTCTTAGTCAGAGTTTCCACACAAGCTCTGATACCACTTGTTGGATCGATGTACTCTAACCAAACTAACTTAAATATCTTGTTAAGGGTTTAATAACCTTGGATAAATCCTAAGTTATTAACAATGAAACACTGAGCAAACTCTATTAAGTACGCGGAATTTACTTAACAAAGCTAAGAAGAATATAACTTTAACTTTCAACAATTTTATTAATAACTCTAAATCTGCTTGTTACACAGACTCTTTAATAACTCTAAAACTCTAATATCGAACTCTCTAAAACTATAATAATGTGCGTTGTAAACTTGTGAACTCATAAACTCTAATGCCAATATAGGGGTCCTTTTATAGGCTCAAGGATAACCCTTGACGATTTACAATTTGTAACCTTGTACGAAAAGTAATCTAAACAAAGAATATTCTAAAATAACAAAGCTATCCATAAATGAATATAGCAGTTCTTTAGCTTTGCGGTACTTTGACTTGATAGCGATGCTTTGACTTCTTCTTTAGCGATTTTTGACTTTTTCGATGCTTTGTCATTCTTGACACTTTCATATCCCAACAAAGGTCCAACCCTTTACCCAGGAGGTAGAGGGTATTTATAGTTTTCATAATCGCCTCCTGCGGGTGTGGATCGAGAATACGGTGGGTAAAGACCGTCCGTCCTCCACGGTGTTACTTTAACTAACTAACTAACTAATAGATAACGTAATGTCTACGAGCTAACATATGCTAGTCAATATTTGGGTTAACCGACACTTCACTATGGATTTTCTAAATCCTAACAGAATAAGCGGTTCTTAGTGGATCTAACTAGTTCATGGCCAAAGTTGCATGTTCTTAACTGGTTCTTACTGGTTATTGGACGGAATAGCTAGTTCTTATACGGTTCTAACCGGTTTGTCTTGGTTCTTGACGAAATAAGCGGTTTTAGTGGATCTAACTAGTTCTTAGCCGAAATAGCTGGTTCCTATTTGGATCTAACTATTTATTGGCCGGAATATGTAGTTCGTAACTGGTTCTAACTAGTTCTTACTGGTTCTTAGCTGGAATATCCAAATCTTAACTAGTTCTAACTGATTTCTAATGGTTCAGGCAGTTCCGGTCATTTGGACGGTTATGTCGCTGAAAACGGAGACACGGTTCAAAAGTTATGGCCATTTGAATTTTTGACGTAGAAAGTCAACTTTTGTCAATTCGCAAGTGGTCAAACCGCAGTTAATCAAACCGTAAAAGTCAAAACTTAGTTTTTTTGATCAAATCATAGTGGTCAGATCGCATTGGTCAAATCGCAGGATTGTCAAACCCCTGGAATACAAACCGCTTAAATCAAACCGCTTCTAATCAAACCGCTTAACTCAAACCTCTTCTTATCAAACCGCTTAGATCAAACCGCTGAAGACAAACTGCTTGAGTTAAACCGCTTCAGTCAATCCACTTATGTCAAACCGCTAAAGAAAAACTGCTTGTGTCAAACCGCTTAAGTCAAACCGCTTACGTCAAATCACTTAAGTCAAACGGCTTAAGTCAAACCGCTTCCGATACAATGAATCTAGGCAAACCGCATCCAACAACTTGACAAATCGCTTACTTGATTGGATCAAATCGCACCCAAATGACATCAAACCGTATACAAGAAAATAGTACGAAACTCAAACCGCTTCCTTAAAACTCTTCAAAAACTAAACTTTTCCACTCCAAAACACTATAACCAAGATGAATTAAGCCTTCCAAACCAAAACCTAAGCACTTATGATGATTCTAAACACAAATGTACTATCAAAATTCAAACTTTAACTCTTTTAGGGTATAGAATTCGAACCAACAAAACACACAAATAAACAATCTTTATAATCTAACCATGGCTCTTGATACCAATTGTTGGATATTGGTTATTGTAATACACAAACAATCAATTATATGGTTCGAATCTTAGCAAGAAACTTAGAGAGACAAAGTGGGATATGGGATCCTTTCTAGAGAGAGAAAGTGAGAGAAAAACTAAAAGAAGGTTAGATTTAGAAATGAAAGGTCCAACCCTCTATCTTGATAGGTAGAGGGTATTTATAGTTTTACATAATACGCCCTCTGTCGGGCTGTGGATCAGGCATACAATGGGTAAAGACCCGTCCGTCCTCCACGGTGTCACTCTAACTAACTAACTAACTAATAGATAACATATTGTCTACGAGCTAACATATGCTAGTCAATAGTCTGGGTGACCGACACTTCACTATGGATTTTCTAAATCCTAACATGAATAGGCAGTTCTTAGCTGGATCTAACTAATTATTGGCCAAAATAGCATGTTCTTAACTGGTTCTTACTGGTTATTGGCCGGAATAGCTAGTTCTTATCTATTTCTAACTGGCTTGTACTACTTCTTGGCCAGAATAGGCAGTTCTTAGCCGGATCTAACTGGTTCTAGGCTGAAATAGCTGGTTCCTATTTGGATCTAACTATTTATGAGCCGGAATAGCTAGTTTTTTACTGGTTCTTATTGGTTATTGGCCGGAATATTTGGTTCTTAACTAGTTCTAACTGGTTCCTATTGGTTCAAGCTGTTCCAGTCGTTTTGACATGTATTTCGCTGAAAACGGTGTTACGGTTCAAAAGTTATGGCCGTTTGAAGTTTTGATGTAAAAATTCAACTTTGGTCAAGCCGCAAGTGATCAAACCGCAAGTAGTCAAACCGTAAAAGTCAAAACTCAGTTTTTTAGATCAAATGGCAGTGGTTAAATCGCATTGGAAAAATCTCAGGATTGTTAAACCGCTTGAATACAAACCGCTTAAATTAAACAGCTTTTTATCAAACCGCTTATTATCAAACCGCTTAACTCAAATCGCTTCTTATCAAACCGCTTAGATCAAACCACTGAAGACAAACCGCTAGAGTCAAATCGCTTAAGTCAAACTGCTTATGTCAAACCGCTAAAGACGAACCGTTTGAGTCAAACCGCTTATGTCAAACCGCTTATGTCAAACCGCTTACGTGAAACCGCTTAAGTCAAACCGCTTAAGTCAAACCGCTTCTGTTACAACGAATCTAGACAAACCGCATCCAAGAACTTGACAAACCGCTTCCTTGATCAGATCAAATAGCACCCAAATGACATCAAACCGCATACAAGAAAATAGTACAAGATTCAAACCGCTTCCTTGAAACTCTTTAAAAACTAAACTTTTCCAATCCAAAACACTATAACCAAGATTAATTAAGCCTTCCAAACCAAAACCTAAGCACTTATGATGATTCTAAACACAAAAGTACTATCAAAATTCAAACTTTAACACTTTTAGGGTATAGAATTCGAACAAACAAAACACACAAATATTCAATCTTTATTATCTAACCATGGCTCTTGATACTAATTGTTGGATATTGGTTATTGTAACACACAAACAATAAATTATATGGTTCGAATCTTAGCAAGAAACTTAGAAATAGAAAGTGATGAAAAACAAAGAGAAGGTTAGATTAAGAAATGAAAGGTCCAACCTCATCCTCGGGATGTAGAGGGTATTTATAGTTTTACATAATACGCCCTCTGTCGGGCTGTGGATCAGGCATACAGATGGTAAAGACCCGTCCGTCCTCCACGGTGTTACTCTAACTAACTAACTAACTAATAGATAACGTATTGTCTACGAGCTAACATATGCTAGTCAATAGTTTGGGTGACCGACACGTCACTATGGATTTTCTAAATCCTAACAGGAATAGGCAGTTCTTAGCTGGATCTAACTAGTTCTTGGCAAAAATCGCATGTTCTTAACTGGTTCTTACTGGTTATTTGCCGGATTAGCTAGTTCTTTTCTGGTTCTAACTGGTTTGTACTGCTTCTTGGCCGGAATAGGCAGTTCTTAGCCGGATCTAACTGGTTCTTGGCCGAAATAGCTGGTTCCTATTTGGATCTAACTATTGATTAGCCGGAATAGCTAGTTTTTAACTGGTTCTTATTTATTCTTGGCTGGAATATCTGGTTCTTAACTAGTTCTAACTGGTTCCTACTGGTTCAAGCTATTTCGATCGTTTGACAAGTATTTCATTGAAAATGGAGTTACGTTCAAAATTTAGGGCCGTTTAATTTTTGACGTAAAAGTCAACTTTGGTCAAGCCGCAAGTGGTCAAACCACAAGTGGTCAAACTATAAAAGTCAAAACTTAGTTTTTTTGATCAAATGGCAATGGTCAAATCGCAGGATTGTCAAACAACTCGAATACAAACCGCTTAAATTAAACTACCTTTTATCAAACCACTTCTTATCAAACCGCTTAACTCAAATCGCTTCTTATCAAACGGCTTAGATCAAACCGCTGAAGACAAACCTCTTGAGTCAAACAGCTTAAGTCAAACTGCTTATGTCAAACAGCTAGAGACGAACCGCTTGAGTCAAACCGCTTAAGTCAAATCGCTTACGTCAAATCGCTTAAGTCAAACCGCTTAAGTCAAATCGCTTTCGATACAACGAATCTAGAAAAACCGCATCCAAGATCTTGACAAATCACTTCCTTGATTGGATCAAATCGCACCAAAATGACATCAAACCGCATACAAGAAAATAGTACGAACCTCAAACCGCTTCCTCGAAACTCTTCAAAAACTAAAATTTTCCAATCCAAAACACTATAACCAAGATGAATTAAGCCTTCCAAACCAAAACCTAAGAACTTATGATGATTCTAAACATAAAAGTACTATCAAAATTCAAACTTTAACACTTTTAGGGTATAGAATTCGAACCAACAAAACAAACAAATAACCAATCTTTATGATCTAACCATGGCTCTTGATACCAATTGTTGTATATTGGTTATTGTAACACACAACAATCGATTATATGGTTCGAATCTTAGCAAGAAACTTAGAGAGAGAAATGGGGATTGGATCCTTTCTAGAGAGAAAAACAAAGAAAAGGTTAGATTAAAAAATGAAGGTCCAACCTCTTCCTTGGTAGGTAGAGGGCATTTATGCTTTACATAATACACCTTTGTTGGGTCGTGGATCGTGCATACAGATGGGTAAAGACCGTCCGTCCTCCACGGTGTTACTTTAACTAACTAACTAACTAATAAATAACGTAATGTCTACTAGCTAACATATGCTAGTCAATAGTTGGGTGACCGACACTTCACTATGGATTTTCTAAATCCTAAGAGGAATAAGCGCTTCTTAGTTGGATCTAACTAGTTCATGGCCAAAAACATGTTCTTAATCGGTTCTTACTTGGTTATGGGCCGGAATAGCTAGTTCTTATCTGGTTCTAACTGGTTTGTACTGGTTCTTGGCCTGAATAGGTAGTTCTTAGCTGGATCTAACTAGTTCTTGGCCAAAATAGTTGGTTCCTATTTGGATCAAACTTTTTATTGGCCAGAATAGCTAGTTCGTAACTTGTTCTAACTAGATCTTACTAGTTCTTTACCGGAATATCTGGTTCTTAACTAGTTCTAACTGGTTCCTAATGGTTCAGGTTGTTCCGATCATTTTGACAGTTATTTTGCTAAAAACGGAGGTACTGTTCAAAAGTTACGGCCGTTTGAATTTTTAACGTAAAAAGTCAACTTTAGTCAAGCCGCAAGTGTTCAAACCGCAATTAATCAAACCGTAAAAGTCAAAACTTAGTTTTTGATCAAATCATAGTGGTCAGATCGCATTGGTCAAATCACAAGATTGTCAAACCCCTAGAATACAAACCGCTTAAATCAAACTGCTTTTTATCAAACCGCTTCTTATCAAACCGCTTAACTCAAATCGCTTCTTATCAAACCACTTAGATCAAACCGCTGAAGACAAACTGCTTGAGTCAAACCGATTAAGTCAAACCGCTAATGCAAACCGCTAAATACAAACCGCTTGAGTCAAACCGCTTAAGTCAAACCACTTATGTCAAATCGCTTACGTCAAATCGCTTAAGTCAAACCGCTTAAGTCAAACGGCTTCTGATACAACGAATCTAGAAAACCGCATCCAAGAACTTGACAAATCACTTCCTTGATTGAATCAAATCGCACCCAAATTACATCAAACCGCATACAAGAAAATAGTACGAGACTCAAACCGCTTCCTCGAAACTCTTCAAAAACTAAACTTTTCCAATCCAAAACACTATAACCAGGATGAATTAAGCCTTCCAAAACAAAAGCTAAGCACTTATGATGATTCTAAACACAAAATTACAATTAAAATTCAAACTTTAACACTTTTAAGGTATAGAATTCGAACCAACAAAACACACAAATATTCAATCTTTATTATCTAACCATGGCTCTTGATACTAATTGTTGGATATTGGTTATTGTAACACACAAACAATAAATTATATGGTTCGAATCTTAGCAAGAAACTTAGAAAGAGAAAGTGACAGAAAAACAAAGAGAAGGTTAGATTAAGAAATGAAAGGTCCAACCCTCATCCTCGGGATGTAGAGGGTATTTATAGTTTTACATAATACGCCCTCTGTCGGGCTGTGGATCAGGCATACAGAGGGTAAAGACCCGTCCGTCCTCCACGGTGTTACTCTAACTAACTAACTAACTAATAGATAACGTATTGTCTACGAGCTAACATATGCTAGTCAATAGTTTGGGTGACCGACACGTCACTATGGATTTTCTAAATCCTAACAGGAATAGGCAGTTCTTAGCTGGATCTAACTAGTTCTTGGCAAAAATCGCATGTTCTTAACTGGTTCTTACTGGTTATTTTGCCGGATTAGCTAGTTCTTTTCTGGTTCTAACTGGTTTGTACTGCTTCTTGGCCGGAATAGGCGTTCTTAGCGGATCTAATCGGTTCTTGGCCAAAATAGTTGGTTCCTATTTGGATCTAACTATTGATTGGCGGAATAGCTAGTTTTTAACTGGTTCTTATTTATTCTTGGCTGGAATATCTGGTTCTTAACTAGTTCTAACTGGTTCCTACTGGTTCAAGCTATTCCGATCGTTTTGACAAGTATTTCGCTGAAAATGGAGTTACGTTTCAAAATTTAGGGCCGTTTTAATTTTTGACGTAAAAAGTCAACTTTGGTCAAGCCGCAAGTGGTCAAACCGCAAGTGGTCAAACTATAAAAGTCAAAACTTAGTTTTTTTGATCAAATGGCAATGGTCAAATCGCAGGATTGTCAAACAACTCGAATACAAACCGCTTAAATTAAACTACCTTTTATCAAACCACTTCTTATCAAACCGCTTAACTCAAATCGCTTCTTATCAAACGGCTTAGATCAAACCGCTGAAGACAAACCTCTTGAGTCAAACAGCTTAAGTCAAACTGCTTATGTCAAACAGCTAGAGACGAACCGCTTGAGTCAAACCTCTTAAGTCAAATCGCTTACGTCAAATCGCTTAAGTCAAACCGCTTAAGTCAAATCGCTTCCGATACAACGAATCTAGAAAAACCGCATCCAAGATCTTGACAAATCACTTCCTTGATTGGATCAAATCGCACCAAAATGACATCAAACCGCATACAAGAAAATAGTACGAACCTCAAACCGCTTCTCGAAACTCTTCAAAACTAAAATTTTCCAATCCAAAACACTATAACCAAGATGAATTAAGCCTTCCAAACCAAAACCTAAGAACTTATGATGATTCTAAACATAAAAGTACTATCAAAATTCAAACTTTAACACTTTTAGGGTATAGAATTCGAACCAACAAAACAAACAAATAACCAATCTTTATGATCTAACCATGGCTCTTGATACCAATTGTTGTATATTGGTTATTGTAACACACAAACAATCGATTATATGGTTCGAATCTTAGCAAGAAACTTAGAGAGAGAAAATGGGAGATTGGATCCTTTCTAGAGAGAGAAAAACAAAGAAAAGGTTAGATTAAAAAAATGAAAGGTCCAACCCTCTTCCTTGGTAGGTAGAGGGTATTTATAGTTTTACATAATACACCCTTTGTTGGGCTGTGGATCAGGCATACAGTGGGTAAAGACCCGTCCGTCCTCCACGGTGTTACTTTAACTAACTAACTAACTAATAAATAACGTAATGTCTACTAGCTAACATATGCTAGTCAATAGTTGGGGTGACCGACACTTCACTATGGATTTTCTAAATCCTAAGAGGAATAGGCAGTTCTTAGCTGGATCTAACTGGTTCATGGCCAAAACAAACATGTTCTTAATCGGTTCTTACTGGTTATTGGCGGAATAGCTAGTTCTTATCTCGGTTCTAACCGGTTTGTACCGGTTCTTGGCCCGAATAGGTAGTTCTTAGCCGGATCTAACTAGTTCTTGGCCAAAATAGTTGGTTCCTATTTGGATCAAACTTTTATTGGCCGAATAGCTAGTTCAGTAACTTGTTCTAACTAGATCTTACTAGTTCTTTACCGAATATCCGGTTCTTAACTAGTTCTAACCGGTTCATAATGGTTCAGGTTGTTCCGATCATTTTGACAGTTATTTTGCTAAAAACGGAGGTACTGTTCAAAAGTTATGGCCGTTTGAATTTTTAACGTAAAAAGTCAACTTTAGTCAAGCCGCAAGTGTTCAAACCGCAATTAATCAAACCGTAAAAGTCAAAACTTAGTTTTTTTGATCAAATCATAGTGGTCAGATCGCATTGGTCAAATTACAAGATTGTCAAACCCCTAGAATACAAACCGCTTAAATCAAACTGCTTTTTATCAAACCGCTTCTTATCAAACCACTTAACTCAAACCGCTTCTTATCAAACCACTTAGATCAAACCGCTGAAGACAAACTGCTTGAGTCAAACCGATTAAGTCAAACCGCTAATGCAAACCGCTAAATACAAACCGCTTGAGTCAAACCGCTTAAGTCAAACCACTTATGTCAAATCGCTTACGTCAAATCGCTTAAGTCAAACCGCTTAAGTCAAACGGCTTCTGATACAACGAATCTAGAAAACCGCATCCAAGAACTTGACAAATCACTTCCTTGATTGAATCAAATCGCACCCAAATGACATCAAACCGCATACAAGAAAATAGTACGAGACTCAAACCGCTTCTCGAAACTCTTCAAAACTAAACTTTTCCAATCCAAAACACTATAACCAAGGATGAATTAAGCCTTCCAAAACAAAAGCTAAGCACTTATGATGATTCTAAACACAAAAGTACTATTAAAATTCAAACTTTAACACTTTTAAGGTATAGAATTCGAACCAACAAAACACACAAATATTCAATCTTTATTATCTAACCATGGCTCTTGATACCAATTGTTGGATATTGGTTATTGTAACACTCAAACAATCAATTACATGGTTCGAATCTTAGCAAGAAACTTAGAGAGAGAAAGTAGGAGATGGGATCTCTCTAGAGAGAGAAAGTGAGAGAAAAACAAAGAAAAGGTTAGATTAAGAAATGAAAGGTCCAACCCTCTAACTTGGGAGGTATAGGGTATTTATAGTTTTACATAATACATCCTCTGTGGGGCTGTGGATCATGCATACAGTGGGTAAAGACCCGTCCGTCCTCCACGGTGTTACTCTAACTAACTAACTAATAAATAGATAACGTATTGTCTACGAACTAGCATATGCTAGTCAATAGTTTGGGTGACCGACACTTCACTGCGGATTTTCTAAATCATGACAGGTATAGGCACTTCTTAGCTGGATCTAACTGGTTCTTGGCCAAAATAGCATGTTCTTAACTGGTTCTTACTGCTTATTGGCTGGAATAGCTATTTCTTATCTGGTTCAAATAGGTTTGTACTAATTCTTGGCCGAAATAGGTAGTTCTTAGTTGGATCTAACGGTTCTTGGTCAAAATAGTTGGTTCCAATTTGGATCTAACTATTTATCGGCGGAATAGCTAGTTCAGAACTAGTTCTAACTAGTTCTTGGTTCTTTACCGAATATCTAGTTCTTAACTAGTTCTAACTTGTTCCTACTAGTTCTGGCAGTTCTGGTTGTTTTGACAGGTATTTCGCTGAAAATGGAGGTACGGTTCAAGAGTTATGGTCGTTTGAATTTTTGACGTAAAAAGTAAACTTTGGTCAAGCCGCAAGTGGTCAAACCGCAAGTAGTCAAACCGTAAAAGTCAAAACTTCATTTTTTTGATCAAATCGTAGTGGTCAGATTGCATTGTTCAAATCGCAGGATTGTCAAACCCCTGGAATACAAACCGCTTAAGTCAAACTGCTTTTTATCAAACCGCTTAACTCAAACCGCATCTTATCAAACCGCATAGATCAAACCGCTGAAGACAAACCGCTTGAGTCAAATCACTTAAGTCGAAACGCTTATGTCAAACTGCTAAAGATGAACCGCTTGAGTCAAACCACATAAGTCAAACCGCTTAAGTCAAACTGCTTATGTCAAACCGCTTACGTCAAACCGCTTAAGTAAACCGCTTCAGATACAATGAATCTAGACAAACCGCATACAAGAACTTGAAAAATTGCTTCCTTGATCAGATCAAATCACACCCAAATGACATCAAACCGCATACAAGAAAATAGTACGAGACTCAAACCGCTTCCTTGAAACTCTTCAAAAACTAAACTTTTCCAATCCAAAACACTATAACCAAGATGAATTAAGCCTTCCAAACCAAAACCTAAGCACTTATGATCTAACCATGACTCTTGATACCATTTGGGGTATAGAATTCGAACCAACAAAACACACAAATAACCAATCTTTATAATCTAACCATGACTCTTGATACCATTTGTTGGATATTGGTTATTGTAACACACAAACAATCAATAATATGGTTCGAATCTAAGCAAAGAAACGAGAGAGAGAAAGTGGGAGATGGGATCCTTTCTAGAGAGAGTAAGTGAGAGAAAACAAAGAAAAGGTTAGATTAAGAAATGAAAGGTCCAACCTCTACCTTGGGAGGTAGAGGTATTTATAGTTTTACATTATACGCCTCCGTTGGGCTCGGATAAGGCATACAGAGGTAAAGACCGTCTCGTCCTCCACCGTGTTACTCTAAATAACTAACTAACTAATGGATAACGTAATGTCTACGAGCTAACATATGCTAGTCAATAATTTGGGTGACCGACACTTCACTATGGATTTTCTAAATCCTAACAGGAATAGGCAGTTCTTAGCTAGATCTAACTGGTTCTTGGCCAAAATAGCATGTTCTTAACTCGTTCTTACTGGTTATTGGCCGGAATAGCCAGTTCTTATATGGTTCTAACTGGTTTGTACTGCTTCTTGGCCGGAGTAGGAAGTTTTTAGATGGATCTAACTGGTTCTTGGCCGAAATAGCTGGTTCCTATTTGGATCTAACTATTTATTGGCCGGAATAGTTAGGTTTTAACTAGTCCTTGGGTGGAATATCTAGTTCCTAACTAGTTCTAGCTAGTTCCTAATGGTTCAGGCTGTTCCGGTCATTTTGACAGGTTTTTCGCTGAAAATGGAGTTACGGTTCAAAAGTTATGTCCGTTTGAAGTTTTGACGTAAAAAGTCAACTTTGGTCAAACCGCAGATAGTCAAACCGCTGGAATACAAACCGCTTAAATCAAACCGCTTTTTATCAAACCTCTTCTTATCAAACCGCTTAACTCAAATCGTTTCTTATCAAACCACTTAGATCAAACCGCTGAAGATAAACCGCTTGAGTCAAACCACTTAAGTCAAACTGGTTATGTCAAACCGCTAAAGACGAACCGCTTGAGTCAAACCGCTTAAGTCAAACCACTTAAGTCAAACCACTTATGTCAAATCGCTTACGTCAAACCGTTTAAGTCAAACCACTTAAGTCAAACCGCTTCCGGTACAACGAATCTAGATAAACCGCATCCAAGAACTTGACAAATCACTTCCTTGATCGGATCAAATCACACCCAAATGACATCAAACCTCATACAAGAAAATAGTACGAGACTCAAACTGCTTCCTTGAAACTCTTCAAAAACTAAACTTTTCCAATCCAAAACACTATAACCAAGATGAATTAAGCCTTCCAAACAAAAACCTATGCACTTATGATCTAACCATGGCTCTAGATACCATTTGCGGTATAGAATTCGAACCAACAAAACACACAAATAACCAATGTTTATGATCTAAACATGGCTCTTGATACCATTTGTTGGATATTGGTTATTGTAACACACAAACAATCAATAATATGGTTTGAATCTAAGCAAGAAACATAGAGAGAGAAAGTGGGAGATGGGATCCTTTCTAGAGAGAGAAAGTGAGAGAAAAACAAAGAGAAGGTTAGATTAAGTAATGAAAGGTCCAACCTCTACCTTGAGAGGTAGAGGGTATTTATAATATCCTCTACCTTAGAGAAAAACAAAGAGAATGTTAGTTTTACATAATACGGATAAGTGGATAAGGCATACAAGGGGTAAAGACCCGTCCGTCCTCACGGTGTTACTCTAACTAACTAACTAACTAATAGATAACGTAATGTCTACAAGCTAACATATGCTAGTCAATAGTTTGGGTGACCGACATTTCACTATGGATTTTCTAATCCTAACAGAATAGGCGTTCTTAGCTAGATCTAACTGGTTCTTGGCCAAAAAAGCATGTTCTTAACTCGTTCTTACTGGTTATTGGCCGGAATAGCCAGTTCTTATTTGGTTCTAACTGGTTTGTGCTGCTTCTTGGCCGAAGTAGGAAGTTTTTTGCTGGATCTAACTGGTTCTTGGCCGAAATAGCTGGTTCCTATTTGGATCTAACTATTTATTGGCCGGAATAGCTAGGTTTTAACTAGTCCTTGGCTGGAATATCTAGTTCTTAACTAGTTCTAACTGGTTCCTAATGGTTCAGGCTGTTCCGGTCGTTTTGACAGTTATTTTGCTGAAAACGGAGTTACTGTTCAAAATTTACGTCCGTTTGAAGTTTTGACGTAAAAAGTCAACTTTGGTCAAGCCGCAGATAGTCAAACCGCTGGAATACAAACCGCTTAAATCAAACCGCTTTTTATCAAACCGCTTAACTCAAATCGCGTTTATCAAAACCGCTTAGATCAAACCGTCAAGATAAACCGCTGAGTCAAACCACTTAAGTCAAACTGCTTATGTCAAACCGCTAAAGACGAACCGCTGAGTCAAACCGCTTAAGTCAAACCACTTAAGTTAAAACACTTATGTCAAATCGCTACGCCAAACCGCTTAAGTCAAACCGCTTTAGTCAAACCGCTCCGATACAACGAATCTAGACAAACCGCATCCAAGAACTTGACAAATCACTTCCTTGATCGGATCAAATCACACCCAAATGACATCAAACCTCATACAAGAAAATAGTACGAGACTCAAACCGCTTCCTTGAAACTCTTCAAAAACTAAACTTTTCCAATCCAAAACACTATAACCAAGATGAATTAAGCCTTCCAAACCAAAACCTAAGCACTTATGATCTAACCATGGCTCTTGATACCATTTGGGGTATAGAATTCGAACCAACAAAACACACAAATAACCAATCTTTATGATCTAACCATGGCTCTTGATACCATTTGTTGGATATTGGCTATTGTAACACATAAACAATCAACAATATGGTTCAAATCTAAGCAAGAAACTTAGAGAGTGAAAGTGGGAGATGGGATCCTTTCTAGAGAGAGAAAGTGAGAGAAAAACAAAGAGAAGGTTAGATTAAGAAATGAAAGGTCCAACCCTCTACCTTGAGAGGTAGAGGGTATTTACATAATATCCTCTACCTTGAGAGAAAAACAAAGAGAATGTTAGTTTTACATAATACGCCCTCTGTTGGGCTGTGGATAAGGCATACAGTGGGTAAAGACCCGTCCGTCCTCACGGTGTTACTCTAACTAACTAACTAACTAATAGATAACGTAATGTCTACAAGCTAACATATGCTAGTCAATAGTTTGGGTGACCGACATTTCACTATGGATTTTCTGGATCCTAACAGGAATAGGCAGTTCTTAGCTAGATCTAACTGGTTCTTGGCCAAAAAAGCATGTTCTTAACTCGTTCTTACTGGTTATTGGCCGGAATAGCCAGTTCTTATTTGGTTCTAACTGGTTTGTGCTGCTTCTTGGCAAGTAGGAAGTTTTTTGCTGGATCTAACTGGTTCTTGGCCGAAATAGCTGGTTCCTATTTGGATCTAACTATTTATTGGCCGGAATAGCTAGGTTTTAACTAGTCCTTGGCTGGAATATCTAGTTCTTAACTAGTTCTAACTGGTTCCTAATGGTTCAGGCTGTTCCGGTCGTTTTGACAGTTATTTTGCTGAAAACGGAGTTACTGTTCAAAATTTACGTCCGTTTGAAGTTTTGATGTAAAAAGTCAACTTTGGTCAAGCCGCAGATAGTCAAACCGCTGGAATACAAACCGCTTAAATCAAACCGCTTTTTATCAAACCGCTTAACTCAAATCGTTTCTTATCAAACCGCTTAGATCAAACCGCTGAAGATAAACCGCTTGAGTCAAACCACTTAAGTCAAACTGCTTATGTCAAACCGCTAAAGACGAACCGCTTGAGTCAAACCGCTTAAGTCAAACCACTTAAGTTAAAACACTTATGTCAAATCGCTTACGTCAAACCGTTTAAGTCAAACCGCTTTAGTCAAACCGCTTCCGATACAACGAATCTAGACAAACCGCATCCAAGAACTTGACAAATCACTTCCTTGATCGGATCAAATCACACCCAAATGACATCAAACCGCATACAAGAAAATAGTACGAGACTCAAACCGCTTCCTTGAAACTCTTCAAAAACTAAACTTTTCCAATCCAAAACACTATAACCAAGATGAATTAAGCCTTCCAAACCAAAACCTAAGCACTTATGATCTAACCATGGCTCTTGATACCATTTGGGGTATAGAATTCGAACCAACAAAACACACAAATAACCAATCTTTATGATCTAACCATGGCTCTTGATACCATTTGTTGGATATTGGCTATTGTAACACATAAACAATCAACAATATGGTTCAAATCTAAGCAAGAAACTTAGAGAGTGAAAGTGGGAGATGGGATCCTTTCTAGAGAGAAAGTGAGAGAAAACAAAGAGAAGGTTAGATTAAGAAATGAAAGGTCCAACCTCTACCTTGAGAGGTAGAGGGTATTTATAATATCCTCTACATAAAAACAAAGAGAATGTTAGTTTTACATAATCGCCTCTTGAAATGTGGGATAAGGCATACCATGGGTAAAGACCCGTCCGTCCTCCACGGTGTTACTCTAACTAACTAACTAACTAATAGATAACGAATGTCTACAAGCTAACATATGCTAGTCAATAGTTTGGGTGACCGACATTTCACTATGGATTTTCTATCCTAACAGAATAGGCGCTTCTTAGCTAGATCTAACCGGTTCTTGGCCAAAATAGCATGTTCTTAACTCGTTTCACTGGTTATTGGCCGGAATAGCCGCTTATTTGGTTCTAACCGGTTTGTACCGCTTCTTGGCGAGTAGGAAGTTTTTAGCATGATCTAACTGGTTCTTGGCCGAAATAGCTGGTTCCTATTTGGATCTAACTATTTATTGGCCAGAATAGCTAGGTTTTAACTAGTCCTTGGCTGGAATATCTAGTTCTTAACTAGTTCTAACGGTTCCTAATGGTTCAGTCGTTCCGGTCGTTTTGACAGTATTTTTTTAAAACGGAGACACGGTTCAAAAGTTATGTCCGTTTGAAGTTTTGATGTAAAAGTCAACTTTGGTCAAGTCGCAGATAGTCAAACCACCGGAATACAAACCGCTTAAATCAAACCGCTTTTTTCAAACCGCTTAACTCAAATCGCTTATCAAACCGCTTAGATCAAACCGCTTAAGATAAACCGCTGTTTCAAACCACTTAAGTCAAACCGCTTATGTCAAACCGCTAAAGATCAAACCGCTGAGTCAAACCGCTTAAGTCAAACCACTTATGTTAAAACACTTATGTCAAATCGCTTACGCTAAACCGCTTAAGTCAAACCGCTTTAGTCAAACCGCTTCGATACAACGAATCTAGACAAACCGCATCCAAGAACTTGACAAATCACTTCCTTGATCGGATCAAATCACACCCAAATGACATCAAACCGCATACAAGAAAATAGTACGAGACTCAAACCGCTTCCTTGAAACTCTTCAAAACTAAACTTTTCCAATCCAAAACACTATAACCAAGATGAATTAAGCCTTCCAAACCAAAACCTAAGCACTTATGATCTAACCATGGCTCTTGATACCATTTGGGGTATAGAGTTCGAACCAACAAAACACACAAATAACCAATCTTTATGATCTAACCATGGCTCTTGATACCATTTGTTGGATATTGGCTATTGTAACACACAAACAATCAATAATATGGTTCAAATCTAAGCAAGAAACTTAGAGAGTGAAAGTGGGAGATGGGATCCTTTCTAGAGAGAGAAAGTGAGAGAAAAACAAAGAGAAGGTTAGATTAAGAAATGAAAGGTCCAACCTCTACCTTGGGCGGTGAGGGTATTTATAGTTTTACATAATACGCCTCCTTGGGATGTGTGGTAAGGCATACCATGGGTAAAGACCCGTCTGTCCTCCACGGTGTTACTCTAACTAACTAACTAACTAATAGATAACGAATGTCTACGAGCTAACATATGCTAGTCAATAGTTTGGGTGACCGACACTTCACTATGGATTTTCTAAATCCTAACAGAATAGGCGCTTCTTAGCTAGATCTAATCGGCTCTTGGCCAAAATAGCATGTTCTTAACTCGTTCTTCACCGGTTATTGGCCGGAATAGCCGTTCTTATCCGGTTCTAACCGGTTTGTACCGCTTCTTGGCGGAGTAGGAAGTTTTAGCATGATCTAATCGGTTCTTGGCCGAAATAGTGGTTCCTATTTGGATCTAACTATTTATTGGCCGAATAGCTAGGTTTTAACTAGTCCTTGGCCGAAATATCTAGTTCTTAACTAGTTCTAACCGGTTCCTAATGGTTCAAGTCGTTCCGGTC
This sequence comes from Chrysanthemum lavandulifolium, assembly GCA_022545495.1. Taxonomy (NCBI): domain Eukaryota; kingdom Viridiplantae; phylum Streptophyta; class Magnoliopsida; order Asterales; family Asteraceae; genus Chrysanthemum; species Chrysanthemum lavandulifolium. The sequence continues at coordinate 298,734,732 of CM040240.1, forward strand.
TTTTTGACAGTATTTCGCTAAAACGGAGTTACGGTTCACAACGGTTCAAAAGTTATGTCCGCAAATAAACCGCAAGTTTTGACGTAAAAGTCAACTTTGGTCAAGTCGCGTGATAGTCAAACCAAGGATTGTCAAACCGGAATACAAACCGCTTAAATCAAACGACTTTTATCAAATCGCTTTATCAAACCGCTTAACTCAAATTGTTTCTTATCAAACCGCTTAGATCAAACCGCTGAAGATCAACCGCTTGAGTCAAACCGCTTATGTCAAACCACTTATGTCAAACCACTTATGTCAAATCGCTTTCTTCAAACCGTTTAAGTCAAACCGCTAAAGTCAAATAGCTTCTGATACAACGAATCTAGAAAAACCGCATCCAAGAACTTGACAAATCGACTCTTTGATCGGATCAAATCGCACCCAAATGACATCAAACCACATACAAGAAAATAGTACGAGACTCAAACCGCTTCCTTGAAACTCTTCAAAAACTAAACTTTTCCAATCAAAAACACTATAACCAAGATGAATTAAGCCTTCCAAACCAAAACCTAAGCACTTATGATGATTCTAAACACAAAAGTACTATCAAAATTCAAACTTTAACACTTTTAGGGTATAGAATTCGAACCAACAAAAAACACAAATAACAATTCTTTATTATCTAATCATGGCTCTAGATACCAATTATTGGATATTGGTTATTGTAACACACAAACTATCAATTATATGTTTTGAATCTTAGCAAAAAACTTAGAGAGAGAAAGTGGGAGATGGGATCCTTTCTAAAGAGAGAAAGTGAGAGAAAAACAAAGAGAAGGTTAGATTAAGAAATGAAAGGTCCAACCCTCTACCTTGGGCGGTAGAGGGTATTTATACTTTTACATAATATACCCTCTGTCGAGCTGTGGATCAGGCATACAGTGGGTAAAAACCCGTCCGTTCTCTACGATGTTACTCTAACTAACTAACTAACTTATAGAGCTAACATATACTAGTCAATAGTTTAGGTGACCGACACTTCGGTATATATTTTCTAAATTCTAACAGGAATAGGCAGTTCTTAGCTGGATCTAACTGGTTCTTGGCCAAAATAGCATGTTCTTAATTGGTTCTTCTTGGTTATTGACCGAATAGCTAGTTCTTATCCGGTTCTAACTCGGTTTGTACCGCTTCTTGGCGGAATAGGCGCTCTAGCATGATCTAATCGGTTCTTGGCCGAAATAGTCGGTTCCTATTTGGATCTAACTATTTATTAGCCGGAATAGCTAGTTTTTAAATATTTCTTACTAGTTCTTGGCTGAAATATCTGGTTCATAACTAATTCTAACTGGTTCCTATTGGTTCAAGCTGTTCCGGTCGTTTTGACAGGTATTTCGCTGATAACGGAGTTACGGTTCAAAACTTATGGCCGTTTGAACTTTTGACGTAAAAAGTGAACTTTGGTCAAGCCGCAAATGTTCAAACCGCAAGTAGTCAAACCGTAAAAGTCAAAACTTAGTTTTTTTGATCAAATGGCAGTGGTCAAATGGCATTGGTCAAATCGAAGGATTGTCAAACCGCTGGAATACAAAGCTTAAATCAAACCGCTTTTTATCAAACTGCTTCTTATCAAACCGCTTAATTCAAATCGCTTCTTATCAAACCGCTTAGATCAAACCACTAAAGACAAACCGCTTAAGTCAAACCGCTTAAGTCAAAATGCATATATCAAACCGCCAAAGACGAACCACTTGAGTTAAACCGCTTAAGTCAAACCGCTTATGTCAGACCGCTTACGTCAAGCCGCTTAAGTCAAACCTCTTAAGTCAAACCGCTTTTGATACAACGAATCTAGACAAACCGCATCCAAGAACTTGACAAATGGCTTCCTTGATCTGATCAAATCACACCCAAATGACATCAAACCGCATACAAGAAAATAGTACGAGACTCAAACCGCTTCCTTGAAACTCTTCAAAAACTAAACTTTTCCAATCCAAAACACTATAACCAAGATGAATTAAGCCTTCCAAACCAAAACCTAAGCACTTATGATGATTTTGAACACAAAAGTACTCTCAAATTTCAAACTTTAACACTTTTAGGGTATAGAATTCAAACCAACAAAACACACAAATAACCAATCTTTATGATCCAAACATGGCTCTAGATAACAATTGTTGGATATTGGTTATTGTAACACACACAAACAATCAATTATATGGTTTGAATCTTTGCAAGAAACTTAGAGAGAGAAAGTGGGAGATGGGATCCTTTCTAAAGAGAGAAAGTGAGAGAAAAACAAAGAGAAGGTTAGATTAAGAAATAAAAGGTCCAACCCTCTACCTTGGGCGGTAGAGGGTATTTATAGTTTTACATAATACACCCTCTGTCGAGCTGTGGATCAGGCATACAGTGGGTAAAATCCCGTCCGTCCTCCACGGTATTACTTTAACTAACTAACTAGCTAATAGATAACGTAATGTCTACGAGCTAACATATGCTAGTCAATAGTTTAGGTGACCGACACTTCGCTATATATTTTCTAAATCCTAATAGGAATAGGCAGTTCTTAGTGGGATCTAACTGGTTCTTTGCCAAAATAGCATGGTCTTAATTGGTTCTTACTGGTTATTGGCCGGAATAGGTTGTTCTTATTTGGTTCTAACTGGTTTGTACTGCTTCTTGGCCGGAATAGGCAGTTTTTAGCTGGATCTAACTGGTTCTTGGCCGAAATAGCTGGTTCCTATTTGGATCTAACTATTTATTAGCCGGAATAGCTAGTTTTTAAATAGTTCTTATTGGTTCTTGGCTGGAATATCTGGTTCATAACTAATTCTAACTGGTTTCTATTGGTTCAAGCTGTTCCGGTCATTTTGACTGGTATTTCGCTGAAAACGGAGTTACGGTTCAAAACTTATGGCCGTTTGAACTTTTGACGTAAAAAGTGAACTTTGGTCAAGCCGCAAGTCGTCAAACCGCAAGTGGTCAAACCGTAAAAGTCAAAACTCAGTTTTTTTGATCAAATGACAGTGGTCAAATTGCATTTTTCAAATAGAAGGATTGTTAAACCGCTGGAATACAAAGCTTAAATCAAACCGCTTTTTATCAAACCGTTTAACTCAAATCGCTTCTTATCAAACCGCTTAGATCAAACCGCTAAAGACAAACCGCTTGAGTCAAACCGCTTAAGTCAAAATGCTTATATCAAACCGCCAAAGACGAACCGCTTGAGTCAAACCGCTTAAGTCAAACCGCTTAAGTCAAACTGCTTATGTCAAACCGCTTACGTCAAGCCGCTTAAGTCAAAACTCTTAAGTCAAACCGCTTCCGACACAACGAATCTAGACAAACCGCATCCAAGAACTTGACAAATCGCTTCCTTGATCTGATCAAATCGCACCCAAATGACATCAAACCATATACAAGAAAATAGTACGAGACTCAAACAGCTTCCTCGAAACTCTTCAAAAACTAAAACTTTTCCAATCCAAAACACTATAAAAAGATGAATTAAGCCTTCCAAACCAAAACCTAAGCACTTATGATGATTCTAAACATAAAAGTACTATCAATATTCAAACTTTAACACTTTTAGGGTATAGAATTCGAACCAACAAAACACACAAATAACCAATCTTTATGATCTAACCATGGCTCTTGATACCAATTGTTTGATATTGGTTATTGTAACACACAAACAATCAATTATATGGTTCGAATCTTAGCAAGAAACTTAGTGAGAGAAAGTGGAAGATGGGATCCTTTCTAGAGAGAGAAAGTGAGAGAAAAACAAAGAGAAGGTTAGATTAAGAAAGTGAAGGTCCAACCTCTACCTTGGGAGGTAGAGGTATTTATAGTTTTTATAATACACCTCCAGTCGAGTGTGGATCGGCATACAGTGGGTAAAATCTAGTCCGTCCTTCACGGTATTACTTTAACTAACTAACTAGCTAATAGATAACGTAATGTCTACGAGCTAACATATGCTAGTCAATAGTTTAGGTGACCGACACTTCGCTATATATTTTCTAAATCCTAATAGGAATAAGCGCCTTAGTGGGATCTAACTGGTTCTTTGCCAAAATAGCATGGTCTTAATTGGTTCTTCTGGTTATTGGCGGAATAGGTTGTTCTTATTTGGTTCTAACCGGTTTGTACCTTCTTGGCGGAATAGGCGGTTTTAATTGGATCTAACGGTTCTTGGCAAAATAGTTGGTTCCTATTTGGATCTAACTATTTATTAGCCTGGAATAGCTAGTTTTTAAATAGTTCTTATTGGTTCTTGGTCGGAATATCTGGTTCATAACTAATTCTAACTGGTTTCTATTGGTTCAAGTCGCTTCGGTCATTTTGGTGGTATTTCACCGAAAACGGATTCTGGTTCAAAACTTATGGCCGTTTGAACTTTTGACGTAAAAGTGAACTTTGGTCGAGCCGCAAGTCGTCAAACCGCAAGTGGTCAAACCGTAAAGTCAAAACTCAGTTTTTGATCAAATGACGGTGGTCAAATTGCATTTTCAAATAGAAGGATTGTTAAACCGGAATACAAAGCTTAAATCAAACCGCTTTTTATCAAACCGTTTAACTCAAATAAACTTCTTATCAAACCGCTTAGATCAAACCGCTAAAGACAAACCGCTTGAGTCAAACCGCTTAAGTCAAAATGCTTATATCAAACCGCCAAAGGCAGACCCGCTGAGTCAAACCGCTTAAGTCAAACCGCTTAAGTCAAACTGCTTATGTCAAACCGCTTAACTCAAGCCGCTTAAGTCAAAACTCTTAAGTCAAACCGCTTCCGACACAACGAATCTAGACAAACCGCATCCAAGAACTTGACAAATCGCTTCCTTGATCTGATCAAATCGCACCCAAATGACATCAAACCGTATACAAGAAAATAGTACGAGACTCAAACAGCTTCCTCGAAACTCTTCAAAACTAAAACTTTTCCAATCAAAACACTATAAAAGATGAATTAAGCCTTCCAAACCAAAACCTAAGCACTTATGATGATTCTAAACATAAAAGTACTATCAATATTCAAACTTTAACACTTTTAGGGTATAGAATTCGAACCAACAAAACACAACAAATAACCAATCTTTATGATCTAACCATGGTTTTGATACCAATTGTTTGATATTGGTTATTGTAACACACAAACAATCAATTATATGGTTCGAATCTTAGCAAGAAACTTAGTGAGAGAAAGTGGAAGATGGGATCCTTTCTAGAGAGAGAAAGTGAGAGAATAACGGAGAGAAGGTTAGATTGAGAAGTGAAAGGTCCAACCCTCTAACTTGGGAGGTAGAGGGTATTTATAGTTTTTATAATACGCCCTCTGTCGAGCTGTGGATCTGGCATACAGTGGTTAAAGACTAGTCCGTCCTCCACGTTGTTACTCTAACTAACTAACTAACTAACTAATAGATAACGTAATGTCTACGAGCTAACATATTGTTGGATCGATATACTTTAATCAAACTAACTTAACTAGCTTGTTAAGGTTTAACAACCTCGGATAAATCCTAAGTTATTAACAAAGAAACATTGAGAAATCTTTATTAAGTACTTGGAATTTACTTAACAAAGCTAAGAAGAATAACTTTTATTATTAACTCTAAATCTGCTTATTATGCAGATACTCTAAACAACTCTAAGAATATCGAACTTCTCTCTAAAATTCTAAATAACTTGTGAATTCGTAAACTCTAAAGCTCATAGACTTTTACCTCTAATGCCAATCTAGGAGTCCTTTTATTGGCTCAAGGATATCCTAGTCGGTTTACAATTTGTATCCTTGTACGACAAGTAATCTAATATAGAACATTCTAGAGTTACAATACTTTCCATAAATGAATATAACAGTTCTTTGTTCTTGCGATTTTGACTTATTGCAATACTTTGACTTTATCTTTAGCAAGACTTTGACTCTTTGACTCTTTCCAAGACTTTGCATCTTACAAGATTTTATCAATCTTGATGCTTTCATATCATCAAGACTTTCATATCCCAACAATCCTCCCCTAACTTGAATTCTACTTGTTGACTTCAAGTTCCTTTGTAAATATATCTTTAACGACTTCATCTTTAAGGATATATTGTTTCTTAGTCTTTAGATTATATCTCTATAGTGTCCGTGCTTGTCAAAGTATCTCTAGAATTATTCTTTACAAACATCATCCAAAGAAGCTCCATCTTTACAAAGAACACAACAACATATGACAATTTTGTACATTAATTCGCTTTAAGTTGCATACTATTCTCATCACTTCCGTGTGTGTTAACTCCTGTGAGAGGTGAATCATTGAAAATTTAATGGATTTAGATCTCTTTACCAAAGCCATTAACTCGAGTAGCCAAATGTTTTGGTTTGTAAGACCATGGTACATTGATAACCATATGATTTTAGCAAATCATCGCCTATCAATGATTTAAGTTGTCTTTACCAAAATTTGTACCCTTCTGGACTAGTTAGTTCTTTTATCTAATGGTGAACTAATTACCAATAATGGTTTTTCCACTTCCTTTACCACAAGCCATTTTCTTGTGGGCTAGCCAACTCTTCACATTAACTGATATGGTGAGTTGATTACCATACAACTTATTAGCAAGTTGTCAACTAAAAATGGATTTGAAATATCTTTACCAAAGCCGTTTACTCATGGATTAGCCAATCCTTTTGTAACCATGGTGGATTGATGACCTATTGATGTTGCCATCTCAAAATCCATTTATTACATTTAACCTTTGTTTCAAAATATTTGTTACTTAACAAAAGGTTTCTTTCAAAAATCACTTAGCGGTTTAAAGGCGCAAACAAGATTTTGATTAAAGTCTTGTTTGATCGTGATACTTTTGAATAAAGTCTTGATTTATCAAAAATAATTTATTCAATGAAATTCATACCGGTTTACTCATCATCTTTAGCAATGGTAGTCCAGGTTGATAAGCAAAGTTGATGACCATGCAAGCGCTTTCATTATCCTCTTCTAGTTCCATTCCGTGCTCTAGCATTCTTCTCATGAGCTGAACTGTGAGAGGGTATCTTCTGTCTACAAACATGTAGATCATCGTTCCATTTTCTAGCTCTAAAACATGAACTCCAGACTCTTTAAAGAATCTCCAGCAGACAATTTCCCAATTTTCTTGATTCTTCCATATATCATCAGTGCTTTCCTCTTCAGTTTCCCACATGGTTATGAGATCTCCAAGCAGAACTAGACCGATTCCTTCTGATGGATTATGTTCAAAATAAGCTTTCACCACATTATATAAATAGAATAGATCCACTCTATCTATAATGTGCAATAAATCCCATAGCCTATTGAAGACTTTGAAGCTTTCATCTTCTTTATGAAAAATCATGTAATCTCCATCTTTGGATTTCACAACCTCAAAAGCACTAATCTGAGATCTGTTCATCTTCATATCAGCATCTTCTTTGGAATACTCAAAATCAACTGTTCTAAATCAACTGTTCTAGTCTCAGATCTTAATTCAACTCTTTTTTTCTTTGAGAACTGTCTATCTTCAACTTCAGTTTTCCTTTTTCTTTTTAAACTTTTCTTCCTTTCAGCTTCAGTCCAAGTACCTTCTTCTTGATAATCTTTGATGTCTGCAACATTCTTCTTATAAGCCTCTGTCTCAGCATCATATAATCTTTTCATGTCAACATAATTCAACTTCTGCAATCCTTTATATCATCGACCTTTCAAATAAGCCATCATAGCATTTCTGTCTTTAGCTAAATTAGGTCTTCTTGGCATATATCTAACAGGAGTAGGTGACTGTAATGTTTCAGTAGCTTCAGCATCTAATTCATCTTGTAACTTCTTATCTGCTTCTCTATTCTGAGCTTCTTCAGCTTCCTGAGCTTCTCTATCTTTAGCATTTAATTCCTCTTGAAGCTTTCTAGCTGCAGCTTCATTCCTAGCAACTTCAATTGCTCTAAGTTCTGCCAAAGTTAGCTTCTTCTTCTTCTTTACTTCTACCAAAACACCTTTCCCTTTATCCTTAGGATCAATTGCAGGTTGAGAAGTTCTTTGTTGTTCTTCTTCTTGCACTTCTGAAATAGTAACACCACCTCTTGGTTGTGATAAATCTTACAAAATTACAGCAATGAACTCATCATCACTTGCAGAATGGATGGGTTTGAGTGTAGCTTCCTCTTCTTGTATAACAGTTGTAGAAGGACCAGCTTCCTCTTCAAAATCTAATACTCTTGGAGTAATTAACTCTTTTCTGAAGGTACCTTGATCATCAGTACTTTTAACTTGAACTTGCTCCTCAGTATCTTGAATGATCTTCTCTTCAGTCTTTTCAGAACTTTCAGGTTCATTCTCCTTGACAACATCTTCTTTCAAATTCTCTTCTTCTAAATTCCTCCCTAAATTGACAGAAGATGGTTTATGAACCTGTTTGCCTTTTGGTGTCTTCTTAAATTTCCTTCGGCGCTTGTTTTCTTTCTTAACCCATAAGCGATAACGTTTAATAAAAGGTGCAACAAAATTCTTTAACCTTCGATACTTGAGCTTCAACCTCCTAATTTCTGTAGCCTGATCTTCAAATGATTTCTTCAACCTTGTCAATTCCCTTGTTAAAGCATAATTATTGAGAATTTGTTCTTCAGGCTCCATAGTTGGTTCATCTCCTCCAGATGACAAAGGTTCTGCACGTGGAGATGGTTGTGGAGATTCTTGTGGAGATGGAGATGGTGGAACTTCAATATGTTCATGATCGTGACTTGAGCGAAGAATGTGAAGAAGACCTTGAGATGCAATATGTTGAGAAGCGGACCATCGGATGCGGTGCTTGCGGGTGCAAGATTTGGTGTTGCAAAGATACCTTCACTTGCCTTCACCTTCTCCAGCATCAACTCGAACAGCTTGAACAATTTCCATCATAGAAGGAGTTAATGGAGTATCTTGACCTCTGAATAAAGCACTCCTTCTTGCCATAAAGGTAAAAATCTTCGCTTGTTGTAGAATAACAGGCAGTAAGTCTATAGGCTTTGGCACATCAGCAAGTTGCTTGTTCAAGAAAACCTGTATAAACCTTGGGTACATTAGCCATTTAGATCCATGTGAAATATGTGAGAGCATTTCATCCAGTATTAGCCGTGAGAAGTTAAAAACCCGATTTGTAGCTAACCCAACTATAGCAGATGCTATATTGGACCCAAACTACTCCCAAGAGGTACTCTTAGCACTTATGCAATGGAGCAACACATGAACCAAAAATTTCCAATGAGGACAAAATAAGGGTTTCTTGAATGTTTGTTCTGTTAATGACCCTTCAAAACCAAGATCCCTAAATGTATCCCAAATCAGTTGCTTGTCGAAACGAATAGCCCCTTCTTCATCACCAAATAATAAATCATCTCTAATAGAGGCTTCTGTAATCGTCACAGTTCTTCCAGCAACTGTTGATCGAACATAATACTCATCATGCTCCATGTTATCCCTAGCATTAGCCCAAAATTCTTGAATCCAAGGTGCAATTATATCCGGCTCCACTAAAAGAGCATAACTGATTGGCGACCCAATAAGATAATCAATCATATCATGAAAAACCACATTCGCCTCAGTCTTTTCCAAATTGGCTACCATATTATGCTTTGAAACAGTAGGACGATATGCCATTGTTGATTATGTAAGCACAATAAGAGTTATAATCGAATAATATAGAGGTGATGAGAGAAATATGGAAAAGATTCTAAAGTATCAATATAAGAGGAAAATCGAGAGTAGTTATTTATAGGTGAGATTTGAAAATCACAAACCCATAAGAACAAAGTTACCGTTAGAATTAATTACCCTCAATATAACCGTTGGAACAAGATTTTAATAAGACAAGCAATGATTTTCCACGTATGCGACTTTCAAGCAATACTTTCACGAAAAATAGTACTTTTCCAAATTCTTCAGCATAAGCTAAGTATAGATAAATATCCTCCCCTCAAGCAATGTACAGGACTAAACTAATACTAAATAGTCCTCCCCTTAAATGTAGCTCAGTAGTTAATCATTCCAATGCTCACCACCAAGTGAGTAAATATTGAAACATCAAAACCTTAGGTGAGTAAGTCAGCTACATTATCATCTGTGTGAACCTTAACCACATTAATGAGTCTGTGCTCATAGCAATCTCTGATAAAGTGATACCTAATCTGTATGTGCTTGGTCTTGGAATGATAAACTGGATTCTTCACAATACAAATGGTACTCTCATTATCAATGTTGATAGGAGTATTCTTGAAATTGAACCCATAGTCCAAGAGTTGATTACGCATCCACGAACTTGTCCACAACAGACTTCTGCAGACTACATATTAAGCTTGATGAGGATGTTGTTTGTAATTTTTGTTTCTTGCATTTCCGGAGACTAATCTTTGTCCAAGATATTGGCGACCTCCAAAGGTTGATCTTCTATCATAGTTATCACTTGCATAATGACTATACGAAAAAAGCTTCTAAGTGAAAAGGTGACTCTTTTGGATACCACAACCCCAACTTAGGTTGTTGTTTCAAATAATGAAAAATTCTCTTCATTGCATTCATGTGAGAGATCTTTGGTGAGACTTGATATCTTGCACATAAACAAGCGCAAACATGATATCGTGCCTTGATGCGAGAAGATACATAAGAGAGCCAATCATGGATCCAGATAACTTGACTTCAACAGGTTGACCATCTTCATCTTTGCCCAATGAGTTGATAGATTTAATAGGTGTAGTAATGCCTTCATATAATCAAAATTGAACTTCTTAAGTATGTCAAGAACATACTTGTCTTGATGATAAAATACCTTCCTTTGACCGCTTAACTTTGAAGTCCCAAAAGAAAGTTAACTCTCCCATTGAACTCATTTGAATTTCCTTCGCATCACCGCTCAAACTCCTTAACCATGGACTATTTGGTAGCCCCAAAGATGATATCATCAACATAGACTTGGACTAACATGATATCCTTCTTGTCTCTCTTGATAAACAAAGTCTTGTCAATAGCCCCCCTTCTGTATCCATGTTGCAATAAGAATGTAGAGAGTCTCTCATACCAAGCTCTAGGTGCCTGATGAAGGCCATAAAGAGCCTTAACCACCTTGTAGACTTTGTTTGGGTGTTTAGTATCTTCAAAACTAGGAGGTTGTTTGACATAAACTTCCTCTGTAATCTTGCCATATAAAAAGGCACTCTTAACATCCATCTGGTACACCTAAAATCCCATATAAGAAGCAAAAGCAAGAAATATTCGAATAGCTTCTATTCTTGCTACAGGAGCAAACACTTCATCATAGTCTACGCCTTCTTCTTGTCTGTAGCCTTGTGCTACTAACCTTGCCTTATTCTTGATAACATTACCTATTTCATCTCTTTTGACTCTGAAAACCCATCTGGTTCCAATAACTCTCTTTCTTTCTGGAATATCACATAAAACCCAAACTTCTTGAAGTTTAAATTGAAGAAGTTCTTCCTGCATAGCTTCAACCTAGCTTTCTTTAGTCAAAGCTTGAACAATATTCTTTGGTTCCTCTTTAGAGATAAAACAAGTAAATAGGCAGGTTTGATGGTCCTTATGATTCAACCTATTCTGTTTATACACAAAGCTAAGTAAAGCATTGTGAGGTGTAGAAAAAGTCTTAACTCTGTGTCTAGTCATCACTCTAGAAGTAGAAGGACCAATGATTTGATCAGAAGGATGATTCTTATGAATTCTTAAGCTTGGAGACTGTGGAACTTCATAAGTATCCTCCAAATTAGTAACATCAACATCTTCATTTGAATCTGAGAAAATACCTTCATCTTCAAACTCATCATCAATATCTTCTAATCCAGGCATTGTAGGATCATCCAAATCATCTAAAGTATCATTATCATGCAAAGAAGACTTTGTTGAGCATCTTGTCAAAGTATCGTGAGAGTACTCTAGTCTTGTTCTTCTTCTGCCTCTTCATAAGCTCTCCTTTGTTCATCGGTGTAAGAATGTGCTAATACATCTTGAAGAAGCATCCGATTAAGTTCCTCTTGAATAGATTGATCCTCGTGAGACAATGAGGATTGTGGTGCAACAAGATTTGCTTTGGAGCATCAAGATTTGCTTTGGAACATCGAAGACTGCTTTGGACTAACAAGATCTTCATCGTGAACAAAGATCGTGTCTAATATGAACTCCATGAACAACATATTGTAAATCTTCTCCATTGTGCACTGGTTCATTTTCTTCTCTAACAGGGACATAATTCATGGAAGGGGTTAGTACTTCAAGATCAAACATCCAATCAGGACCTTTACCTTTCTCATTGTCTTGATCTTCTAAAAACTCAACATGAAGACAATCTTGAACCTTCTTAGTAACTTTGTGGTACACTCTAAAGCCCTTACTGTTAGTGCAATAACCCAATAAGTATCCTTCTTCTGACTTGCCATCAAACTTCCCCAGATTATCAATGGTGTTAAAATAGTGAGAGGGCATCCAAAAGGCTTCATAAATCGAATGTTGGGTTTATTGCCCATCAGCAATTCATAAGGTTTCTTCATTTGTGGTTTAGTGACTGAGACTCTGTTAAGTACATAGCAAGCATGACTTGCCTTACCGCCTTAATTGAATAGGTAGATGGAATCGCTAGCATTGTTCTTTGCCGCTCAATCAAAGTCATATTCTTCCTCTCTGCAACACCATTCTCTTTGTGGTGTTCTTGCAATACTAAACTCCTTTTATGCCTTTATTTGCACAAAATTCATCCATAAGCTTGTTCTTGAATTCATTCCCATTATCACATCTAATACCTCTAACCTTGAGTCTCAATTGGTTTTCAAGGGCTATAATCGGTCTCGAATAGCATCAAAAGTATCATCTTTAAAACCCAAGAAAATACCCAACTAAATCTCATCGCAATCATATGTTACAACCAAGCAAGATTTTTCTTGTTTAAACTTGCCACGAGACACGTGTCCAAACAAATCCATATGTACGACTCCAATGGTTCTCTAATAGATCTCCTCAAGCTTCTTGCGGAAGCTTTGTGTTGTTACCCTTCTTGCATGCCGGGCATGATTGATCATTCTTATAAGTCTTTGAAGGTAAACCTCTAACTAGATTGCCTTTGACCAGTTTGTTGATCACTACTACAAAAAATCTCATAGAAACCGGTCAAAATAGCCCATGAAGAGTGGTTTTGGAACCACTCTCTGAAGGGGGGGTATCTCCATGATAGAAAAATATAGAAACCGGTTAGGCAACCTGTCTCTATTAGAAGCATCGACACCGGTTTCTTCTTAAAATTGGTCTCCATTATAGAGTAAACAAACATATTTTATTGGACATTGACACCGGTTCTCCCACAACCTGTCTTTATAGAAGCATATAACCTATCTTTATATAAAGTAAAAAGATATGCTTTTATCTAAAAACCTGTCTTTTTAGTTAATCTATTTTATTAAAAAAGAATCATTTCTAAAATTTTCTAATTTTTTAAAAGTTTAAAATTTTTAGAAATGTTATTTTTTAATAAAGAAATATATATAAATGCAGCACATATATATAAAGTGATTAAAATACACCACGAATATCGAAATCATCAAAGTAATTTAAAATAATACGTTAATTCAACTAAACATAATCCTAGACAAAATCAAAATTAAAATACTAGAATTCAAAAACTATAATGAAATACACTAGAATTCAACATAACTGAACATCATTATTTGGGATTTATCATGCCACAATGTAAACCATGCACAAATGATTGCGTGCAACTCTTTATTCTCTAATGGACACTCGTCACTCCAAGATACCTACACGTAAATTAATGAAATAAATGGTTATACAACAAATAAACCATTCTCTTATGGATGCTCGTCACTCCAAGGTACCTACATGTAAATTAATGAAACATATGGTGGCTGACTGGCTATGGCGTTGGCCGTTGACGGGTTTTTGTCCTACTTTCCGGTGTCGTTTGGCGGATTTTGAATGAAAAAGCACATGTTTCAAATTTTCGTATAACTTATGTAAAAGTTTCAGAGCAGATCTACTGATTTATACAAATCTACTTATAAACAATGCAAGTAAGATGAGACTTATTGTCGCCACCTTCTATTATTTAGCGGTTCTATCATACTTAAACAGAAAAAAGAGGGCATTATTTCCTCTTTGATTTTCTCATACCAGTAACTGTCCACAATCGCAGAAATAGGCCTACCATTACAGTGTACATACTAAACCGATCGTAACATCATTTGACAGTATGCACGCTTGTGTGGATGCATAAATAATTCGATAATAATAGAAAATTGCAGTTTAAATATGTGTAACAACAATTTAGTGTGTAAACGTAGAAATAAACCGATAATTACGGCATTTTAGCATCACAAATAGAAAATAAATCTATTTATAACAGCGACATTCAAGACTTACACTGAACAGAAGGAGTTAAATCTGAAAGCGAGAGAAACTCCAAAAATCTTCGAACGTCAAACCTCGAATTCATCATCTCTCCATTTTCATCAACATCATTTGTCGCTGCCGGCGCCACTTCTGCTGACATATTCTTCTGCAGCAACTCACTCTCTTACTTCACATTCCCCTTCAATTATGATTATCTGCGACTTAAGACACATTTAAAAAGTTAATCACTTACAAACACTACAAACTGATGTAACAATGCAAAAATATATATCAGATTTGTGACATAGCAGAGTGGTGACTGCTATGTGACTAATGAAAATAATAAACGATTTGGATAGTGGGTAATCATGGATATCTTTGATACAGGTAACCATTTTGCCCAAATGCACACCCAAACACTTGCTTACTTTATACAGAAAATTGACATTGTATGCTTGCCTAGGATAATTTCTTATTTCTTTTGGAAGAAAGTTTGTTGTCTCCTAAAGTTTACGTTGACTGTTTTCTGAAGATATAATCCATTCCTCACCATTACCATAATTTCTCAGCTAAAACAGCCATCCTCAACATGAAACTGATTTGACCCGTTACAAAATGAGTACCATAATCTAAAAAGCTTACCATAAATGAGTTTCAAATCAACCTGAAAAAATAATTGCTAGACTGGGTATACCATGTATTATCCTAGCAGTTGTTCGAGGGTTAAACTTGGCATTCGAAGTGCTATCATGTATATAATGGATAGAAAAGCAAAAATATAGGAACTATATATAACTTAATTACTTGTTGTGCTCACGGACATTCACATCCATGTATCTAGAAAAAGTTAATATGCAAATTTTACCTTTAGTGTTGCCATACAACCGATGACCCAGGAAAGTGAACTGAAGAGGTGGAGTTTGTGTTTTTCTTCCACCGAGAAGCAAGCAGACGATCGCCATATACTCGGGACTCTGGCGCGGCAACTGGAACTCTAGAAATTGATTAGGTTCCTCAATTTTTGGTTTATCTGCAAATGCTCAAGCAAAGCACAACATAAAAGAATATAATTAAACATTGTATCTAAATTAATAATTTCCTATTAATACTGGGTAGCAACTATTTTCAACTACCGAAATACCTGCAATGCCGACACCCTCATGTTGCAACTTTCAAATGCAGTGTTCCCTAGTTACGTCTTTAAGTTCTTTTGTAGGAAGATGCTTCTATTGAACCTGATTAGGAAGAGAAAAAAATGGTACAATATGGACATATAAGCCCGACAAAACTGAAAAAAATCACAACCCATATACTCTTCAAGTTTGTTATACAAAAACCAAAGCAAAATCACTTCAAAAATTATAAAAGAGACCATATTATCTCATCATTTTCATTCTATTGTTCCACATACAGAAACCCAAATCTGCTATAAAATGTCAAAATTTGCTATATGGATTGTTTGAGATGAAGACACATCAGAATATTGTATAGTTGATTTGACGTCAAGACACATCATAGATGTCAATAATGTCAACGTTGCCAGGATAGTAGACTGTACCTCACTTCTAATGTCACAACCTCTTAGTCGTAGTCCGATTCCTCCAAACATTTCTCCTAACACTGCCCTTCCTATGATCTGCAATTTTCTGTGTCAGAATGAGCGTGCTCTTCTTTATGTGAATTATATCTTGCTATCGTAATATGAATTACTAACCCATATATCTTATATTCCTTTAAAAAAAATTAAGATGCTATATAATATGAATGAAATTCACTTACTACGAAATCCTCTTCTTCCTCCCCATCCACAACTTCCTTAGTCTGGTTCCCCATCATGAATATGATTCTTTTTCTCATTCAGATTCAAGAACACGAACCTAAAATTTCATTAAACTTAAGAACAGTCCAAATGATAACAGAACCATATTTTATATTTGATTAACAAACTAACAAAACCCTAATTTTTCCTTCGGGCCAAAAGCCTTAAGATCCCCATTATTCGACTTTTTAACTAAGAACATGCAATGATTCAAGAATATAACTATAGCATAATATAAATTGATATATAAAACATATTAATTACCTGACATTAAGAGAAATCGAATTGATTTGGATCAAGATCCCCAAACTCTTAGAGTGTGTGTTTGGGAGAAGAAGAAGAAGAATGCGTAGATATGTGTTTTCTTCCAGTTTTATCAACAAAAGAAAAAGAAAAGAAAAAAAAAACGTGATTTCAAATTTTGGAATGTGTAATTTTAAATTAGTGAAAGTGATAAAAAGAGGGGAAAAACCCGCTTAAAATTTTGGCACATAGAACCGGGTTTGAGGAAATCACCGGTTTTTATATTTAACACTTTGAATATTCATGTAAGTTTTGTTTAAAAAAACGAAGGTTTTCGTAACCAGTCTTTATTTAAGGATGTCTTCGGTGTTTTTTGTACTAGTGAGACTTGTTATTTTGACATAACCAGTTTTAATATTACAGAGATTGGTTTATTTTTGAAAACTGGTTCTAAATCTTGTATGCCCCCTTCCTTTTTTTGTTATAGAACCCGGTTTTTATCTAACCAGTCTTTATTAAGGGGTTTTTATAGCCTTTTGTGTAGTAGTGGATATTCTTTAAATTAACATGGCCCAATCTTCTATGCCATTGATGTGCCTCTTCAGATATTGCTTTAGCCACCAAACATGTGGCTCTGCCATAAGAATGTAGACTCTTCATGTCTAAACTATACACATCATTTGTCCTTGGTACTCTAAGAACTACTAATTCATCATCAACAGGCTTGAAGTCAGAGGAAAGGATGAGACATTCTGTGTCAGTGAATAACATAGGATGCTTTTTATCACAGATTTGAGAGACTGATAACAGTTTGAACTTAAGCTCCTTGACATATCTAACATTCTCAAAATCTATAAGCCCCGCTTTGATAGTTCCTTTTCGAAGATTCTTTCCTCCATTGGGATCATTCCCAATTGCAACTCTTCCTCCACTAATATTTCTAAAATTAGATGTAATCTCTTTGTCTCTGTCATACTTCGAGCAACCACTATCCATAATTAGATGATCTTTAAGCTCCTCTTCCGGGTTGCCCCGCACACAAAGAAAAGAGTTAGTGATTTTAGGAACCCAAGCCATTCGACTTGTGTTCCTCAGGAGTTACATACTTAAATTCTTCAAGTATGTAATTTCCACTGTCTTTCAAAACATGATCCGTAATTATCTTTTGATTTTTAGCATGTGGATTTTCAAAACTTTCGGTTTTCAACACAACTCTCTTTTACAAATTCATTCTCTTTTCTTGTATCACAAAACATCGATTCACTTTTTGTTGAAAGTACTGTTTGTCCCTTTGCAGCACTTGTCCTCTTAACCCATTCTGTTTTAACACTTGGTTCCTGTGATCTAGATCCCCTAAGTGAATTGTAATACCTTCTAGGTTGATAGTGAGATCTCCCGATTCCTATTCCAAGTAGTGTGATCAAGACCTTGGTGCAGGAAAAGACTTTGAGAAAGCATCTTCTCAGTGTTATGCAGATTGGAAAGTCTTGTGAGATCTTGAAGGTTTTCAAAAGTTCTTCTTTGGTGTGGGTATCTATTATTTGGTGAGAAATTTCTATGATTGACCCTATTTGAATTATTCCAAACTGCTTTTTGCTCTCTAGGTTTCTGGTTGGCAGACCTGTTCTTTGGAAATTTGCTAAGGTATTCTGAGTGATGTTGAAAATCCTTGATTAAGTGAGTAGGACTAAAACACACAAAGCATAGTTTTTGACCTATACTTCCAAAGTGACTTCTTCTATGTCTATGCCCAAAATTATTTTGCCTTCTTGGTGAATGATGAAACCTATTTTGACCAAAGTTATCCCAAAAGGTTTAGCGATCTTGCTTTTGAAAGGTTTTTGATGGTACAGCTTGTGAGCAAGACTTTGATTTGAAGGTCTTGTTTAATTTTGAACATTATTTTCAACAGCTTCTTTGGGTTTTTCAGACCTAGATTGAGCTACAAGCTTTTTCCTAAACTCTAGACTGTCTACTCCAAAACGAGAAACATCAGGCCTAGGGGGTTGATGAATGCCAGTGGGATGAGGCACTGCATGATACTCATTGTCTTTCTTATACTCAGGAGGTGTATCACTTAATGAGCCCTCATAACTAGATGCATCTACATAATTAATGAGTTCATCATCACTAGTGGTTATATCCTCAAAATCACCTTCATCCTGATCACTAGGTTGGTTTTCATCTATGTTACTAAAATCCATTCCAAAACCTAATCCAGTTTTAAGGTAGGCTCTTTCTGCTTTTGAACATAAGTAACATGTGATGCACCGACACCCCAGCAAAGAAACTTAGCTAACAAATCATCTCTTTCCTTAGTCAGTTTCTCTATTTCAGAAATTTTACAGTTTAATTTCCATTCACTTAGTTTTAACTGGTAATCCTGTTGTTCATATTTTTCAGCCCAAGCTACTTCATTAGTTTCATGTGCTAAGATTTTGGCTTCCATAGATTCTAAGGTTATTTGATAACCGGCTACCTCAGACCTAGCCCTAACACAATTATCTCTTTCAATCGCATAACTGCTAAGTAATTTTTGATAAAAATCATAGCAGTTTGAGCATACCTCAGAGATAGGAGATGAATTTGGTGAAGTAGCCACCATTGCAAGAAGAATAGGATCATCTTCACTCTCTTTGCTCCAATCAAATCCTCCAAAGCCATCATCAGATTCCAAAACAACATGTTCAGATTCCTCATCAAAAGCAATTGCTCCACCAATGCTTTCACCGATTCTTCAACTACTTCTTCCATCGCTACCATACAATAAGTCATGGTTCATCATCAAACTCTTCACTCAAATCAACTTCGATAACTTATCTTGAGCAACCAAAGCCTTTGTTTCAAGAATTGGTATTTCTTTTAGCTCAAGTTTTGGCTTCTCGGATGTCATGTTTGCTTGATACTTAGCAAACTGCACTCCTTGCAAGTGACCAGTCTTTTGACAATTGAAGCATTCAATTTGGATTTGTCAAAAGTTATTCCTGCTTTGGTTTGAAATCAATGATTTTTCCTGCCTTTTTCATATACTTTTGATCCTTGCATTGATCATAGCAACTTGCCACCGATATCAATTTCTTCAAGTGCATCTTCTTCAACTCATGCTAGATCATCTTCATAAGTGACGTGTAAACTAGCTTGATGTGCAAAGAATGAGCACACAACTTCATCCGAGTACATAGTGGTAGTTGGTGGGGCCTCACGAGCATATGAGGGGTGTGTAAACAAAGCAGATTTTGAGAAACAAGATTTTGAGGAGAAGCGATTTTGATAGAAGTAACGCCTTCTTTCGAGATGATAGAAAAGCAATAATGTGAGACTTGAAATTTGCTTGACCACTCATCTCATGCTCATACACCTTTAGTTGATGGTAGAGATCATCAAAGTCCATGACATCCAAACCTTGTTGTCCTCGATCATTGTAGCAATCACATGCCATGTAGATGGCAAACTCTTAGAAACTTCAAATTAGTATCCTCAATCGATATTCGCCTTGTATAACTCAACATGTTGAGGAGATTTTGAAACCTATCATATGCGACATCAAGACTCTCTCTGTCACCAACCTGTGAAAGTTTCAAATCTGTTGCTTGAAAGAAATTCTCGCAGCATCTTCTTAGAGGCTTCATTCCTCCAAATCTGGTCTTGAGAGCAGCCCAGAGTCGCTTAGCATCTTTAGCATCATGAAATTTTAGAAGATGACCATCGGAATGGCGACAAAGAGAATGTTGAGTGCCTTCTTGATTCCTTAAGGTTGTTCTTTGGTAAGACCGGTTTAGGTGCTTTGGGTTGGCCAGAACATCAATGGGTTCTGAACTACTTCATTGCCATTAACAATTACATTCCATAGAGCATGGTCTCAGAATGGCAATATCTTGCCTAATCTTCATGCACCGTAGATCATATTCTCCTTCTTGATTATTGGAATTCGAGTGAGGTGATTGAGGTGGTGGAACAGCTTCAATGACATCTTGAATATTGTTGTTGTAAGGTTTCTTCCTAGTCGAGTTTCCACACAAGCTCGATACCACTTGTTGGATCGATATACTTTAATCAAACTAACTTAACTAGCTTGTTAGGTTTAACAACCTCGGATAAATCCTAAGTTATTAACAAAAAACACCGAGAAATCTTTATTAAGTGCACGCGAATTTACTTAACAAAGCTAAGAAGAATAACTTTATTATTAACTCTAAATCGCTTATTATGCGATACTCTAAACAACTCTAAGAATATCGAACTTCTCTAAAATTCTAAATAACTTGTGAATTCAGAAACTCTAAAACTCATAGACTCGCACTCTAATGCCAATCTAGGAGTCCTTTATAGGCTCAAGGATATCCTAGTCGGTTTACAATTTGTATCCTTGTACGACAAGTAATCTAATACAGAACATTCTAGAGTTACAATACTTTCCATAAACGAATATAACAGTTCTTTGTTCTTGCGATTTCTTTGACTTCACTGCGATGCTTTGACTTTATCTTTAGCGATTATTTGACTCTTTGACTCTTTCCAAGACTTTGCATCTTACGATTTTATCAATCTTTAGTACTTTCATACCTTCAAAGACCGTCATATCCTAACACATATGCTAGTCAATAGTTGTGGTGACCGACACTTCATCGTGGATTTTCTAATTCCTAATAGGAATAGGCAGTTCTTAGCTGGATCTAACTGGTTCATGGCCAAAATAGCATGTTCTTAACTGGTTATTGGCCGGAATAGCCGCCTTATCTTGTTTTAAGCGGTTCGTCTCGGTTCTTGATGAGTAGGCGCTTCTTAGTCGATCTAACTAGTTCTTGGCCGAAATAGTTGGTTCCTATTTGGATCTAACTATTTATTGGCCGGAATAACTAGTTCATTACAAGTTCTAACTGGTTCTTACTGGTTCATGGCTGGAGTATCTGGTTCTTAACTAGTTCTAACTGGTTCCTACTAGTTCAGGCTATTCCGGTCAAATTGACATGTATTTCGCTGAAAACGGAGGTACGGTTCAAAAGTTATGGCCGTTTGAATTTTTGACGTAAAAAGTCAAATTTGGTCAAGCCGCAGTCAAACCGCAAGTAGTCAAACTGAAAAAGTCAAAACTTATATTTTTTGATCAAATCATAGTGGTCAGATCGCATTGGTCAATTCGCAAGATTGTCAAACCCCTGGAATACAAACCACTTAAATCAAACCGCTTTTTATCAAACCGCTTCTTATCAAACCGCTTAGATCAAACCGCTGAAGACAAACCGTTTGAGTCAAACCGCTTAAGCCAAATAGCTTATGTCAAACTGCTAAAGATGAACTGCTTGAGTCAAACCGCTTAAGTCAAACCGCTTATGTCAAACCGCTTACGTCAAACCGCTTACGTCAAACCGCTTCCAAGAACTTGACAAATCGCTTCCTTGATCAGATCAAATCGCACCCAAATGACATCAAACCGCATACAAGAAAATTGTACGAGACTCAAACCGCTTCCTTGAAACTCTTCAAAAACTAAACTTTTCCAATCCAAAACACTATAACCAAGATGAATTAAGCCTTCCAAACCAAAACCTAAGCACATATGATGATTCTAAACACAAAAGTACTATCAAAATTCAAACTTTAACACTATTAGGGTATAGAATTCGAACCAAAAAAACACACAAATAACAAGTCCTTATGATATAACCATGGCTCTTGATACCAATTATTGGATATTGGTTATTGTAACACAAAAACAATCAATTATATGGTTCGAATCTTAGCAAGAAACTTAGAGAGAGAAAGTAGGAGATGGGATCCTATCTAGAGAGAGAAAGTGAGAGAAAAACAAAGAGAAGGTTAGATAAAGAAATGAAAGATCCAACCCTGTACCTTGGGAGGTAGAGGGTATTTATAGTTTTACATAACACACCGTCTGTCGGACTATGGATCAGGCATACAGTGGGTAAAGACCCGTCCGTCCTCCACGCTGTTACTCTAATTAACTAACTAACTAATAGATAACGTAATGTCTACAAGCTAACATATGCTAGTCAATAGTTTGGGTGACCGACACTTCACTATGGATTTATTAAATCCTAACAGGAATAGGCAGTTCTTAGCTGGATCTAACTGGTTTTTGGCCAAAATATCATGTTCTTAACTGGTTCTTATTGGTTATTGGCCGGAATAGCTAGTTCTTATCTGGTTCTAACTGGTTTGTTCTGCTTCTTGGCTGGAATAGGCAGTTCGTAGCTGGATCTAAATGGTTCTTGGCCGAAATAGCTGGTTCCTATTTGGATCTAACTATTTATTGGCCGGAATAGCTAGGTTCTAACTAGTTCTTACTGGTTATTGGCTTAAATATCTAGTTCTTAACTAGTTTTAACTGGTTCCTACTGGTTCAGGCTGTTCTGGTTGTTTTGATAGGTATTTCACTGAAAACGGAGTTACGGTTCAAAAGTTATGTCCGTTTGATGTTTTGAAGAAAAAAGTCAACTTTGGTCAAGCCGCATGTACTCAAACCGCTGGAATACAAACCGCTTAAATCAAACCGCTTTTATCAAACCGCTTATCAAACCGCTTAACTTAAATCACTTCTCAAACCGCATAGATCAAACCGGCAAGATAAACCGCTGATTGAAACCACTTAAGTCAAATCGCTTATGTCAAACCGCTAAAGACGAACCGCTTGAGTCAAACCGCTTAAGTCAAACCGCTTAAGTTTAACCGCTTATGTCAAAACGCTTATGTCAAACCTCTTAAGTCAAACTGCTTCCGATACAACGAATCTAGAGAAATCGCATCAAAGAACTTGACAAATCGCTTCCTTGATCGGATCAAATCGCACCCAAATGACATCAAACAGCATACAAGAAAATAGTACAAGACTCAAACCACTTCCTTGAAACTCTTCAAAAACTAAACTTTTCCAATCCAAAACACTATAACCAAGATGAATTAAGCCTTCCAAACCAAAACCTAAGCACATATGATGATTCTAAACACAAAAGTACTATCAAAATTCAAACTTTAACACTATTAGGGTATAGAATTCGAACCAAAAAAACACACAAATAACAAGTCCTTATGATATAACCATGGCTCTTGATACCAATTATTGGATATTGGTTATTGTAACACAAAACAATCAATTATATGGTTCGAATCTTAGCAAGAAACTTAGAGAGAAAAGTAGGAGATGGGATCCTATCTAGAGAGAAAGTGAGAAAAAAAAAGAGAAGGTTAGATAAAGAAATGAAAGATCCAACCTCGCCTTGGGAGGTAGAGGTATTCATAGTTTTACATAATACACCGTCTGCATCGGACTATGGATCGGGCATACAAGGGTAAAGACCCGTCAGTCCTCCATCATTACTCTAACTAACAAACTAACTAATAGATAACGTAATGTCTACAAGCTAACATATGCTAGTCAATAGTTTGGGTGACCGACACTTCACTATGGATTTATTAAATCCCTAACGAGAATAGGCGCCTTAGTCGGATCTAATCGGTTTTGGCCAAAATATCATGTTCTTAATCGGTTCTTATTGGTTATTGGCGGAATAGCTAGTTCTTATCTCGGTTCTAACTGGTTTGTTCTCGCTTCTTGGCTAGAATAAATGCTCAGAGTGGATCTAAATGGTTCTTGGCCGAAATAATTTGGTTCCTATTTGGATCTAACTATTTATTGGCCGGAATAGCTAGGTTCTAACTAGTTCTTACTGGTTATTGGCTTAAATATCTAGTTCTTAAATAGTTTTAACTGGTTCCTACTGGTTCAGGCTGTTCTGGTTGTTTTGATAGGTATTTCACTGAAAACGGAGTTACGGTTCAAAAGTTATGTCCGTTTGATGTTTTGAAGAAAAAAGTCAACTTTGGTCAAGCCGCATGTACTCAAACCGCTGGAATACAAACCGCTTAAATCAAACCGCTTTTTATCAAACCGCTTCTTATCAAACCGCTTAACTTAAATCACTTCTTATCAAACCGCATAGATCAAACCGCTGAAGATAAACCGCTTGATTGAAACCACTTAAGTCAAACTGCTTATGTCAAACCGCTAAAGACGAACCGCTTGAGTCAAACCGCTTAAGTCAAACCGCTTAAGTTTAACCGCATATGTCAAAACGCTTATGTCAAACCTCTTAAGTCAAACTGCTTCCGATACAACGAATCTAGAGAAATCGCATCAAAGAACTTGACAAATCGCTTCCTTGATCGGATCAAATCGCACCCAAATGACATCAAACAGCATACAAGAAAATAGTACAAGACTCAAACCACTTCCTTGAAACTCTTCAAAAACTAAACTTTTCCAATCCAAAACACTATAACCAAGATGAATTAAGCCTTCCAAACCAAAACCTAAGCACTTATGATAATTCTAAACACAAAAGTACCATCAAATTTCAAACTTTAACACTTTTAGGGTATAGAATTTGAACCAACAAAATGCACAAATAACCAATATTTATGATCTAACCATGGCTCTTGATATCAATTGTTGGACATTGGTTATTGTAAGACACAAAAAATCAATTATATGGCTTGAATCTTAGCAAGAAACTTAGAGAGAGAAAGTGGGAGATGGGATCCTTTCTAGAGAGAGAAAGTGAGAGAAAAACAAAGAGAAGGTTAGATTAAGAAATGAAGGGTCCAACCCTCTACCTTAGGAGGTAGAGGGTATTTATAATTTTACATAATACACCCTCTGTCGAGCTGTGGATCAGGCATACAGTGGGTAAAGACCCGTCTGACCCCCACGATGTTACTCTAACTAACTAACTAACTAATAGATTACGTAATGTCTACGAGCTAACATATGCTAGTCAATAGTTTAGGTGACCGACACATCGCTATGGATATCTAAATCCTAACAGGAATAGGCAGTTCTTAGCTGAGTCAAACCGCTCAAGTCAAACTGCTTATATGCTAAATCATATGCTAGTCAAACTGCTAATATCAAACCACCAAAGACGAACCGCTTCAGTCAAACCGCTTAAGTCAAACCGCTTTAGTCAAACCGCTTATGTCAAACCGCTTACGTCAAACAGCTTAAGTCAAACCTCTTAAGTCAAACCGCTTCCAATAAAATGAATCTAGACAAACCGCATCCAAGAACTTGACAAATCGCTTCCTTGATCTGTTTAAATCGCACCCAAATGACATCAAACCGCATACAAGAAAATAGTACGAGACTTTAACCGCTTCCTCGAAACTCTTCAAAAACTAAACTTTTCCAATCCAAAACACTATAAAAGATGAATTAAGCCTTCCAAACCAAAACCTAAGCACTTATGTTGATTCTAAACACAAAAGTACTATCAAAATTCAAACTTTAACACTTTTAGGGTATAGAATTCGATCCAACAAAATACACAAATAACCAATCTTTATGATCTAACCATGGCTCTTGATGCCAATTGTTCGATATTGGTTATTGTAACACACAAACAATCAATTATATGGTTCGAATCTTAGCAAGAAACTTAGAGAGAGAAAGTGGGAGATGGGATCCTTTCTAGAGAGACAAAGTGAGAGAAAAACAAATAGATGGTTAGATTAAGAAATGAAAGGTCCAACCCTCTGCCTTGGGAGGTAGAGGGTATTTATAGTTTTATATAATACGTCCTCTGTCGAGCTGTGGATCAGCCATACAGTGGGTAAAGAACCGTCCGTCCTCCACGTTGTTACTCTAACTAACTAACTAACTAATAGATAACGTAATGTCTGAGCTAACATATGCTAGTCAATAGTTGGGGTGACCGACACTTCACTATGGATTTTCTAAATCCTAACAGAATAAGCGGTTCTTAGCGGATCTAATCGGTTATTAGCCAGAATAGCTAGTTCTTATCTGGTTCTAAATGGTTTGTACTGGTTCCTGGCCGGAATAGGCAGTTCTTAGCTAGATCTAACTAGTTCTTGGCTGAAATAGCTGGTTCCTATTTGGATCTAACTATTTTATGGCCGGAATAGCTAGTTCGTATCTGGTTCTAACTGGTTCTTACTATTTCAGGGCCGGAATATCTAGTTCTTAACTAGTTGTAACTGGTTCCTACTAGTTCAAGCTTTTCTGGTCATTTTGAAAGGTATTTCGCTAAAATCGGAGGTACGGTTCAAAAGTTATGGTTGTTTGAATTTTTGACGTAAAAAGTCAAATTTGGTCAAGCCGCAGTCAAACCATAAAAGTCAAAACTTAGTTTTTTTGATCAAATCACAGTGGTCAGATCGTATTGGTCAAATCGCAAGATTGTCAAACCCCTGGAATACAAACCGCTTAAATCAAACAGCTTTTTATCAAACCGCTTCTCATCAAACCGCTTCTTATCAAACCGCTTAGTTCAAACCGCTGAAGACAAACCGTATAAGTCAAACCGCTTAAGTCAAACCACTTATGTCAAACTGCTAAAGATGAACCGCTTGAGTCAAACCGCTTAAGTCAAACCACTTAAGTCAAACCGCTTATGTCAAACTACTTACGTCAAACCGCTTAAGTCAAACCACTTCTGATACAACGAATCTAGACAAACCGCATCCAAGAACTTGACAAATCGCTTCCTTGATCAAATAAAATCACACCCAAATGACATAAAACCACATACAAGAAAATTGTACGAGACTCAAACCGCTTCCTTGAAACTCTTCAAAAACTAAACTTTTCCAATCCAAAACATTATAACCAAGATGAATTAAGCCTTCCAAACCAAAACCTAAGCACTTATGATGATTCTAAACACAAAAGTACTATCAAAATTCAAACTTTAACACTTTTAGGGTATAGAATTCGAACCAACAAAACACACAAATAACAAATCTTTATGATCTAACCATGGCTCTTGATACCAATTGTTGGATATTTGTTATTGTAACACACAAACAATCAATTATATGGTTCAAAACTTAGCAAGAAACTTAGAGAGAGAAAGTAGGAGATGGGATCCTATCTAGAGAGAGAAACTGAGAGAAAAACGAAGAGAATGTTAGATTAAGAAATGAAAGGTCCAACCCTCTACCTTGGGAGGTAAAGGGTATTTATAATTTTACATAATATGCCCTTTGTCGGGCTATGGATCAGGCATACAGTGGGTAAGGACCCATTCATCCTCCACGGTGTTACTCTAACTAACTAACTAACTAAAAGATAACGTAATGTCTACAAGCTAACATATGCTAGTTAATAGTTCGGGTGACCGACACTTCACTATGGATTTTCTAAATCCTAACAGGAATAGGCACTTCTTAGTTGGATCTAACTGGTACTTGGCCAAAATATCATGTTCTTAACTGGTTCTTACTTGTTATTGGCCAGAATAGCTAGTTCTTATCTGGTTCTAACTGGTTCGTACTGCTTCTTGGCTTGAATAGACAGTTCTTAGCTGGATCTAACCGGTTCTTGGCCGAAATAGCTGGTTCCTATTTGGATCTAACTATTTATTGGCCAGAATAGCTTGGTTTTAAATGGTTCTAACTGGTTCTTGGCTAGAATTTCTGGTTCTTAACTAGTTCTAACTAGTTCCTACAAGTTCAGGCTGTTCTGGTCGTTTTGACAGGAATTTCGCTGAAAACGGAGTTATTCTTCAAAAGTTATGGCCGTTTGAAGTTTTGACGTAAAAAGTCAACTTTGGTCAAGCCGCAAGTAGTCAAACCGTAAAAGTCAAAACTCGGTTTTCTTGATCAAATGGCAGTGGTCAAATTGCATTGGTCAAATCGTAGGATTGTCAAACCACTGGAATACAAACTGCTTAAATCAAACCGCTTTTATCAAACCGCTTATCAAAACCGCTTAACTCAAATCGCTTATCAAACCACTTAGATCAAACCGCTGAAGACAAACCGCTTATGTCAAACTGCTAAAGACGAACCGCTTGACTCAAACCGCTTAAGTCAAACCGCTTAAGTCAAACATCTTATGTCAAACCGCTTAATTCAAACCGCTTCCGATACAACGAATCTAGACAAACCGCATCCAAGAAAATAGTACGAGACTCAAACCGCATACAAGAAAATAGTACGAGACTCAAACCGCTTCCTTGAAACTCTTCAAAAACTAAACTTTTCCAATCCAAAACACTATAACCAAGATGATTTAAGCCTTCCAAACCAAAACCTAAGCACTTATGATGATTCTAAACATAAAAGTACTATCAAAATTCAAACTTTAACACTTTTAGGGTATAGAGTTTGAACCAACAAAACACACAAATAACCAATCTTTATGATCTAACAATGGCTCTTGATACCAATTGTTGGATATTGGTTAATGTAACACACAAATAATCAATTATATGGTTCGAATCTTAGCAAGAAACTTAGAGAGAGAAAGTGGGAGATGGGATCCTTTCTAGAGAGAGAAAGTGAGAGAAAAACAAAGAGAAGGTTAGATTAAGTTTTACATAATACACCCTCTGTGGAGCTGTGGATCAGGAAAACAGTGGGTAAAGACCCGTCCGTCCTCCACGGTGTTACTCTAACTAACTAACTAACTAATAGATAACGTAATGTCTACGAGAAAACATATTCTAGTCAATAGTTTGGGTGACCGACACTTCACTATGGATTTTCAAAATCCTAACAGGAATAGGCAGTTCTTAGCTGGATCTAACTGGTTCTTGGCCAAAATAGCATGTTCATAACTGGTTCTTACTGTTTATTGTCCGGAATAGCTAGTTCTTTTCTCGTTCTATCTAGTTTGTACTGCTTCTTTGCCGGAATATGCAGTTCTTAGCCGTATCTAACTGGTTCTTTCCCGAAATAACTGGTTCTAATTTGGATCTAAAAATTTATTGTCCGAAATAGCTAGTTTTTAACTGGTTCTTATTGGTTCTTGGCTAGAATATCTAGTTCTAACTAGTTCAAGCTGTTTCGGTCATTTTGACTGGTATTTCGCTGAAGACGGAGTTACGGTTCAAAAGTTATGGACGTTTAAAGTTTTGATGTAAAAAGTCAACTTTGGTCAAGCCGCAAGTGGTCAAACCGCAAGTAGTCAAACCGTAAAAGTCAAAACTTATTTTTTTTTATCAAATGGAAGTGGTTAAATCACATTGGTCAAATCGCAGGATTGTCAAACCGCTGTAATACAAACGGCTTAAATTAAACCGCTTTTTATCAAACCACTTCTTATCAAACCGCTTAACTCAAATCGCTTCTTATCAAACCGCTCAGATCAAACCGCTGAAGACAAACCCTTGAGTCTAACCGCTTAACTCAAATTGCTTATGTCAAACCACTAAAGACGAACCACTTTACTCAAACCGCTTAAGTCACACTGCTTCCGATACAACGAATCTAGACAAAACGCATCTAAGAACTTGAAAAATTGCTTCCTTGATCAGATCAAATTTCACCCAAATGACATCAATCCGCATACAAGAAAATATTACGACACTCAAACCGCTTCCTTGAAAATCTTCAAAAACTAAACTTTTCCAATCCAAAACACGATAAACAAGATGAATTAAGCTTTCCAAACCAAAACCTGAGCGCTTATGAGGATTCTAAACACAAAAGTACTATCAAAATTCAAACTTTAACACTTTTAGGGTATATAATTCGAACCAAGAAAACACCCAAATAACCAATCTTTATGATCTAACCATGGCTCTTGATGCCAATTGTTGGATATTGGTTATTGAAACACACAAACAATCAATTATATGGTTCGAATCTTAGCAAGAAACTTAGAGAGAGAAAGTGGGAGATGGGATCCTTTCTAAAGAGAGAAAGTGAGAGAAAAACAAAGAGAAGGTTAGATTAAGAAATGAAAGGTCCAACCCTCTACCTTAGGAGGTAGAGGGTAATTATAGTTTTACATAATAGACCCTCCGTCGAGCTATGGATCAGATATACAGTGGGTAAAGACCCATCCGTCCTCCACGGTGTTACTCTAACAAACTAACTAACTAATAGATAACGTAATGTCAACGAGCTAACATATGCTAGTCAATAGTTTGGGTGACCGACACTTCACTTTGGATTTTCTAAATCCTAACAGGAATAGGCAGTTCTTAGCTGGATCTAACCGGTTCTTGGCCAAAATAGCATGTTCTTAACTAGTTCTTACTGGTTATTGGCCGGAATAGCTAGTTCTTATCTAGTTCTATCTGGTTTGTACTGCTTCTTGGCCGGAATAGGCAGTTCTTAGCCGGATCTAACTAGTTCTTGGCCGAAATAGCTGGTTCCTATATGGATCTAATAATTTATTAGCCGAAATAGCTAGTTTTTAACTGGTTCTTATTGGTTCTTGGCCGGAATATCTGGTTCTTAACTAGTTCTAACTGGTTCAAGCAGTTTCAAACCGCAAGTGGTCAAACAGCAACTAGTCAAACCGTAAAAGTCAAAACCTAGTTTTTTTGATTGAATGGTAGTGGTCAAATCGCATTGGTTAAATTGCAGGATTGTCAAACCGCTGGAATAGAAACCGCTTAAACTAAACCGCTTTTTATCAAACCGCTTCTTTTTATAGTTCTAACGGTTCCCTACCGTTCGCCGTTCCGGTCGTTTTGACAGTATTTCCACAAAACGAGTTACGCTCAAAAGTTATGGTTTGTTTGAAGTTTTGAAGTAAAAGTTAACTTTGGTCAAGACGCAGTGGTCAAACCGCAAGTAGTCAACTCAGAAACTCAAAACTCGCTTTTTTGATCGAGTGGCAGTGGTCAAATTGCATTGGGTAAATCGTAGGATTGTCAAACCGCTGGAATATAAACCGTGTCATTCGTTTAACTGATTCAAGCTGTTTCGGTCGTTTTGACTGGTATTTTGCTAAAAACGAAGTTACGGTTCAAAAGTTATGGCCGTTCGAAGTTTTGATGTAAAAAGTCAACTTTGGTCAAGCCGCAAGTGGTCAAACCGCAAGTAGTCAAACCGTAAAAGTCAAAACTCAGTTTTTTTGTTCGAATGGCAGTGGTTAAATCGCATTTGGCAAATCGCAGGATTGTCAAACCGCTAGAATACAAACCGCTTAAATTAAACCGCTTTTTATCAAATCGCTTCTCTTCAAACCGCTTAGATCAAACCGCCGAAGACAAACCGCTTAAGTCAAATTGCTTATGTAAAACCGCTAAAGACGAACCGCTTGAGTCAAAGCTCTTAAGTCAAACAGCTTATGTCAAACCGCTTAAGTCAAACCGCTTCCGATACAACGAATCTAGACAAACCGCATCTAAGAACTTGACAAATCGCTTCCTTGATCATATCAAATTGCACCCAAATGACATCAAACCGCATACAAGAAAATAGTACGAGACTCAAACCGCTTCCTTGAAACTCTTCAAAAACTAAACTTTTCCAATCCAAAACACTATAAACAAGATGAATTAAGCCTTCCAAACCCAAACCTGAGCGATTATGATGATTCTAAACACAAAAGTACTATCAAAATTCAAACTTTAATACTTTTTGGGTATATAATTCGAACCAAGAAAACACCCAAATAACCAATTTTTATGATCTAACCATGGCTCTTGATACCAATCGATGGATATTGGTTATTGAAACACACAAACAATCAATTATATGGTTCAAATCTTAGCAAGAAACTTAGAGAGAGAAAGTGGGAGATGGGATACTTTCTAAAGAGAGAAAGTGAGAGAAAAACAAAGAGAAGGTTAGATTAAGAAATGAAATGTCCAACCCTCTGCCTTGGGAGGTAGAGGGTAATTATAGTTTTACATAATACACCCTCCGTCGAGCTATGGATAAGACATACAGTGGGTAAAGACCCATCCATCCTCCACGGTGTTACTCTAACAAACTAACTAACTAATAGATAACGTAATGTCAACGATCTAACATATGCTAGTCAATAGTTTGGGTGACCAACACTTCACTTTGGATTTTCTAAATCCTAACATGAATAGGCAGTTCTTACCTGGATCAAACCGGTTCTTGCCCAAAATAGCATGTTCTTAACTGGTTCTTACTGGTTATTGGCCGGAATAGCTAGTTCTTCTCTGGTTCTATCTGGTTTGTACTGCTTCTTGGCCGGAATAGGCAGTTCTTAGCCGGATCTAACTGGTTCTTGGCCGAAATAGCTGGTTCCTATTTGGATCTAACAATTTATTAGCCGGAATAGCTAGTTTTTAACTGGTTCTTATTGGTTCTTGGCCGGAATATCTGCTTCTTAACTAGTTCTAATTGGTTCAAGCTGTTTCGGTCGTTTTGACTGGTATTTCACGAAAAATGGAGTTACGGTTCTGAAGTTATTGACGTTTGAAGTTTTGACGTAAAAAGTCAACTTTGGTCAAGACGCAAGTGGTCAAACAGCAAGTAGTCAAATCGCATTGGTCTAATCGCAGGATTGTCAAACCGCTGGAATACAAACCGCTTAAATTAAACCGCTTTTTATCAAACCGCTTCTTATCAAACCGCTTAACTCAAATCGCTTCTTATCAAGCCGCTTAGATCAAACCGCTGAAGACAAACCCCTTGAGTCAAACCGCTTAACTCAAATTGCTTATGTCAAACCATTAAAGACGAACCACTTGAGTCAAACCGCTTAAGTCAAACATCTTATGTCAAACCGCTTACGTCAAACCGCTTAAGTCAAACCGCTTCCGATACAACGAATCTAGACAAACCGCATCCAAGAACTTGACAAATCGCTTCCTTGATCTAATCAAATCAAACCCAAATGACATCAAACCGCAAACAAGAAAATAGTACGAGACTTAAACCGCTTCCTTGAAACTCTTCAAAAACTAAACTTCTCCAATTCAAAACACTATAACCAAGATGAATTAAGCCTTCCAAACCAAAACCTAAGCACTTATGATGATTCTAAACACAAAAGTACTATCAAAATTCAAACTTTAACACTTTTAGGGTATAGAGAATTCAAACCAATAAAACACACAAATAACCAATCTTTATGATCTAACCATGGCACTTGATACCAATTGTTGGATATTGGTTATTGTAACACACAAACAATCAATTATATGGTTCGAATCTTAGCAAGAAACTTAGAGAGAGAAAGTGGGAGATGGGATCCTTTCTAGAGAGAGAAAGTGAGAGAAAAACAAAGAGAATGTTAGATTAATAAATGAAGGTCCAACCTCTACCTTGGGAGGTAGAGGTATTTATAGTTTTACATAATACACCCTCCGTCGATGCATGGATCGGGCATACAGATGGGTAAAGACCATTCATCCTCCACGGTGTTACTCTAACAAAGTAACTAACTAATAGGTAACGAATGTCTACGAGCTAACATATGCTAGTCAATAGTTTGGGTGACCGACACTTCACTATGGATTTTCTAAATCCTAACAGAATAGGCGGTTCTTAGCGGATCTAACGGTTCTTGGCCAAAATAGCTTGTTCTTAACGGTTCTTACCGTTATTGACCGGAATAGCTAGTTCTTATCCGGTTTGTACTTGCTTCTTGTTTGGAATAGGCGTTCTTAGCGGATCTAACGGTTCTTAGTAAATAGTGGTTCCTATTTGGATCTAACATTTTATTAGTCAAAATAGCTAGTTTTTAACTGGTTCTTATTAGTTCTTGGCTGGAATATCGGGTTCTTAACTAGTTCTAACTGGTTCAAGCTGTTTTGGTCGTTTTGACTGGTATTTCGCGGAAAACATAGTTACGGTTCTGAAGTTATAGACGTTTGAAGTTTTGACGTAAAAAGTCAAATTTAGTCAAGCCGCAAGTGGTTAAACCGCAAGTAGTCAAACCGTAAAAGTCAAAACTTAGTTTTTTTGATCAAATGGCAGTGGTCAAATCGCATTGGTCAAATTGCAGGATTGTCAAACCGCTGGAATACAAACCGCTTAAATTAAACCGCTTTTATCAAACCACTTATCAAACCGCTTAACTCAAATCGCTTTATCAAGCCGCTTAGATCAAACCGCTGAAGACAAACCCCTTGAGTCAAACCGTTTAACTCAAGTTGCTTATCTCAAACCGTTAAAGACGAACCACTTGAGTCAAACCGCCTAAGTCAAATCGCTTAAGTCAAACATCTTATGTCAAACCACTTACGTCAAACCGCTTATGTCAAACCGCTTCTGATACAACGAATCTAGACAAACCGCATCAAAGAACTTGAAAAATCGCTTCCTTGATCAGATCAAATCGAACCCAAATGACATCAAACCGCATACAAGAAAATAGTAACTAGTTCTAATTGGTTCAAGCTGTTTCGGTCGTTTTGACTGGTATTTCACGGAAAATGGAGTTACGGTTCTGAAGTTATTGACGTTTGAAGTTTTGACGTAAAAAGTCAACTTTGGTCAAGACGCAAGTGCAAGTAGTCAAATCGCATTGGTCTAATCGCAGGATTGTCAAACCGCTGGAATACAAACCGCTTAAATTAAACCGCTTTTTATCAAACCGCTTCTTATCAAACCGCTTAACTCAAATCGCTTCTTATCAAGCCGCTTAGATCAAACCGCTGAAGACAAACCCCTTGAGTCAAACCGCTTAACTCAAATTGCTTATGTCAAACCGTTAAAGACGAACCACTTGAGTCAAACCGCTTAAGTCAAACATCTTATGTCAAACCGCTTACGTCAAACCGCTTAAGTCAAACCGCTTCCGATACAACGAATCTAGACAAACCGCATCCAAGAACTTGACAAATCGCTTCCTTGATCTAATCAAATCAAACCCAAATGACATCAAACCGCAAACAAGAAAATAGTACGAGACTCAAACCGCTTCCTTGAAACTCTTCAAAAACTAAACTTCTCCAATTCAAAACACTAAAACCAAGATGAATTAAGCCTTCCAAACCAAAACCTAAGCACTTATGATGATTCTAAACACAAAAGTACTATCAAAATTCAAACTTTAACACTTTTAGGGTATAGAGAATTCGAACCAACAAAACACACAAATAACCAATCTTTATGATCTAACCATGGCTCTTGATACCAATTGTTGGATATTGGTTATTGTAACACACAAACAATCAATTATATGGTTCGAATCTTAGCAAGAAACTTAGAGAGAGAAAGTGGGAGATGGGATCCTTTCTAGAGAGAAAAGTGAGAGAAAAACAAAGAGAGGTTAGATTAATAAATGAAGGTCCAACCTCTACCTTGGGAGGTAGAGGTATTTATAGTTTAACATAATACACCTACAGCCGAAACATGGATCGTGCATACATGGGTAAAGACCGTTCATCCTCCACGGTGTTACTCTAACTAAGTAACTAACTAATAGATAATGTAATGTCTACGAGCTAACATATGCTAGTCAATAATAGTTTGGGTGATCGACACTCACTATGGATTTTCTAAATCCTAACGAGAATAAGCGCTTCTTACGGATCTAACCGGTTCTTGGCCAAAATAGCTTGTTCTTAATCGGTTCTTCGGTTATTGACCGGAATAGCTAGTTCTTATCTGGTTTGTACTACTTCTTGGCCGGAATAGGCAGTTCTTAGCCGGATCTAACTGGTTCTTAGCCGAAATAGCTGGTTCCTATTTGGATCTAACAATTTATTAGTCAAAATAGCTAGTTTTTAACTGGTTCTTATTAGTTCTTGGCCGGAATATCGGGTTCTTAACTAGTTCTAATTGGTTCAAGTTGTTTTGGTCGTTTTGACTGGTATTTCGCGGAAAACGGAGTTACGGTTCTGAAGTTATAGACGTTTGAAGTTTTGACGTAAAAAGTCAAATTTGGTCAAGCCGCAAGTGGTTAAACCGCAAGTAGTCAAACCGTAAAATTCAAAACTTAGTTTTTTTGATCAAATGGCAGTGGTCAAATCGCATTGGTCAAATTGCAGGATTGTCAAACCGTTGGAATACAAACCGCTTAAATTAAACCGCTTTTTATCAAACCACTTCTTATCAAACCGCTTAACTCAAATCGCTTCTTATCAAGCCGCTTAGATCAAACCGCTGAAGACAAACCCCTTGAGTCAAACCGCTTAACTCAAGTTGCTTATCTCAAACTGTTAAAGACGAACCACTTGAGTCAAACCGCCTAAGTCAAACCGCTTAAGTCAAACATCTTATGTCAAACCACTTACGTCAAACCGCTTAAGTCAAACCGCTTCCGGTACAACGAATCTAGACAAACTGTAACACCCCAACCCGACAAGGGTAAAGATATCACAAATACAGTTTCATATCAGAACCTTCAGTACTATACAATAGCGGAAGCCTTTACAAAACTTACAAAAGCAAAAATAAATAACTCAATATTCAAAATAAATCTAAGATCCCTATTTCAAAATCTTGCTCTCGTCTCTACACTCAACCAAGATCAGCTATCATATAAGCTCATCTTGAATGCTTAATACCTGTCGCAGGAAAAGAAAAGTGCGGCTGAGCTTACAAAGCCCAGTGAACAGATATAACAAAACAAAAACTAAACAAAACAGATATACGAGATGAAACAAATAAAACGAATAACGCAATCACAGCGGAATGAGGATAATGAATCATCGAGGGTTCTGCGGAAACACAATTGCACAGAAATCCGGAAAAACAACTAGCAATCAAGGACAAACACATAGCATATTGATGACTCCAACGCAAACACATCAAAATAACCAGAAACTTATCATATCAAGAAGAAATAAATTACATATAAACCAAACGAAAAGTCTAAGGCTAACGGAAACACTTTCTAGAAAATAAAAATGGCATTCAACAAATTAATTAACCTTCACTTAACACACTTAATTCAATATTGCAGTAGCGGAAATAGCAGTCCAATCATGGCAGTCTCAAATACAGATAGAAAACATAGTAGACATTCTATAACTAAATAGACGAAGACATAACATAGCCATTAGCAATTATCAGAACAGATATCACACGCTAAACCATTTCCCAGATCAAATCTTAACATAAACAAAGTCTAAACATAACAAATAATAAAGATTCACAATATTAACTGAACATATTATGCGGAAAGAACTTACAGAGAAATCAAATACCCACTAGCATAGCCATCTTGCAGATCAACGAATTCACATAACCATAAACTAACATAACAT
The DNA here is from genome assembly GCA_022545495.1 of Chrysanthemum lavandulifolium. Classification (NCBI taxonomy): domain Eukaryota; kingdom Viridiplantae; phylum Streptophyta; class Magnoliopsida; order Asterales; family Asteraceae; genus Chrysanthemum; species Chrysanthemum lavandulifolium. Next base: position 298,772,087 of record CM040240.1, read on the forward strand.
CAGATGACAGCATATGAATCATATTTAAACATGTTAATCATAACCTAGCATAATAGACAGTAGTCACATAAACATACAAAAGCAGAAACACATATAATAACGTATAATAGGCCTAGCACATAATTATAAACACTTGAACATACCGAATCATAATCAAAATACTTAACATAGAAATAACAGATAAAAGTTTAGATAAACTACCTCTAGCCCAGAACATATCATATCAGAAACATCATATTTATACAGAAATAATCTAATAAAATAATTTTAGAGTAGCTAGCTCCCAGAATCTTGTGAAGACACGTATTGCACACGACATCATTCACCAGACAAATCATATCGGATAACAGATCAGATCTAGGATGCATCCATACGCCCCACAAACATATATTGGTCATATAATATAACTAGCTCATACTAGATAATGAGATAAGGGACGTGGCGTAACTTCACTCTATCGCCTCTAGAGTCATGTCGAAGTGCATCATCGACACGGACATGGAACCCCCATGACTAGTTAATATTTGGCTCGGGTGTCAAACTATCTTAGGTCAAACAGATTTTCATAAATGACTCCTATCATAATCAAACACAAAGTTCAACAAATAACATATCAGATAACTCATATCATAAGGTTCATATTAAAATATAACATAGGTCAAAAGTTCATATCACAGTCACAAATCATACATTCATAATAGAAGTTCATAATTAAACATAGTAAGGTTCAAAAAATGTGCATATCAGAGTCTTCATAACACAAGTTCAAATCAGATTGCATAATTCACTAGAACAGGTATTTTACACAAGTAACAGATCAAGCAATCAGAAAAGGGTTCATAGCAATGGCATTGGGAAACCCTAATAAGTAAAATAGGAAAACGAACGAAAAGAACATCATAAGGAACCTTTACTGAAAAGGTCAGAATATTTGTACCTTAAAGCAAATGGGAGGGAAAACAAACGAATGAGTGAATCACGAAGATGTAACGTCGCGTCTCCTTCAACGAATCTACATGGATTATGATTTATTTAATACTTATTAGCATCATTAAGTTATAACGGATTCATCACATTAACATTCTTAGAGTTATAAGTATATTCTCATTTTATAAGCTTCTTATGCATTTGTAAGTGTATTACCTATTGATATCATATTTTATCTTTCGCTTAAACTCATATTCGGACCAGCACTTTAACGATTTTTATAAAATACTTACTTAGCTCAAATGAAATCAAGCAAAATCCCAGGGGTTCCCATATGAGTTAAGAGACTCTCCAAAAATTGGTGGGTTCTATTTCCATGCTAAATGGCCTATGGAAAATCACAAGTCCAGACCTATCCAGAAAGTGATCAGAAAATACACCTTAAAAGTTTACACTTATTAGACCTGTTTAAACACCTTGGAAAAATTCCCAAAACTCCCAGAAATTCATTTATATCCTAAATGTCAATCCTGTAAAGGAGAGCTCCCAATTACTTATGGTTTGAAAATGAAAATCAAACAATACAACTAAATTTCATCCGCTTTCTCAGCTTTGACACTTGATCTTGTAAAATTCAAAATACGATTTAGACAACTCCAAATTCGACCAAACCACTTGGAAAACTTAACTAAGACATAAAATAAACTTTTCCCACAAAACCCAGATTATTGTACTTATAAAATTCGATCTATGACACGCACAAGTTCGACATATGATGCTGTCCAGTTTTAGGGTTTATTAAAACCACTATAATCACATGTTTAGACCATTAATTACACTTAGGGTTCCATTCCAATTAGGGTTTCGAATTTATTAGGCATAATAACATCTATATATATGGTTCGGTTTTATAGTGGCTCGACCTAATTAATACAAATTCATACAATACATATTACATTAGATGCTCTCTAATTATATTAGATCCGATTCATATTTGTTGTTTTTGTTTTCATACGGCTCGACCAAAAACACAAGATTCGATTCAAAACAAAAAACGATACAATATATAATAACATTAGGCATATCAAAGTGAGACGAATAGAACGTTGTTATACATTAGCTCGTTGGAAACAAACTCTCGACACCAAGGGGAAATTAGGGTTTTGGCTGAATAGAAAGAAAAAGAAAGAAGAGGCAAAACTAGGGTTCCAAATTGAGGTTAATGTGTTGTATATATAGGTGGTACAAATAGGTTAGGGCTTTAGGGGGTGGGCTTCGGCTTGGGTCCAACCAAACACAAACAAACACGCCCCTCATGGGCTCTCGGCTTGAGTCCAAGCTAACAAAACAAACGGCCCAACTTTGGTTCACCAAGAAACGAAAACAAGGCCCAACTATTTACGTGAGACGTTTAATCATTCGTCGTACAACGTCGATCACATACACATATTCGTTAAGTTTAATTATTCGTAAGTTAGATTTTAAATTTCGTTAAATGAATATAATTGCATTTTACGTATTTAATAAATGTTCGATTTCAAGGGTATTTTAGTCTCTTAACACGTTTCGTATTTTTAGGGTTTTACACAAACCGCATCCAAGAACTTGACAAATCTCTTCCTTGATCAGATCAAATCAAACCCAAATGACATCAAACCGCATACAAGAAAATAGTACGAGACTCAAACCGCTTCCTTGAAACTCTTCAAAAACTAAACTTCTCCAATCCAAACAGCATAACCAAGATGAATTAAGCCTTCCAAACCAAAACCTAAGCACTTATGATGATTCTAAACACAAAAGTACTATCAGAATTCAAACTTTAACACTTTTAGGGTATAGAGAATTCGAACCAACAAAACACACAAATAACCAATCTTTATGATCTAACCATGGCTCTTGATACCAATAATTGGATATTGGTTATTGTAACACACAAACAATCAATTATATGGTTCGAATCTTAGCAAGAAAATTAGAGAGAGAAAGTTGGGGATGAGATCCTTTCTAGAGAGAGAAAGTGAGAGAAAAACAAAGAGAAGGTTAGATTAAGAAATGAAAGGTCCAACCCTCTACCTTAGAGATAGAGGGTATTTATAGTTTTACATAATACACCCTCCGTCGAGTCATGGATCGTGCATGCAAGGTGGTAAAGACCCGTCTCATCCACCACGGTGTTACTCTAACTAACTAACTAACTAATACATAAAGTAATGTCTACTAGCTAACATATGCTAGTCAATAGTTTGGGTGATCGAGACTTCACTATGGGTTTTCTAAATCCTAATAGGAATAGGCGCTTCTTAGTCGGATCTAATCGCTTCTTGGCCAAAATAGCATGTTCTTAATGTGTTCTTACCGGTTATTGGCCGAATAGCTAGTTCTTATCGGGTTCTAAATCGGTTTCTACCGCTTCTTGGTCGGAATAGGCGCTCTTAGCTGGATCTAATCGGTTCTTGGTCGAAATAGCTAGTTCCTATTTGGATCTAACTATTTATTACCCGTAATAGCTAGTTTTAACCGGTTCTTATTGGTTCTTGGCCAGAATATCTCGTTCTTAACTAGTTCTAACGGTTCCTACCGTTCAAGCTATTTCGGTCGCTTTTGATCGGTATTTCAAAACGGTTACGGTTCAAAAGTTATGGACGTTTGAAGTTTTAACGTAAAAAGTCAAATTTTGTCAAGCCGCAAGTGGTCAAACCGCAAGTAGTCAAACTGTAAAAGTCAAAACCCGGTTTTTTTGATCGAATGGCAGTCGTCAAATCGTATTGGTCAAATCGCAGGATTGTCAAACCGCTGGAATACAAACCGCTTAAATTAAACCGCTTATTATAAAACCTCTTAACTTAAATCGCTTCTTATAAAACTGCTTAGATCAAACCGCTGAAGACAAACCCCTTGAGTCAAACCGCTTAATTCAAATTGCTTATGTCAAACCGCTAAAGACGAACCACTTGAGTCAAACCGCTTAAGTCAAACCACTTAAGTCAAACCGCTTATGTCAAACCGCTTACGTCAAACCGCTTAATTCAAACCGCTTCCGATACAACAAATCTAGACAAACCGCATCCAAGAACTTGACAAATCGCTTCCTTGATCAGATCAAATTGCACCCAAATGACATCCAACCGCATATAAGAAAATAGTACGAGACTCAAACCGCTTCCTTGAAACTCTTCAAAAACTAAACTTTTCCAATCCAAAACACTATAACCAAGATGAATTAAGCCTTCCAAACCAAAAGCTAAGCACTTATGATGATTCTAACCACAAAAGTACTATCAAAATTCAAACTTTAACACTTTTAGGGTATAGAATTCAAACCAACAAAACACACAAATAACCAATCTTTCTGATCTAACCGTGGCTCTTGATACCAATTGTTGCATATTGGTTATTTTAACACACAAACAATCAATTATATGGTTCGAATCTTAGTAAGAAACTTAGAGAGAGAAAGTGGGAGATGGGATCCTTTCTAGAGAAAGAAAGTGAGAGAAAAACAAAGAGAAGGTTAGATTAAGAAATGAAAGGTCCAACCCTCTACCTTGGGAGGTAGAGCGTAATTATAGTTTTACATAATACACCCTCCGTCGAGCTATGGATCAGGCATACAGTGGGTAAAGATCCATCCGTCCTCCATTGTGTTACTCTAACTAACTAACTAACTAATAGATAACGTAATGTATACAAGCTAACATATGCTAGTCAATAGTTTGGGTGACCGACACTTCACTATGGATTTTCTAAATCCTAACAGGAATAGGCAGTTCTTAGCTGGATCTAACTGGTTCTTGGCCAAAATAGCATGTTCTTAACTGGTTCTTACTGGTTATTGGTCGAAATAGCTAGTTCTTATCTGGTTCTATCTGGTTTGTACTGCTTCTTGGCCGGAATAGGTAGTTCTTAGCCGGATATAACTAGTTCTTGGCCAAAATAGCTGGTTCCTATTTAGATCTAACAATTTATTAGCCGAAATAGCTAGTTTTTAACTGGTTCTTATTGGTTCTTGGTTGGAATATCTGGTTCATAACTAGTTCTAACTGCTTCAAGCTGTTTCGGTCGTTTTGACTGGTATTTCGCTGAAAATGGATTTACGGTTCAAAAGTTATGGACGTTTGAAGTTTTGAAGTTAAAAGTCAACTTTGGTCAAGCCGCAAGTGGTTAAACCGCAAGTAGTCAAACCGTAAAAGTCAAAACTCAGTTTTTTTGATCGAATGGCAGTGGTCAAATCGCATTGGTCAAATTGCAGGATTGTCAAACAGCTAGAATAGAAACTGGTTTTTATCAAACCGCTTCTTATCAAACCGCTTAACTCAAATAGCTTTTTATCAAACCGCTTAGATCAAACCGCTGAAGACAAACCCCTTGAGTCAAACCGCTTAAGTCAAATAGCTTATGTCAAACAGCTAAAGACGAACCACTTGAGTCAAACCGCTTTAGTCAAACCTCTTATGTCAAACCTCTTACGTTGAACCGCTTTCGATACAACGAATCTAGACAAACCGCATCCAAAAACCTGACAAATTGCTTCCTCAATCAGATCAAATCGCACCCAAATGACATCAAACCGCATACAAAAAAATAGTACGAGACTTAAACCGCCTCCTTGAAACTCTTCAAAAACTAAACTTTTCCAATCCAAAACACTTTAACCAAGATGAATTAAGCCTTCCAAACCAAAACCTAAGCTCTTATGATGATTCTAAACACAAAAGTACTATCAAAATTCAAACTTTAACACTTTTAGGGTATAGAATTCGAACCAACAAAACACACAAATAACCAATCTTTATGATCTAACCATGGCACTTGTTACAAATTGTTGGATAATGGTTATTGTAACACAGACAATCAATTATATGGTTCGAATCTTAGCAAGAAAATTAGAGAGAGAAAGTTGGGGATGAGAACCTTTCTAGAGAGAGAAAGTGAGAGAAAAACAATGAGACCATTAGATTAAGAAATGAAAGGTCCAACCCTCTACCTTAGGAGATAGAGGGTATTTATAGTTTTACATAATACACCCTCTGTCGAGCTGTAGATCAGGCATACAGTGGGTAAAGACCCGTCCGTCCACCACGGTGTTACTCTAACTAACTAACTAACTAATAGATAAAGTAATTTCTACGAGCTAACATATGCTAGTCAATAGTTTGGGTAACTGAGACTTCACTATGGGTTTTCTAAATCCTAATAGGAATAGGCAGTTCTTAGCTGGATCTAACTGTTTCTTGGCCAAAATAGCATGTTCTTAACAGGTTCTTACTGGTTATTGGCCAGAATAGCTAGTTCTTATCTGGTTCTAACTGGTTTCTACTGCTTCTTGGCCACAATAGGCAGTTCTTAGTTGGATCTAACTGGTTCTTGGCAGAAATAGCTGGTTCCTATTTGGATCTAACTATTTATTAGCCGGAATAGCTAGTTTTTAACTGGTTCTTATTGGTTCTTGGCCAGAATATCTTGTTCTTAACTAGTTCTAACAGGTTCCTACTTGTTCAAGTTGTTTCGGTCATTTTGACTGGTATTTCGCTGAAAACGAAGTTACGGTTCAAAAGTTATGGACATTTGAAGTTTTGACGTAAAAGGTCAACTTTGGTCATGCCGCAAGTGGTCAAACCGCAAGTAGTCAAATTGTAAAAGTCAAAACTTGGTTTTTTTGATTGAATGGCAGTGGTCAAATCGCATTGGTCAAATCGCAGGATTTTCAAACCGCTAGAATAGAAACCGCTTAAACTCAAACCGCTTCTTATCAAACCGCTTAGATCAAACCGCTGAAGACAAACCCCTTGAGTCAAACCGCTTAAGTCAAATTGCTTATGTCAAACCGCTAATGACGAACGGCTTGATTCAAACCGCTTAAGTCAAACCGCTTACGTCAAACCGCATAGGTCAAACCGCTTAAGTCAAACCGTTTCCGATACAACGACTCTAGACAAACTGCATCCAAGAACTTGACAAATCGCTTCCTTGATCAGATCAAATTGCACCCAAATGACATCAAAAAGCATACAAGAAAATAGTATGAGATTCAAACCGCCTCCTAGAAACTCTTCAAAAACTAAACTTTTCCAGTCCAAAACACTATAACCAGAATGAAGTAAGCCTTCCAAACCAAAACCTATGCACTTATGATGATTCTAAACACAAAAGTACAATCAAAATTCAAACTTTAACACTTTTAGGGTATAGAATTCGAACCAACAAAACACACAAATAACCAATCTTTATGATCTAACCATGGCACTTGTTACAAATTGTTGGATAATGGTTATTGTAACACAGACAATCAATTATATGGTTCGAATCTTAGCAAGAAAATTAGAGAGAGAAAGTTGGGGATGAGAACCTTTCTAGAGAGAGAAAGTGAGAGAAAAACAATGAGACTATTAGATTAAGAAATGATGTGTCCAACCTCTACCTTAGGAGATAGAGGTATTTATAGTTTTACATAATACACCCTCGAGAAGTGCATGGATCGTGCATACAATGGGTAAAGACCCGTCCGTCCACCACGGTGTTACTCTAACTAATTAACTAACTAATAGATAAAGTAATGTCTACGAGCTAACATATGCTAGTCAATAGTTTGGGTGACTGAGACTTCACTATGGGTTTTCTAAATCCTAATAGGAATAGGCGGTTCTTAGCTGGATCTAATTGTTTCTTGGCCAAAATAGCATGTTCTTAACGAGTTCTTATCGGTTATTGGCCGTAATAGCTAGTTCTTATCTCGTTCTAATCGGTTTCTCTTCTTCTTGGCCACAATAGGCGTCCTTAGTTGGATCTAATCGGTTCTTGGCGTAAATAGCCGGTTCCTATTTGGATCTAACTATTTATTAGCCGGAATAGCTAGTTTTTAACTAGTTCTTATTGGTTCTTGGCCAGAATATCTGGTTCTTAACTAGTTCTAACTGGTTCCTACTTGTTCAAGCTGTTTCGGTCATTTTGACTGGTATTTCGCTGAAAACGAAGTTACGGTTCCAAAGTTATGGACATTTGAAGTTTTGACGTAAAAGGTCAACTTTAGTCATGCCGCAAGTAGTCAAACCGCAAGTAGTCAAATTGTAAAAGTCAAAACTTGGTTTTTTTGATTGAATGGCAGTGGTCAAATCGCATTGGTCAAATCACAGGATTGTCAAACCGCTGGAATAGAAACCGCTTAAACTCAAACCGCTTCTTATCAAACCGCTTAGATCAAACCGCTGAAGACAAACCCCTTGAGTCAAACCGCTTAAGTCAAATTGCTTATGTCAAACCGCTAATGACGAACCGCTTGATTCAAACCGCTTAAGTCAAACCGCTTACGTCAAACCGCTTAGGTCAAACCGCTTAAGTCAAACCGTTTCCGATACAACGAATCTAGACAAACTGCATCCAAGAACTTGACAAATCGCTTCCTTGATCAGATCAAATTGCACCCAAATGACATCAAAAAGCATACAAGAAAATAGTATGAGATTCAAACCGCCTCTTAGAAACTCTTCAAAAACTAAACTTTTCCGGTCCAAAACAGTATAACCAGAATGAAGTAAGCCTTCCAAACCAAAACCTATGCACTTATGATGATTCTAAACACAAAAGTACAATCAAAATTCAAACTTTAACACTTTTAGGGTATAGAATTCGAACCAACGAAACACACAAATAACCAATCTTTATGATCTAACCATGGCACTTCATACCAGTTGTTGGATATTGGTTATTGTAACACACAAACAATCAGTTATATGGTTCGAATCTTAGCAAGAAACTTAGAGAGTGAAAGTGGGAGATGGGATCCTTTCTAGAGAGAGAAAGTGAGAGAAAACAAAGAGAAGGTTAGATTAAGAAATGAAAGGTCCAACCCTCTACCTTGGGAGGTAGAGGTATTTATAGTTTTACATAATCGCCTCCAGCTCGGGCGTGGATCAAGCATACAAGTGGGTAAAGACCCGTCCGTCCTCTACGGTCTTACTTTAACTAACTAACTAACTAATAGATAACGTAATGTCTACGAGGTAACATATACTAGTCAATAGTTGGGGTGACCGACACTTTACCATGGATTTTCTAAATCCTAACAGGAATAGGAAGTTCTAAGCTGGATCTAACTGGTTCATGGCCAAAGTAGCATGTTCTTAGCTGGTTCTTACTGGATATTGGACGGAATAGCTAGTTCTTATCTGGTTCTAACTGGTTTGTACTGGTTCTTGGCCGGAATAGGTAGTTCTTGCCAAATCTAATTGGTTCTTGGCCGAAATAGCTGGTTCCTATTTTGATCTAACTATTTATGAGCCGGAATAGCTAGTTTTTAACTGGTTCTTGGTCAGAATATCTGGTTCTTAACTAGTTCTAAATGGTTCTAACTGGTTCAAGCTATTCTGGTTGTTTTGACAGGTATTTTACTGAAAACGGAGTTACGGTTCAAAAGTTATGGCTGTTTGAAGTTTTGACGTAAAAAGTCAACTTTGGTCAAACCGCAAGTAGTCAAACCGTCAAAGTCAAAACTCAGTTTTTTTTTATGAAATGGCTGTGGTTATATCGCATTGGAAAAATCTCAGGATTGTTAAACTGCTGGAACACAAACCGCTTAAATTAAACAGCTTTTTAACAAACCACTTCTTATCAAACCGCTGGATCAAACCGCTTTGATCAAATCGCTGAAGACAAATAGGCAGTTTTTAGCTGGATCTAACTAGTTCTTAGCCGAAATAGCTGGTTAAATCGCATTGGACAAATCTCAGGATTGTTCAACCGCTGGAATACAAACCGCTTAAATTAAACAGCTTTTTATAAAACCGCTTCTTATAAAACCGCTTAACTCAATTCGCTTCTTATCAAACCGACCAGATCAAATCGCACCCAAATGACATCAATCCGTAAAGGTCAAAACTCGGTTTTTTTGATCAAATGGCAGTGGTCAATTCGCAGGATCATCAAACCGCAGGAATACAAACCGCTTAAATTAAACTACCTTTTATCAAACCGCTTCTTATCAAACTGCTTAACTCAAATCGCTTCTTATCAAACGGCTTAGATCAAACCACTGAAGACAAACCGCTTGAGTCAAACCGCTTTAGTCAAACTGCTTATGTCAAACCGCTAGAGATGAACCGCTTGAGTCAAACCGCTTAAGTCAAACCGCTTACGTCAAACCGCTTACGTCAAATCGCTTAAGTCAAACCGCTTAAGTCAAATCGCTTCCGATACAACGAATCTAAACAAACCGCATCCAAGAACTTGACAAATCACTTCCTTGATTGGATCAAATCGCACCCAAATGACATCAAACCGCATACAAGAAAATAGTACGAGACTCAAACCGCTTCCTTGAAACTCTTCAAAAACTAAACTTTTCCAATCCAAAACACTATAACCAAGATGAATTAAGCCTTCCAAACCAAAAGCTAAGCACTTATGATGATTCTAATCACAAAAGTACTATCAAAATTCAAACTTTAACACTTTTAGGGTATAGAATTCGAACCAACAAAACACATAAATACCCAATCTTTATGATCTAACCATGGCACTTCATACCAGTTGTTGGATATTGGTTATTGTAACACACAAACAATCAATTATATGGTTCGAATCTTAGCAAGAAACTTAGAGAGAAAGTGGGAGATGGGATCCTTTCTAGAGAGAAAGTGAGAGAAAACAAATAGAAGGTTAGATTAAGAAATGAAGGTCCAACCCTCACCTTGGGAGGTAGAGGGTATTTATAGTTTTACATAATACGCCTCCGCCGGGTCTGGATCGAGCATACAGTGGGTAAAGACCCGTCCATCCTCTACGGTGTTACTTTAACTAACTAACTAACTAATAGATAACGTAATGTCTACGAGCTAACCTATGCTAGTCAATAGTTGGGGTGACCGACATTTCACTATGGATTTTCTAAATCCTAACAGGAATAGGCAGTTCTAAGCTGGATCTAACTGGTTCATGGCCAAAGTAGCATGTTCTTAGCTGGTTCTTACTGTATATTGGACATAATAGCTAGTTCTTATCTGGTTCTAACTGGTTTGTACTGGTTCTTGGCCGGAATAGGTAGCTCTTAGCTGGAGCAAACTAGTTCTTGGCCAGAATAGCTGGTTCCTATTTGGATCTAACTATTTATTGGCTGGAATAGCTAGTTCGTAACTGGTTCTAACTAGTTCTTACTGGTTCTTACCCAGAATATCCTGTTCTTAACTAGTTCTACCTTGTTCCTAACGGTTCAGGTTGTTCAGGTCATTTTGAAAGTTATTTCGCTAAAAACGGAGGTGTGGTTCAAAAGTTATGGCCGTTTGAATTTTTTATGTAAAAAGTCAACTTTGGTCAAGCTGCAAGTGGTCAAACCGCAATTAGTGAAATTGTAAAAGTCAAAACTTTGTTTTTGTGATCAGTTCATAGTGGTCAGATTTCATTGGTCAAATCGCAAGATTGTCAAACCCCTGGAATACAAACCGCTTAAATCAAACTGCTTTTTATCAAACCGCTTAGATCAAACCGCTGAAGACAAACTGCTGAAGACAAATTGCTTGAGTCAAACCGCTTAAGTCAAACCGCTTATGTCAAACCGCTAAAGACAAACCGCTTGAGTCAAACCGCTTAAGTCAAACCGTTTAAGTCAAACCGCTTATGTCAAACCGCTTACGTCAAATCGCTTAAGTCAAACCGTTTAAGTCAAACGGCTTCCGATACAATGAATCAAGACAAACCGCATCCAAGAACTTGACAAATCACGTCCTTGATTGGATCAAATCGCACCCAAATGACATCAAACCGCATACAAGAAAATAGTACGAGACTCAAACTGCTTCCTTGAAACTCTTCAAAACTAAACTTTTCCAATCCAAAACACTATAACCAATATGAATTAAGCCTTCCAAAACAAACGCTAAGCACTTATGATGATTCTAAACACAAAAGTACTATCAAAATTCAAAGTTTAACACTTTTAGGGTATAGAATTCGAACCAATAAAACAAACAAATATCCAATCTTTATTATCTAACCATGGCTCTTGATACAAATCGTTGGATATTGGTTATTGTAACACACAAACAATCAATTATATGGTTCGAATCTTAGCAAGAAACTTAGAAAGAGAAAGTGGGAGATGGGATCATTTCTAGAGAGAGAAAGTGAGAAAAATCAAAGAAGGTTAGATTAAGAAATGAAGGTCCAACCTCTACCTTGGGAGGTAGAGGGTATTTATAGTTTACATAATACATCCTCTATGTGGGGTCATGGATCATGCATACAGCTGGGTAAAGACCCGTCCGTCCTTCCCGTTGTTACTCTAACTAACTAACTAACTAACTAATAGATAACGTAATGTCTACGAGCTAACATATGCTAGTAAATAGTTGGGGTGACCGACACTTCACTATGGATTTTCTAAATCCTAACGAGAATAGGCCGTTCTTAGTGGATCTAAGCGGTTCATGGCCAAAATAGCATGTTCTTAACTGGTTCTTACTGGTTATTGGCCGGAATAGCTTGTTCTTATCTGGTTCTAACTGGTTTGTACTGGTTCTTGGCCTGTATAGGTAGTTCTTAGCTGGATCTAACTAGTTCTTGGCCAAAATAGCTGGTTCCTGTTTGGATCTAACTATTTATTGGCCGGAATAGCTAGTTCGTAACTGGTTCTAACTAGTTCTTACTGGTTCTTAGCCAGAATATCCGGTTCTTAGCTATTTCTACCTGGTTCCTAATGGCTTAGGTTGTTCCGGTCGTTTTGACAGTTATTTCGCTGAAAACGGAGGTGTGGTTCAAAAGTTATGGCCGTTTGAATTTTTTACGTAAAAAGTCAACTTTGGTCAAGCCGCAAGTGGTCAAACCACAATTAGTCAAACTGTAAAAGTCAAAACTTATTTTTTTTGATCAAATCATAGTGGTCAGATTGCATTGGTCAAATCGCAAGATAGTCAAACCCCTGGAATACAAACCGCTTAAATCAAACTGCTGTTTATCAAACCTCTTCTTATCAAACCGCTTAGATCAAACTGCTGAAGAAAAACTGCTTGAGTCAAACCGCTTAAGTCAAACCGCTTATGTCAAACCACTAAAGATAAACCGCTTGATTCAAACCGCTTAAGTCAAACCGCTTAAATTAAACAGCTTATGTCAAACCGCTTACGTCAAATCGTTTAAGTCAAACCGCTTAAGTCAAACAGCTTCCGATACAACGAATCTAGACAAACCGCATCCAAGAATTTAACAAATCACTTCCTTGATTGGATCAAATCACACCCAAATGACATCAAACCGCATACAAGAAAATAGTACAAGACTCAAACCGCTTCCTTGAAACTCTTCAAAAACTAAACTTTTCCAATCCAAAACACTATAACCAATATGAATTAAGCCTTCCAAAACAAAATCTAAGCACTTATGATGATTAGAAACACAAAAGTACTATCAAAATTCAAACTTTAACACTTTTAGGGTATAGAATTCGAACCAACAAAATATACAAATATCCAATCTTTATTATCTAACCATGGCTCTTGATACAAATTGTTGGATATTGGTTATATTGTTCGAATCTTAGCAAGAAACTTAGAGACAGAAAGTGGGAGATGGGATCCTTTCTAGAGAGAAAAAGTGAGAGAAAAGCAAAGAGAATGTTAGATTAAGAAATGAAAGGTCCAACCCTCTACCTTGGGAGGTAGAGGGTATTTATAGTTTTACATAATACATCCTCTGTGGGGCTGTGGATCATGCATACAGTGGGTAAAGACCCGCCCGTCCTCCCCGGTGTTACTCTAACCAACTAACTAACTAATAGATAACGCATTGTCTATGAGCTAACATACGCTAGTCAATTGTTTGGGTGACCGACACTTCACTATTGATTTTCTAAATCCTAACAGGAATCGGCAGTTCTTAGCTGGATCTAACTGGTTCTTGGCCAAAAGAGCATGTTCTTAATTGATTCTTACTGCTTATTGGCTGAAATAGCTAGTTCTTGTATGGTTCAAACTGGTTTGTACTGGTTCTTGGTCGAAATAGGAAGTTCTTAGCTGGATCTAACTGGTTCTTGTCCGAAATAGGTGGTTCCTATTTAGATCTTACTATTTATCGGCCGAATAACTAGTTAAATCTTCTTCTTGGTTCTTGGATGGAATATCACGGTTCTTAACTAGTTCTAACTGGTTCATACTAGTTCAGGTACATTCAGTCGTTTTGATGGTATTTATTTGAAAATGGAGTACGGTTCAAAAGTTATGGCCGTTTGAATTTTTGACGTAAAAAGTCAACTTTGGTCAAGCCGCAAGTGGTCAAACCGCAAGTAGTCAAACCGTAAAAGTCAAAACTTAGTTTTTATGACCAAATCGTAGTGGTCAGTTCGCATGGTTCAAATCGCAGGATTGTCAAACCTCTGGAATATAAACAGCTTAAGTCAAACTGCTTTTTATCAAAACAGCTTAACTCAAACCGCTTCTTATCAAACCGCTTAGATAAAACCGCTGAAGAAAAACCGCTTGAGTCAAACCGCTTATGTCAAACTGATAAAGACGAACCGCTTGAGTCAAACCACTTAAGTCAAACCGCTTAAGTCAAACCGCTTATGTCAAACCGCTTATGTCACACCGCTTAAGTCAAACCGCTTCAGATACAACGAATCTAGACAAACCGCATCCAAGAATTTGAAAAATCGCTTCCTTGATCAGATCAAATCGCACCCAAATGACATCAAACCGCATACAAGAAAATTGCACAAGACTCAAACCGCTTCCTTGAAACTCTTCAAAAACTAACTTTTCCAATCCAAAACACTATAACCAAGATGAATTAAGCCTTCGAAACCAAAACCTAAGCACTTATGATGATTCTAAACAAAAAAGTACTATCAAAATTCAAACTTTAACACTTTTAGGATATAGAATTCGAACCAACAAAACACACAAATAACCAGTCTTTATTATCTAACCATGGCTCTTGATACCATTTGTTGGATATTGGTTATTGTAACACACAAACAATCAATTATATGGTTCAAATCTAAGCAAGAAACTTAGAGAGAGAAAGTAGGAGATGGGATCCTTTCTAGAGAGAGAAAGTGAGAGAAAAACAAAGAGAAGGTTAGATTAAGAAATGAAAGGTTCAACCCTCTACCTTGGGAGGTAGAGTATTTATAGTTTTACATAATAGGCCCTCTCGTCGGTGGATCGAGGCATCACGGTGGGTAAAGACCGTCCATCCTCCACGGTGTTACTCTAACTAACTAACTAACTAATAGATAACGTAATGTCTACGAGCTAACATATGATTGTCAATAGTTTGGGTGACCGACAGTTCACTATGGATTTTTTAAATCCTAACAAGAATAGGAAGTTCTTAGCTAGATCTAACTGGTTGTTGGCCAAAATAGCGTGTTCTTAACTGGTTCTTACTGGTTATTGGCCGGAATAGCTAGTTCTTATCTGGTTCTAACTGGTTTGTATTGCTTCTTGGCCAGAATAGGCAGTTTTTAGCTGGATCTAACTATTTAATTGCTGGAATAGCTAGGTTTTAAATAATTCTTACTGGTTCTTGGCTGAAATATCTAGTTCCTAACTAGTTCTAACTGGTTCCTATTGGTTCAGGCTGTTCAGGTTGTTTTGACAGGTATTTCGCTGAAAACGGAGTTACGGTTCAAAAGTTATGTCTGTTTGAAGTTTTGACGTAAAAAGCCAACTTTGGTCAAGCCGCAGTTAGTCAAACCACTGGAATACAAACCGCTTAAATCAAACCACTTTTTATCAAAACGCTTCTTATCAAACCGCTTAACTCAAATCGCTTCTTATCAAACCGCTTAGATCAAACCGTTGAAGATAAACCGCTTGAGTCAAACCGCTTAAGTCAAACTGCTTATGTCAAACCGCTAAAGATAAACCTCTTGAGTCAAACCACTTAAGTCAAACCGCTTAAGTCAAACCGCTTATGTCAAATCGCTTTTGTCAAACCGCTTAAGTCAAACCGCTTAAGCCAAACTGCTTCCGATACAACGAATCTAGACAAACCGCATCCAAGAACTTGACAAATCGCTTCCTTGATCGGATCAAATCGCACCCAAATGACATCAAACTGCATACAAGAAAATGGTATGTTGATCCCAGTTGCGCAAACGATCTAATATAGAAACTGACTTTAAACAAAGACTTATTAAGTATCACGCGGAATTTAATACTTAATCTTAAGAAGAAGAACAATAAACACTCAACACCTCAATATTATTATTAATACGAATACTCTAACCAGTATTAGGGTTTTACAACCTTGAAGTATATCGACCTTATATATAAAACATTCGTATATCTAATCTAACCTAGGACCTCCTTTTATAGGCTAAGGAGTCCTTTACATAATACAATACGTAACCTACAAGATAAATATCTTTTCAATATTTATCTAATACAGAATACTAAACCAACTATACATGACTAGCAGTGGTTACAATACAATATCCGTGGTTACACAACACTACTAGCCGCGGTTTGTTTTCATCAGTGGTTCTATTCTTCTGTCCGTGGTTTTATCAACTCTGTCCGTGGTTCCAACACTTAGAATAATTCTTGATCCAAGGAACCAAAAACCCAACAATCCTCCCCTAAACTTGATACATTCAAATAGAATTCTCAAGTTTCCTTTAAGCTCAAAACATCTGAATTGGAGGATGTAGCCAAACACTTACTAGATTTAAGAATTTTCTCATACTTCAGCAACAAATTGTAACCTTGACCATCATAGGGCAACAACATCTTGATAATACCAGGCTTCATCATCTAAGAAATAACTCCTGGATACTTATTTAGTTAAGGATAATCACCTTCTACAAGCATATGAATAACTTCTCCAGAAACAGTTAAAACATGAACTCCACAAGTTTGATATAAAAACCATCTTGTAACATGACCATTGTAAAGTCCTTTCCATTCAGGTTCATCATGAGTAGGTTCAAATAAAATCTTCAAATGATGATAAACCAGTCTCTCATGATAATCATTTGGATGTTCCTCACCAAACTTATTCTTGTAAAGTATCCAAAGATTCATCAAATCATCTCTTTCAAAATACTGAAGCATCTGTGAAAATTTATTATACTCATAAACTTCATTGTTGAGTCTTTGAATTTTCCAACATCCTTCACTTCCATTAAGCTCAAACACATAAGAGATAATTTTATTACCATCTTCAACTAATTTCAATCTTTTAGAATCGATGTCTCCTGAATCTCAGATTTCTCTTTTGTCTACTTTGAATCCACTCTTCTTCCTTTTTAGAATTCATTGCACAGAAATCATCATTATTAATCTTCATACACCTCAGATAAAGCTCATAAATTCTTTCAAATGAACATTTACTAAGATTATCAGGAATATGTATGCCTGAATTCTTAATAATCTTCATCAGTACATTCCTTATCTGTGCAATTGTAGGAGGTTTCTTTCTTATGACTTGTTTCCTTTCTTTACTGATCCTCCTTGCCCATTCACCTAACAGTTTAGCTCTTTCCTCATCATCCAACAGTGCCCATTCTTGTGGAGTATATTCATTATGTATTTGATTAAAAGCTTGTAGGTAGTTTTGTGATTCATACCATGTAGCTAACCATTTTTGACTAGCTTCCTCTTCTTCTTGCCTCCTTTTCACTATAGCTTCTTCTTTTTCAGCTAGCATTTTTCTTATATATTCTTCATCATAAGCAATCTGCTCTGCTTTACTTTTAAACTTCAACTCTGGTTATGCAATCCCTTTACCTTTGCCAATGTCTTGTTGAGCCACTTTCTTCTTTAATGGATCACCAATAATCAAACTCTTACCTTTGGGTTTGTTTGCAGTAGATTTAATAGAAGAAATAGATGCAATGATGGGTGTAGAGTTAGATGAGGTTTTGCTAAGATTAATCAATGTACTTGCAGCTTCTTTCTCAACTTCTTTAGATTTAGGTGGTGATACAGAGAGAGTTGTAACAATGGTGGAAGTGGTTATGATAGCAGTAGGTATGATAGCAGTGGGTACAATTTCCATGTCTGAAACTGCAGCAGTAGTTACAAGAGTATTAACCGTGGTTGGAGACACACTTTCAGTGGTTGTGTCCTGCACTACCTCATCTTCTACCACAATCTTCAAAATTTCAAGAACTGCCTCATTCCCATCTTTATCAGATACCAAAAATTCTTGATCTCCACTATCAACATCTTCTTCCATAGGTACACCATGACCTCCCCAATTCATGCCTTCACTCCTCCCCTGTTTGGATACATTCTCCACATTCAGAGCTGGAGAGGAGTCCACCTTCTTTTTCATCCTTCTCATAGTTCTCAAAACTGCAACCCCAGGTCTTCTTACTCTTTCCAAAACCAACATCCTATGCTTCAGCCTTCGAATTTCTTTACCCTGAAACACATAAAACTCTTGAAGACTTGAGACTATATCCTCCATTTTGGTACATTTAGCCGTCAATTCATTAAAACGTTCAAGAATATCCTCCCACTTCGACTGTGTGAACCGGGTCCGAGAGGTGGTTCATTGGAAAAGTCGGCATGTACCGACTTAGGATCCGTCAATTCGGTTTCATGTTCCAAACTATCCTCATCACTTGAGTGTGTGAACTGCTCCGAGGTGAATCCTTGGATAAAGTAAACATAGCACCAACCTTGCACGATCATCTATGCACCCTTTAGTAGCCAGGTTGGCTAGGGATTCCTCCACTGTTTTAAGTTCAAGGAACTTTCCACATTAGGAGTTGCCAAGGTTGGGTCTTAATTATGTTTCCACTATCCTAACCAAGATCTAAGCATGAATCGATGGTGAAGCCCTTCCAATCATGTCACCTCCACTCCATGTGACGACCTCATGAACAACACCACTAAAACTAGCCTGAGGTAGCTTGGTTCCCTTCTGTCTCCTAGTCCAGACAATTGGTTTAATAGTGGTTTGGGTTTGACTAGAAGTAGGGTGAGTTTCACTAACAGTGGTTGCAAGTGTACTATCAGTGAGTTGAGGTGTACTAGCAGTGGGTTCAAGACCTTCATCAAACTCAGGATCAGTAGGAAAAGTAAGCATATGGGGAAACAAAGGAACATCCTGAATTTGTAAATCTGGCTTTTGATTCCTCATATGGGCAAAAACCTTAGGAAGCATATGATGTACTTCATATTCTCTAGAATGCTCAATAGGTTCCTCTATTTGACTCCACAATCAGTTGAATAAACCTAGGATATAAATAGTATTTACCCTTCTTCCTAATGTTTTGTACTAGCCCCTCATAAATCATCCTAGACCAATTAAACTTCCTTCCATCAGATAAACAAATAACAACAGTTGCAATGTTGGAAGGAAAGTCATTAAACCCAGTGGTCTTATTACTCATACACATCAACAGAGTGTGTTTCAAAAACTTCCATTGTTTTGAAAACAAACTCTTAAAAAAATGTACCTTATCACCCCTGTGTGTATAGCCTAATCTTTCTAAACCAGCAACTATCTCAGCATCTGAAAGATTATCAATACCATCAGCATCATCAAACTTTAAAACCCTTCTAATGATCTCCTCATTAACCAAAATAGCATTCTCATCCACAACAGTGCTAAACACTTCAACGCCTTCAACCTCTTCAAGCTTAGCATTCCTCTAGAACTGATGTATGTAGGCTTTAAGAATGGTTGGTGTGACGGTTAAGGCATAGTGAATAGGACTGTGAATAAGGAAATCAATCATTTGATGAAAACCTTCAAATTGATTGTTTGTGATGAGATTAGCAACAAGGTTATGTGTGTTGGAGTACTGGGTCACCATTGTGTTTGATTATGGGTAAGATGTGGGTTATGTGAATTATGCAAAGGAAAGTGATTAGGGTTAATGTAGAGCGCCAAGGTGAAGTGATTTGAAGATCAATTAAATGATCCATCCGTGATTTGGGGAGATAAATATGTTTTCGCCAGAGTTACCAAACATCCCCTGTAGTATCCAAAAATAAGCGACATTCGATCGGTTTCGAGCGCTATCCGTGGTTTGAAACATACTATCAGTGGATACAATGTTTCACTTCAATAAGTTGACCAAGAGATACAGCAAGCAAATCTGTGTCTAAATAAGAGATCTCACAAAAATATGAAGGATTACACAATCTTTTTTTTTTTTTTTTTTTTTTTAATCACAAACATCGAAACACACCACAAGCGCCAATGTACACTAATCCTTCATACCTGCAAGACATAAACAAGAACCAAACACAGAGAAAAGAGTTATCAGTGGTTAGTAATAGATAGAAGTGTTTCCATAGACTTATCAGTGGTTAGCCAGTGTGCTAATATCTTACTCAATATGGTCAACTTCCGTTATTAACTCAAATTCAAAGTCAAAAGACCTCATTAACTTCTCAACCACAATTAACCTGCCCCTCATTTACTTACATAAGCCATATCTTTGCTTATAAAAGAAACCCAAATCTCAGATAACACACACATCAATTAAAACCAAAACCCTAATTTCTCCAAAATCCACAATCAACCACAAACACTATGTGGAATCCCAGTTGGAATAAACCAGAAGTTATTGATCTAACATCCTCCTCCTCCTCCTCATCATCATCATCATCAAGTGATGATTCTAACCCATGGCAATAATACCTTCCTCCACACGAACCACGACCAAGAAAATCCCCCTTTCTCCCTTCATCTGAAGATGATAGTGTGGTACATCCTAGTGAGTCATCAAGAGGTTCAGATGATTCTATTGAGCACCTTGAACCAACCTTCAATAGGTTGGTTAGAGAGGAAGCAAAGAGAGGACAACCTTCATCATCCCAACCCCAACCAAGACCACGAGCAAAAAATCCACCACTCCCAAAGGACGGAGAGGTGGTTCTTGGTCTTCTGCACCGAGTTGTGGTGCTTCATCATATATCGTAAAGGGAAAGGGTAAAGGAAGATGGAGTGATGCTTTATGGTGGAGCGATGTAGATGGAACAAGCGAAGACTTCTCATATCACAAATCCATCTACTGTATTCATCTTCATCATCTTCGTTTTCATCAATCCATCCTTTTTAGCTTCTTCATCATACTGGTCATGCATATGATCAGGTTTTGGAATAGATGATATGAGCTAGAATAGGTGTAGGAAATAATGTATATAACTAGTCTTTTAATTGCACTTGAAGTTAATTGCAAGCTGTAAGCTGTAAACTGTTTCTTGAATGAACAACGTAACTACAGCACTTCTTTTGCTTCTATAATTAACTTTCTTGTATCTGAAAAATGGATAGTGGGAACCCAAAACAACAAACAGTGGTTTGAACACAACTATCAGTGGTTAGAAACAAAAATAGCAATACTAAGATTACATAATAACAGTCCAATACTTATACAAACTTTTACAAAACAAATTGAGAGTTAGAGATTAATCATTCCAGTACTAACAACAAGGTACTGAAACCTCCCCACATCAAAAGCTTTAGTGAGAAGATCAGCAACATTGAAATCAGTATGGATTTTTACCATTTGAAAAACCTTTTCTCATTACAATCTCTAATAAAATGGATTTTTACCATTTGAATCAACATTGAAATCAATATGTTTAGTTCTAGAATGTAAAATAGGATTTTTAATGATGCAAATTGTACTGTTGTTATCAATGTAAATCTTAGTATCCATAAAATTGTACCCAAAATCCGGCAATTGATTACGAATCCAAAGAACTTGACCACAACAACTAGCGGCTGACCATATATTCAGCTCCGGTTGTAGAATTTGCCACAATAGTTTGCTTTTTACACTGCCAATGAAATTAGTACGCTTCTAAAAGCTGACATCCTCCGGTAGTAGACTTCCTATCCAAACTAGCACCAACATAGTCACTATCTGTGTAGGCCACCAAATCAAAGGGAATCCTTAGAGTACCAAAGGCCCAATTTAGGATGACCTTTAAGATATCGAAAGATTCTCTTAATAGCATTCATGTGTGAGGTATTTGGTGTGACTTGAAATCTTGCACACACATCACGAGAACATAATATCGGCCTAGATTCGGTGAGATACATCAAAGATCCAATCATGGACTGTACAACTTCAAATCAACTTTGGGACTTCCATCATCGGTAGCGATGGTTTTGAGTCTCCATAGGTGTACTAGCACTTTTACATCTTGAAACCTAAACTTCTTCAAAACATCATTACATACTTGTCTTGACTAATGAAGATACCATCGATCCTTTGTTGAACACCGTAGCCCCAAAAGAAAGTGAGTTCTCCCATATAACTCATATGAAACTTATCATGCATAAGTTTCTCAAAATCCTTACATAACTCCTTGTTAGTTGAGCCAAAGATGATGTCATCTACATAGATCTGAACTAATAAAATATCATCTTTGTGCTTCCTAATGAACAAAGTTTTATCAATCAACCCTCTTTTAAACCCATTGTCAATCAAATAAGTAGACAGGCACTCGTACCATGCCCTAGGAGCTTGATGCAAACCATACATAGCCTTCCTCACCCTATAAACCTTGTCAGGATGATCATACATAGCCTTCCTCACCCTATAAACCTTGTCAGGATGATCAGGATCTTCAAAACCTGGAGGTTGAAAAACATAAACCTCCTCATCAATTATACCATACAAAAATGCACTTTTAACATCCATCTGATACACAACAAAATTCTTGAATGAAGTATAAGCTAAAAATAATCTAATAGCCTCTATTCTTGCAACTGGAGCAAATACTTCATCATAATTCAAACCTTCAGTTTATGTGTATCCTTGCGCAACCAACGTTGATTTGTTCCTTACTACTATACCTCTTTCATCCCTCTTGTTTCTGAACACCCATTTTGTCCCAATTGCCCTCTTACCATTAGGAAGATCAACCAACGTCCAAACCTCTTGAAGTTTGAACTAAAGAAGCTCCTCTTGGATTGACTCTACCCATCCTTCTACTGATAAAGCTTCTTCCACTCTCTTTGGCTCCTTTTGAGACATAAAACAAGCAAACAGGCAATTTTGCAGATCTTTATGACTATTTCTTTTGTGAAGTGATCTAGCAAAGAAACCATGCTCTGGAAAGGGTTCAGTGTTCTTAACCATGCTTCTTGTTTGAACTGGAGTATTCAAATTTCCAAGTATTTGTTCCTTGTGATGAAATATGTGAATCCTAGTAGTAGTGATTGGACTTTCATGAATTACAGTGTCCAAGTTAGACAAATCTGCATTGAAGAAATCATCCATGTCATCATCATTAGTAGGAGTATCAATCTCTATCAAAGCAGGCATGGTAGGATCATGTGGATACTCCTCTTCACCAAATAATGGCTTTGCATTTGGTCCAAAGAAAGTACTATCACCAGTACTTGCAGCCGGGATTTCACTTGAACTATCAGTGGTAGAAGATGGCTTAGCAGTGCTTTCATTATCTCTATCCGTGCTTTCAGAATTCCTTTTCTTCTTTTCAATTTCTTCTACCGACACTGAGTTCTCTTTCAACAACTCATCCTTATCTTGATGATGATCAACATTGCCTCCAGTATTCAATACATCATCATCAGTGTGACCTTGCTTATCAATGATGGAAGAAAGCAGAACCCGACTTTCCACTTTTCAACCAAATAGAACTCCTTTGGAGAATTAGCTTCCTTGGAAGGTGTTTCGCATTAGAATCCTTTTGTGTACTGCATTAACATTAGTGGAAGTTCACGCAATGATAGGCTCATAATTCATAGATTTGGTTAGCATATCAATGTTAAGCGACCGATCTGGTCCTTTGGTCTCAACACTAGGAGTCTTTTCACTAAATTGAACACGAAGGTTCTCTTCAACAATTCTAGTCCTCCTATTGAATACACTAAAGCCTTTACTATTAGAAGAATAGCCTAAAAAGTATCCATCATCAGCTTTTACTTGAAACTTGCCTAGGTAGTCTATGGTATTCAAGATAGTAACGGGACACCCAAAAGGTTTTAGGAATGCAATCATTGGCTTCCTATCATGTAACTCTCATAGGGGGTCTTGTTATGAGGCTTCACTACCTTACTTCCACATGCATGGTGCCTCGACTTCAGCCCAAAAAGTAGTAGGTAGCTTAGACTCTGACAACATTGTCCTAGCAGCCTCAATTAGTGTGATATTTTTCCTTTTAGCTACACCATTTTGTTGTGGTGTTCTAGCAACACTAAACTGTCGTTCTATACCCTTAACTACACAGAACTGATTCATCACATCATTTTTAAACTCAGTTTTGGTCTTACAAGAAGCTCTATGTTGTTTTCCTTTTTGACAAGCCACACACAGTTCCTTACACTCAAAAACCTTAGAAGGTAACCCTCTCACTAAGTTGCCTTTTACCAGTTTATTGATTGTTTTGTAATTGAGGTGACCTAACCTTCTATGCCATAACTTTGACTCATCTACTGATGCCTTAGCAAACAAACAAGTTAAGGACCTGTTTGGAAGAACATCTTTAAGATTAAAACAATATATGTTTTCCTTCCTAGGAACCCTAAGCTGTATATACTTCTCATCAGGCATTTTAAAATCAGGAGACAACACCACACACTCGGTTTCACCAAAAAGTACCCGTTTTTCTTATCACACATTTGTGAAACAACGAATAAATTATACTCAAGTCCACATGCAGGATAGACCTTTTCAAAGTCTAAATTCCTGCTTACGATTGTGCCTCTTGCCAAGTATCTTTCTTCCCTTTGGATCATTGCCAAATGCCACATATCCTCTATCAAAGCCTCAAAATCCTCGGGTTGCTCCCATCCCAAGTCATGTGCCTAGAGCAACCACTATCAAAAACTCCTTTATCTTTTAGCTCATCTTGTAGATTGCCACGCACATGAAATTAAACAAATTAGTTCCTTTTGTGGACCCAAGCCAATCTTGACTTGGAGTGCCACCTGCATCAACATAATCAAATTTCTTTAGGTCCATTGATGCACAGTTGACATGATGTAAAACCTTGGTCTTAGGCTTCCATTGCCAACTAGCTGAGGCCTTATGACATAAAAATGGTTTCCAACCAACGTGTCGATTATCACCTTTGGAATTTTTAAAACTTCTTTTGTCTCAGTGGTGATATTTCGCTTAGCCGTGTTTACATTTTGCTTAGCAATGGTTGGAACCCATTTAGGTGCAACAATGACTATTTATTTTGTATTCCCATTCCTCATCAACACTGCCCTAGGAATCATGTTTTTATTAGGATGAGGGTTTGTTTTCTTTGCAAAGTTCCGATGATTTATTCTCCTCCATTGATTCCAAACCTATGGTTGGTTTTTATAACAATTTCTCTGTAAGTGCTCAAAACTACCACATTTATAACAAGCTTTCTTGACACATTGAAACTCATCACCTAATATGTTAGAAATTAGGCCATTAAAGTTTCTCTGATTGCCCCTAGGTATATATTTTCTCATCTGTTCCCTAGGAATTTTCTTGTACTCAACTACTTTCTTAGTAATTTGACCTCCAAATCTAGGTACAAGGTTGGCTTGTTCAGAGTCAACATTCCTCACATTTTCTATCTTTTTAGGCTTAGTTGACTCACATCTACCTTCCTCAGAATCGGATTCCCAGTCTTGAATTGTGGGAGCATCAGATGATATGTCAGAACTTATCTTAGGTGTTTCAACCTTACTTGACCCTTCTACAGGTTTGTTTAAACTGAATTCACTACTAAATGACAGTTCTTTAGCAGGTGGTGCATGTTGCATAAGAGTGGGTGGTGGCATATTATTGTATCCTATCCCAGAACCCTTTTTCATTAAATGACTCTCTATATATTTATGAAACATATCAGAAGTAAATTGTGTTTTAGCTACCCTCATAACATGTTTTTCTTTTTCTTCTAGGGCCTTTTGTTTTACACTCTCTGCCTCTGCTAGTTTATCTTTAAGCATCTTAATCTCTCTATCCTTAAGATCAATTTCACCACCTAGTATATTGATCTTATCTACATACTCAAACTCACATTTAATACAGTACTTTAGCTTCTCTTTCACACTTTCTAGACCAACTCTATAACCAAGGTTGTCCATAGACAGTCTTTCTACTTCTTTTCTTAAATTCTCAGTGATAGCTTTTTGAGATTCTAAGTTATCATAACATGACTTAAAAGAACAAGTAGATGTTGTAGAATCATTAGATACCTCAGAATCTGAACCAGAAGATGAAGCATAGGCCATTAGAGCAAAGTTATGCTCTTTTGAAGCTTTAGTAGCAAGAAAAGTTGCATTGGGACCTTCTTCAATCGATCACTTGATCATAATCACCAATCCCATCTTGAGCAACCAAAGTGAAGAAGCGGCGAGGCTCTTACGTGGTCTTCTTAATGCCTCCAATTCTCTTAGGAGCTCGACATTCCCTAGCAAAGTGACCCTTCTTCTTGCGGTTAAAGCACTCCATCTTGCTTTTGTCAAAACCGACCCTCCTTTGACCGTCATACTTAACACATCTTCCGGTTCTCCTTAGAAACTTCCTTGCTTGGAGAGTCAACATTGCCATTTCCATTGAAGATTAATCTCCTCAAGATCATCGGGATCAATTTGATCTAGATCTTGATTTAAAACAATAACATTGGTAGTTAAATCAACGAAAAGCACAAATTGCACCATCAACGACATTATCTCTAACGATTGGTATTGTTTGCAATAGTCGTGGTTATTCCATAGGCGGCGATAGATATATCTTGTGAACTCTTGTGATTGGTGGAAACAAAAGCAATGTTTTGATTAGCAGAAGATGCACCAGCAACGTTATTCTTAGACTCATAAACCTTCAAGATGTTGTAGAGATTGTCCAGAGTCATCTTATCAAAGTTGTCCTTATTTCTCCACACAATTATATGAACTGCCCATTCAGGAGATAAACTTCTAATGAACTTCAAATTAATATCCTCTTGAATAACATTGTAGTCCACTGACTTCAATTGGCTGATAAATTTTTGAAGCCTATTATAAGTGCCATCAATTTCTCTCCACTTAAAGCAGTGAAGTTTTCAATCTGATGCTTGAGCATATTCTTCCTTGATTTTTTAGTAGCTTCATTACCCGCAAACCTTATCTCAAGAGCATCCAGTAACTCTTTAGCAGACTCATATCTTTCAAAGTTCAAAGCATACTCATTAGGTATTCCCATCGAGAGAATACTGTGAGCTTTGATCTTCAGTTTCCTTTTAGCCTTATCGATTTCACTAACAATAGCTATCTCTTTACCATCATCACCCTTCTTAGGAAGAGTATCACCTTTTTCAATAATGTCCTAGATGGCATAGTCAATCATACGAATGTATTGCCTCATTCGCATTCTCCAGATTTGATACTCACCATGCTTGAGCATGGGTACTTTTGATCTGATCACCATGTGAGTTTAAATCGGACATCTTAGCTTTCTTGAATAGAGCTTAACGAGAACTTCTTCTTGGTTCGGGTTTCTAGATCACAAGCTACGATACCACTTGTTGATCCCAGTTGAGCAAGCGATCTAATATAAACCGACTTTAAACAAAGATTTATTAAGTATCACGTGGAATTTAATACTTAATCTTAAGAAGAAGAACAATAAACATTCAACACCTCAATATTATTAATCTGAATACTCTAACCAAGTATTAGGGTTTTACAACCTTGAAGTGTATCGACCTTAGATATAAAACATTCGTATATCTAATCTAACCTAGTACCTCCTTTTATAGGCTAAGGAGTCCTTTACATAATACAATACGTAACCTACAAGATAAATACATAATACTAAACCGACTATACAAGACTAGCAGTGGTTACAATACAATATCCGTGGTTACACAATACTACTAGCCGTGGTTTGTTTTCATCAGTGGTTCCATTCTTCTGTCCGTAGTTTTATCAACTAAGTCCGTGGTTCCAACACTTAGAATAATTATTGATCCAAGGAACCAAAAACCCAACATGGTACGCGACTCAAACCGCTTCTTTGAAACTCTTCAAAAACTAAACTTTTCCAATCCAAAACACTATAACCAAGATGAATTAAGCCTTCCAAAACAAAAGCTAAGCACTTATGATGATTCTATACACAAAAGTACTATCAAAATTCAAACTTTAACACTTTTAGGGTATAGAATTCGAACCAACAAAACACACAAATATCCAATCTTTATTATCTAACCATGGCTCTTAATACCAATTGTTGGATATTGGTTATTGTAACACAAAAACAATCAATTATATGGTTCGAATCTTAGCAAGAAACTTAGAGAGAAAATGAGAGATGGGATCCTTTCTAGAGAAAAGTAAGAAAAAACAAAGAGAAGGTTAGATTAAGAAATGAAAGGTCCAACCCTCATCTTGGGAGGTAGAGGTATTTATAATTTACATAATACATCCTCGTGAAACATGGATCATGCATATAGTGGGTAAAGACCGTCCGTCCTCCAGGTGTTACTCAACTAACTAACTAACTAATAGATAACGTATTGTCTGAGCTAACATATGCTAGTCAATAGTTTGGGTGACCGACACTTTACTATGGATTTTCTAAATCCTAACGAGAATAAGCGGGTTCTTAAATGGATCTAAGCGGTTCTTGGCCAAAATAGCATGTTCTTAGCGGTTCTTATTGCTTATTGGCGAATACCTAGTTATTATCTGGTTCAAACTAGTTTGTCTTGATTCTTGGCCGAAATAGGTAGTTCTTGGTGGATCTAAGCGGTTCTTGGCGAAATAGTGGTTCTATTTTGATCTAACTATTTATCGGCCGAAATAGCTAGTTAAATAATGGTTCTTCTTGGTTCTTGGCTAGAATATCTGGTTCTTAACTAGTTCTAAGCGGTTCCTACTAGTTTAAATTTTGTTCGATCGTTTTGGTGGTATTCTTTGAAAATGGAGTGCAGTTCAAAAGTTATGGATGTTTGAATTTTTGATGTAAAAAGTCAACTTTGGTCAAGCATAAGTGGTCAAACTGCAAGTTGTCAAACCGTAAAAGTCAAAACTTAGTTTTTTTGATCATATCGTAGTGGTCAGATCGCATTGTTCAATTCGCAGGATTGTCAAACCCCTGGAATACAAACCGCTTAAGTCAAACTGCTTTTTATCAAACCGCTTCTTATCAAACCTATGGAAAACTAGAAGGGGGGTTGAATAGTTTTACCAATTAAAACTTCCTTTTAATCTATTTAGATCGACTTATGTCAATCTATTTGGATGTGTGTGTTGGATGTTGATAACCAAGCATGTAAAGGTAAGTAATGAAAAGATAAGAGTAAAAGCACAAAACCACAACACAAGTATTTATAGTGGTTCGGCTACAAGGTCACCTTCCTTGCCCTACTCCACTCCCAGTCACCTACTCGAGTTCGTAATCACTACACCAATCTCCTTATGGCGGAGAAGCCTTCACAATGTCGCCTACTCTTTTCCGGTACTAGGCTAACCACGGGTTCTTTCACTCCAAGGTGAACCATACCTACCTGGCGTTGCCTACCCTTTATAAGGTACTAGGCTAAGTACCTGGTTCTTTCACACCTTAGGTGAACTACACCTTCACAGCGTCGCCTACCTTTTATTAGGTACTAGGCTAAGCACCTAGTTCCATTGCAATGGAGGAACTACTACCACACTACACCAACGACTAATCCCAAAGGAGATCTACTCCTTTACTACATCATCAAGGATATCAATATCCTTGGATCTAATACTAGTCTATCTTGTACATCAAAACACACCATATCGAATGTACATCTAAGGCACCTTTCACTAATGCCTTTGTCTAGATCTACAAGACACCTTTCACTAATGTCTTGTGTCTTCACTTCTAAGCACCTTTCACTAATGCTTCTTTGTCTTGACTTATAAGCACCTTTCACTAATGCTTCTTATTCTTGATTTCCAAGCACCTACCACAAGTGCTTTATCCTATAGATGGTAGATACCCTTCACTAATATCTTCGTCTTGACTCTTGAGACAACTTTCACTAATGTCTTCAACACTACACTTCTTTGAAGAAAGAAAGGAATCATCAACAAGAAAACTTCAGTAGCCTTGATGATGAGGAAGCATGGCAACTCATGGACTTGAGCTTGCTCGACTTCAAAGGTGGTGATCTATCCTTTTAAGAGGAACCTAAAACATCACACAAAAAACAAAACTACAAACATAGATGTCTTGGATCTAAGGTTAGTGAGATTTAA
The DNA here is from genome assembly GCA_022545495.1 of Chrysanthemum lavandulifolium. Classification (NCBI taxonomy): domain Eukaryota; kingdom Viridiplantae; phylum Streptophyta; class Magnoliopsida; order Asterales; family Asteraceae; genus Chrysanthemum; species Chrysanthemum lavandulifolium. Next base: position 298,802,144 of record CM040240.1, read on the forward strand.
CTCAGGGGAGAAAGTATATTGAGAGGGTGAGAAACAATGAAGAAATGACTCACTATTTATAGAGGAAAAATCTCTCGTTCCCCGGATCCCACGGATCCACATACAAGGATCCGGCTAGCACAAAACTAGGGATCCGTGGTCCTCCCTCTTTGCCCATGGGTATTTTTGGTTATTGGTCATGGGTCATGGGTTATGGGTTGATTCATGGTTTTCTTTCTAGATACAATGTATCTTAAGGATACAATGAACTTGGTTAAGTGGTATATATAAAACCATGGGTTATGGGTCAAATCCATTTGCTAGTATTTATCCATTTAGTATATACTTGTATTTACCCACTTTAGTATACACTTAGTTTTTACCCATTTTAGTATACTTAGTTTAAGTATATGTTTAACCCAATATGTAAACACTAGTTGTTGTACATGAGTATCTAAATCATAAAATCACTTATACTTGTTTTAGTGTTTTATGTGAAAGCGTGAGTGTGTTAGAAAACTATTAACTCAAACTATTTACGTACTCTATTTGTTTCGTTAAAATGATTTTACGTTTGTTATCGACAAAACATTAGAAGATCGTAAAATATAAATAAACGTTTTACGGCTTATTTGTATTAACAATCTCCCACTTTTGTTGATGACAAAACATAAAATTATTTTAAGGAAAAGCTAAAATTGTAAAAGTTTGAATTTGTAGTTTTACTTTCTTCTCCCCTTTTGTCGAAACAAAAGTGTTTGAAGGAAAGCGACACATTGTTTTTAAGAAAAACATGTGAAAGAAAAAAGTAAACGAAATATAGAGAGCAAATAACAGGAAAGGATCTCGTCTTTACTCCCCCTTGACAAGTCCATCCCTAAGTAAGGGCGTCAAGAAAGTAATACTAATCTAGTTTGTTTGCAAATAAGTTTGCAAAAGATATCGTCTACGAGACGAATGTGCTCCCCCTTGATGATTGCAATTATTGCAAAGGGATGTCACGAAATATAAACCTAGTATTGCAAGTAATTTGCAATGCATTGCTTTGACATAAAGCTCCCCCTAGCTTTAGGGTGTCAAAGTCTTCATATGTAAATTGAATAACTACAAAACAAAGGTTAGAAATCAAGAATAATTCACAGTTTCCTGAACATGTGTTTCAAGTTAGTAGAAAGAAAGCTTTCTGTTTCACGGATCCCGCGGTTCCCTCCTAGTAGGGATCCGTCTGGCTGATGAATAAAGTCAGCAAAGATTGGTATAACAAGAAATGTTAATACTAGCAAGAGATATGGATTATATAGTATACCCACATACTCAGAAATATAGCAAGTAGCATGTAATTTCTTTTAATAAACAAGAGTTATGATATACATGACTCGAAAAACAAGACAATAGACAATACATGCCTAGGAATTTTTAGATCACTTAACGCTTGAAGCTAAGACACCACTATAATCTTCTAGCTCAAGTTTTGTTTAGGTTTAATCTCGTCGAAACGTTCGAGGAGATGATAGAACATGAAACGTGGTCTTCTCGTACTTCATGTATCAAACTTTCAACATGTTGACAATGATAGCAATCTTTGTCATGGCTAGGTAGTGGTGGTGGATGAAATGAGATGGCTTGATTCAAAGGATCAAGTGAAGCGGCTTGTGGAGCTTCAAGCGATGGAGGATTGGTGGAGGTGCATTTAAGAATGACTCAACCAAGAATGATGGTGGTGGTGAAAGTGTCAACTTCCATATGGTCGGGTGGTTGATTTTGGTGATTTGTCATAATCCAAATGGGATTATATGATGAAAACGCCGAGAAGGAAGCCGGAGCAAGTGTTGACTCAACACCTTGATTTTGAACCATTATTCCTCCTAATGAGGAGAATGTTGTCGGTGGAAGCGGATGAGACGGCCTAGGAGGCAAGTCCTCTAAATTGTAGCGGTGTGGTGATGATAGTGGGGATGTAAATGAAATAGTTCTAGGAACCAATGGTGATGGTTTGGTGGAGATGACATTGTTTGGCCTAGGAGGTATGGTGGTGTTTGGCATAGGTAGTTTTGTGGGTACTATCCTTTTAGGAATTGGTTTGATTGGATGATGAAGAGTTCTATCATTTGCTGATTTGATAGGAGATGATTCGGTTCAGGAAATTTCATGTATAACACGAGCTCTCTTCATGGGTGGTTCTTTGGTGGATAAGTTACTACTTGGGGTTTTTCTCATGATGAGATGATTTCAAGATTTTGCAAGAGCTAAAAGTTAGGATGAAAGTGATGACTATGACGGTCCTAATAAGGTGGTTTATAAACTAAGATATTTTTCAAGTGCATTTAAGCTTCAAGCCACTAGGATTCATTGGAATGTGATGATTGATATGCACAAGAGTCAACTTCAGAGGTTGCACTGATCTAGGAACTCATTTAAGATGAGATGGAGTGTTTGAGTTAGGAAGATGAGTTGAAATGATTGCATTAGCAAGATTTGACCTTCTTGTCATACGGATCCCGGTTCCCTCCTCGGAGGGATCCGTATAAACTAATCCTAGGGATCCGTCTCTCGTGACTATGAAAGATTGGAAATGATGTTTCTAAGATCTAAGACTTATACCATCTTGAGTGTTTCAGTCATCCTAAGTGTTTTAAATGAAGGGATGCTTGAGTACTTGAAGGTAATGAATGATGTAGCTAATGATTGTCTTATTTGCAACTTTCAAGAGTACCAATGGATGAACAAGGATGACACTAAAGATTTAGAATGTCAATTGAAGCTAGATGATCCTAGAGATCAGGTTGTGTCTTAGGATAGTGTTTTGGAAAATATCCTAGAAGCTTTAATATTAAAAAACTAGGTTTTGATCAAATTTGATTAATTTGGAGGTGAGGATGATTTATGAACAATTTTGCCATAATTGAAAGATTTCTAAGACTAGATGTGAGGGATCAAGTAGAAAATAAGGTGTGAGTTTAAGAGCGGAAGAGTAATGGATTAAAATAAAACGGTAGATCTACAAGCGTTTTTAGAGTGTAACCTAGGTAAGTTATGTATGAATGCAAAAGATTAACCTATCTTGATAAGGACTTAATTTGCCTTAAGACACTATGTTTAGCTTAGTGTGAGGTGTTCTAAGAATGTCTTTGAAATACAATGCTTGTAATTGCATTTTCTGTTCGACGGATCCCACGGTTCCCTTTATTTCATGAAGGAAATTGGATTACATTGATAAAGCACGAGTACAATAGATTGATCCTATTTTGAAATATTATTAGTTTCCTTGAGTGTTCTCGCTAGGAGGATCTTTAAGTGATTGATGAGTGTTGGTGGAGTCAAGAATGAAGAAAGTCTTCATGAGGGATATGTTTAGCAGTTCCATCATTTTGTTCACAAGTACATACAACGGACTTTGAAATTGAGGGATGGAAGTGCATAACATTATGATAGAGGCGTGTCAAGAACATTCCATAAGGGATGAGTTTATTCTTGGAACCTTGAAGATTTGCAATTCGCCTTGCGAAGAAGTAGGCGAGATTGTATGGTTGTTGTGTTAGCAAACAGTACAACATGTGAGCACAACAAGCGGGAAGGATTTCTCGATTTCCCTAAGACTCCAAACATTTTCACGTGGGATGAGTGCAAGAGGCTTGTACTCTTCTCGGATATCCCTTGTAAAGATAATGTTTGGATCGGAGTAATATGGTCGAGGTTTGCATATCATGCGATTTAAATCTTCAGGAGAGGTATGTGTGAACAATATGGACTATTTTCTTCACGAAAGTTTAAGAGAGAATCAAGAGACCAATCTTGGTGAAGGCACATTGTCCATGATTTGGAATCCGGAGGATGTGAGCAAAATGCCCAAGGGTTAAAGTGAACTTTGGTTTTGATATAAAACCAAAGAGATAAAAGCGATTCTCGTTACGAGCGAGTTCGACTTGACGGAAGAATTCCATTATGAACCTTGGACATATCTTCCGTTGATTTCAAGAAGACATTCTAGTCCTATGGCTCGGAAGGAGGTATTGATACCTACTTGGTGTAGAAGGTGTCTGTCGTCGTTCTTCGTGGAAGTAGCGGTTTTGAGATTATTGAACCCATGGACATGATTGCCGGCGTGTTGGGTTCGAGAGAGATGTTCGGAGTGTAGGCGCTAGTGAGTGAAAAATCAAACTCATATTCATGCGTCATAGTTGAACCTATAGAAATGACAAGTTAATAAAAGGAAATGTTTGTGGTCAGCGTATGTTAATCTAATGTTTTTACTAGATTTTTATTAACAATGGTTTTAACGGAAATACACTTAACTCACTTATGCTTTTGACATACAAGTGGAGTATTACTCTTAGACGAAAAGAAGTTTTTGATTTGCATGAAAAAGCTGTTTCGATGAGGACGGATCCGGTTCCTTTTCGAGAAGGGATCCGTGAGTATAACTTCGGGATCCGTGGATGCAGTAATGTAAACAGATTTTATAGTTTTATACCACGAAAATATGTTTTATCCTACATTTTCCTTTAGCATGCATACATGACTTCTAATGTATCACAAAAGAAATATAAAACATATAAATCAAAATAAGTGACAAACACAATATGATAAAAGTAACCTAGATAAACTAGATTATTAATAGTATTGCATTTCAATACTAAGAATGATACAAAGGATTGGGTATATGACCCCAATATAGATTAACAACACAAAGTAAATGTCTCCGTATGTGAACTTCATCATAGGGAACACAAGTGCGATGAGTGTTATGGCGATGAGCACGAGTGCGATGTAAACCATGTTGATGAGGGATCTTCTTGGTTTCGGTTGAGATGAAATGAGGAGGAAGATGAAGTTTTTTAAGTGAGAGGAAATTTTTGAAATTGGATGATTTGAAAAAGGTGAGGATTTGATAGATAGGTCGACGGTGGGAGTTTTTATAGGGAAGGAGGAATTTTTGAAATTCGTGTTATGTTTTATTATTAAAAAAAATAAAACATAAGTTTAATATATTATGACTATAGACGAGAAATATAGCACATATGTGAGAAAAAGGCTTCCTAGCGAAGCTTCATGTAAGCCATGTAATTTGCACAAAAGATAATCATATAAATACCTAAAAAGGTATACTTAATTATCAAGCAAGGTAAAGAGAAAGTCATACCTTTAGCGTACTTAGGAATGTCTTTATAAATGACACAACAAATGTCACTTAGACTATCCCCGCTCCTTTGCGTTTAAGATACCTTTTAAGAAAGGTATTCTTGTTACCAAGCGACTCCTAAAGCTTGGTGGGTATGAGCTTTGACTAAACAACATGACAAAGAAGATTAGTGCATTTAAATGAAAAGAGAAAAAAAATGTTGTTATCAACTCAACATCCAAACATATAGTTTTGAAATACATGGTGTTTGCTTTTATGAAAAACCTTCTTTGTAGTTTTCAATTAACCATGGATCGTATCAAGTTTTTAAAGTACAATATACTTCAAGGAACTTGGTAACGAAGCTCTGATACCAATTATGGAAAACTAGAAGGGGGGGGTGAATAGTTTTACCAATTAAAACTTCCTTTTAATCTATTTAGATCGACTTATGTCAATCTATTTGGATGTGTGTGTTGGATGTTGATAACCAAGCATGTAAAGGTAAGTAATGAAAAGATAAGAGTAAGAAGCACAAAACCACAACACAAGTATTTATAGTGGTTCGGCTACAAGGTCACCTTCCTTGCCCTACTCTACTCCCCGAGTCACCTACTCGAGAGTTCGTAATCACTACACCAATCTCCTTATGGCGGAGAAGCCTTCTGGCGTCGCCTACTCTTTTTTCGTACTAGGCTAACCACCGGGTTCTTTCACTCCAAGGTGAACCACACCTACACAACGTCACCTACCCTTTATAAGGTACTAGGCTAAGTACCTATTTCTTTCACACCTTAGGTGAACTACACCTTCACAACGTCGGCTACCTTTTATTAGGTACTAGGCTAAGCACCTAGTTCCATTGCAATGGAGGAACTACTACCACACTACACCAACGACTAATCCCAAAGGAGATCTACTCCTTTACTACATCATCAAGGATATCAATATCCTTGGATCTAATACTAGTCTATCTTGTACATCAAAACACACCATATCGAATGTACATCTAAGCCACCTTTCACTAATGCTTTTGACTAGATCTACAAGACACCTTTCACTAATGTCTTGTGTCTTCACTTCTAAGCACCTTTCACTAATGCTTCTTTGTCTTGACTTCTAAGCAACTTTCACTAATGCTTCTTAGTCTTGACTTCCAAGCACCTACCACAAGTGCTTTATCCTATAGACGGTAGATACCCTTCACTAATATCTTCGTCTCGACTCTTGAGACATCTTTCACTAATGTCTTCAACACTACGCTTCTTTGAAGAAAGAAAGGAATCATCAACAAGAAGACTTCAGTAGCCTTGATGATGAGGAAGCATGGCAACTCATAGACTTGAGCTTGCTCGACTTCAAAGGTGGTGATCTTGCCTTTTAAGAGGAACCTAAAAGATCACACAAAAAACAAAACTACAAACATAGATCTCTTGGATCTAAGGTTAGTGAGATTTAACTCAGGGGAGAAAGTATATTGAGAGGGGGTGAGAAACAATGAAGAAATGACTCACTATTTATAGAGAAAAACCACTACTATTCCATGGATCCCACGGATCCCAGCTACAAGGGATCCGGCTAGCACAAAGCTAGGGATCCGTGGTCCACTCCTCTTTGCCCGTGGGTATTTTTGGTTATGGGTCATGGGTCATGGTGTCACACCCCAAATTACATTTTGCGGTGGAATGGAATTCACGGGATTGTTGTCATAGCATCACAATCACGAGTTATATTGAGCGACCTAAAGTGTCGTTTGAAAAGAACATCGTTTGATTTAATAAAACAATCGAGTTTACAAAGTATAGGTCCCAAATGAAAATCAACTATGTGCGGAAATAAGTTTGTTACAAGTCAAACGATGTTTTAAAGTGTATAAATCCCAGTGAGGCGAGTCGTCATCGCGACTCCATGATGTGTCCAAATGCATGCCATGAAGTGAATGTCTTAGTTACACGAAAATACATTGCTAAAGTGTCAACACAAGGTTGGTGAGTTCATAGGTTTATGTAAATGTTAATCGACTACCACAAGTATAAATTATGTATGACAATCTTTGTCACAAAATGTTGTTACAATTGCTTAAGCGCATGACACGAAGCTCATTGTTCATGATGTTAAGCCCCAACAGTGTCTTGCCAAAACAACTCAAATAATGTTTATGAAATGAAATGCATCCGTATGACTAGTTGGGATCCACCAACCCGGATGGGCGTCACCCTCGATAGATCTATCCACTCTTCTAGAAATTAACGGTTCATGCTTATGAAATGGGGACATTTAGCGGCAATGCGGTAACTTAAGTAATACACTGAATTTGACATACTTGGTAGCTTAATAAAAATGTTGTGCAATGTATTCTCCCCCGTAGGTTTGAAATAAAGTAAAAACTTGAATAAATCGGGGCTATGAAAACTCACCTGTTGCAATGATTACGATGACAAAAGTGGATACACTGAAACGTAGCGTAAATCTCGAAAATGACCTATTATGGATGATATGATATGTAATAAGTCATGATGTAATGTTATGCATGCATTTCGTATGTTATTTATACCACTTGTGAGTTTTGAAAATAATACTCTTCGTCGAAAAATACTCTTTTGACGTCTTGACCATTCTTAAATTACTTTACAAGTATTTACATCAAAATGTCATCCTACAATAGTTTCTTAATGATTTATTGTGAAATTATAACTTTTAGTCGTAAAATAATGTCGTTGGGAATTTCATGAATGTGACTAAAATGGCCTCGAAAAGCTTGTCATAAAATGGTGTACGTCGAACGTTAGGAAACGAACTCAACGGTTTTGGAAAGCTTGTATCATAATCTCGGAGTTTTGGCATTTAAGTTTTTATCCTAGAGGTCTCGTTCATAAAGAAAAAAAAATAGGTTAAGTATGGTGATTTTGTCCAAAATGTAGTTTAAAAGTGAATTTCGGCAAAGTTTAAGCAACCGTAAATAATTCATTACAACTCCGCTATACAAACGGTTGGTCGTTTTGGAAAATATGCTTGGTGATCTCGATTTTATTAGAAGACATTTCCTTACAAAAAGTTCTACGTCATCGTTAAAAATAGCCTTCAATATGGTCATTTTGTTTACCGTAACACTTGGCTAATAAAAATAATATAGTTTTCTTAACTAATAAAGTTCGGCAATTTTATGAAAGCGTGTATATTTTAGTCGTTACAAATCCGTTTTCTCGTTTTATCGTCCTTAGCTCCGTATCAAAGTATACTAATATATTTTTGATAAGTCGAAATAATTTATAAAGCTTAAGACTCGTTTTGACTCGTACAAAACAAAAATAGTTTCTGAAATTTTCGAATATATATATTTAAATCGTCAAACTTGAAAAATTCATAACTTCTTCGTTATAGCTCCGTTTTAATCCGTTCAAGCGACCACGGATTCGTTTTAAAGTATATTTTCTAAATATCTAGGCAAAATTTTATGTCTACTGTTGGTTTTCCAGAATTACAAAATACGATCAGACCCTTTTTAATACTTGTCGAAAAGAGTTTTTCTCGTACTAAACCTATTCCAATCCCTTCAAAACAACTCCAAAGCTATTCTAATCCTACCATACACCTTCTTAGGGTGTCATGGGTTCCTAAACATCATCAAGACTAATATATAACAAGGGATAAATTATAGGATGACTTATATATGTATAACTCTAAAAAAAAATGTAAAAATGGTATAAACATCCATAAGTCTTGCATGCTTTGCTCAAAAATGATGAAATAGATATGAAATGATAGTGAAAGATGTAAAATGAAAATGATATGCTTACTATTTTACTTGATGAGGTGACAAGAACAAGGATTAAACCTAAACACCCTAGGTTTTTATTTCAAAACCTTGATTAAGAGTGTAATTAGATTGTTTTAAACTTGATTTGGAAAAACTTTATGATATCTTCTATCTCCTTGTAGTGGCGGTTTTGGAGAGGAGGAAACAAGAGAAAAAAATTTTACTAACTTGAATGATTGATTGAATGAATTATGAAAGTATGATTGAGTATAGATCTACACTTGTAAGAAAATGTTTACCAACCCAATTAATGATGCACCCTCCCCTCATGGCCAGTTTTTTTGAGGGGGGGGGGGATGTATCTCAAAAAAACATTTTTTTTTTTTTTTGTATATATAAACGTGTAAGAAAAATGTATAAGTTAAAGTAGTTTAAGATAAGTGGTAACTTGTAACTTTTATATACACTTGAGTAATTAGGGTAGTATTGGCTAAAAGTAATTTTTAATGGATCAAAATAAAATATATTGAGGTCATCTAAATTGTAAAAATACATTTCCTGTAAAATTTGAGTGATATAATAATTATCGTGTAGTTTTTAAGAAAAGCGTCGTAATAATATAAATTTAACGATTTATATACAAAATAAATTTAAAATACTAGGTAAACTCAAAATATTATTTTTATAAACTAAATGTAAGTATAAAAATGTGTCGGGATAATTTTTGGAAGTATCAGATTAAATGATCAAAATAATAACTTACGCGATAACGTTTATTTAATATGAAATTTACGCGTCTAAGGTGAAATGCAAAATCATGAATGAACTAACATGATGAAAATGATGCTAATGATATGTAGACTAAATTTAGTCTATATGAAATGTCCGTGATGATATGATCATGAATTCGCCGCTAAACCATTAAGGTTACGCGAATTTGGAACACGTAAACCTAGTTTACGATAAATGATGAAATAGTGAAGCATGAATTGTTTTGAGAAATGACACGAAAATACGAGTTGTCACATTCGCCCATCAAAAGGAATTGATCCACGAATTCGGTCCTTATTAGGTTCTACGGTGTTGTCGGTGAAAGGTGAGGATATATGAGTCGTATTGGTTCGTCCAATGTTTTTACGAATCGCACTTAGCTTTCCAAGGCAAGACTTTGAACATAATTTGTTACCAATTTGAAATTCTAATGGTTTGCGGCTTATGGGACATATTTCCAAAATTTGCATCGTATAACGATGTAGCTTATCTAACTATATGTTGTTATTTGTAACGATTTTTGATTTGTATGATTTCTTTGTTTGTTTCATGAATAACTCATTGACTAATGAATTGGACTTTCCGATTTTAACCCGTGAATAAGTGATTGACACCTCATCCTTAGAGTGCCTCAATTGGTGTAGTCAATATGTTCATGTGCTAACTATTGTTGTAAGGTAACTTGTCGATGAAGAATGATTTGCCTAACCATTTCTAGAAAGTCACACTTGCTTGAGCATATTATCTAATGTGGGAATTTCTCTCTCGCTCTAACCATTGAGCTAAGGATAGTAGGCGGTAATCATGTCTTAGTAGGTTCCATGGAAATCACGAAATGATTGTCGGCGATCTAAGGTGAATCGAATAGCTTATAATAGGTACAAGCGGAATTGATACCACGTGTCTCATGTTAGATTTCAAAATGTTAAATCATCGGAAAGGACCTTATTGAAAAGAATAGATTATAGGTAACAATTTTGATTCCTCGCGTTTCTAGTCCTATCGAATGTCATGACTTAAATCTTACTTGCCTAAGGTGCTTAGTCTCTATGACTAAAATGTTTATTGTTTGATTATCGAAGTGTTTCCATGCTCCATGTTGTAAAGTCACAAACCTTAAATATTTAAGTGAGGTGGTGTAGTGGTTGATTTTCAAGATTTGTTCGATATTGTGTGCTTCAAAAATAGTTCATCACTAATATTGTTATCAAGCTAGCACAAAAATAGATATCGACTCATACTATGTCGAAGATTGTTTGTTCTAGTTTCACTTGTAGATGGGGAGTCATTGATTGTCCGACATGTTCAAACTGTGGCATCTCTTGATATGAAAGTGAGGTTACTTGGAATTTCTAGAGAACACAATGCCTTAGGGAAGTTTATATCGATAACCTTAATTTAACTAAATTTTCCTTTAAGGAAACTCATTGTAGGAAGTTCACATATTGTTGAAGCCTTGTTTAATGAAATGTTATGTAGTCTCAATTAAGAGGATTGGTTTATTTCAATAGTGTCACTTAGTGTGTATTTGATTAGTACTAAATCTTGTGACTCGGTATAGCTAGTACTTTTGAAATGATAAGATTTGGCTTCTAGTCCAAAATAGTGGTTGAAATATCTCATGATGTCTTAAGCTTTATGTTGAGTTTGAATCATTCTAATACCTAGTTCTAGTCCTTGTTGATAATTCCAAAGTCCTTTCATTGTTTTCTTGTATTGAGGAATCCTCCTCGTAAATGGTATAAAAAGTCGTTTCCTAGAAAGGTCATTCGTCAAATCCTCAACTTATCGGTTGAGTGAGATAAATGTCGTAAGTATCTATAGAGTGTTAACAAAATAAATGTTTATGAACAATTTATTTGATTATAAAATTTTGCTTTTAAATGAGGATTGTCTTAAGAAATTTGAAATGATGCTTGTTTCTTTCATGACATAATTCTTCTGAATTATACATAGGTGATCGAGCCATGTATAATCGAGGACAAATGATGTGATGCTTGTTTTTGTTGAAATGGTATTATGTTCCTCCAAGTTTTAGATGGTATTCAACGTTTTGTTTTGTAAGATAATGGCTCAATGATTTTCAAAGTAACATGAAAATCGTTTAGCGGGATGGTATTAAATAATTGATAAAATGACCGAAAGCCAATTGATAGGGTGGTAATGAAACAACTTGCTTTAAAACTTTATAAATCAACGTTTCTAAAATGGTGATAAAATAGCTTGAAATAAAATTAAGTGAAATAATTTTATGAAATGGTAGCAAAATAACTTGAAATAAAGTTTGTTGAATGGTTTGTAGGATACATGGGAGAACCTCATCGAGTAGTAATAGTCTTCTAATTGGTCAAGAATTAAAGTTGGCCTAAACCCTAGTAAGATAGTGAGGTATCATCGCGAAATGATTGAAAATTGGGCAATTGGAATAAGAAATGAAATGAACAAAGGTAGTGATTATCGTGGAGATAATAAGTGATAAAGATTACATTAGTTAGAAAGGTACTTATTATTTATTCACATCGATGGTCTAATCGTGTTTCAAGTGCGAGGAAGCGATGGCGGTCTAGCAACAATAGTCCTAGAACTCTCACAGTCCTCAAACCTATGAGATGGTGTAGTGTCTATAGTCTTAGTGGTAGATGGTAATGGTGTGTTAAATCATGCATGCTTCCCAAGCTGCAAGTCAGATGTATGAGTATCGTGTATGAGATGTGATGGTACGGATGGTGCTCAAAATGATAATGATAAAAATGATAACAATGATGATAATGGAAATCCTTGTGGTGAGTTAAGAAAATAGGTTCATTAGGACTAAGCCTATAAGTTCTACCAAATGGTATGATCTTGTCCCAATGAATGATAAAATTGTCACGATCCTCTGATGCAATGAATCAATGGTGATCGTGATGGTGTAGGTGTAACTTCGTCCTCTAAAAAGTTCGATCTCTTCATCGATGTTATCGGTGTTGAGTCAACTGCGATGTTAAAATTGTGATATGGAATGACGGGGCATTCTCCATGTCAAAGTGATGTGAGCATGATGGGATGGGTATTTGAAGGCATCTATGTGACAATCGATTTGAAATGAAAGTAAATAACTCGTAAAATGTGCGTATAAAACCGCATGTATAGTGACTATGTATTTATGATGAAATGATGAGATGCTATGATGATGTAGTTATAGTCTAGGGTCAATGATGCAACCTAGTTCTCTATAACTTGAAGCTCGATGCCAATCATCACACCCCAATTACATTTTGCGTGAATGGAATTCACGGGGATTGTTGTCATAGCATCACAATCACGATTATATTGAGCGACCTAAAGTGTCGTTTGAAAAGACATCGCTTGATTTAATAAAACATTCGAGTTACAAAGATAGGTCCCAAATGAAAGTTACTATGTGCGGAAAGTAAGTTTGGTACAAGTCAAGCGATGTTTTTAAAGTCGTATAAATCCAAGTGAGGCAGCGTCGTCATCGCGACTCTATGATATGTCCACATGCATGCCATGAAGTGAATGTCTTAGTTACACGAAAATACATTGCTTAAAGTGTCAACACAAGGTTGGTGAGTTCATAGGTTTATGTAAATGTTAATCGACTACCACAAGTATAAATTATGTATGACAATCTTTGTCACAAAATGTTGTTACAATTGCTTAAGCGCATGACACGAAGCTCATTGTTCATGATGTTAAGCTGACAGTGTCTTGCCAAAACAACTCAAATAATGTTTATGAAATGAAATGCATCCGTATGACTAGTTGGGATCCACCAACCCGGATGGGCGTCACCTCGATAGATCTATCCACTCACCCACGCTTCTAGGAAATTAACGGTTCATGCTTATGAAATGGGGACATTTAACGGCAATGCGGTAACTTAAGCAATACAATGAATTTGACATACTTGGTAGCGTAATAAAAATGGTGTGCAATGTATTCTCCCCCGTAGGTTTGAAATAAAGTAAAAACTTGAATAAATCGGGGCTATGAAAACTCACCTGTTGCAATGATTACGATGACAAAAGTGGATACACTGAAATGTAGCGTAAATCTCGAAAATGACCTATTATGAATGATATGATATGTAATAATTCATGATGTAATGTTATGCATGCATTTCGTATGTTATTTATACCACTTGTGAGTTTTGAAAATAATACTCTTCGTCGAAAAATACTCTTTTGACGTCTTGACCATTCTTAAATTACTTTACAAGTATTTACGTCAAAATGTCATCCTACAATAGTTTCTTAATGATTTATTGCGAAATTATAACTTTTCGTCGTAAAATAATGTCGTTGGAAATTTCATGAAAGTGACTAAAATGGCCTCGAAAAGCTTGTCGTAAAATGGTGTACGTCGAGCGTTAGGAAATGAACTCAACGGTTTGGGAAAGCTTGTATCATAATCTCAAAGTTTTGGCATTTAAGTTTTTATCCTAGAGGTCTCGTTCATAAAGAAAAAATATAGGTTAAGTAGGGTGATTTTGTCCAAATGTAGTTTAAAAAGTGAATTTCGGCAAAGTTTAAGCAACCGTAAATAATTCATTACAACTCCGCTATACAAGCGGTTGGTCATTTTGGAAAATATGCTTGGTGATCTCAATTTTATTAGAAGACATCTCTTTACAAAAGTTCTACGTCAACGTTAAAAATAGCCTTCAATATGGTCATTTTGTTTACCGTAACACTTGTCAAATAAAAATAATATAGTTTTCTTAACTAATAAAGTTACGGCAATTTTATGAAAGCGTGTATATTTTAGTCGTTACAAATCCGTTTTCTACGTATTATCGTCCTTAGCTCCGTATCAAAGTATACTAATATATTTTTGATAAGTCGAAATAATTTATAAAGCTTAAGACTCGTTTTTGACTCGTACAAAACAAAAATAGTGTCTTTGAAATTTTCGAAATATATATTTCGTCGTCAAACTTGAAAAATTCATAACTTCTTCGTTATAGCTCCGTTTTAATCCGTTCAAGCGACCACGGATTCGTTTTAAAGTATATTTTCTAATTATCTAGGCCAAAATTTATGTCTACTGTCGGTTTTCCAGAATTACAAAATAAGATCAGACCACTTTTTAGACTTGTCGAAAAGAGTTTTCTCGTACTAAACCTATTCCAATCCCTTCAAAACATCTCCAAAGCTATTCTAATCCTACCATACACCTTCTTAGGGTGTCATGGGTTCCTAAACATCATCAAGACTAATATATAACAAGGGATAAATTATAGGATGACTTATATATATAAAACTCTAAAAACAATGTAAAAATGGTATAAACATCCATATGTCTTGCATGCTTTGCTCAAAAATGATGAAATACATATGAAATGATAATGAAAGATGTAAAATGAAAGTGATATGCTTACTAGTTACTTGATGAGGTGACTAGAACAAGGATTAAACCTAAACACCCTAGGTTTTATTTCAAAACCTTGATTAAGAGTGTAACTAGATTGTTTTAAACTTGATCTTGGAAAATTTTTATGAATCTCTTCTTCTCCTTAGGGTGGCGGTTTTGGAGAGGAGGAAACAGAGAAACAATCTTGACTTGAACTTGAATGATTGTGAATGAATTATGAAAGTGAGATTGAGTATAGATTTCAATATGTAAGAAAATGTTTACCAACTTCATTTAATGAATCACCCTCCCTCATGGCGGTTTTTTGGGGGATGTATCTCAAAATACATTTTTTTTTTTTTCTTTATTATATATAAAATGTGTAAGAAAAATGTATAAGTTAAAGTAGTTTAAGATAAGTGGTAACTTGTAACTTTTATATACACTTGAGTAATTAGGGTAGTATTGGCTAAAAGTAATTTTAATGGATCAAAGTAAAATATATTGAGGTCATCTAAATTGTAAAAAATACATTTCTTGTAAAATTTGAGTGATATAGTAATTATCGTGTAGTTTTGAAGAAAAGCGTCGTAATAATATAAATTTAAC
Source organism: Chrysanthemum lavandulifolium (assembly GCA_022545495.1). Classification (NCBI taxonomy): domain Eukaryota; kingdom Viridiplantae; phylum Streptophyta; class Magnoliopsida; order Asterales; family Asteraceae; genus Chrysanthemum; species Chrysanthemum lavandulifolium. The sequence continues at coordinate 298,817,734 of CM040240.1, forward strand.
GATTTATATACAAAATAAATTTAAAATACTAGGTAAACTCAAAATATTATTTTATAAACTAAATGTAAGTATAAAAATATATCGGGATAATTTTGGAAGTATCGGATTAAATGATCAAAATAATAACTTACGCGATAACGTTTATTTAATATGAAATTTACGCGTTTAAGGTGAAATGCAAAATCATGAATGAACTAACATGATGAAAATGATGTTAATGAAATGTAGACTAAACTTAGTCTATATGAAATGTCCGTGATGATATGATCATGAATTAGCCGCTAAACCATTAAGGTTACGCAATTTGGAACACGTAAACCTAGTTTACGATAAATGATGAAATGGTGAAGCATGAATTGTTTTGAGAAATGACACGAAAGTCACACATGGGTTATGGGTTGTCACTTTCTAGATACAATGTATCTTAAGGATACAATGAACTTGGTTAAGTGGTATATATAAAACCATGGGTTATGGGTCAAAACCATTTGCTAGTATTTATCCATTTAGTATATACTTGTATTTACCCATTTTAGTATACACTTAGTTTTTACCCATTTTAGTATACTTAGTTTAAGTATATGTTTAACCCAATATGTAAACACTAGTTGTTGTACATAAGTATCTAAATCATAAAATCACTTATACTTGTTTTAGTATTTTATGTGAAAGCGTGAGTGTGTTAGAAAACTATTAACTCAAACTATTTACGTACTCTATTTGTTTCGTTAAAATGATTTTACGTTTGTTATCGACAAAACATTAGAAGATCGTAAAATATAAATAAACGTTTTTACGGCTTATTTGTATTAACAAAACCGCTTAACTCAAACCGCTTCTTATCAAACCGCTTAGATCAAACCGCTGAAGACAAACCGCTTGAGTCAAACCGCTTATGTCAAAATGCTAAAGACGAACAGCTTGAGTCAAACCACTTAAGTCAAACCGCTTAAGTCAAACCGCTTATGTCAAACCGCTTACGTCAAACCGCTTATGTCAAACCGCTTAAGTCAAACCGCTTCAGATACAACGAATCTAGACAAACGGCATCCAAGAATTTGAAAAATCGGTTCCTCGATCAGATCAACTCGCACCCAAATGACATCAAACCGCATACAAGAAGATTGTACGAGACTCAAACCGCTTCCTTGACACTCTTCAAAAACTAAACTTTTCCAATCCAAAACACTATAACCAAGATGAATTAAGCCTTTCAAACGAAAACCTAAGCACTTATGATGATTCTAAACACAAAAGTACTATCAAAACTCTAACTTTAACACTTTTAGGGTATAGAATTCGAACCAACAAAACACACAAATAACCAATCTTTATGATCTAACCATGGCTCTTGATACCATTTGTTGGATATTGGTTATTGTAACACACAAAGAATCAATTATATGGTTCGAATCTAAATAAGAAACATAGAGAGAGAAAGTGGGAGATGGGATCCTTTCTAGAGAGAGAAAGTGAGAGAAAAACAATGAGAAGGTTAGATTAAGAAATGAAAGGTCCAACCCTCTACCTTGGGAGGTAGGGTATTTATAGTTTTACATAATCGCCTCTGTCGGGTGTGGATCGGGCATACAGTGGGTAAAGATCCGTCCGTCCTCCACGGTGTTACTCTAACTAACTACATAACTAATAGATAACGTAATGTCTACGAGCTAACATATGCTAGTCAATAGTTTGGGTACCGACACTTCATTATGGATTTTCTAAATCCTAATAGGTATAGACAGTTCTTAACTAGATCTAACTGGTTCTTGGCCAAAATAGCATGTTCTTAACTGGTTCTCAATGGTTATTGGCCGGAATAGCTAGTTCTTATCTTGTTCTAACTGGTTTGTACTGCTTCTTGGCTGGAGTAGGCAGTTTTTAGCTGGATCTAACTGGTTCTTGGCCGAAATAGCTGTTTCCTATTTAGATCTAACTATATATTGGCCGGAATAGCTAGGTTCCTACTGGTTCTTGGCTGGAATATCCAGTGCTTAACTAGTCAAAATTCTTATGTCAAACCGATAAAGATGAACCGCTTGAGTCAAACCGCTTAAGTCAAACCGCTTATGTCAAATCGCTTACGTCAAACCGCTTAAGTCAAACCGCTTCCGATACAACAAATCTAGATAAACCGCATCCAAGATCTTGACAAATCCCTTCCTTGATCGGATCAAATCGCACCCAAATGACATCAAACCGCATACAAGAAAATGGTACGAGACTCAAACCGCTTCTTTAAAACTCTTCAAAAACTAAACTTTTCCAATCCAAAACACTTTAACCAAGATGAATTAAGCCTTCCAAAACAAAATCTAAGCACTTATGATGATTCTAAACACAAAAGTACTATCAAAATTCAAACTTTAACACTTTTAGGGTATAGAATTCGAACCAACAAAACACACAAATATCGAATCTTTATTATCTAACCATGACTCTTGATACCAATTGTTGGATATTGGTTATTGTAACACACAAACAATCAATTATATGGTTCGAATCTTAGTAAGAAACTTAGAAAGATAAAGTAGGAGATGGGATCCTTTCTAGAGAGAGAAAGTGAGAGAAAAACAAAGAGAAGGTTTGATTAAGAAATGAAAGGTCCAACCCTCTACCTTGGGAGGTAGAGGGTATTTATAGTTTTACATAATACATCCTCTGTGGGGCTGTGGATCATGCATACAGTGGGTAAAGACCCGTCCATCCTCCACGATGTTACTCTAACTAACTAACTAACTAATAGATAACATATTGTCTACGAGCTAACATATGCTAGTCAATAGTTTGGGTGACCGACACTTCATTATGGATTTTCTAAATCCTAACAGAATAAGCGGTTCTTAGCTGGATCTAACGGTTCTTGGCCAAAATAGCATGTTCTTAATCGGTTCTTGCTTTGCTTATTGGCGAAATACCTAGTTCTTTTACGGTTCATACCGGTTTGTCTTGATTCTTGGCCAAAATAAGCGCTTCTTAGTTTGGATCTAACTGGTTCTTCGCCAAAATAGTTGGTTCCTATTTTGATCTAACTATTTATCTGCCGGAATAGCAAGTTCGTAAATGGTTCTTACTGGTTCTTGGCTAGAATATCTGCTTCTTAACTAGTTCTAACCGGTTCCTACTAGTTCAGGCTGTTCTAGTCATTTTGACAGGTATTTCGCTGAAAATGGAGGTACGGTTCAAAAGTTATGGCCGTTTGACATTTTGACGTAAAAAGTCAACTTTGGTCAAGCCGGAAGTGGTCAAACCGCAAGTTGTCAAACCGTAAAAGTCAAAACTTAGTTTTTTTGATCATATCATAGTGGTCAGATCGAATTGTTCAAATCGCAGGATTGTCAAACCCCTGGAATACAAACCGCTTAAGTCAAACTACTTTTTATCAAGCCGCTTCTTATCAAATCGCTTAGATCAAACCGCTGAAGACAAACCGCTTGAGTCAAACCACTTAAGTCAAACTGCTTATGTCAAACCGCTAAAGACGAACCTCTTGAGTCAAACCGCTTAAGTCAAACCGCTTATGTCAAACCGCTTACTTCAAACCGCTTATGTAAAACCGCTTAAGTCAAACTGCTTCAGATACAACGAATCTAGACAAACCGCCGCCAAGAACCTGAAAAATTGCTTCCTTGATTGGATCAAACCACATACAAGAAAATTGTATGAGACTCAAACCGCTTCCTTGAAACTCTTCAAAAACTAAACTTTTCCAATCCAAAACACTATAACCAAGATGAATTAAGCCTTCCAAACCAAAACCTAATCACTTATGATGATTCTAAACACAAAAGTACTATCAAATTTCAAACTTTAACACTTTTAGGGTATAGAATTCGAACCAACAAAACACACAAATAACCAATCTTTATGATCTAACCATGGCTCTTGATACCAATTGTTGGATATTGGTTATTGTAACACACAAACAATCAATTATATGGTTCGAATCTAAGCAAGAAACTTAGAGAGAGAAAGTGGGAGATGAGATCCTTTCTAGAGAGAGAAAGTAAGAGAAAGACAATGAGAAGGTTAGATTAAGAAATGAAAGGTCCAACCCTCTACCTTGGGAGGTAGAGGGTATTTATAGTTTTACATAATACACCATCTGTCGAGCTGTGGATCAGGCATAAAGTGGGTAAAGACCCGTCCGTCCTCCACGGTGTTACTCTAACTAACTAACTAACTAATAGATAACGTAATATCTACGAGCAAACATATGCTAGTCAATAGTTTTGGTGACCGACACTTCACTATGGATTTTCTAAATCCTAACAGAATAAGCGGTTCTTAGTCGGATCTAAGCGGTTCTTGGCCAAAATAGCATGTTCTTAATCGGTTCTTCCGGTTATTGGCCGGAATAGCTAGTTTTTAACTAGTTCTAACTGGTTTGTATAGCTTCTTGGCCGGAATAGGCAGTTCTAATCTGGATCTAACTGGTTCTTGGCCGAAATAGCTGGTTTCTATTTGGATCTAACTATTTATTATCAGGAATAGCTAGTTTTTAACTAGTTCTTATTGGTTCTTGGCTAAAATATCTGGTTCTTAACTAATTCTAAAGAGTTCCTATTGGTTCAATCTGTTCCGGTCGTTTTGACAAGTATTTCGCTGAAAACGGAGTTACGGTTCAAAAGTTATGGCTGTTTGAAGTTTTGACATAAAAAGTGAACTTTGGTCAAGCCGCAAGTGGTCAAACCGTAAGTAGTCAAACCGTAAAAGTCAAAACTCAGTTTTTTTGATCAAATGGCAGTGGTCAAATCGCATTGGTCAAATCGAAGGATTGTCAAACAGCTGGAATACAAAAAGCTTAAATCAAACCTCTTTTTATCAAACCAATTCTTATCAAACCGCTTAACTCAAATCGCTTCTTATCAAATCGCTTAGATCAAACCGTTAAAGACAAACCGCTTGAGTCCAACCGCTTTAGTCAAACTGCTTATATCAAACCACCAAAGACGAACCGCTTGAGTCAAACCGCTTAAGTCAAACGGCTTAAGTCAAACCGCTTATGTCAAACCGCTTACATCAAACCGCTTAAGTCAAACCTCTTAAGTCAAACCGCTTCTGATACAATGAATCTAGACAAACCGCATCCAAGAACTTGACAAATAGCTTCCTTGATCTGATCAAATCTCACCCAAATGACATCAAACCGCATACAAGAAAATGGTACGTGACTCAAACCGCTTCCTCAAAACTCTTCAAAAATGAAACTTTTCCAATCCAAAACACTATAAAAAGATGAATTAAGCCTTCCAAACAAAAACCTAAGCACTTATGATGATTCTAAACACAAAAGTACTATCAAAATTCAAACTTTAACACTTTTCGGGTATAGAATTCGAACCAACAAAACACACAAATAACCAATCTTTATGATCTAACCATGACTCTTGATACCAATTGTTGGATATTGGTTATTGTAACACAAAAACAATCAATTATATGGTTCGAATCTTAGCAAGAAACTTAGAGAGAAAGTGGGAGATGAGATCCTTTCTAGAGAGAAAGTGAGAGAAAAACAAAGAGAATCTTAGATTAAGAAATGAAAGGTCCAACCCTCTACCTTGGGAGGTAGAGGGTATTTATAGTTTTATATAATACGCCCTCTGTCGAGCTGTGGATCAGGCATATAGTGGGTAAAGACCCGTTCGCCCTCTACGTTGTTACTTTAACTAACTAACTAACTAATAGATAATGTAATGTACGAGCTAACATATGCTAGTCAATATTTGGGGTGGTGACACTTCACTATGGATTTTCTAAATCCTAACAGAATAGGCGCTCTTAGTCGGATCTAAGCGGTTCATGGCCAAATTGCATGTTCTTAATCGGTTCTTCTTGGTTATTGACCGAATAGCTAGTTCTTATCTTGTTCTAACTGGTTTGTCTTGGTTCTTGGCGAAATAGGCGGTTCTTAGTGGATCGACTAGTTCTTGGCGAAATAGCTAGTTCCTATTTGGATCTAACTATTTATTGGCCGGAATAGCTAGTTCGTAACTGGTTCTAACTGGTTCTTACTAGTTCATGGCCGGAATATCTGGTTACTAACTAGTTCTAACTGGTTGCTACTAGTTTAGGTTGTTCTGGTCATTTTGACAGGTATTTCGCTGAAAACGGAGGTAAGTTCAAAAGTTATGGCCGTTTGAAATTTTGACGTAAAGTCAACTTTGGTCAAGCCGCAATCGAACCACAATTAGTGAAACCGTAAAAGTCAAAACTTAGTTTTTTTGATCAAATCATAGTGGTCAGATCGCATTGGTCAAATTGCAGGATTGTCAAACCCCTGGAATACAAACTGCTTAAATCAAACCGCTTTTTATCAAACCGCTTCTTATCAAACCGCTTCTTATCAAAACGCTTAGATCAAACCGCTGAAGACAAACCGTTTGAGTCAAACCGCTTATGTCAAACTGCTAAAGATGAACCGCTTAGGTCAAACCGCTTAAGTCAAACCGCTTCCGATACAACGAATCTAGACAAACCGCATCCAAGAACTTGACAAATCGCTTCCTTGATCTGATTAGATCGTACCCAAATGACATCAAACCGCATACAATAAAATAATACAAGACTCAAACCGCTTCCTCGAAACTCTTCAAAAACTAAAATTTTCGTATCCAAAACCCTATAAAAAGTAGAATTAAGCCTTCCAAACCAAAACCTAAGCACTTATGATGATTCTAAATAGAAAAAGTACTATCAAAATTCAAACTTTAACACTTTTAGGGTATAGAATTCGAACCAACAAAACACACAAATAACCAATCTTTATGATCTAACCATGGTCTTGATACCAATTGTTTGACCTTTGGTTATTGTAATGCACAAACAATCAATTATATGGTTCGAATCTTAGCAAGAAACTTAGAGAGAAAAGTGGGAGATGGGATCCTTTCTAGAGAGAAAAGTGAGAGAAAACAAAGAGAATGTTAAATTAAGATTTGAAAGGTCCAACCCTCTACCTTGGGAGGTAGAGGGTATTTATAATTTTATATAATACGTCTTCTGTCGAGCTGTGGATCAGGCATACAGTGGGTAAAGACACGTCCATCCTCCACGTTGTTACTCTAACTAACTAACTAACTAATAGATAACGTAATGTCTACGAGCTAACATATGCTAGTCAATAGTTGGGGTGACCGACACTTCACTATGGATTTTCTAAATCCTAACAGGAATAGGCCGTTCTTAGCTAGATCTAACTGGTTCATGGCCAAAATAGCATGTTCTTAACTGGTTCTTACTGGTTATTGGCTAGAATAGCTAGTTCTTATCTTGTTCTAACTGGTTTGTACTGGTTCTTGGCCGGAATAGGCAGTTCTTAGCTGGATCTAACTAGTTCTTAGCCGAAATAGCTGGTTCCAATTTGGATCTAACTATTTATTGGTCGAAATAGCTAGTTCGTAACTGGTTTTAACTGGTTCTTACTAGATCATGGCTGGAGTATCTGGTTCTTAACTAGTTCTAACTGGTTCCTACTAGTTCAGGCTGTTCCGGTCATTTTGACAGGTATTTTGCTTGAATTTTTGACGTAAAAAGTCAAATTTGGTCAAGCCGCAGTCAAACCGCAAGTTGTCAAACCGTAAAAGTCAAAACTTAGTTTTTTTGATCAAATCATAGTGGTCAAATCACATTGGTCAAATCGCAGGATTGTCAAACCCCTGGAATACAGACCGCTTAAATCAAACGACTTTTTATCAAACCGCTTCATATCAAACCGCTTCTTATCAAACCGCTTAGATCAAACTGCTGAAGACAAACTGTTTGAGTCAAACTGCTTAAGTCAAACCGCTTATGTCAAACTGCTAAAGATGAACCGCTTGAGTCAAACCGCTTAAGTCAAAGCGCTTAAGTCAAACCGCTTATGTCAGACCGATTACGTCAAACCGCTTAAGTCAAACCGCTTCAAAGAACTTGAAAAATCGCTTCTTTGATCGGATCAAATCGCACCCAAATGACATTAAACCGCATACAAGAAAGTAGTACAAGACTCAAACTGCTTCCTTGAAACTCTTCAAAAACTAAACTTTTCCAATCCAAAACACTATAACCAAGATGAATTAAGCCTTCCAAACCAAAACCAAAGCACTTATGATGATTCTAAACACAAAAATACTATCAAATTTCAAACTTTAACACTTTTAGGGTATAGAATTCGAACCAACAAAACACACAAATAACAAATCTGTATGATCTAACCATAGCTCTTGATACCAATTGTTGGATATTGGTTATTGTAACATACAAACAATCAATTATATGGTTTGAATCTTAGCAAGAAACTTAGACAGAGAAAGTATGAGATGGGATCCTTTCTAGAGAGAAAAAGTGAGAGAAAAACAAAGAGAAGATTAGATTAAGAAATGGAAGGTCCAACCATCTACCTTGGGAGGTAGAGGGTTTTTATAGTTTTACATAATACACCCTCTGTCGAGCTGTGGATCAGGCATACAGTGGGTATACACCCTCTTATCTGGTTCTAACTGGTTTGTATAGCTTCTTGGCTGGAATAGGCAGTTCTAATCTAGGTCTAACTCGTTCTTGGCCGAAATAGCTGGTTCCTATTCGGATCTAACTATTTATTAGCAGGAATAGCTAGTTTTTAACTAGTTCTTATTGGTTCTTGGCTGGAATATCTAGTTCTTAACTAATTCCAAGGAGTTCCTGTTGGTTCAATCTATTCCGGTCGTTTTGACAAGTATTTCGCTGAAAACGGAGTTACAGTTCAAAAGTTTTGACCGTTCGAAGTTTTGACATAAAAAGTGAACTTTGGTCAAGTCGCAAGTGGTCAAACCGCAAGTAGTCAAACCGTAAAAGTCAAAACTCAATTTTTTTGATCAAATGGCAGTGGTCAAATCGCATTGGTCAAATCGAAGGATTATCAAACCGCTAGAATACAAAAAGCTTAAATCAAACCACTTTTTATCAAACCAATTCTTATCAAACCGCTTAGCTCAAATCGCTTCTTATCAAACCGCTTAGATCAAACCGTTGAAGACAAACCGCTTGAATCCAACCGCTTAAGTCAAACTGCTTATATCAAACCACCAAAGACGAACCGCTTGAGTCAAACTGCTTAAGTCAAACCGCTTATGTCAAACCGCTTACATCAAACCTCTTAAGTCAAACCGCTTCTGATACTACGAATCTAGACAAACCGCATCCAAGAACTTGACAAATAGCTTCCTTGATCTGATCACATCGCACCCAAATGACATCAAACCGCATACAAGAAAATGGTACGTGACTCAAACCGCTTCCTCAAAACTCTTCAAAAACTAAGGGTGCGTTTAGTTGGGTAAAACACCTTATTTTTAACAAAATATTTTGTGGAAAACAAGGAAAATAGAGATCGCGTTCAAATAAGCGTTTTCCAACAAAATATTTTGCAAAACACAAAATCCCCTATTTCCTAACTTAACAAGGAAAATTACAAAACAAAATTTAGTCATTTTCCTTGTTTCCCTTTGTAACCCACACCCTCCCTCCCCTTCTTCAAAATAGAAAATACAAACATCAACTAAACGCGTTTTCTATATTTTCAATTGTTTTGTAAAGATAAATTTCCCTTCCAATTTTTTAGAAAACTAGAGATAGAAAACAAGAGAATTTTTTCTCCAACTAAATGCACCCTAAACTTTTCCAATCCAAAACACTATAAAAAGATGAATTAAGCCTTCCAAACAAAAACCTAAGAACTTATGATGATTCTAAACACAAAAGTACTATCAAAATTCAAACTTTAACACTTTTAGTGTATAGAATTTGAACCAACAAAACACACAAATAACCAATCTTTATGATCTAACCATGGCTCTTGATACCAATTGTTGGATATTGGTTATTGTAACACACAAACAATCAATTATATGGTTTGAATCTTAGCAAGAAACTTAGAGAGAAATTGGGAGATGGGATCTTTTCTAGAAAGAGAAAGTGAGAGAAAAACAAAGAGAAGGTCAGATTAAGAAATGAAAGGTCCAACCCTCTACCACCCTCTACCTTAGGAGGTAGAGGGTATTTATAGTTTTGTATAATACGCCCTCTGTCGAGCTGTGGATCAGGAATACAGTGGGTAAATACCCGTCCGTCCTCTACATTGTTACTCTAACTAACTAACTAACTAACTAACTAATAGATAATGTAATGTCTATAAGCTAACATATGCTAGTCAATATTTGGGGTGACCGACACTTCACTATGGATTTTCTAAATCCTAACAGAATAGGCGCCTTAGTGGATCTAAGCGGTTCATGGCCAAAATAGCATGTTCTTAATCGGTTCCTACGGTTATTGACCGAAATAGCTAGTTCTTATCTTGTTCTAACTGGTTTGTATTGGTTCTTGGCCGGAATAGGCAGTTCTTAGCTGGATCTAACTAGTTCTTGGCCGAAATAGCTGGTTCCTATTTGGATCTAACTATTTATTGGCCAGAATAGCTAGTTTGTAACTGGTTCTAAATGGTTCTTACTAGTTCATGGCCGGAATATCTGGTTCCTAACTAGTTCTAACTGGTTCCTACTAGTTTAGGTTGTTTCGGTCATTTTGACAGGTATTTCGCTAAAAACAGAGGTACGGTTCAAAAGTTATGGCCGTTTGAATTTTCGACGTAAAAAGTCAACTTTGGTCAAGCCGCAGTCAAACCATAGGTAGTCAAACCGTAAAAGTCAAAACTTAGTTTTTTTGATCAAATCATAGTGGTCAGATCGCATCGGTCAAATCGCAGGATTGTCAAACCCCTGGAATACAAACTGCTTAAATCAAACCGCTTTTTATCAAACCGCTTCTTATCAAACGGCTTCTTATCAAACCGCTTAGATCAAACCGCTGAAGACAAACCGTTTGAGTCAAACCGCTTATGTCAAACTGCTAAAGATGAACCGCTTGAGTCAAACCGCTTATGTCAAACCGCTTACGATACAACGAATCAAAACAAACCGCATCCAAGTACTTGACAAATCGCTTCCTCGATCAGATCAAATCGCACCCAAATGACATCAAACCGCATACTAGAAAATTGTATGAGACTCAAGCCGCTTTCTTGAAACTCTTCAAAAACTAAACTTTTCCAATCCAAAACACTATAACCAAAATGAATTAAACCTTCCAAACCAAAACCTAAGCACTTATGATGATTCTAAACACAAAAGTACTATCAAAATTCAAACTTTAACACTTTTAGGTTATCGAATTCGAACCAACAAAACACACAAATAACAAATCTTTAGGATATAACCATGGCTCTTGATACCAATTGTTGGATATTGGTTATTGTAACACACAAACAATCAATTTTATGGTTCGAATCTTAGCAAGAAACTTAGAGACAGAAAGTGGGAGATGGGATCCTATCTAGAGAGAGAAAGTGAGAGAAAAACAAAGTGAAGGTTAGATTAAGAAATGAAATGTCCAACCCTGTACCTTGGGAGGTAGAGGGTATTTATAGTTTTACATAATACGCCCTCTATCGGGCTATGGATCAGGCATACAGTGGTTAAAGACCCGTCCGTCCTCCACGGTGTTACTCTAACTAACTAACTAACTAATAGATAACGTAATGTCTACAAGCTAACGTATGATAGTCAATAGTTTGGGTGACCGACACTTCACTATGGATTTTCTAAATCCTACCAGGAATAGGCAGTTCTTAGCTGGATCTAACTGGTTCTTTGCCAAAATATCATGTTCTTAACTGGTTCTTACTGGTTATTGGCCAGAATAGCTAGCTCTTATCTGGTTCTAAATGGTTTGTACTGCTTCTTGGCTGGAAAAGACAGTTCTTAGCTAGATCTAACTGGTTTTTGGCTGAAATAGCTGGTTCGTATTTGGATCTAACTATTTATTGGCCGGAATAGCTAGGTTTTAATTGGTTCTTACTGGTTCTTGGGTCGAATTTCTGCTTCCTAACTAGTTCTAACTGGTTCCTACTTTTCAGTTATTCGGTTGTTTTGTGGTATTTCACGAAAATGGAGTTAGGTTCAAAAGTTATGGCCGTTTGAAGTTTTGACGTAAAAGTTAACTTTGGTCAAGCCGCAAGTAGTCAAACCGTAAAAGTCAAAACTCGGTTTTCTTGAGCAAATGGCGTTGGTCAAATCGCATTGGTCAAATCGTAGGATTGTCAAACCATTTGGAATAAAACCGCTTAAATCAAACCACTTTTTATCAAACCGCTTAACTCAAATCGCTTTATCAAACCGCTTAGATCAAACCGTTGAAGACAAACCGCTTATGTCAAACTGCTAAAGACGAACCGCTTGAGTCAAACAGCTTTAGTCAAACCGCTTAAGTCAAACCGCTTATGTCATCCGCTTACGTCAAACCGCTTAAGTCAAACCGCTTAAGTCAAACCTCTTCCGATACAACGAATCTAGACAAACCGTATACAAGAACTTGAAAAATCGCTTCCTTGATTAGATCAAATCACACCCAAATGATATCAAACCGCATAGAAGAAAATAGTATGAGACTCAAACTGCTTCCTTGAAACTCTTCAAAAACTAAACTTTTCCAATCCAAAACACTATAACCAAGAATTAATCCTTCCAAACCAAAACCTAAGGACTTATGATGATTCTAAACACAAAAGTACTATCAAAATTCAAACTTTAACAATTTTAGGTATAGAATTCAACCAAAAACACACAAATAACCAATCTTTATGATCTAACCATGGCTCTTGATACCATTTGTTGGATATTGGTTATTAGAACATACAAACAATCAATTATATCTTTCAAATCTTAGCAAGAAACTTAGAGAGAAAGTTTGAGATGGGATCTTTTCTAGAGAGAAAGTGAGAGAAAACAAAGAGAATGTTAGATTAAGAAATGAAAGCTCCAACCTCTACCTTGAGAGGTAGAGGGTATTTATTATTTACATAATACACCTCCGTCGAGCTGGGATCGTACATACATGGGTAAAGACCCGTCCGCTCTCCACCGTGTTACTCTAACTAACTAAATAACTTATAGATAACGTAATGTCTACGAGCTAACACATGCTAGTCAATAGTTTGGGTGACCGACACTTCACTATGGATTTTCTAAATCCTAACCGGAATAGGCAAATATTAGCGGATCTAACCGGTTCTTGGCCAAAATAGCATGTTCTTAATCGGTTCTTACCGCTTATTGGCCGGAATAGCTAGTTCTTATCGATTCAAACCGGTTTGTACCGCTTCTTGGCGAAATAGGCGGTTCTAAGTTGGATCTAACGGTTCTTGGTCAAATAGTCGGTTCCATTTGGATATAACTATTCATCGACCGAATAGCTAGTTAGTAATGTGTTCTTCTTGGTTCTTGGCGGAATATCCGGTTCTTAACTAGTTCTAACTCGGTTTCTACTAGTTCAGTCGTTCCATCATTTTGGTATTTCAACAAAATGGAGGTACGGTTCAAAAGTTATGGCCATAAGTGGTCAAACCGCAAGTGGTCAAACAGCAAGTGGTCAAACCGCAAAAGTCAAAACATAGTTTTTTTGATCAAATTGTAGTGGTCAGATTGCATTGTTCAAATCGTAGGATTGTTAAACCCCTGGAATACAAAACGCTTAAGTCAAACTGCTTTTTATCTAACCGCTTCTTATCAAACCGCTTAACTCAAACCGCTTCTTATCAAACCGCTTAGATCAAACCGCTGAAGACAAACCACTTGAGTTAAACCACTTAAGTCAAACCTCTTATGTCAAACTGCTAAAGACGAGCCGCATGAGTCAAACCACTTAAGTCAAACCGCTTATGTCAAACCGCTTAAGTCAAACCGCTTAAGTCAAACCGCTTCCGATACAACGAATCTAGACAAACCACATCCAAGAACTTGAAAATTTGGTTCCTTGATCAGATCAAATCGCACCCAAATGACATCAACCGCATACAAGAAAATTGTACGAGACTCAAACCGCTTCCTTGAAACTCTTCAAAAACTAAACTTTTCCAATCCAAAACACTATATGATGATTCTAAACGCAAAAGTACTATCAAAATTCCAACTTTAACACTTTTAGGGTATAGAATTCGAACCAACAAAACACACAAATAACCCATCTTTATGATCTAACCATGGCTCTTGATACAAATTTATTGGATATTGGTTATTGTAACAAACAAACAATCAATTATAAGGTTCGAATCTAAGCGGGAAACTTAGAGAGAGAAATTGGGAGATGGGATCCTTTCTAGAGAGAGAAAACAAAGAGAAGGTTAGATTAAAAATGAAAGGTCCAACCTCTACCTTAGAGGTAGAGGTATTTATAGTTTTACATAATACGCCCTCATCGGGCCGTATGGATCGACCATAAAGTGGGTAAAGACCCGTTCGTCCTCCACGGTGTTACTCTAACTAACTAACTAACTAATAGATAACGTAATGTCTACGAGCTAACATATCTTTGGTCAATAGTTTGGGTGACCGACACTTCACTATGGATTTTCTAAATCCTAACAGAATAGGCGCTTCTTGGCTAGATCTAACGGTTCTTGGCCAAAATAGCATGTTCTTAATCGGTTCTTCTTGGTTATTAGCCGGAATAGCTAGTTCTTAGCTGGTTCTAACTGGTTTGTACCGCTTCTTGGCGAATAGGCGCTTCTTAAATGGATCTAGCCGGTTCTTGGCCGAAATAGTTGGTTCCTATTTGGATCTAACTATTTATTAGCCTAATAGCTAGGTTTTAACTAGTTCTTACTGGTTCTTGGCTGGAATATCTAGTTCTTAATTAGTTCTAACTGGTTCCTGCCGGTTCAGCTTGTTCGGTCGTTTTGATGGTATTTCACGAAAACGAGTTACGGTTCAAAAGTTATGTCCGTTTGAAGTTTTGACGTAAAAGTCAACTTTGGTCAAGCCGCAGTAGTCAAACCGCTAGAATACAAACCGCTTAAATCAAACCGCTTTATCAAACCGCTTTATCAAACCGCTTAACTCAAATCGCTTCTTATCAAACCCGTTAGGTCACTAGATTTACAACACAAGCTTAATAGAAAGAGATAAAGGCGATTGAACAATAAACTAAACACACACACGTGTTAGGCTCGTGATAGTTATGCGTAGAGTATGAGTGAAAGGAAAATGAATTGAACAACCAACCCTCAAGTGAGGGTTATACAAGAGTATTTATAGGAGGAAGTTAGGGCAACACTCCTAGTTCCTATCCTTTTCCTTATTGGGCTAGCCTAGGATTATGGGCCATCTACATAAGCTTAAGGCTAATAACAAATAGAAAGGCCATAATAAGCTAACTATTACATGTTAATCACTAACACTTCATTAAGGTTTAGGAGTGATTCCAACAATCTCCCCCTAAGTGTTGGTGATGAAAATTATACACGGTGAAGGCATTGATGTAATAGTAGCTTTGACGTCTTCTGACATTCTTCTTTCTTGTGAGAAGATTTTCCTTGATTTGAACAATCTCTCCAGTGTAGAGAAATTGTCTTCTTTGAACAGTTCTACTTTGACGTCATCTTTGTCTTTGTTCTTTCAATATTGTTCTTTGTGATGGTAGTGATAGTATGTTGTTGTTGTCAGCATCAAATCAGCCTCAGTGTCCGCTTCATCGCTCAAAGGTGTCTTCACGTCATTCTTCAATACGCTCATACGCTCTTTGACGTTGGATTTCGATCGATGAAGTTCGTTAAGTCTTTAACTTTGTAGATTCTTTGGTTTGACGAAGAATCATTCTAACTTTGTGTTGCTTTTAGATAGAACTTCCATTAGTGGTGATGTTGGCATGAGCATGTGAAGAATCAGACGATCATTCCGCTCGTAGCTTCCATAAGTAGAAAACATGAAAGCGGTTAGTAATAAGCGATTCCAAAGACTTACAAGTTTGAACTTCGAGAGTGTTAACAAACATAGTGTGAAAACACAAATCTAATTCTCACAAAGGCCGCCTCGAACTCGAGTCCCAAAAGTGAGATAACGCGATGTACCGGGCACATCTACGGTTCGAATGAGTCGTTGAGGTACACCAAGCATCTCCTCACGATCAGACCGTTTGAGACCACTAATCGTAATCCACGGGAGTTACCGAAGCGACCGCTGTCGTGGTTGTTTGATGTTGACCGGCAGAGTTTCCATTCAATCACCGAGGATCACGGATGTGAACCTCTCATAAATGTTCTCGACAGTTGCTAAGATCCGTGAAGGACTCGATAACGCACCATTGATGTTCTTATTGTTGAACATCAAGTGATGAAATGTCAAGTGTACCTAAGAGATCTTTTGATGAATCTCGTGGCTCTAGACTCAATAGTGCGCTTTTGGTTTTCCCGAGGAGACTAGGGAGAGGTCTCCTTCTTCAATACCAAAGAATCTCTAAGAGAAAGTCGATAGTTAACGTAGGGTTCCCCTGTGAGAATGAAACAAGCTTGTTGAGAGAAACTTGAGTGGCTAAGAAGGTTTAGTGCATTCGCCACCGGGTCCATAACGACTTTTAATCTTCAATACCGTGTCATCTAGTGACAACCAAGAGTATATGAATTGAACCGGTGTCACCCTAAGTTGAATAACTGGAGGGCTATTTCTTTTCACCCTTTTCTTTGCTTTTCTTTTTAATTCTTCAACTCCTTCTTTCTCCGATTCTCATTTCTCCTTTTTATAATCATAACTAAGGACTTCTAAATTCTAACTATTGGTAGTGTCCTTGGGTAGATCCTCTCGCTCAAGCGGATCATAGGACGGTTATTCCTAACCTTAATCTCCTTATAACTCCATTGCCATAAAACCATTTTCAAGAAAATCTCTCAAAGGGTTTGTGAATGAAAACATGTTTGAACCATCGTGAGAGTTTTATCTTTAGCGAAATACTCCCTCCACATGTGCTTAAGAGTTTTGACATAAATCGACAAAGGAGGAAAGAGCGCGACTTTTGAATTGATCGACTCAAGATAGACAATCCCCACTTAGACACGGTTACGTGGCATAGTTAAAGAGTTGCATTGTCGCCTTTTAGGAGACAACTAGCTATAATAATTATCTTGAAGGTGTGGACAACCCCGAAGGTTTTCAAACCCGTAAAGTTCATGTCTACCAAGAGTTTCTCGAGTGGTACATTCTACTCGGACAAGTCCTTTGCGAGACACGCTTACATCACTAGCGAACTAGATTGAAATTATTACCCGTCCCGGACAAGTCTTTTCGAGTTACTAACAGCTTAAGATCTCACAATTAGGTGGGTTGAAGTCTTTTCACACGAGAGTTCATATTGCAAAACTCAACATATTTCTTATCACATATTTTCTCCCCTTAAAAATGGCATATAAATGTTATTTTTGAAGAAATGTTGAGAATAAATATGACCATTTTGAGTTTTGTGGAAGATAACCACTAAGAACAATTTGTGAACAAAGATTTTCAAGTCAAATACTCCCCTCAACGAGTGATATAAACGGTTGAGGTTATGAAAAATCATAAGGGGAAGTACTTGTTCTTTTGAGCAAAACTTTGAAAAGTGAAAGGTTTGATAGGTTTTACTCAAAAGTAAGAAGCTGCCCCTTTTATAAGGATTGTGGCACTAAAGCGCACTACGTGGTCCTTTATTTACAAGAACGGGTTGTACATCGTAATGTGCACACGCCATAGACATAATAAATCATACATCCAAAGTTATAATGAAAGAAGCATGTTAAGGGGTACCGGGTAATCCGTAGATGTTGCCGGAGTATGAATCGGGCGTTGAAAGCCGGTGATGTTAATCTGGGTCGACCACCAACATAGCTTTCAATCTTCTCGAATCGATCCTTCGATACAACCGCTCATCAATCATCGTGATGATCCTCTTCACATCCCTTCGATCCTCGAGAATTCCATCGCTAGGATACCCAATCTTCGATGTATATCCTTCAACCGATAAGCCAATCCGTCTCAACCATCTTCAAAGTGTGGTCTCCAAACTTGTGAAGATCTCTACACGCCATTAAGCAATTTCTTTGAAGTTCATCTGCGGTAAACGACGCCAATGGTTTGTCGATGAGTGTAAATTGTGAAAGCTAGTTGATGTCGGGAAGATCAAGTCGCGGTGGAGTAAAGTTGACACGGTCCGATAAGATTCAACCGCAAGTCGGAGATCTTCTACACGCTCTTTGATGACTATGCGTCCGATGAAGATGAGCAATGACTTGATGAATTCATGTTGTAGTTCATTGAAAATTATCTCATGTGACCATGTACTTTGGCAAGGTACATGTCTTCAATGTCGTTGATAGACAAATTCTCAAAGTCGCCTTCGAGAATGCATATACCCTTTTGTCTTGCCTTTTGACCACAATATTCTTGAGAAAATTGTAGTCCCATTTGACGAAAGATCAACATGTTTGATGGCAATGATACTTTTAGGATTGAACACTTCATGTTGAGATTTCAACCGGCATCGTAGTAGATTCTTCGACGCCCGCCAATGGTGAATCCCATACATTGCATCTCGGTTATACTCTTCCACTTTGTTGGAGAACAAGTGGTTAGATCTTTCCTCGATGGCTATGCAGTTAGAGTATATTGCTGCTGGGAATGGAAGTGTCAAAGATGTAGCGTATTTCCTTGAACCATCGCCACCATGTAGAAGAAATTCCAAGTCTTTGTTGAAGAAATATCGGAATGGAATTATAGGCTCATTAGGTTGGCCAATTGTAGGTAGGGTTTTGACCACGATGTAATATGGAGGGTTGTCCCGCTTTGTAAAGTTGATGTTTGCTTCGGGTTGAGCCACCATGTTGTTAGACATAGCTCGAGCAATGTTTTCAAGGTGATATTCGACCTCGATGGCACTTTCTCGAGCTATCTTTTAACAGCTTGAAAAGCTTCATTCTTGATTCGCCGCAACTCGTATTTTGTCATCTTCTTTACTCAAATTTTCTTGCAGATCTTTGCATGCTCCAATGTATTACCGCTACCGATCTTGACCTTGACGGTAGGGAGTGGAATTAACAAGTGTAGAAAACCATTCAAATTCCTCTGTTGTATCTTCATCTAGCCATGATAGGACGCCACCTTGGGCGCCTTCTTCTTCTTTCTTAGGCCTAGATGAGGGTTCCGGTTTCGTACTTTGTTGGGAGAGGCGGTTGTTGTTGGGGCTCATGGTATTCTTCATCGTCACCACCAGATACTCAAAGTGGTCACCGATTTTCGAGTGCAGGGTGATGTCTCAGAATCCTGAGGTTTATCTGCAGAAGAGGGAGGAGGGGATCTTTGTTGAGCAGGAGTCCTTTGTGGTGGAGAGTGCATTGAGTACTAAATGGAAGATGATTCACCAGACTTCTTTGTGCGTTTAGGCTCCTTATCCTTATCTTGATCTTTGTCTTCGTCGTCTCTTGAACGTTTGGGCCTTACAGCTTCTTCTTGGAATGCGGACCTGAGTTGGTATTCCAGTAGAGCTTCAAATAGTTTAGCTTCGTGTGAGGCAAACGTTGCAGAGCGTTTCGACATTTGCGCTACTAGCCGGTTCACCAATTCATCATCTGAGAAGATTGTGGGTTCAACTGGATTGATGTTCACATTCATCGGAGTTGATTTCATGGCTTGCTTGGCTAGATGCAAGAGATTTGGATACAGTTTTCTGATATACATCTCCTTTGTCAGTTTCGGAACGACCTCCATAAGGAACTTGTGAGAGTATCCTTTGATCATTTCATCCATGCTCCCTTGAAGATCATCTTTCATAAGCTTCTGTACATACTCCCTTTCGACTTTCATCTCGTCTTGCTCATCATGAAGATGTTGTATTTGGTCAGCAAGGAAATTCAACTTTCTGTAGAGAATGTCTTTCTTTCTGACTCGTTTTACAGCTTTAACTATTCGATTCTTTGATTGAGAGATCCAAGATGGAGTTGGCTTCTTTACTGATTTGGATGATGATTTAGTTGATTTCTTTGATGGTGGTGGTGAAGAGTGAGAAGATGAATCCGATGATGATGAGATGCGAGGAGACTCCGGTCCTTTGGTGGCTCGTAAGTTTCTTCCTTTGATCGTGAAGGACTATCTAGAAGAAACTTATCATACTCAACATCTTCTTCATTACCAGACTTGGCTTTTTCATCAGCTTTGGCTTTGGTCAGCCTTCTTCATCGCCTTTACCTTCTCTAACTACTCAGATTCGGTTCTTCAAAATCATACTCAAGAGTGCCTTCGACACGTGTCCGTTGTTGTACCAGTGGTGGCACCGATCCCGTGATCGGGTTGATTAACCGCATCAGACTGGTGAAGGTTGAGCTCCACCACCGACCTCCGGGCCACCCATTTGTTCTTTAGCAAATTGTTGTGCGACGTGTTGAAGTCTCACGAATTTGAACTTCTTCCGTATGATTTATCCAGTTGCTCTTCATCCGAGCTTGAGCTTTCTTCATAAGGCACAAGTACCGAGTCTTCCTTTCCTTGATCACCGGAGGACTAGGAGGTTTAGATACCGTTGTAGTGTCCTCTTTAGCGGTTTCAGAGTAGAAAGTCTCTTCATCTGATGCAGTACCCTCAGAGTCCTCGTCTCTTTGCGGTTCAGGCTTAGATACGGGAATAGGAACAGCTTCCTTGGTGGGACCTATCCTCTTACGTGTAGGATTCCTCCTGGGGAACGTCCTCTGACTCTCAGTGCTTGCAGCACTTCCTCCACTTCCTCTTCTGGTTTTCCTTATAGGTGTTCCAGAAGACTTCTCATCGAGATGACCAACTTTGCCTTCTTTAACTGCTACCGATACCTTTTGTATTTCTCGAGCTTTTGATTTCGTTAGTCGGTGATCGTGTAACACATCACCCTTTCTTTGTTGACTATTCCTTGATTTTGACCGATAGGGTAGGCTCACCAACATATCGTGATTGTCGTGGTCATTGAGCCTCTTGGGAATATCGGGATGAAGTCCAAGTGCTCTCAAGATCAACAGTTTGTGTATCGACATAGGAATCTTTGAGCCAAGTTTCTTGAGAAATGACATCATGTCTTCCCATAACAAAGGCTTCAATTTCGATGTCCTTTTGTTGATTAATGACCGTAAGATTTTGTGACAACCCGTACTTTCGTGTCATTTCTACACGATTCATGTCTCATTATTTCAACATTTATAGTAAATTTGGTTTACTTGTTTCAAATTCAGAACCTTGGAGGTTCAAAGCGAATTCATGATCATGACATCACGTACATTTCATATGGACTATTATTAGTCTACATTTCATTGACATCATGTGCATCTCATTAGTTCATTCACGACATTTCATTTCACCTTTCAACGCGTAATTTTTATATTTAATAAACTTTATCGCGTGAGTTTTATTTTGTATATTTAATCCGTTACTTTCAAAATGATCCCGAGGTATTTTAAACTTACATTTAGTTTATAAAACTATATTTTAGTTTTCCTAGTGTTTCTAATTTATTTGGTACATTAATCGTTAAAGTTTAATTATTACGTCGTTTTTCTTAAAAATTGTAACGATAATTATTTTATCACTCAATTTTCACAAGGAAAGTATTTTTACAATTTTATCATCTCAATACAATCTATTTTGACTTACTAAAAATTTACTTGTACCAAAATTCTACCATTTACCTTTACATTCATTTAACTTACACTTTTCTACAAATTAAACACAAGTCTATACAAGTAATAGTTTTAAAAAAATACAAAACCTCTACATCCCTCCCCTGGCCGACAAGGGAGGGTGTAGTTATTGATTGGTATGGTTCATGTCTTTAATAATTCACTCAATATAAAAAAATCTACTTCAATAATTTCTCACATTACATTTTATCAAAGTGTTAAGAACAAAATCCTCTCCTCTCTTTTGCTCCATAAAACCGTCACACTCAAGAACCAAGGGATCAAAAGTTTTGCAAGATCAAGTGTTATTACAACCTAGTTATATCCTTTATATGGTTTTGAAATAAAACCAAGGGTATTTAAGTTTAATCCTTGTTACTTTCACCTCATCACTATCACTTGTAAGCTTGTTTTATCATTTTCATGTTTCCTTTTCATTTTCATATGTTTCTTTTCATTTTGGAGCTTATATGCATGATATGTGATTTATACCATTTATTTCATGATTTTAGAAGTTATTTATATACATATTGGTCATCCTATAAATATTCCCATGGTATTCTTTGGTCTTGATGGTGATTAGGAACCCATGACACCCTAAGAAGGTGTATGGTAGGATTAGATTAGCTTTGGAGTTGATTTGAAGGGATTAGAATAGGTTTTGTCCGAGAAAACTATTTTCGATAACTATATTTTTATGTTCGTCCTTAATTCGATTTTCTCGAAAAACCTCTGTTGGTACGAAACTTTGGCCTTGATATTTAGAAAATATACTTTAAAACGAATCATGGTCGCTTGAACGGAATAAAACGGACTTATAACGAAGAGTTATGGATTTTAAAGTTTGACGACGAAACGATTATTTTCGTAAAATTCAAGATGCGCTTTTTAGTTTGTTCGGTCAAAACGAGCCTTAAGCTTCACAAATTATTTCGACTAGTCAAAAATTATTAGTTTACTTCGATACGAAGCTAAGGACATATTATACGAGAAAACGGATTTAAAACGACAAAGATATGCACGTTTTCAAAGTTGCCGTAACTATTATTTTCCGAAAATCTATATTATTTTTACGATACAAGTATTTCATTAGTCAGAATTGACCATGTTTGCGGTCGTTTTTAACCATGATGTGAAACTTTTAGAACGAAATGTCTTCTAGTAAAATCAAGTTCATCGGCCATATTTTTCAAAACAAAAGTCGTTTGTCAAGCGGAGTTATAGTGAATAAATTACGGATGTTCAAACTTGGCGAAACTCATTTTCGCACACAATTAGCCAAAACCACCATCTTTAGCCTTTGATATCTTTATGATCGAGACCTTTTGAACGAAAACTCCGAATCGAAACTTCTAGATATCGATACAAACTTTCCAAAACAATGAGTTCGTTCTCAACGATCGACGTACACTATTTTACGACTACTTTTCCGAGCCATTTTTGTTGATTTCATGATTTTCCGACGACATTGTTTTGCGATGATAAAAGTGGTAATTTCACCAAAAATCATTATAAAACCATTGTAGGATGACATTTTGACGTAAAAACATGTAAAGTGATTTTTGAAGGGTCAAGACGTCAAAAGAGTATTTTTTCGACGATTTAGTAATCTTTTCAAAACCCGTAAATGGTATAAATAACATCGTAGTGCATGCATAACATTACATTGCAACTCATGACATATCATATCATTCGTAATAGGTCCCGTTGACGATCACATTAAACCTCGGTGTACTCACTTTTGCCGTTATTCCGCTTTATCCAAGTGAGTTTTCATAGCCCCGCTTTACATGCTTTCGATTATTTTCAAACCCACGGGAGAATACATTGCACTACATTTTTATACGATACCAAGTATGTTAAATTCATTACATTGCTTAAGTTACCGATTTGCCAATTTGAAAGTCCCCATTACCCGAACATGAACCGTTAATCTTTGAAGCGAGGATGAGTGGATAGATCTATCGAGGGTGACGCTTCCATCCGGGTTGGTGAATCCCAACCAGCAAACGGATGCATTTCATTTGATAACATTACGGAGTTGTCGCAAACACTGCGTAGGGCATACATTATTGAATAGTCTAGTTTCGGGTCATGGGCTTAGAGCAATTGTAACATTATTTTACGTGACGTGATCGCCATGCATGGTCTATACTTGTGTAGTCGTATAAAACATTTACATAAACCTATGATTTCTCACCAACATTATTGTTGACCTTTTAGCAATGTATTTTCGTGTAATCGAGGCACTATCATCATGACATGGTTTAGGGACCTACATTTTGAGTCATGGCGCCGACTTACATTATGTACATTATGGTACTTTATTTCAAAACATCGTTTGATTGTAACATATTTGTATTTCCGCAAACTTTGTAAACCTTTTGGGACCAATGTTGTACTCGATTGTTTTTATGAAATATCCAACGATGTGTTTTAAACGACACTTTAGGTCGCTCAATATAACCGTGATGTGGTGCTATGACAACAATCCCACAGAATTCCATTCCACCAAAAATGTAAATTGGGGTGTGATGATTGGTACCGAGCTACGCTTATAGAGAACTAGGATTGCATCATTGACCCTGACTATAGCTACATTATCATAGCATCTCATCATTTCATCATTGTACATATTCACTTTTCATGCGGATTCACTTACACTTTATTCGAGATTATTTACATTTATTTCACATCGGTTGTCACAGACATGTCTTCAGATTCTCACCCTATCACCATATCATCGGACTCTAGCTCGGATGATGTTCCAGCTAACCCCATCATGGATGATGATTCATCACATTCCACTGAGATTGTATCTTCCATTGGATCCACTGCAGCCTTCCCATTGATCATGACCGACACTGAGACCGAACCCTTCGAGGAGGGTAAAGTCGCACCCACACCTCACATTAGCCCAGCTCATAACCCGTTGCTTGCACCATCACCACTACTACCACCATCATCACCTTCATCATCATATTTCCTTAGAGATCCTTTACCTACGACAGACTTGCCGCCTAAAAAGCGTGCTCGTTTCGATATTCCTACACCACCATCCACCGAGCCCGAGCCGCCTGCTAGATTTGAGTTAGGCGAGAGTTCTAGGCATTGTTGCACGATGCCCTTCTATCGAGGCATTAGGAGCCCGTATTGATGCTCATCGACACGATTGAGAGTTTGACGCGACAGCTGGAGGAGTCATGGTAGATAGGATTGAGCCCATCACGAGGAGGTCGAGGTTTAGTGCTAAGCGGTTTTCGATAGACTTAGCTTATCGAGTGTTCAAGATAGAGCGGATAGAGGATAGAGAGCATATCACGGAGTTGAGGCGAGATGCCCGAGTTGTTTGACAGGCCGAGATGACTCGTGATGAGTTACGAGTCACCACAGAGTTAGCTTTAGCTCGTGAGAGCATTGTTACATTGCAGGTCGATGGATGAGATGAGGAGTTTGATTGATAGTTTGACTACTCGTGTTCGTGATCTCCGTGATCGAGCCATGAGAGCACCATGAGGTGCCTTATGTAGACTTTTGTCATTGTATAGTTTTGACCATTAGTATCCTAGTCACGGGGTGTGTGACGTAGTTTAAAGAACTTGTTGTCTTTTGGTTGTTGTACAAACAAATATATCAAGTATTGACTCTACTATGTAGGAATGGTTTTTATTATGTATGATATCGGTCCATGTAGGCCTAAATTTTCATGTATATTATCCACGTGTGTTGTGATTATATTTGTGATATTTCGTTATTGTTCCGCAGATTCCATTTATCTTTATGCATGTTGTGGTTGTGGATATATTTGTATGATGGTTGTTTCTACTACAGTACTCATGATTGTTTCATCTTGTGATTTTGAAGAGTTATGGCACGAAGAAAGCAACAGTTGAAATGACCCAAGCAAAGAATTCGTGGTTAGTGAATGATAGCATTGCTAATGCTCTAAGAGTCGAAGAGAAACGATTGGCCGTCTGCTGCCGCCGAGGCCATGGTCATTCTGGCCGGGCAAGACTTGCTACCGCTATCGGTAATGCAGAGGATCCGGGTTAAGAAATGTTCGTATAAAGATTTCAAAAGTGGCGAACCCACTAAGTTCCGAGGTACCGAGGGAGCTACAGCCATGGTGCGATGGTTTGAAAAGTTGGAGTCGGTATTTTTGCTTTGTAACTGTCCGGATGATAGTAAGGTTAAGTATGCTACGAGCACATTACTCGATGGGGCGTTGTCATGGTGGAATTCATACGCTCAACCGATTGGGATGGAAAACGCTTTCAAGCTTACTTGGGAGCAATTTAAGGGCTTGGTGACTAAGAAGTTTTGTCCTCGAACAGAAATCAAAAAGTTGGAGATGGAGTTCTACGAATTAGTAACCATTGGGTATGATATTGACACATACATTCGGAGATTCCAGGAATTAGCCGCGTTATGCCCATCAATGGTATCGGATAATGAAAAGTTGCTAGAGGCCTTTATTGGAGGACTTCCCGAGGTCATTCAAGGAGACGTGACATCTTTTGATCCCCAAACAATCGAAGAAGCTATTCGTGTGACTCAGAAGTTGATGGCACAAGTGGTGAAGCGAGGCAAGTACACCAACACTAACCGAAACAACAACAACAACCCCAACAACCGTTTCAACAACAATAACCGATCCAACTACAACAACAATAGCAACAACAACAAACGGAAGTGGGACAACACTAGGGGTAGAAATGCTACTCAACAACCACCCAAAAGGGAAGAGGTTGCTAAGGTTTATGCCGCGGGTCAAAAGAAGGAAAAGGATATTCGGGGTTTTGCCAAGTGTAATAAGTGTTTGAGTCACCACAACCGGGTCGATGTCCCGATCCGTGTGAGAATTGCAAGAAAGTTGGTCACCGTATTAGGGATTGCACGGCACCAAAAGTTACATGTTTTGGTTGGGAACCCGGACACTACAAGAGGGATTGTAGGAAGGAAAGAATCAAGCAAATCCGAATCAAGGAGGTATGGCACAAGGAAGGGTTTATGTCATTGAGGCGGAGAAGATAAGGAGGACCGAATGTCATCACGGTGCGTTCCTTCTCAATAATCGTTATGCTTCAGCTTTATTTGATTCGGTGCCGATAACAGCTTTTGTGTCCACCGCATTTGCACCTTTGCTCAACATTAAACCAACTACATTAGACATATCATACAACGTCGAATTAGCTAATGGTAGCGTAGTTAGCACCAACACCATTGTTCGCGGTTGCACATTCAATTTTCTTAATCATCCCTTCAACATAGACCTCATGCCCGTAGAGCTTGGTAGTTTTGACGTCGTCATCGGCATGGATTGGTTATCTAAGCATCGTGCAAAGATCATTTGTGATGAGAAAGTTGTTCATCTTCCCTACAACGGCGAAACTTTGATTATTCGTGGGGAACGAAGTGGAACCAGAATTAGTATCATATCGAGTATCAAAACGGAGAAGTACATTAAGAAAGGTTGTCTTGCTTTCTTAGCTCATGTAACCGAGAAAAAGTCGGAGGAGAAGCGACTTGAAGATGTTCCTATTGTCCGTGAATTTTCTGAAGTATTTCCCGAGGATTTACCGGACTTCCACCGCACGCCAAGTAGAGTTTCAAATTGACTTAGTTCCTGAGTCGCACCGATTGCATGAAAGCACCATACCGCTTAGCACCATCCGAAATGCAAGAGTTGTCTAATCAATTGCAAGAGCTTCTAGACAAAGGATTCATTAGGCCGAGTTCCTCGCCTTGGGAGCACCGGTCTTGTTTGTGAAGAAGAAGGATGGATCCTTCCGAATGTGCATAGATTATCGAGAGTTGAACAAGTTAACGGTGAAGAATCGTTATCCACTCCCGAAATTGATGACTTGTTCGACCGGTTGCAAGGTTCAAGTATTTATTCCAAGATTGATCTTCGCTCGGGTATCATCGACTTGAGTTCGGGAAGAGGATATTCAAACAAATTTAGAACACGCTACGGTCATTACGAGTTTCAAGTGATGCCGCTTGATTGACTAATGCACTGCGGTATTCATGGATCTCATGAATAGAGTTTGTGTCGTACTTGGACAAGTTTGTGATTGTGTTCATCGACGACATATTGATCTACCCAAGAGCAAAGAAGAGCACGAAGAACATTTAAGGACGATTTTAAGGCTACTCAAGAATGAGAAGTTGTATGCCAAGTTTTCAAGTGTGATTTTGGAACCACAAAGTGCAATTTCTTGGTCACATCATTGATAGTCAAGGACTACAAGTTGATCCCGCAAAGATTGAAGCCGTGAAAGATTGGGCTACTCCAACGAATCCTACGTAAATTGACAATTTCTAGGACTAGCCGGGTATTACCGAAGGTTCATCAAGGTTTTTCAAGATAGCGAGACCTTTGATCAAGTTGACGCAGAAAAACAAGAAGTACGAGGGGAAAGAAACAAGAAGTTGCTTTTCGGTTGTTGAAGCAAAACTTTGCAGGTCTATTTTGGCACTACCCAAGGCATTGAGAACTTTGTAGTATATTGCGACGCTTCGCATAAAGGACTTGGGGCTGTTTTAATGCAAAATGAGAAGGTGATAGCGTATGCTTCTACAACTTAAGACTCATGAGAAGAATTACACCACTCATGATATCGAGTTAGGAGCCGTAGTTTTTGCGCTCAAGATTTGGAGACACTACCTTTACGGTACAAAGTGCACAGTGTTTACCGACCACAAGAGTTTGCAATATATTCTTGATCAAAAGGAACTTAACATGAGGCAACGTCGTTGGTTGGAGTTACTCAGCGACTATGATTGTGAAATCAAGTATCACCCGGGAAAAGCCAATGTTGTGGCTGATGCTCTTAGTCGGAAAGAGAGGCCTAAACCTTTAAGAGTTCGATCATTGGGAATGACGATTATTTCTCCTTTACCATCGAAAATCCACGAAGCACAAGTCGAAGCACTCAAGGAGGAAAACCGACCAAGTGAAAAGCTTTATGGTATGCCCGAGAGCGCAAACGGTTTTGTAAAGAGAGCAGATGGAGTACTATGTTTCAAAGATAGAATGTGGGTTCCATTGTATGGCGGAATACGAGAATTGATTATGCATGAGTCGCATAAGTCAAAGTATTCTATTCATCCAGGATCGGATAAGATGTATCAAGATCTTAAGAAGCTTTATTGGTGGCGAACATGAAAGCGGAAATTGCCACGCACGTTAGCAAATGCCTTACCGCCTAAGGTAAAAGTCGAATACCGAAGCCGTCAGATTACTCCAACAACCGAAATTCTCAATGGAAATGGGAACGATTACAATGGACTTTGTTACGAAACTTCCTAAGACATCGGGAGGTTACGACGCTATTTGGGTAATTGTTGATCGCCTTACCAAGTCACCCATTTCATACCGATTAGAGACTTATTCCATGGAGCAACTCACTAGACTTTATGTCAAAGAAATAGTCTCGAGGCACGGAGCACCGATTTCTATCATTTCCGGCGAGATAGTCGATTCACTTCAAATTTCGAATTCATTGCAAGATTCATTCGAACCGATTAGAGATGAGCACAAGATATCACCCATAAACCGACGGTCAAAGTGAAAGGACCATTCAAACATTAGAAGACATGCCGAGGGCATGTGTAATTGATTTTGGAAATGGTTAGGCTAACCATTTGCCATTGATAGAATTCTCGTACAACAATAGTTATCACACCAAGATAAAGATGGCACCATTCGAGGCACTCTATGGTCGTAAGTGCCGATCACCGCTTGTTGGGTCAAGTAGAGACGACAACTCACCGGTCCGGAAATGGTACGGAAACCACGGAAAAGATAGTTCAAATTGTGATAGACTTAGAACCGCCAGAGTCGACGTAAAAGTTATGCGGATGTTAGACGCAAGGATTTGGAATTTCAAGTGGGTGACAAAGTTAT
Source organism: Chrysanthemum lavandulifolium (assembly GCA_022545495.1). Lineage (NCBI taxonomy): Eukaryota > Viridiplantae > Streptophyta > Magnoliopsida > Asterales > Asteraceae > Chrysanthemum > Chrysanthemum lavandulifolium. The sequence continues at coordinate 298,847,157 of CM040240.1, forward strand.
GTTGAAAGTATCGCTTGGAAGGGCGTGGTACGATTTGGAAAGCGTGGGAAGTTAAACCCAGATACATTGGACCATTCAAGATTTTGAGCCGAGTTGGTCCGTAGCTTATCGACTTGATCTTCCACCGTAACTCACCATGTGCACAATACGCTTCACGCTTCAAACCTCAAGAAGTGTCTATCGGACGAATCGCTCGTTATTCCATTGGACTAAGTTCGACTTGACGACAAACTCAACTTTGTGGAGGAACTCAGAAATTATGGACCGCGAGGTCAAGCGGTTGAAACAGTCGTATTCCTATTGTGAAAGTTCGTTGGAATTCTAGACGAGGTCCCGAGTTTACTTGGGAACGGAAGACCAGATGCGACGCAAGTATCCTCATCTTTCGCCGACACCGCCGACCTAATAACGATTGAATTCGTGGACCGAATTCCTTTTGGATGGGCGAATGTGACAACCCGTATTTCGTGTCATTTCTACACGATTCATGCCTCATTATTTCAACATTTATAGTAAATTTGGTTTACTTGTTTCAAATTGCGTAACCTTGAGGTTCGGCGAATTCATGATCATGACATCACGTACATTTCATATGGACTATTATTAGTCTACATTTCATTGACATCATGTGCATCTCATTAGTTCATTCACGACATTTCATTTCACCTTTCAACGCGTAATTTTTATATTTAATAAACTTTGTCGCGTGAGTTTTATTTTGTAATATTTAATCCGTTACTTTCAAAAATGATCCCGAGGTATTTTTAAACTTACATTTAGTTTATAAAACTATATTTTTAGTTTTCCTAGTGTTTCTAATTTATTTGGTACATTAATCGTTAAAGTTTAATTATTACGTCGTTTTTCTTAAAAATTGTACGATAATTATTTTATCACTCAATTTTCACAAGGAAAGTATTTTTATAATTTTTATCATCTCAATACAATCTATTTTGACTTACTAAAAATTTACTTGTACCAAAATTCTACCATTTACCTTTACATTCATTTAACTTACACTTTTTCTACAAATTAAACACAAGTCTATACAAGTAATAGTTTAAAAAAAAAAAAATACAAAACCTCTACATCCCTCCCCCCTTGGCCGACAAGGGGAGGGTGTAGTTATTGATTGGTATGGTTCATGTCTTTTAATAATTCACTCAATATAAAAAAAAAATCTACTTCAATAATTTCTCACACATTACATTTTATCAAAGTGTTAAGAACAAAAATCCTCTCCTCTCTTTTGCTCCATAAAACCGGTCACACTCAAGAACCAAGGGGATCAAAAAGTTTTGCAAGATCAAGTGTTATTACAACCTAGTTATATCCTTTATATGGTTTTGAAATAAAAACCAAGGGTATTTAAGTTTAATCCTTGTTACTTTCACCTCATCACTATCACTTGTAAGCTTGTTTTTATCATTTTCATGTTTCCTTTTCATTTTCATATGTTTCTTTTCATTTTTGGAGCTTATATGCATGATATGTGATTTATACCATTTATTTCATGATTTTAGAAGTTATTTATATACATATTGGTCATCCTATAAATATTCCCATGGTATTCTTTGGTCTTGATGGTGATTAGGAACCCATGACACCCTAAGAAGGTGTATGGTAGGATTAGATTAGCTTTGGAGTTGATTTGAAGGGATTAGAATAGGTTTTGTCCGAGAAAAACTATTTTCGATAACTATATTTTTATGTTCTGTCCTTAATTCGATTTTCTGGAAAAACCTACTGTTGGTACGAAACTTTGGCCTTGATATTTAGAAAATATACTTTAAAACGAATCCGTGGCCGCTTGAACGGATAAAAACGGACTTATAACGAAGAAGTTATGGATTTTAAAGTTTGACGATTTAAACGATTATTTTCGTAAAATTCAGCATGCGCTTTTAGTTTGTTCGGTCAAAACGAGCCTTAAGCTTCACAAATTATTTCGACTAGTCAAAATATATTAGTTTACTTCGATACGAAGCTAAGGACATATTATACGTGAAAAACGGATTTAAAACGACAAAGATATGCACGCTTTCATAAAGTTGCCGTAATTATTATTTTCCTAAAATCTATATTATTTTTACGATACAAGTATTTCATTAGTCAGAACGACCATGTTTGCGGTGTTTTAACCATGATGTGAAACTTTAAGAACGAAATGTCTTCTAGTAAAATCAAGTTCATCGGCCATATTTTTCAAAACAAACAAATTGCTTGTCAAGCGGAGTTATAGTGAATAAATTACGGATGTTCAAACTTGGCGAAACTCATTTTCTCGCACACAATTAGCCAAAACCACCATCTTTAGCCTTTGATATCTTTATGATCGAGACCTTTGAACGAAAACTCCTGAATCGAAACTTCTAGATATCGATACAAACTTTCCAAAACAATGAGTTCGTTTTCTAACGATCGACGACACTATTTTACGACTACTTTTCCGGAGCCATTTTTGTTGATTTCATGATTTTCCGACGACATTGTTTTGCGACTAAAAGTGGTAATTTCACCAAAATCATTATAAAACCATTGTAGGATGACATTTTGACGAAAACATGTAAAGTGATTTTGAAGGGTCAAGACGTCAAAAGAGTATTTTTTCGACGACGAGTAATCTTTTCAAACCCGTAAATGGTATAAATAACATACGTAGTGCATGCATAATATTACATTGCAACTCATGACATATCATATCATTCGTAATAGGTCCCGGTTGACGATCACATTAAACCTCGTACTCACTTTTGCCGTTATTCCGCTTTATCCAAGTGAGTTTTCATAGCCCCGCTTTACATGCTTCGATTATTTTCAAACCCACGGGAGAATACATTGCACTACATTTTTGTACGATACCAAGTATGTTAAATTCATTACATTGCTTAAGTTACCGATTTGCCAATTTGAAAGTCCCCATTACCCGAACATGAACCGTTAATCTTTGAAGCGAGGATGAGTGGATAGATCTATCGAGGTGACGCCCCATCCGGTTGGTGAATCCCAACCGTGCAAACGGATGCATTTCATTTGATAACATTACGGAGTTGTCCGCAAACACTCTGCAGGGCATACATTATTGAATAGTCTAGTTTCGGGTCATGGGCTTAGAGCAATTGTAACATTATTTTTACGTGACGTGATCGCCATGCATGGTCTATACTTGTGTAGTCGTATAAAACATTTACATAAACCTATGATTTCTCACCAACATTATTGTTGACCTTTTAGCAATGTATTTTCGTGTAATCGAGGCACTATCATCATGACATGGTTTAGGAACTACATTTTGAGTCGCGGCGTCGACTTACATTATGTACATTATGGTACTTTATTTCAAAACATCGTTTGGATTGTAACATATTTGTATTTCCGCAAACTTTGTAAACCTTTTGGGACCAATGTTGTACTCTGATTGTTTTTATGAAATATCCAACGATGTGTTTTTAAAACGACACTTTAGGTCGTTCAATATAACTGTGATGTGGTGCTATGACAGTCAATCCCCCAGGAATTCCATTCCGCTGCAAAACAGGTAAATTGGGGGTGTGACAGATTTGTAGCTCTATGAGCTTGGGATGCTCATAGCCACTATCACGACCAAAGACAGATTTGGTAATGATGATGTAGAGGGTTCTCCACGGTTGAGGAATGTTCTTAAGCTCTACATGATAGTGCTTAGTGATTATTCTTGAAGCTTCATCATAGCCAATATCAATCAGGAATTTCAGAACTGTCCTTTCAGTAGGTGTGGCATAGAAGTCGGTTGGCTCGATTTCAAGAATTAGAAGAATGTACCGTAGATCCGCATGTGTGATGGTGATTTGTTTGTGATTGAGCGTCACACCACCGCTTTGACCTTGATCCTTTGCATTGAATTCGTAATTGTTGAATGTAGATCTCGGAACAAGAGAAGAGTGTGAGAGCATGTTCGCACGGATGATTCTTTAGAACATCCACAGCAATCAGGCAGGAAGACTCTGAGCATGAAATAGTTTCAAAATCAACTCTTAGATTGTTCTTTCCAATCTTTCTCGGATAGCCATTAGGGAAGATATCGGCAACAGTGAGAACCTCAGGTGCATCCACATTCAATTGAGCAGCCATGTCGTGATCTGAAATAACATTAGCCAAAAGAACCAACATATCGAAAGACATAATGTTAGTCAACAGAAGGTTTTAATGTCTAATTATTGAACGTATAATGTCAATGGTTGTTACGAGTCCAAAGTCACTTGTATGTCTAATAGTCCAATGACGTCGTGAAAAGTTTCGTGAGTTAGTTAACTTTAAATTTTAAAGTTTATGTTATCACTTATTAATCACAACATATAAAACATTTAAGCTTATTAGTGACATTATTGGTTTCGTAACGTTATGATTCATTTATATACAAGTTTGCACGCGTAACAATTCATAATGAAGGTATATCCAAGGCTTATGCGTAGAAATTGTAGCTTATGCGTAAACAGGAGTTATACGCGTAGACACAAGCTTATGCGTAGGAATCTGACTTACGCGTAAGAAATGTTACGCGTAGGAACAAAGTAACCTTATGCGTAGAGCTTACGCAGTGGCGCATATAACACCTTACGTGTAAGGCTTACTCGTAAGAGTAGACCTTATGCGTGAGAGGTCATTGTTTACGATATCCTTCGGAGGATACGCGTAGTCCCTTTGTAGAACCTTATGCGTACGCTTACGCCGTAAGATTTCTCTTACGCGATAACTTTCTACGCGTAAGGTGATCCTTATGCGAGATTTTCAATGACCTTGATTATGAGTTTTACGAAGCAAGCCTCGAAATAAAATCATCATCACATCAATTATGACACTTACATTCATCTTATAACCGATCATGGCATGTATATTCATCAAGTAGTTTACGCGTAGAAAACCTTACGCGTAAGACTAAAAACCCTAATAGTTCAAGAATTACCATAACAAATCTAGCCATGGAAATTGCACCAAAGGTTTTCTGGGTAGTCTTAGATGTCATGTGAGAGTGTTAGCCAAGTATTAACATCCAACTCTCAATAAATCAAAAATACCCAAAAGCGAAGAACATTAAACCCTAATCTCTAATTTTCAATCAATTAGAGTTTCTGGGTTGTTTTAAGGCATGGATATCATCAATTCATCATGATATCAACATCACACAAAAATCTTTTTGACCAAAGACATTCACATTTGAAAATACCCAAATCAACTCAAGAACCCTAATTTTGAAAATCAATCAATTCGTGTTTCTGGGTGAATTTTGAGGATAAACAAAGTATCTTTGATGTTATTTAAACGTTTTGGCACTCTTGTTTTAACCACAAACACACACCAATGATTGTGTGTTCATACGCTTATGCGTAGAACACATAATCACGCATAACTATTGTTTTAGCCGTTGGATTTGCATAAAATTCAAAACCCTTGCTTAAAAACTTGTTAAGAACACAAAACCACTTATAGATTGAAGATCAAATAACTGGATTTGAAGAGTGATTTTTGTACGTAGGATTCGTTTGGTTAGTGTAATAAATGTGAAGAGAAAGGTTAGGTGGAAGGGAGTTTTATTAAAAAGATTTTAACCTTTGACGCTTTTGGTCCCTCCACCTTTCCATTTTCATCCAAAGCCATATAACTTCCATTTTGGTTACCGATGATATATTTTAAGAAAGGAAACTTGACGACACTCCCCCGACTTAAGATGTAAGATATTAGTTTTCACATACACATCAAACCATAACAAATAGGTGGCGATAAGTGGAATTCTAGAGAGAAAGTTAGAGGTTTAGGGAACTTAGTGAGAGAAAGTGAAAGATATTATTATGAGTTCCAACTCTACCTTGGGAGGTAGAGAGTATTTATAGTCTTACATAAACGCCACACAACGGTCAGGATCGCATACAGCTGGGTAAAGACCCGTCGTCCTCCACGGTGTTACTTAACTAAATACTACTTAACTTAAAATAACTACGACTACGATCTTTCTAACGATTACATATACTTGAGGTGACCGACTCTTTAATTCCGGAATTTCTAATTCCTAACAATCTCCCCAAGGCAGTCACCTCAATCATGTACTAAAATTACATTGAATACAAAATATATTACAAGAAAATTTGTTCTTGCATTCTTGATGTAGTACTTTGCTCAAGCTCGTAGTCATATATTCTTCTCATTGCATGTTTGGTTAATCCAAGTGGAGGTCTTTATCGATCCACGGATAATAATTTTGTGCCAAGATTTGAGACCATCACCACAAAATCTCGAGACATCCATTGTGGTGTTGGTATTATGTGATGTTGTTACTTTCCAATCGACATGCTCACATTCGATCATGATATCATCTCATCGAGTAGCGGAAGCTTCGATAATTCATGATATTGGCAAAGCAGAAGCGTAAGCATGGAGTGAAAATATCGAGTCATTGATGCACTTATCATGATTTCTTTGAGATGAATGTGTAGTGTTAGCATGCGGCTATGGATTGACCGCTTCATTCGATCACCGTGAACGTCGGTGTACCGCATAAAACAGCTTAGCAATAAAAGCATGAAAGTGTCTTTGATCACTTTCATTGAATTGAGGTACCAGCCCACGGTTCCCGCTGATCGAGACAAGTACCGCCTGTGATTAGGTATAATTTCAAGAATTTCCTTGATGTGGTTTCGCAATGCTCTAGTCGTTCTCAAACCGAACATCTCAAAGAAGACAACACGGAGTGAGTGAACCAAATAATTTAAGTCCACCGATTGATGGAAAAGATTAAAAAACAATCGTATTACTCAATAGAACTTGTTTTTGCAATACAACGAAGGTTTTATTGAAAATCAATTCTCAATCATAAAAACACCTTTGATTTGAAAAATTAGTACACGGTCGACGTGCTAAAGAATAGATTTTTAAGCACAAATACCGGTTTTTCAAAGGTATCCGTCAATCCATAACTCGAACCGTGATTGATTCAAAAGATTGAATCGCCCCATTGTTTCTTCGGTTGTCACATGGTTGATCTATTTGATAGATCTCACATGCCACCCACCGTGAGCTTGTTTGATGTTGGCTCCGTAAGGCTTTCCATCTTCATTGTGAGTATGTTTGCATATCACTCGATGTTCCGCAATACCACAAGGATAATGCGAGGACTCAAGATATAATCTCTTCCACATTGTGTGAAACAGAGAGTCTTCATTGAAAGTGTCCTAATGAGATTTATTGATGATCTCGTGGCTCTAGACTCAATATGTGCATATTTGGATCCCGTGTCGGAGACTGGGAGAGGGTCTCCTTCTTCAATATCAACAATCTCTAAGAGAAAGTCGATAGATAATGTCGGTTCCCTCAGAAGAATGAAACAAGTCCTTTAAGAGGAACTTGAGTGGTTTGGAAATTTGAAGTGCAAGGCCACTGGGTCCATGATGTCTTGTCTTCAATACCGATGTTACCATCAGAGCATATGAATTGAACCCGTTTCGCCCTAAAGTTGAATATATGGAGGGCTATTTGTTTTCACCTTTTCTCATTCAATTCTTTTAATTCTTCAACCCTTCAAGCTTACCGACACTTCATAGATAGAACCTTGTTGGGTTTATTCCAAGATTAGCTCGCCTCATCCGCACTCTTCCCATATCTCATTTTTCTCCTTTATCATCATACCTAAGAACTCTACACTAACTAGTGGATAGTCCCTAGGTAGATCCCTCCGATTCAGCGGATCATGGGAGCAAATACCTAACCTTATCATCCTTATATCACCGCATATAAAGTAAAGTTGGTCGGTCTATTTGGTATTGTTCATCCGCCAATTGAACCAATTGAAAACCATTTGAAAATCAATCCAGATACTTGTGATATAGTATCAAAACATTTTGTACCGAATTGTTTTGATAGTTTTAGAACAAGTGCTCCCCTCAACATGTGCATCAAGTGTTTGAAATCGCTTTGCACACGGAGGCAAGAGGAAGAATTTACTTTGATTACCATTTTCTAAAAGATATCAACATCACTTCCTTGATCAAATCAACTAGATAAAGCATTCGGAAGGATGAGGTTTGCATAAGTTTGCTCCCCTTAATATGTGCCTTGAGGTTTGGAAATAGTTTTGCACATACTAGAGGAACCCGCACATTGAGATAAATGATCACATTTCAAATCAAAGGTTTAAGATAGATGCTCCCCTCAACATGTGCATGGAAAAATTTGAAATAGTTTGTCACATGTGGAAGGATAGCATGTACATCTTTATAAAACATTTACCGAATTATCAGTGTAAATCCAATTTAAATCACACATTCTCCCCCGATCACAATTATCAAATCATTTGAGATTTGTGATCTCTTATAGATTTAAATTGATTTTGAAAGCTTTTGAGGAGAATTGTGACTTAATTATGAAAGTGCTTTAACTGATAAGGATCGGATTTTAAGACTTTAAACTCCATTGATAAAACATACATGTACATCTTTTGAAAATAATTTAATGCCAAATAACTTTTTAATTTAATTGAAATCATTCTCCCCCTCAATCAATGACATAGGTTGTTGATTGAGAGATTGATATTTTGATAAATAAGTCCAGATGATTATCAAAAATAGAGTCCGAGTTATTTTTCAAAACAGTTAGTTTTCATCGATAAAGGTTTATAGAATCGAGCACGAAATTTAGAAAACATTATAACATATGGCTCTATTCTTTCTTTGAAAAACGGTTATCGCTGAAATGACAATAAACCATTGTTTCTCTTTCTCCAAAAATATTTTTTTTTTTTTTTTTTTTTTTTTTTTTTATAAGAATTGAAAAGCATCTAAAGTCCCGTGTCATTCTTTGAATGACAGACAAAGACCGAGATATTATTGAACCGAGAAAACATGACAAATTGACAATATTTTTGAAGATTTTTCGAATTTTTCGATTTTTATGGATTTTGAAGGTTTTTATATTTTCTATTTGATTTTGAAAGTTTTATAATTTTGTATTTTGATTTTCGAATAGATATATACAAGAGATAGATGAGCATAGACCTTTACTCCTCGCCTTCCTCCTCAAGACGCTTGAGTGTTTTCGTTGAAGGCTTTTCAAGCCTAGTAATGGAAGTATGAACTCAAAACGCTCTCTTGGAAGAGCTTTGGTGAAGATGTCGCTAACCGATATTCGACTCACAAAATAGAGTTCCACCACACCTTTTCCACTTGTTCCCGATGAAATGATGTCGAATGTCGATATGCTTTGCTCCCGAGTGTTGAACGTTGTTGCATGATAGAGCAATAGCACTTTTATTATCACAAGATAAAGGGATTTTGTTGAATTCAAAGCCATAGTCGATAATCGAGATCTCATCCATAAGATTTGAGCACAACAAGATGACATGGCTATGTATTCAGCCTCAGAGAGGAAATAGAAGTACTCATTTGCTTCTTTGACGACCACCACTAGCTTATCACCCAAAACCGAGCACCTCCGCACGTATTTCGACGTGTATCTTGACAACTCGCATGATCAAGATCTCAGATAGGCCGTTAGTGACATACCGTGTCCTTTGGGTACCATAGTCCCATATTGATGGTTCCTTGAGATACCGAAGACCCGCTTAATGCCTTCAAGGTGCTTTTAGTAGGCTTAGCTCGGTATCTAGCACACATGCAAACAGAGAACAAGATTTCGGTCACTAGTGCGAGGTACATCGTGATCCAATCATACTGATATTTTGTTTGGTCTACCATGATCCTCGAGTGGGCATCCGCAGCTTATGTCAAAATGTAGTTCTTGGAAAAATTGAAAAATTTGTCCATTTGATGACTAGCTTTTTCATGGAGCTTTTGCTCATTCAAACGTGATGGGTAAGGAATAGAAGATTTGGATTTTGTATTTTCAACGGAGCTACCGGAGGTTCAAAACAACTCCTGGATTGGATTTGGGTTTCGGACAACTTGAGGATGGACATCATTGGTACCTCCGTTATTAGTAGGAAGTTCCTTGTCCTTTGTTGCCTCGTGTTCACTTTCCACTACCTTTGGGAGAGAAGAAGAAGAGGTAGTAGGAATAGCGGTCCATTGTATGAAACACCACTGGTTGTGATCGCCTTTGCATCTTCCCTCGGGTTAGCGATCGTGTTGCTCAAAGTTTTCCGAGCCCGAGGGTTGATCATTTAAAGACTTCTTGAGATCGCCGATCCGACCGACCAACAACCTATTCATTTCATCTTGGGATTTCATGAATTTCTTCAATAACTCATCATATGATGGTACCGGAGGATGTGGAGGGAAATTCGAGGTCGGATGTTTGGATTATGACCTTGTTGTTGAAAATTCCTCGATTAGGATTCACATTTCCATGAAATTGATTCCCTCGATTGAAATTGTTTTGATTAAGGTTTTGATGTTGGAAACCTTGATTTGGTCCGGATAGAAATTACCTTGGTTTTGATAACCTTGGTTAATTCTAGGTTGGTTCGATTCGGTTCTTTATGTTAGGATTCTCGTTAAAACCGGTGGTGCCTCGATAAGTGTTAACACGGTAGTTTGGTTCATTTTGAGGACGGTATTGATTACCTCCTCGATGTGAAGTACCGCCTATAGCATTGGCTTCAAACGGACTACCATCGGTGGCGAGATAGTTATAGTATGCATGAGGACCACCACAAGTAACACAAACCTCAACTTTCTTCACTTCACCATGTGATGGTGTCTCGAGTGAAAGTGACTTTCTTTGGTTTGCAAGAACCAAAGCTCGAATAATATCCGTGAGTTTATCAATCTTAGCAACGGTGCTAGATGTACTCACGGTGACGAAGAGAAGGTCCAAAGATTAGACCGAGTTTGATATGTCTTTGTGTGGAAAGGACGGACCGGGACTTGTTTTCAATGATTTGCAAGGCTTCTTTTGTGGTCTTGCTCAAGAAATTACCTCCGCGGAGGCATTTAGAGAGTCTTGGTCACTTGTCTCGCACCATTGTAGAAAGTATCCATTTGCATTAACTCGGTAAAACCATGATGCGGACACTTATGAGCAATTCTTTGTAACGATCGCATGCCTCCCGAATGATTCGTCAAATCTTTGAGAAAATTTCATTATCTCATTCTTAAGATTTGTAGTTCGGGATGGAGGATAGAATTGCTAACAAACTTGGTGACTAGATCTTCCCATGTCTCAATGGAACGAGGGTTGTTTCTCAAGCCAATTCCGGCTTGTCCTCTAGAGAGAATGGGAACAAGAAGATTGATTGCTTCATGTGGGACATTCTTGTATTTGATGGTAGATGCAATCTTGTTAAACCATCGAATGTGTGCATGAGGATCATCCCGCCAAAACCATAGAATTGGCTTTGGGTTACAAGATTAAGCAACCCGTTTTGAGCTCAAAGGTATCAGCCATGATGGCTGGGACAATAATAGCATCTCCGTAACCCTCGATGGGTGCTTGGAGAAGCTCATTCATAGGCTTATCTTCCGCCATTACGACGGGGGTGGTGGTGGTAGACGTTCCTCACCACGGTGAAGGAGCGTAACGTCCTCTACGCCACGAGGAATATTTGCAAGCTCGTAAAGTGGACTTGTAGGATTGAAGAACGAGTGCGCATGCACTAAGTATAAAAATCAATTTTCAAAACAAATGCGAGGCAAAACGACAAGTGAACTTAACCAATAATCACAAATGAAATGGCTTTTTGGAAAAGGTACACCAAATCACAAGGACACAAAGGCAAGTTTTAAATCATTGTTCGGGAACTTATTGTGGTCACACCCCGCTAGTAGGTGTACCGCCTTGATTTGCGGTGGTTGGATTTTATGTATTTAAGTACCACCGAAAAGACGAGGTATGGATTTGTGCTAATGGTTTAAAACTTTTGGACAATTTTTTGGTATCGTCTCGCTTAACCAAATCGTATCTCTTTAAGAATCACCTTAAAGGAAACACAAGCTAGAAAACGTTACGATTGTTTTGTTGTTTTATATATTTTTGGTGTTTTTAACACTTTAGGAAATGTGTTAATGAACTTTTGATTTATGATAACTTTACAAAAACCTGCTTACAAACGATGGTATATGTGCAAGTACGGGTCCGAAAATGCTTAGAACACGCTTACATGACCTCCCGCAATGCGCGCCTAAAATTTGATTCGTGCTAAACTGCAAGTTATCTCACATAAGCTAGCCACTTGTGAATGGTTAACCGTAAGAAACTTAAAACAGGCAAACACAAAATGCAATTAAGATCGAGAGAATATAGTGGATTCTCGGGTCGTTAAGTCCCACGGAGGATGAATGGTGTTTAACATGACAGATGTCAAATAATCACTAAGGATAGTGATCAAGAAGGATTTTGAGTTTTTATAACTAAAGAAAAGATTAATAAATTACAAATGACTTAAATGCAAATTAAAGAAAATTAAAAGTTAAAATATATTAAATAAACGCTATCACTATTTTTACAATGATGTTTTTCTAGATTTATAAAACAAAATGACTTAAATAAACTATTTTAACTAAAACGTAAACTTAAATTACCTAAAACGTGACTTAAAATGAAAACGACGTTATTTATAAAATTACGCGAAATACAAAGCAAAACGTAAAATTTGTGAAATAAAAGTCCGCAAGTGTAAACAATTTTTTTACATACTATATAACAAAAGAAAATTTTAGAAAAACATTTATATTTTTGGACTTTTATATTTTTATTATGAATTAAATACAATTTTACACTAATTAAATGTTTAAAAATACTAAAACTTTTGAGAAAAATCTGAAACTTTTTTATAAAATACTTTATACTAATACAAAGTTAAGAAAAATACAAAACATGAAAAAGCTAGTATAAATAAGCTGGAAATAAGCAAATAAGCTCGTATAAGCTTTAATGGAAAACAAGGGGTATATATTAAATTATGCAAAGGAAAATCTCGAAAAGACCCAAGGGCGAGTGGTAGTGTGTGTGTGTGTGAGTCAAGGCTGTGGTTCAATCCCAAAGAACTCCTTTTGCAACTATTTTATTTTTTGATTTTTCTTCACAAACTTGTTAAGCTACTTAAAATAAGCACTTTTATAACTACAACTTTTTATAAAATGACTAATAAGTCTCATTTGAGCTTATTATTCCAACAAAGGAGCTTGATTTGGAAATAAGCAAAAGATTAAGCCAAATGGCTTTTAAGCTAGTAATAAGCAAAGGAAAACTTGGAAATAAGCTAGATAACTTAAAATAAGCTAAAATGACAACTGAACAAGCTAAATGATTTAGAAATAAGCACTAAATAAGCTAAATAAGCATAAACTTAACTGGTTGCACAGGACACTCTTGTTTTTACTAGGCACCTTTAGGCTTATTTTTAAGCACTGAGATAAGCTAGAAACTTAAAACAAAAACTGGGATTAACTAGTTGACCAGCTCAGCTTTTCAAAAAGCTAAAGTACTCACAGTGTTGTCCACTAGAGAGCTTTTGAGGAGCTTAAGAAAAAGCTGAGAAACCACTGAGGATGACTCATTGTATACTGAGTCAAATGGGACAAACTAAAAAGCACTTGCAACCCTATCTAAAAAGCTACAAACTGAAATATTAAACTTGGGCCCTTAAGATGGCTTGGTTAGCTACCCAAAGAACCAAGAATCACAAGCTATGTTTAACTAATGAGCTTTTTGCAAGCTTGTGATTATGGCCTTAAAACTGTGCACAGGGCACATTTTTGACTTTTTAAGAAATTAAACCAAGTTGACTTTAATGAACTTTGGTTTGATCCTAAGCATCGATTATGATTTTTAAGGTATATTAAGACCGATTTGATCTACAATAACAACTTATGAACAAGAAATCATAATCATAGATCATCAAAATCCAACAAAGGAGTTAACAAGATTTGATCAAAGAGAATTTTGACTTTGGTACAAATGACCGGTTTTCTTGCTTTGTTTGAGTTATTAGTGACTAATGAAACACAAGTCAAGTACAAGCATTAACATAAGAAACCTACAACACGCTTAAACTTAAAATCCAAACACCCTTTCAAAAGATCGCTTTGATGATTTTCAAAGCAAATCACCGATCTAGACCATGCTATTTATTTCGACTTTATAATATCATATAATGGGACTAAATGATCATTAAACAACATCACTAACAACATGGAACCAAAGTATGACAATTATGCTCTTTAACTCATTAAGATGAGATTTTGCTAACTTCAAATTTAAAAGAACAAACAACTAGTTTTATAGTTTGATTACACTTAACTATAACTAATGAACATGAAAACACAAAGATTTGAGCTTATGACAAGATACACAAGAAATGCCAAAATGATCAAAATGGCTTACAAATGGATTCCAAGTGAAAATGATAACCAAGGACCGAGAACAGATCCTATAGCTTCCCAAGAAGCACTAAACCCAAGGGCAATCCTTTATCAACCCCGCCCAAATTGTAATCACCATCTCCATTGATTTTTGATTTTTCAACTATTTATTTGGTATTTTTAGTGATTTTCTCCTTTTGATTCTAAAATGATTTTTAAAGTTTCTAAAAGCTTTAATAAGCTTTCTAGGAGCTTATGTGAGCTATTTCAGTCCAAAACAACAACTAACAACAACATTTAATTTACAAGAGATTTTGAACTTTGAAAATGCTTAAACTGAATTTGGAACTTAAACACCGAAAATACTTATTGCAAAAGTTGTATAGTACATCGAACATGAGAAAACAAGACTTTCAAGCTAAGAAATACATCGAAATTCAAAATTAAGTTAAACGACATAAGCTAATTAAAATTAAAACTAGATACTTTCTTCCTTGCTTCTCTTCCTTCTTTATAGACTTTTGAGATACTCCACATGCTTCCGAAACTTTCCCACTTTAAATCTTAGCCATTGGATGAGTCAAACTCATCCTATCGCTTAAACGACTTTTGGCGCCAAAAGTATACATGGTTTCGAGACAATTTCGAGCAATTAAAGAATCTTGGGGTGTTGTGGAGTGGAGGGGACAGATTAGATAGTAGGAATGGGGTCAGGATGATTTGAAAAGCAAAACCAGGTTGTGTGTGTAACAAGAAAAGGTCTATGGTGGAGAAGCATTAACTCGCAGCTTGTGGGCTAGCTCCCGAGGTTGAGAGGATGAGAGTGAGTAGTAGGTGGTGAGGTGGAAGGTGGGGAGAGGTGGAAACCAATGGTGAAACCACTGGTTTTGGTTTAACAGGTGTGGAGGAGAAGAGTGAACAGTGGACGCGGTTTTCTTTTATTTAAATTTTGGGCCGGGTTTGGTATTTGGGCCACTGGTGTTTGGTTTAGTATATAGGTCCGCTTGGTTTAAATTAATACACAAGGACCATAGTTGTAATTTGGTGAAACTCAAGGACTGAATTTGACAAGTTTCCAAGGTTATCACAAGTGTCAATCCTGCAAATAATGGTTAGTACAAGGACTAAATTTGCATAAAGTTCCATTTTTATAAGTCCAAGGACCAAATCTGCCAATTTTGAAACTTTAAGGGCCTAACTTGTAATTTTCCAAAAGTTCATCATAAGGACCAATTTTGTCATTTATGAATAGTACAAGGTTAATATTTGATAATTTTCACTTTTTAAATTAACCAAGGACTATTTTTGACAATTTTCAAACTTTAGGGACTAAAGTTGTCATTTTGTAAAGATTAAACTTTAAAGAGTTTATTTTGACAACTTTTGAATCCCATGGACCTTAAATGACATTTTACAAGTTTTTGAATTACCAGGGACTAGTTTTGATAATTTTTGAAACTTGAGGGACTAAAACTGCCAATTATGCAAACTTGATACGTTTTTCATCCGATTTTGGTATTTTGCATTTAAAACATATAAAACACTTATTTGTGATATTTTCATCATTTTGATGCATTTCGAGTGTTTTCGGATGTTTTTGCGCCTAGATGGTACAAAATGATGAGTATTTAGACACTCATCAATCCCCACACTAAGATATTGCTAGTCTCTAGCAATCTTTTATGAAAATTTAATGGATTTAAGTCTCTTTACCAAAAGCCATTACTTCGAGTAGCCAATTGTTTTAGTTCAAGTAAGAACCTTGGTACAATGATAACCAAATGATTTTGAGCAAATCATAAGTCGTTATCGGTTTTGATTTGTCTTTACCGTGCCGCTTGCTTCGGACTAGCCAAATCTTAGATAAATTATCAATATTATCTTTGGTGAGCTGATTACCAATTATGGATTTAATCGCTTTACCACAAGCCATAAACTTGCGGGCTAGCTAACTTTTCACTAGTTTAAAGATATGGTGAATGAACACCATACAATTTTGGGCAAATTGCAAGCCATAAACGGATTTGAGATATCTTTACCAAGAGCCGCTTTCCTCCTGGATTAGCCAATCCTTATGTGGGTTAGACATGGCGGATCGACATTATTTGTCGAGTAAGTGAAAACACTTACTCCCAAAAAATTTTGGCCAAAAACGGGAATTGGGTAGAATGATTACATGATAAAATTCGTGAGAATTCCCCCACACTTAGAAATGAATATTGCCCTCAATATTCAAAGTACCGCGGTTATGCCGAAACATAGAACGAAAAGGGAAATACTACGCCATTATTTTATTTTGATATATACACATTTTTTTTTTTTTTTAGAGAGGTTTATATACAATAGCGTGGAGAAACTCCCCACACTAGGGTGAAACTCACGGTGAAAACCCCGTGGTGTGTGCTCTTTTTTGATTCCCGAGTCGCTAGCTTGACTCGATCCCCACATTCATTGGTTCATGGGGAAAGTTTGTAGATCCGGACAATCACGTGGAATGTCCTCTCCAAAATAATGCTTTAATCGATGACCATTTACTTTAAAATTTGGACCATCAGTCGAGATAACTCAATGGTGCCATAAGGATAAACCTTAGTGATAGTAAATGGACCGCACTAACGGGACTTGAGCTTTTCCGAGAAAATCTTCAATCTTGAATTGAAAATAAGGACTCGATCACCAACGTTAAAAACGCGGTTCTTGATTTTAGAGTCATGAATCTTCTTTGTCTTTTGTTTGTAGATCAAAGAGTTCTCGTATGCTTGATCACTTGAGTTCATTTAGTTCATTCATTTGAACTTTCTATGATCACCAAATGTCAGATATCAAGTTTGCATGTTTTAAGGCCCAAGAAGCCTTGTGCTCTAGCTCAATCGGAAGATGACATGCCTTCCGACACTAGCTTGTATGGAGTACACCCAATTGGTGTTTTAGAAGTCAAGAAAGGCCCAGAGCGCCATCTAGTTTATCCGACCGTGATGCACGATTTTCACCTACCGTCCTTTCAAGAATTCTTTTAATACCACGGTTGGAAACTTCCACCGCCCACTTGTTCGGGGTGGTATGCAGAGAGAGACGGTGAGTAACACCATACTTTTGCATGACACGATCAAATTGGTCATTGCAAAATGCGCACCACGATCACCGATTATAGCACGTGGAGTTCCAAACCCGCAAAAGAGATTTAAAAATTTCACAACAACTCGGCATCACTAGTAGGTAAAGCTTTCGCTCAACCCATTTTGACAAATAGTCAACACCACGAGTATGTATTTGTTAACTCGAGATGATGGAAATGGCCCCATAAAGTCAATACCCGGATGTCAAATATCTCACAAACTTGAATGGCATTTTGTGGCATTTCATTTCTTTGAGAGATATTTCCATGACGCTGACAAGCGCCACAAGCTTTGACAAATTCGGGCATCCTTGTAGATAGTGGGCCAATAAAACCCGGAATCAAACACCTTTTGGCGGTGTAATTTGACTATGATGGCCCCAAAGGTCCAAAGATGGCAAGCTTTGAGAATGTCAAGAGCTTCTTGTCCATAAACACACCGTCGGATGACTTGATCCGCATGATTTTGAATAAGTAGGGTCGTCCCGTAAGTAATGTTTAACATCTTTGAAGAATTTGTTCTTCTGCTGGTCGACATCCCTTTCACTATGAAGTTACCCGCATGGTAATTTGCGAAGTCGAGAAACGATGGGTAGAAGATTTTCCACGAAAAGAAACCGATTGAGTGTCTCGAGAGGAAATGTTTCATTTATTTCCTTTTTCTCGAAAACATCTTGGTGAGGGTTCTTTAATCGACAGATGATCGCAACCTGTGTTCTCGCCTCCTTTTTATCACGCTTAATGATATCAAATTCCCGGAGAAGGAGAACCCAACGGAGCAATCTCGGCTTTGCATCTTGTTTTGCAAAGAGATATTTGAGAGCCGAGTGATCCGTGATATACCACACATTTGGTCAAGATTAAGTATGGTTTAAACTTCTCAAACGCATACACCATGCCTAATAGCTCTTTTTCTCGTGGTAGTGTAATGAGTTTGAGCTTCATCATAGTCTTACTTGCATAGTGGATAGGTCGAAAATGCTTAGCTCACGTTGCCCTAAGACCGCACCGATAGCAAAATCACTTGCATCGCACATGAGCTCAAAAGGCAAGTCCCGCCGGAGCAACGAGAATGGTGCTTCAAGAAGCTTTTTCTTTAATGTTTCAAAAGCTTGGATGCACTCAGTGAGAAGATAAAAGGAGCATCTTTTCAAGAAGATGAGTCATAGGTCGGGCGATTTTAGAAAATCTTGTATGAATCATGATAGAAACCGCATGACCTAAAACTCCTAATACCTTTGACGGTAGTAGGATGAGGCAATTTAGCAATAACATCAACTTTGCTCTATCAACCTCAATCCCATTTTTGAAATCTTATGGCCAAGGACTATGCCTTCTTTGACCATAAAGTGGCTCTTCTCCCAATTTAGACAAAGATTGGTGTCTTCACACCTTTGAAGCATTTTTCTAATGGAGAGACATGCTTGAAACGAATCCCCAATGACCGAGAAGTCATCCATAAACACCTCCATTGTTTCCGATCATGTCGTGGAATATGGCCATCATACATCGTTAGACGTGCCAGAGCATTACATAAGCCAAAAGGCATACGTCAGAGGCAAAAGTTCCATATGGGCGGTGAATGTGGTCTTTCTTGATCCTTTGGATCAATGGGAATCAGTAACCCGAGAAACCATCAAGGAAACAATAGTATTCATTCCCCGCTAATCTCTCAAGCATTTGGTCCATGAATGGTAGAGGAAAATGGTCTTTACGGGTGGCGCCATTCAACTTACGATAGTCAATGCACACACGCCATCCCGTAACCAAATGAGTTGGAATTAACTCATTATCTTCATTTGTGATAACAGCTTATGCCACCCTTTTAGGAACACAATGAATTGGGCTAACCTAAGGACTATCTCGAGATCGGGTAAATCAATCCCGCATCAAGAAGTTTGATAACCTCCTGCTTGATAACATCATGGATTTTGGATTTACTCTTCTCCGATGTTGAACTCATGGTTTGAAGTCATCCTCCATCAAGATTTTGTGAGTACAAAATTCGTGGTTGATACCCTTAATGTCGGAGAGTTTCCAAGCAATTGCTTGTTTGTGTGACTACAAGATCTTTATGAGAGTAGACTTTTCATCTTTACTCAAATCTCGAGCAATAATGACAGGCAATTTATCATCACCTTCAAGAAATGCATACTCTAGATGAGGTGGTAAGTCCTTAAGTTCGACTTTAGGAAATTCTTCAGTTTTCTCAATTGACTTGACTTCCTTGTTATGAAGTTCGACGGGAGGGAGTGATGATGGATGATTCGCCCCTAAGTTATCTCATACAAGCTAGCCACTTGTGAATGGCTAACCGTAAGAAACTTAAAATAGTTCGATAAACAAATGCAATGAAGATCTAGAGGATTATAGTGTTTCCTGTGTCGATAAGTCCCAACGAGTCGTGCGAGAATAATCAAACGAATAGTGATCGAGATAATTTGAACGAAAAGGAGATATGATTTATTATACTAAAAGAAAAAGTATATAAACCACAGGGGCTTAAATGCAAATTAAAGAAAATTTAAAAGATAAATTCTATTAAATAAACGCTATCACTTTTTTAAAATCTAATGTTTTTGATTTTTCTTTATAAAACTTAAATTAAAAACTACGCGACGCATAAAAGAAAATGTGAAACTCAAGCAATATTAATCCTAAAAATATGAAATGACATTTTACAAACCTAATGATATGAGAAAATTTTAAGAAAAAGAAAATTATTTTTAAAACTATTTATCTAATTATTATTAATTAAAACTAATTTTAACTATTTAATAATATCCTAAAATACAAGAAAATATGAAATAAAGCTAGAAAATGAAATTATGACTTAAAAAATCTAAAATAACTAAAGAGAATTTTCAAAACTAATTTTGTATTTTTCGATTATTTTCTATTTTCTATGAATTAAAAACTATTTGAAACTACTTAAATTGCTAAAATTACAAATTAAACTATGAAAAATCTGAAAAATATTTTTTGACTTTTATATTTATCTTAATCTAGGAAAATGAAAACTTATTTTTTGAAACTTTTCCGAATTAATTGTATTAAAAGCTAATTAAAATGCCTAAAACTGCTTTTAAATGAAGAAAAATAGCTAACTCGACCTAGAAAAATATGAAAAATTCAGGAAAAGTCTAAAATAATATTCTAATTCTAGTAAAATTATAAAACAGAGGCTTATGTGTATGAATATGGAATCGAATGGAAGTGCTTATAAATAAGCACTGCTTAAGCCAAAGGCTACCAATGAGCACCAAACCGACACGTAAGCTATAATATGTTAAAATTACTAGAAAGCAACTGATTACAACTATTCTAACCCTCTAAATTACAAGCTTAAATGATTTGATGTTTTGAAGACTCAAGTGCTTAAACAGCTTTGATGGGCTACTTTGTAGTCGGATAATAAGCACTTCAATAAGTCGGAAATTAAAACCGATATAGGATCCTATACTTGACCTTGTCGGCTATTTCTAAACCAAGGATGAGCTATGGATAAGCTCCCTATGAGCTTGTTGAGAGCTCGCACAAAACCGAGAAAACTCGAAAAGCATGCAGGGCATATAAGCCAAATTTGATAAGCTATTTTGGAGCTTAAAAGCTTTTGACAAATTTTGCAAAACCATTTATTGAAACTAGACCAGTTGAACTTCTCAAATCCACAAGATCAAGGGCATGTGACCAAGGATTAACAAATGAGACCTCAACTAAGATTTGGAAAACCGGTTTTAACCACTTTCGACTTTTGATGATTTTGAAAGGTTTGACTTTTATGAGTTTTGATTCAATCTATTGAACCGAAATTGATATTTTAAGGTGAATTAAACCTGATGCAAGCTATTTCTATGTAATCTAAACACAAAACAAGTTTTTGGTTTATACAAAATCACAACAGTTAAGAAATTAAGACAGGTGATGTGTAATTTTGACTTTTGAGCTAAGCGGATGCAATATCTTGACAGAATGATTCAAATGGACAATATTAAGACTAAGTAGATGATATCAAGCAAAAACAAGAGCTTAAGCTTAAACAAACCCACCGATCCAAACACTCTTTAGAAACTGCTTTTACTAATTTAAGCTAACTAATTACTAAGTTAGCTTATGCTAACACTTGAAATGATTCTAGTTACCCTAATTACCACTAGTTAAACACGTCTAAGATAGCTAATGACCACAGATTTCAACAAAAGCAGTTGTGCATATAAATGAGAAATGGAAAGTAAAATACAAACTTACAATGGTGCAAATTTGTTTTGCATCTTATACCAAACCCAAACTATGCTAATCTAACCAAATCCAACCCAAATCCAATCTCGATCACCTATTCCATTTCCACAACCGATTGAACCAATGTCTCTTCACAATTGACTTTTGTTGACCAACTTGATATTTTGCTTGAAACGAATGATAAGCTTACTAAAAGCTATATTAAGCTTAAATAAGCTTGTTTGATCGATAAAGAAGCTTATTGAAGCTTGGTTTTAAGCACATTTATACCGATTTTATAACAAGGATACAAAACACTAAACTATATTAAAACCTTTGAATTGATACTTGAAAATAGCTTTATATTGATAAAACAACTTGAGTTTAATACATAGAAACAAAAGATTACAAAATAAAGAATAGCTAAGACAATTTTATAAATACGACATACATGAATTTAAAAACTAACTACGCTTTATCTCTTGCTTCTTCTTCCTCTTTATACACCCATTTGTCTTCTCTCACCTCTCCGAATGATTCCCACTAATTTCCGTAACCATTGGATCACTTGGTTGCATTTTGGCCATTGGATTACTTTTATGGAAAAGTCGGTTTGACCAAAGGCTCCGAATTTGCAAGTAGGGGTGGCATTAATTGTGGTGTGAAAGGATGATGAGGGGAAGGTTGAGGAGATAAGGTGATGGGAGATGATGATGTTGCCCGAGTTGCGATCTGTGGGGAATGAAAGCAATGGGAGGAAGGGATAATGTTTGACCGGTTTTGACTTGGGGTCCAAAATAGGAAGGGTCAAAGGTATAAATGGCTCAATTGGGGTCCAAATGCAAAAGGGGTCAAGGCTTAGCTTATTTTGACAAGGACCAAACCGCAATTATCCAATTCTTGAAGGACCATTTCGCCAATATACCAAAGTTCACAAAGGGTCACTTTTGACAAGTTTCAATAGTGCAAGGACTATTTTGACATTTTCAAATTTTCAAAGGACCATTTGTGACAATTTCAAAACTCGAGGACTAAAGTTGTAATTTTGCAATTTTAAATCTCAAGGACCAATTTTGACAACTTAAGAATCCCTAGGGACTTAAAATGATATTTTCTTTATTTTGATTTACCAAGGACCT
This sequence comes from Chrysanthemum lavandulifolium, assembly GCA_022545495.1. Taxonomy (NCBI): domain Eukaryota; kingdom Viridiplantae; phylum Streptophyta; class Magnoliopsida; order Asterales; family Asteraceae; genus Chrysanthemum; species Chrysanthemum lavandulifolium. The sequence continues at coordinate 298,869,914 of CM040240.1, forward strand.
GCTTTTGACAACTTTTGAAACTGGGGACTAAACCGCCAATTATGCAAACTTGATATGCTTTTCACCGATTTTGATATTTTGCATTTAAAACACATAAAACACTTATTTGTGATATTTTTATCATTTTGATGCATTTCGAAAGTGTTTTCGGATGTTTTTGCGCTTAATTGGTACAAAATGATGATTATTTAGACACTCATCAATCCCCACACTAAGATATTGCTAGTCCCTAGCAATTTTTAAGAAAATTAATGGATTTCATCTCTTTACCAAAAGCCATTACTCGAGTAGCTAAATGTTTCAGCTCAAGTAAGAACCTTGGTACACCGATAACCAAATGATTTTGAGCAAATCACCGCCCAACGGATTTGATTTGTCTTTACCGTAAGTCGCTTTGCTCGGACTAGCCAACTTTTAGATAAATTATCAATATTATCTTTGGTGAGTCGATTACCAATTATGGTTTTTCCATCGCCTTTACCACAAGCCATAAACTTGCGGGCTAGCCAACTCTTCACTTTTAAGGATATGGTGAAATGAATACCATACAATTTTGGGCAAATTGCAAGTCGTCAACGGATTTGAGATATCTTTACCAAGGGAGGTTTGCTCCTGGATTAGCCAATCTTTTGTTTGTTAGACATGGTGGATCGATAATCAGAATCGAGTAAGTGAAAACACTTACTCAAAAAAAATTTTGGCCAAAATGGGGAATTAAAGCGGTATAATTACATGATAAAATTCATGAGAATTCCCCCATACTAGAAATGAATATTGCCCTCAATATTCAAAGTACCGCGGTTATGCCGAAACATAAAACAAAAAGGGAAATACTACGCCATTATTTAGCAAGATTTTTTTTTTTTTTTTTTTTTTTAAACTCTTATATACAACAATGGGCAACTCCCCACACTAGGGTGGTACTCACGGTGAAAACCCATGTAGCATGCTATGTTTTGATTCCCGAGTCGCTAGCTTGACTCGATCCCGCATTCATTGGTTCATGGGAAAGTTTGTAGATCCGGACAACCACGTGAGGAATGTCCTCTCCAAAATAGTGTTTCAATCGATGACCATTCACTTTAAAGTTTGGACCATCGGGTTGAGATAACTCAATGGTTCCATATGGAAATACTTTAGTGATGGTGAATGGTCCGCACCAATGGAATTTTAGTTTTCCCGAGAAAATCTTCAATCTTGAATTGAAAAGAAGGACTCGATCACCGACGCTGAAAACGCGGTTTTGATTTTGAGTCATGAATCTTCTTTGTCTTTTCTTTATAGATCAAAGAGTTTCGTATGCTTGATCACGGAGTTCATTTAATTCATTCATTTGAACTTTCCGTGATCACCACCGTGTCTGAATATCGGTTGGCATGTTTCAAGGCCCAAGATGTCTTGTGCTCAAGCTCAACCGCAGATGACATGCCTTCCCGCATACAAGCTTGTATGGAGTATACCCGATGGGTGTTTTATAAGTCGCACGGAAGGCCTAGAGTGCATCATCTAGCTTATCCGACCAAGAGGCACGGTTTTCGCCAACCGTCCTCTCCCGTAATTCTTTAATCCTCGGTTGGAAACTTCCACTTGCCCACTTGTTCGGGGTGGTACGCAGAGAGACGGTGAGTTACACCATACTTTTGCATGACTCTATCAAACCGGTCATTTCAGAATGCGCACTACGATCACCGATGATAGCTCGTGGAGTTCCAAACCTAGCAAAAGAGATTTTAAGAATTTCACAACAACTCGGCATCGTTGGTAGGCAAAGCCTTAGCTTCAACCCATTTTGACAAATAGTCAACGCCACGAGTATGTATTTATTACCGTGAGATGAAGGAAATGACCCCATAAAGTCAATGCCCCTGATGTCAAAAATCTCACACACTTGAATGGCGCTTTGCGGCATTTCATTTCTTTGAGATATTCCCGTGACGCTGACAAGCGCATGTGTTTTGACAAATTCATGGGCATCCTTGTAAATCGCGGGTCAATAGAATCCGAATCAAACACCTTCTGGCGCAGTAGTTGGGGCTATGATGTCCCCAAGAGGTCCGTAATGGCAAGCCTTGAGAATGTCATTGGCTTCCCGACCATACACACATCGCTCGATGACTTGATCCGCGTAAATTTTGAATAAGTAGGGTCGTCCCGTAAGTAATGTTTCACATCTTTAAAGAATTTTTTTTTCTGTTGGGACGACATCCCTTTCACCACAAAGTTACCCGCATGGTAATTTGCAAAGTCAAGAAACCATGGGGTAGAAGAGTCTCCACGAAAAGAAACCACATTGAGTGTTTCGAGAGGAAATGTTTCATTTATTTCGCTTTCAAACACATCTTGGTGAGGGTTTTCTAGACAGGATAGATGATCGCAGCCGTGTTCTCGCCTCCTTTTTATTACGTATAATGATATCAAATTCTTGCAGGAGGAGAACCCAACGGAGCAATCTCGCTTTGCATCTTGTTTTGCAAAGAGATATTTGAGAGCCGAGTGATCCGTATACACCACGATTTGGTCAAGATAAGTTATGGTCGAAACTTTTCAAACGCATACACCACAACTAATAATTCTTTTTCCGTAGTGGTATAATGGGTTTGAGCTCACCATAGTTTTACTTATGTAGTGGATAGGCTGAAAATGCTTGGTTTTACGCTGCCCCAAGACCGCACCGATAGCAAAATCACTTGCATCGCACATGAGTTCAAAGGGTAGATCCCAATGGGCAACTAGAATGGGTGCTTCCGTGTTTTTCTTTAATGTTTCAAAAGCTTTGATGCACTCAGTGAGAAGATAAAAGGAGCATCTTTTCAAGAAGATGGGTCATAGGCCGAGCGATTTTAGAGAAATCTTGTATGAATCTACGATAAAACCCGGCATGACCTAGAAAACTCCTAATACCTTTGACGGTAGTAGGATGAGGCAATTTAGAAATAACATCAACTTTTGCTCTATCTACCTCAATCCCATTTTGGAAATCTTATGGCCAAGTACTATGCCTTCTTTGACCATAAAGTGGCTCTTCTCCCAATTTAGACAAAGATTGGTGTCTTCACACCGCTTTAGCATTTTATCTAAATGGGAGAGACATGTCCAAATGAGTCCCCAATGACCGAGAAGTAATCCATAAACACCTCCATTGTTTCCGATCATGTCGTGGAAAATTGCCATCATACATCGTTGGAACGTGCTGTGAGCGTTACATAGGCCAAAAGGCATACGCCTAGGGCAAAAGTTCCGTATGGGCGGTGAATGTGGTTTTCTTGATCCAATGGATCAATGGGGATCTGAAAATATCCCGAGAAACCATGAAACAATAGTATTCGCTCCTCGCTAATCTCTCAAGCATCCGATCCATGAAGGGTAGAGGAAAATGGTCTTTACGGGTGGCTTCGTTTAACTTACGATAGTCAATGCATACACGCCATCCCGTAACCAATCGAGTTGGAATTAACTCGCTTTCTTCATTTGTGACAACCGTTATGCCACCTTTTTGGAACACAATGAATGGGCTAACCCAAGGACTATCGAGATCGGGTAATTAAACCGCATCAAGAAGTTTGAGAACCTCTTGTTTGATAACCTCATGAATCTTAGTATTCACCCTTCTCTCGATGTTGGATCGCTGGTTTGACGTCATCCTCCATTAAGATTTTGTGAGTACAAAACTCGTGGTTGATACCCTTAATGTCGGAGAGTTTCCAAGCAATTGATTGCTTGTGTGACTTCAAGACCTTTATGAGAGCGCCTTCTCCTCCTCGCTAAGTCTTTAGCAATTATGACGGTAATTTATCATCACCTCCAAGAATGCATACTCGAGATGAGGAGGTAGGTCCTTAAGTTCAACCTCGAAACTCTTCAAGAGAAGTTTGTATCGACTTGATTTCCTCAATCGTGATCTCTTTCGGAGGAAGTGAAGGTAATGGATCTTCATTTAACAATTGCTCAAGATAAAGGATATCTCCTCCGAATCATAAACACCATCAATTCCAGCGGAATTGATTCATCAAGAGCAAGAAATTCATCGATCTCTTCCGTAGGAAGTCACCTCCTCAAATGGAGTGAGAGAGGGAAGAGTCGGCAATGATTGGTTGAGAAGATGTGGTGGAATCCCACCACGTAATTATGAAGATAACCAAGAAACTCTTGAGAGTACTCCTCAAGCAATATCAATTAAATCGATTTGATTGACCGATTCAAAGATCATAATTTGAGGAGTACCTCAAGTTTGATCAAGGTTAAAGGTAACACTTCATTACCCACATGTAACGTGATTTCTTGCTCAAATACATCAATGAGAGCACGACCCGCTCGTGAATCCTCGTCCAACAATGAGGGAAACCCGAGGATCGCATCGAAATCAACAACCACAAAGTCACCGGAAATGGAACTTTCCTACTTTCACGAATACATCCTCGGCGATGCCAAGAGGACGCGATATACAACGATCTGCGAGCTCAAGAGTCATGCGGTAGGAACAAGTTCGAAGAGAAAGTTTCTTCCATATCGAATAAGGCATCGATTGATGCTTGCACCAAGATCGGCAAGGGCAAAGCATTCAATCATTCCCGAAAACACAAGGGAGAAGAAATTTTCCAGATCTCCAAGTTTCTGAAGCTTTTTAACAAAATCACGAAAGCGCTCGCTCAAAGGAGTTTTAGCCATTTCAAACAGCTTTTTCCTTGTTGCTTAACATGTGTTTGAGATTTGATGCAAACTTGGGCATCAAGATGATAGCATCCGCAAAGCTTATGTCAAAATGAAGTTCTTGGAAAATTTGAAAAAGTTTCCATTTGATGACCGGCTTTTTCATGGAGTTTTGCTCATTTAAACGTGAGGGTAAGGAATAGAAGTTTTTATTTGGGGTTTTCAACCGGAGGTTCAAAACAACCTGTGTTTGGTTTTGGGTTTCGGACAACTCGAGGATGGACATTGCCGGTACCTCCGTTATTAGTAGGAAGTTCCTTGTCCTTTATCGCCTCGTGTTCACTTTCCACTACCTTCGGAGAGAATAAGAAGAGGTAGTAGGAATAGCGGATCCATCATACGGCACCACTTCGGTTGTGATCGCTTTGCATCGCCTCGGATTAGCGATCGTGTTGCTAGGTAAAGCACCGAGCCCGAGGGTCGATCATTTAAAGACTTCTTAATGTCAAAATCCGCTAACCAACAACATATTCATTTCCTCTTGGGATTTCATGAATTGTTTCAACAACTCATCGATGATGGTCCGTGGAACAATGGCTTGATTTTGCACAGAAAATTCGCCTCTATTGTTTGGATTAGGACCTTGATTTTGAAAATTTCCTTGATTATTGCCATGAAAGTACCTGTGGTTGAAATTTCCCGACCTTGATTTCTATTGAAATTTCCTTGGTTTAGGAAATTTTGATTTGGATTTTGAAACCGTTATTTTGACTAAAATTACCTTGGTTTTGAAAACCTTGGTTTGGTCTATTCGATTTTGATTACGGTTTTGGTTTTGGTTGAAACCGGTGGTCCAGTGTAGTGGTTAGGACGGTGGTTCGGGTCCATAGGAGCACGATATTGGTTGCCTCCTGAATTGGAAATCCCGCCCACAAAGATTAGCTTCAAAGGGTTACCATCGGTGGCCATACAATTGTAATAGGCATGGGGCCACCACAAGTAACACGACTTCCACTTTCTTAACTTCAAAGAGAGGTGAAGTTTGTGGAAAAGAAACTTTCTTTTGGTTGGAGAGAACCAAAGCTTGAATAGCTTCATGAGTTTGTCAATCTTAGCATCGGTGCTAGATTGACTCACGGGTGATGAAGAAGAAGGACCAACACCGACTTGGGAAACAACCGGTTTGCTTCGCAAAGGCGGACTTTAGACTTGTTTTCAATTATTGTTAAAGCTTCTTTGACGCTTTTGCTCAAGAAATTTCCTCCAATGGAGGAATTGAGAGAATCTTGATCGATTGACTCACTCCATTATAGAAAGTATCAAGTTGCATCAACTCGGAGAAACCGTGGTGAGGACATTTCGAGCAACTCCTTAAAACGATCCCACGATTCGTAGAAGGGTTCATCAAACTTTGTGTAAACTTGATGATTTCATTTTAAGACTCGTGGTTTTGGAAGGTGGATAAAACTCGCTCACAAATTTCTTCACCGTGTCTTCCCATGTTTCGATTGATTTAGGGGTTGTTTTTCAAGCCAAACCGGCTTGCCCTCAAGAGAAAATGAGAATGTAAGAAGCTTAACAAAGATCGGTAGGGACATTCTTGTATTTGATGGTAGATGCAATCTTGTTAAACCATCGAATATGAGCATGCGGATCATCCCGCCAAAACCATAGAATCGACTTGAGGTTACAAGATTCAAGAACCCGGTTTTGAGTTCAAAATTTTCACCACGATGGTCGGATAACAATAGCATCTCCATACCCGCCGATGGGTGCCGGAGAAGCTCACATAGGACGCTCTTCCGCCATGATAACGGAAGTAGTGTGAGTAGTCCGGATCTCGATCCGATCGATGGGGCGAAATTTCACGGACACGCCTTCTTGAAATCGACAAGCTCACGAAATGGGCTTACAGATCTAGAAGAGCGAAAAGATACACTAGAGTTAACTCTAAGAGATCTCGAGTTAAGGAAAGGAATTATGAAATTGGTGAAAATGGGGTAAGAAGAATCTTTTGGGTTTTCCGATAAGTAGATATAACAACAAATCCAATTAAACAATATCGAGGCAAAACAACAAAGGAACTTAAACCAATAATCACAAGATGAATGGCTTTTTGAAAAAGGTACACCACTCTCAAGGACACAAAGGCAAGTTTTAAATCTTTGGTCTGGAACTTATTATGGTCGTACCCCAGCTAGGTAGTACACCGCCTTGGTTTGCGGTGGTAATCTTTTATGTTGTTATTCTTAAACAAAGAAAACGACAAATCTTTTGTATTTTTATCTTTAATACATATATAGAAACAAAAGAAAATATTTTTGTGTTTTATACGCTTTAAGTTGTTTTTGGGTTTTGGATTTTTATAAGAAAATATATAGATATAGATAGATGGTATGAACAAGGAGTGATTATTCAAATCACTAACTGCTAAACGTAAGATAATTAGCACACTCCCAAGCAATGGCGCCTAAAATTTGATTCGTCCCGAACCGTCAAGTTATCTCACACAAGCTAGCCACTTGTGAATGGCTAACCGTAAGAAACTTAAAACAGTTCAGACACAAATGCAATGAAGATCTAGAGGATTATAGTGTTTCCCCAGGTCGTTAAGTCCCAACGAGCTGTGCGAGAATAATCAAACGAATAGTGATCGAGAGAATTTGAACGGGAAAAGGAGATATGATTGATTATACTAAAAGAAAAAGTATATAAACTACAGGGGCTTAAATGCAAATTAAAGAAAATTTAAAAGATAAATTATATTAAATAAACGCTATCACTATTTTTAAAATCTAATGTTTTGATTTTTCTTTATAAAACTTAAATTAAAACTACGCGACGATAAAAGAAAGTGTGAAACTCAAGTAATATTAATCCTAAAAATATGAAAATGGCATTTTACAAACCTAATGATATGAGAAAATTTTTAGAAAAAGAAAATTATTTTTAAAACTATTTATCTAATTATTATTAATTAAAAACTAATTTTAACTATTTAATAATATCCTAAAATACAAGAAAATATGAAATAAAGCTAGAAAAATGAAATTATGACTTAGAAAAATCTAAAATAACAAAATAGAATTTTCAAAACTAATTTTGTATTTTTCTGATTATTTTTCTATTTTCTATGAATTAAAAACTATTTGAAACTACTTAAATTGCTAAAATTACAAATTAAACTATGAAAAATCTGAAAATATATTTTTGACTTTTATATTTATCTTAATCTAGGAAAAATGAAAACTTATTTTTTGAAACTTTTTGAATTAATTGTATTAAAAGCTAATTAAAATGCCTAAAACTGCTTTTAAATGAAGAAAAATAGCTAACTAACCTAGAAAAATATGAAAAATTCAGGAAAAGTCTAAAATAATATTCTAATTCTAGGAAAATTATAAAAACAGTGGCTTATGTGTATGAATATGGAACTGCAATGGAAACTGCTTATAAATAAGCACTTGGCTTAAGCCAAAGGCTACCAATGAGCACCAAACCGACACATAAGCTATAATATGTTAAAATTACTAAAAGCAACAAATTACAACTATTCTAACCCTCTAAATTACACACTTAAATGATTTGATGTTTTGAAGACTCAAGTGCTTAAACAGCTTTTATGCTACTTTGTAGTCGATGGAAAATAAGCACTTCAATAAGCTGGAAATCAAAAACCAGATAAAGGATCCTATACTAGACCAGATTGGCTATTTCTAAACCAAGGATGAGCCCTGGATAAGCTCTGATGAGCTTGTTGAGAGCCTGCACAAAACTGAGAAAACTCAGTTCCCTGTGCACAGGGCATATAAGCCCAATTTGATAAGCTATTTTGGAGCTTAAAAAGCTTTTGACAAATTTTGCAAAAACCAGTTATTGAAACTAGACCAGTTGAACTTCTCAAATCCACAAGATCAAGGGCATGTGACCAAGGATTAACAAATGAGACCTCAACTAAGATTTGGAAAAACTGGTTTTAACCACTTTTGACTTTTGACAGATTTTGAAAGGTTTGACTTTTATGAGTTTTGATTCAATCTATTGAACTGAAATTGATGTTTTAAGGTGAATTAAACCTGATGCAAGCTATTTCTATGTAATCTAAACACAAAACAAGTTTTTGGTTTTACAAAATCACAACAGTTAAGAAATTAAGACAGGTGATGTGTGATTTTGACTTTTGAGCTAAGCAGATGCAATATCTTGACAGGAATGATTCAAATGGACAATATTAAGACTAAGTAGACAGATATCAAGCAAAAACAAGAGCTTAAGCTTAAACAAACCCACTGATCCAAACACTCTTTTAGAAACTATTTTACTAATTTAAGCTAACAAATTACTAAGTTAGCTTATGCTAACACTTGAAATGATTCTAGTTACCCTAATTACCACTAGTTAAACAGGTTTAAGATAGCTAATGACCACAGATTTCAACAAAAGCACAATATGTGCGAGATAAATGAGAAATGGAAGTAAAATACAAACTTACAATGTGCCCAATTTATTTTGCAAATTATACCAAACCCAAACTATGCTAATCTAACCAAATCCAACCCAAATCCACTCAGCTCGCAATTCCATTTCCACAACCATTGAACCAAGGTCTCTTCACGCTTGACTTTTGTTGACCAACTTGATATTTTGCTTGAATCGATTTATAAGCTCACTAAAAGCTATATTAAGCTTAAATAAGCTTGTTTGACTGATAAAGAAGCTTATTGAAGATTGGTTTTTAGCACATTCATACTGATTTTATAACAAAGGATACAAAACATAAAACTATATTAGAACCTTTGAATTGATACTTGAAAACAGTTTATATTGATAAAACAGATTGAGTTTAATACATAGAAACAAAAGATTACAAAATTAAAGATTAGTTAAGACAATTTTTATAAATACGACATACATGAATTTAAAAAAATAACTACTGCCTTATCTCTTGCTTCTTCTTCCTCTTTTATACACCCATTTCCCACTAATTTCCAGAACCATTGGATCACTTGGGTGCATTTTGGCCATTGGATTACTTTTGGCGGGAAAAGCTGGTTTGACCAGTGGGCTACTGAATTTGCAAGTAGGGGGGGTGTCATTAATTGTGGTGTGTTGGATGATGATGATGAAGGTTTGAGGAGATAAGTGATGATGATGTGATGTTGCCCGAGTTGATAAAAGTGGGAAGGAAAGGATTGGGAGGAAGGATAATGTTTGACCGGGTTTGAATTGGGGTCCAAAACAGAAGGGGTAAAGGTATAAATGGCGGGGACCAAATGCAAAAGGGTCAAGGCTTAGCTTATTTTGACAAGGACCAAACTACAATTATCCAATTCTTGAAGGACCATTTCGCTAATATACCAAAGTTCACACAAGGGTCACTTTTGACAAGTTTCAATAGTGCAAGGACTATTTTGACATTTTCAAATTTTCAAAGGACCATTTGTGACAATTTCAAAACTTAGGGACTAAAGTTGTAATTTTGCAATTTTAAATCTCAAGGACCAATTTTGACAACTTAAGAATCCTAGGGACTTAAAATGATATTTTTCTTTATTTTGATTTACCAGGACCTGTTTTGACAACTTTTGAAACTTGGGGACTAAAGCGCCAATTATGCAAACTTGATACGCTTTTCACCGATTTTGATATTTTGCATTTAAAACACATAAAACACTTATTTGTGATATTTTATCATTTTGATGCATTTCGAGTGTTTTCGATGTTTTTGCGCTTAATTGACAAAATGACGAGTATTTAGACACTCATCAATGGATCATCATTAAGCAACTTCTCAATGAGAAGTATGTCCCCTCGATGTCGATGGGAGCGTGATCAATTTCCCATGGAATGAATCACTAGACAAGTAGGCTTCAATCTTTCTAAGATGAAGTCACTTTCCTCAAATCGATGATGGGTTGAGATGAATGAGTGAGATTATCACTCAAGAATTATGATCATAACCAAGAACTTCTTGAGAGTACTCTTGAATAACATCAATGATATCTATTCGTTAACCGACTCGTAATCATAGTTTGCGGAGTACCTCAAGTTTGATCAAGGTTAAAGTGACGACTTCATTACCAACACGTAATGTGATTTCTTGCTCAAATACATCAAGAAGAGCACGCCCATTCTCGTGAATCTCGCCCAACAATGAGAGGAACCCGATGATAGGCATTAAAATCAACAACCACGAAGTCACCGGAAAATGGAACTTTCCTACTTTCACAAATACATCCTCGGCAATGCCAAGAGGACGGATATTGTACGATCCGCAAGCTCGAGAGTCATGCATGTAGGAGTAAGTTCGGAAGAGAAAGTTTCTTCCATACCGAATAAGGCATTAGATTGATGCTTGCACCAAGATCCGCTAGGGCAAAGCATTCAACCATTCCCGGAAATACACAAGGTAAGAGAAATTTTACAGATCTCCAAGCTTTTCTCGAAGCTTCTTCGTGATAATCACGAAAGCGCTCGTTAAGAGGAGTTTTAGCCATTTCAAACAAATTTTTCCTTATTACTTAACATGTGTTTGAGAGTTGATGCAAACTTGGGCATCAAGATGATAGCATCCGCAAAGCTTATGTCAAAATGTAGTTCTTGGAAAATTTGAAAAATTTGTCCATTTGATGATCGGCTTTTTCGCTGAGCTTTGCTCATTCAAACGCGATGGGTAAGGAATAGAAGATTTGGATTTTGTATTTTCAACGGAGCTACTAGAGGTTCAAAACAACTCTGGATTGGATTTGGGTTTCGGACAACTTGAGGATGGACATCATTGGTACCTCCGTTATTAGTAGGAAGTTCCTTGTCCTTTGTTGCCTCGTGTTCACTTTCCACTACCTTTGGGAGAGAAGAAGAAGAGGTAGTAGGAATAGCGGGTCCATTGTATGAAACACCACTTGGTTGTGATCGCTTTGCATCTTCCCTCGGGTTAGCGATCGTGTTGCTCGGAAGTTTTCCGAGCCCGAGGGTTGATCATTTAAAGACTTCTTGAGATCGCCGATCTAATCGACCAACAACTGCTCATTTCATCTTGGGATTTCATGAATTGCTTCAATAACTCATCGATGATGGTACCGGAGGATGTGGAGGAAATTCGAGGTCGGATGTTTGGATTATGACCTTGTTGTTGAAAATTCCCTTGATTAGATTCACATTTCCATGAAATTGATTCCTCGATTGAAATTGTTTTGATTAAGGTTTTGATGTTGGAAACCTTGATTTGGTCCGGATAGAAATTACCTTGGTTTTGATAACCTTGGTTAATTCTAGGTTGGTTCGATTCGGTTCAGATGTTAGATTCGTTACAACCGGTGGTTCCCGATAAGTGTTAGCACGGTAGTTTGGCTCATTTTGAGGACGGTATTGATTACCTCCCGATGTGAAGTACCGCTATAGCATTGGCTTCAAACGGACTACCATCGGTGGCGATGACAGCTTGTAGTATGCATGAGGACCACCACAAGTAACACAAACTTCAACTTTCTTCACTTCACCATGTGATGGTGTCTCGAGTGAAAGTGACTTTCTTTTGGTTTGCAAGAACCAAAGCTCGAACAATATCCATGAGTTTATCAATCTTAGCATCGGTGCTAGATGTACTCACGGGTGACGAAGTAGAAGGTCCAACATTAGACCGAGTCCGATATGTCTTTGTGCGTAAAGGACGGACTCGGGACTTGTTTTCAATGATTTGCAAGGCTTCTTTTGGTCTTGCTCAAGAAATTACCTCCATGGAGGCATTTAGAGAGTCTTGGTCACTTGTCTCGCACCATTGTAGAAAGTATCCATTTGCATTAACTCGGTAAAACCATGATGCGGACACTATGAGCAATTCTTTGTAACGATCCCATGCCTCCCGAATGATTCGTCAAATCTTTGAGAAAATTTCATTATCTCATTCTTAAGACTTGTAGTTCGGGATGGAGGATAGAATTGCTTAACAAACTTGGTGACTAGATCTTCCCATGTCTCAATGGAACGAGGGGTTGTTTCTCGTGCCAATTCCGGCTTGTCCTCTAGAGAGAATGGGAATGTAAGCTTGATTGCTTCATGGGACATTCTTGTATTTGATGGTAGATGCAATCTTGTTAAACCATCGAATGTGTGCATGAGGATCATCCCGCCAAAACCATAGAATTGGCTTGGGTTACAACATTAAGCAACCCGGTTTTGAGCTCAAAGGTATCACCACGATGGTCGGGACAATAATAGCATCTCCGTAACCCTCGATGGGTGCTTGGAGAAGCTCATTCATAGGCTTATCTTCCGCCATTACGACTGGGGGTGGTGGTGGTAGACGTTCCTCACGATCAAGGAGAAGTAACGCCCTCACGCCTACGAGGAATATTTGCAAGCTCATAAAGTGGACTTGTAGGATTGGAAGAACGAGTGCGCATGCACTAAGTATAAAAATCAATTTTCAAAACAAATGCGAGGCAAAACGACAAGTGAACTTAACCAATAATCATAAATGAAATGGATTCTTTGAAAAGGTACACCAAATCACAAGGACACAAAGGCAAGTTTTAAATCATTGTTTGGGAACTTATTATGGTCACACCCCGCTAGTAGGTGTACCGCCTTGATTTGCGGTGGTTGATTTTATGTATTTAAGTACCACCGAAAAGACGAGGTATGGATTTGTGCTAATGTTTTAAAAACTTTTGGACAATATTTTTGGTATCGTCTCGTTTAACCAAATCGTATCTCTTTAAGAATCACCTTAAAGGAAACACAAGCTAGAAAACATTACGATTGATTTGTTGTTTTATATATTTTTGGTGTTTTTAACACTTTAGGAAAAGTGTTAATGAACTTTTTGATTTATGATAACTTTACAAAAACCTGCTTACAAACGATGGTATATGTGCAAGTACGGTCCGAAAATGCTTAGAACACGCTTACAACCCAAGCAAGCGCCAAAATTTGATTCGTGCTAAACTGCTGTTATCTCACACAAGCTAGCCACTTGTGAATGGTTAACCGAAGAAACTTAAAACAGGCAAACACAAAATGCAATTAAGATCGGTGAATATAGTGGATTCCCTGGTCGTTAAGTCCCACGGAGGATGAATGGTATTTAACACAGACAGATGTCGAATAATCACTAAGGATAGTGATCAGTAAGGATTTTGAGTTTTTTATACCTAAAGAAAAGATTAATAAATTACAGCGACTTAAATGCAAATTAAAGGAAATTAAAAAGTTAAAATATATTAAATAAACGCTATCACTATTTTTACAATGATGTTTTTCTAGATTTATAAAACAAAATGACTTAAATAAACTATTTTAACTAAAACGTAAACTTAAATTACCTAAAAACGTGACTTAAAATGAAAACGTACGTTATTTATAAAAATTACGCGAGTGCGCAAGCAAAAACGTAAAATTTGTGAAATAAAAGTCCTACAAGTGTAATAACAATTTTTTTACATACTATATAACAAAATAAAATTTTAGAAAAAAGATTTATATTTTTTGGACTTTTATATTTTTTATTATGAATTAAATACAATTTTACACTAATTAAATGTTTAAAAATACTAAAACTATTGAGAAAAATCAAACTTTTTATAAAATACTTTATACTAATACAAAGTTAAGAAAATACAAAACACGAAAAAGCTAGTATAAATAAGTCGAATAAGCAAATAAGCTCAGATAAGCTTAAATGGAAAACAAGGGGTATATATTAAATAATGCAAAGGAAAACCAAAAAGACCCAAGGGCGAGTGGCAAGTGTGTGTGGTGAGTGGGTGGCTGTGGTTCAATCCCAAAGAACTCCTTTTGCAACTATTTTATTTTTTTGATTTTTCTTCACAAACTTGTTAAGCTACTTAAAATAAGCACTTTTTATAACTACAACTTTTTATAAAAATGACTAATAAGCTCAGATTTGAGCTTATTATTCCAACAGTGGAGCTTGATTTGGAAATAAGCAAAAGATTAAGCCAAAATGGCTTTTAAGCTATTAATAAGCAAAGGAAAACTTGGAAATAAGCTAGATAACTTAAAATAAGCTAAAATGACAACTGAACAAGCTAAATGATTTAGAAATAAGCACTAAATAAGCTAAATAAGCATAAACTTAACGGTTGCACAGACACTCTTGTTTTTACTAGGCACCTTTAGGCTTATTTTTAAGCAATCGAGATAAGCTAGAAACTTAAAACAAAACTGGATTAACTAGTTGACCACCGCCTTTTCAAAAGCTAAAGTACTCACAAAGTTGTCCACTAGAGAGCTTTTGAGAGCTTAAGAAAAGTCGAGAAACTGATCGAGGATGACTCATTGTATATCGAGTCAAATGGGACAAACTAAAAAGCACTTGCACCTATCTAAAAAGCTACAAACCGAAATATTAAACTTGGGCCCTTAAGATGGCTTGTTAGCTACCCAAAGAACCAAGAATCACAAGCTATGTTTAACTAATGAGCTTTTTGCAAGCTTGTGATTATGGCCTTAAAACTGTGCACAGGGCACATTTTTGACTTTTTAAGAAATTAAACCAAGTTGACTTTAATGATGTTTTAAGGTATATTAAGACTGATTTGATCTACAATAACAACTTATGAACAAGAAATCATAATCATAGATCATCAAAATCTAACAGTGAGTTAACAAGATTTGATCAAAGAGAATTTTGACTTTTGGTACAAATGACCACTGGTTTTCTTGCTTTGTTTGAGTTATTAGTGACTAATGAAACACAAGTCAAGTACAAGCATTAACATAAGCAACCTACAACACAGTTAAACTTACAAATCCAAACACCCTTTCAAAAGACTGTTTTGATGATTTTCAAAGCAAATCACTGATCTAGACCATGCTATTGATTTCAGACTTTATGATATCATATAATGGGACTAAATGATCATTAAACAACATCACTAACAACATGGAACCAAAGTATGACAATTATGCTCTTTTAACTGTTAAGATGAGATTTTTGCTAACTTCAAATTTAAAAGAACAAACAACTAGTTTTATAGTTTGATTACACTTAACTATAACTAATGAACATGAAAACATAAAGATTTGAGCTTATGATCAGATATACAAAGAAATGCCAAAATGATCAAAATGGCTTACAAATGGATTCCAAATGAAAATGATAACCAAGGATTGAGAACAGATCCTATAGCTTCCCAGAAGCACTAACCCAAGGCAATCCTTTATCAACCCCGCTCCAAATTGTAATCACCATCTCCATTGATTTTTGATTTTCAACTATTTATTTGGTATTTTTGGTAATTTTCTCCTTTTGATTCTAAAATGATTTTTAAAGTTTCTAAAAGCTTTAATAAGCTTTCTAGGAGCTTATGTGAGCTATTTCAGTCCAAAACAACAACTAACAACAACATTTAATTAACATGAGATTTTGAACTTTGAAAATGCTTAAACTGAATTTGGAACTTAAACACCGAAATTACTTATTGCAAAAGTTGTATAGTACACTGAACATGAGAAAAACAGTACTTTAAAGCTAAGAAATACACTGGAAATTCAAAATTAAGCTAAACGACATAAGCTAATTAAAATTAAAACTAGGTACTTTCTTCCTTGCTTCTCTTCCCTTCTTTATAGACTTTTGAGATACTCCACATGCTTCTGAAACTTTCCCACTTTAAATCTTAGCCATTGGATGAGTCAAACTCATCCTATCCGTTTAAACGACTTTTGGCGCCAAAAGTATACATGGTTGCTTGAGACAATTTCAGAGCAATTAAAGAATCTTGGGGTGTTGTGGAGGTGGAGGGGGACAGATTAGATAGTAGGAATGGGGCTGGTGATTATTTGAAAAGCAAAAACCAGTTGTGTGTGTGTAACAAGAAAAGGTTTATGGTGGGGAAGCATTAATCGCAGCTTTTGGGCTAGCTCATGAGGTGGAGGGATGAGAGTGAGTAATAGGTGGTGAGGTAGAAGGTGGGAGAGTGGAAACCAGCAGAAACCACTGGTTTTGGTTTAACAATGTGTGGAGGAGAAGAGTGAATGGTGGACGCGGTTTTTTTTATTTAAATTTTGGGCCGGGTTTGGTATTTGGGCCAGTGTTTGGTTTAGTATATAGGTCCGTTTGGTTTAAATTAATACACAAGGACCATAGTTGTAATTGGTGAAACCAAGGACCTAATTTGACAAGTTTCAAGGTTATCACAAGGGTCAATCCTGCAAATAATGGTTAGTACAAGGACTAAATTTGCATAAAGTTCCATTTTTATAAGTCCAAGGACCAAATCTGCCAATTTTGAAACTTTAAGGGCCTAACTTGTAATTTTCCAAAAGTTCACCATAAGGACCAATTTTGTCATTTATGAATAGTACAAGGTTAATATTTGATAATTTTCACTTTTTAAATTAACCAAGGACTATTTTTGACAATTTTTAAACTTTAGGGACTAAAGTTGTCATTTTGTAAAGATTAAACATTAAAGAGTTTATTTTGACAACTTTTGAATCCCATGGACCTTAAATGACATTTTACAAGTTTTTGAATTACTAGGGACTAGTTTTGACAATTTTTGAAACTTAAGGGACTAAAACTGCCAATTATGCAAACTTGATACGTTTTTCATCTGATTTTGGTATTTTTGCATTTAAAACATATTAAACACTTGTTTGTGATATTTTCATCATTTTGATGCATTTCGAGTGTTTTCGATGTGTTTTGCGCCTAGATGGTACAAAATAATGAGTATTTAGACACTCATGATGGTCCTCATCAAGCTTGGTTCGCTCAATCATGGAGTGTCAACGGGTCACTTGAATCAAATCCAAATTTCTTTAAAATCTCATTTGCATATTTAGATTGATTTATGAAAATGCCTCGGGACTTTGTGAAATTTGTAATCCCAAGAAAATGACATTTGTCCCATCATTGACATTTGAAATTTGGAACCCATTTCGCTTGAAAACGATCACATTCATCGGGGTCACCGAGGCAAAGATAATATCATCAACATAAATTTGAACATGAATTAAATATTTTCCTAACTTCCCGGTGAACAATGTTGGATCAACTGCCTCCTTTCCGAATCCGTAGATAGAAGAAACTTTGATAGCGATCATACCATGCCCTGAGCTTGCTTTAAACCATACAGAGCCTTCTTCAAACAATAAACGTGGGTAGGATGTTCGGATTCACAAAGCCTTCGTGTTGGTGACATAGACGACTTCTTTAAGATCTCCGCTCAGAATGCCGCCTTCACGCCCATTTGATAGACTACCATGTTCTTACTTGCAAGATTAGCAAAAGATTCTAATTGCCTCGATTCGAGCCACGAGCAAAAGATTCTTCAAAGTCTATACCCTCCTCTTAACGGTATCCTTTAGCAATTAATAGAGCCTTGTTCTTCAACACATCACCATGCTCATCAAGTTTCACTTTGAAGATCCATTTTAGAGCAATAATCATAGCACAATCTGGAGCAGGTACTAACTCCCATACATCTAGTCGATCAAACTCATGAATTTCATCTTGCATAGCATTGAACCAACTATCTTCATTCATGGCGGTTTTAACATCTTTTGGTTCGATCTTAGAGAGTACGGAGTTGAAGAAGCATCATAAGGCATCGGTTGCAAGTTGTTTCCATGTGGATACTGGACGAGAGGGATTTTCAATGATGTTGTCTAATGGATGATCGTGAGTCCATTTTTGAGGTGTTCATGTGGTAGTTGTTGAGGGACCAAGTAGCGAGTTGATGTCTCCGATGAAGATGGTTCGATGAAGATTCGTGAGCAAATATGTTTTCAAACGGAGCATCTTCGTGGAGTAGCAAAGGATTAACTTCATCATTGATGCCAAAAACAGCTCCATGATGTACATTTGAAGAATGATGATTTGTTGATGAGATCAAGGATCGCAGAAGTGCTTCTTGACTTAATGATATTGAGACTAAGGGATTGACTTCATTCACGAATATGAACACCTCATTGTAGGAATCGATACCCCATTAGTACTTGGATCATAAAGTTCATCAAACATAGGATCAAACAATTTCTTTAAATCATCTTCGATGGAGGTACATATGGAGTTTCTTGAGAAGAGTTTGGAAAAGGGATGAACCAATTGACTGCTTTTGAAGTGCGGGTCCAGAACTCGAATTGTCCAGAGCCGCTTTGACCGGTCACCATCAAACGTAACGTGAATTGTTTCCATGATATTTAGGTTCTTTGTTGTAGATTCGTATCCCTTTTGTTTGGTGCATACCCTACAAAAACTCCAATGTCTCGCTTAGCTCTCGGTTGCCTAAGTCTTGTCCTCATTAGTTGGATAACACAATGCGCCAAACACACGAAGGAAAAAGAGATTAGGTTTTCTGCATGTGGACAAGTTCATATGGAGTTTTTCCATGAACATTGTGAATCGTGGAACGATTTTGTGTGTAGCATGCAAAGGTCAATAGCTTCACCAGTAGAAACATTGGAACCTTTGAGTAAATCAAGATTGTTCTAGCGGCTTCTACAAGAGTTCGATTTCGCCTTTCAACTACACCTTTCTCGCTGAGGAGTTCGTGGAACACTTCTTTGATGGTCGATTCCAACGCTTTCATAAAATTCATTGAGTTGTTTGTTGACAAACTCGGCCCATTGTCTGTTCTTATTATTCGACTGCTTTGTTAAGCCGAACTGCGCACTGCTTGATGAGTTTGATGATGATATCGAGTTTCATCCTTTGTCCTTAAGAACTTGACCTGTGAATCTAGAGTAATCATCAACCACAACTAACACATATTTCTTCCCAAATATATTCTCGCACCCTCATTGGTCCACATAAATCCATATGAATCATATGAAGAACTTTTATGACAGAGTTAGTAGGTTTGGGTTTATGAGCATACTTTTGCTTTTTCCCAATTGACATGTCGAACAAAGATGATCCTTTTCATACTTGAGTCTAGGTAAACCTACAACTAAGTCCTTTCTGGAGAGATCATTGATGGTACCGAAGTTCAAGTGATTGAGACGACGATGCCATAACCATGACTTTGTTTTAGAAGCCTTTGACAACAAGCAGAATGGAGAAGACTTCATCATATCATCGATCGAGATGGTGTATAGATTTGACCCACGTGAACCTCTTAAAAGTTCCTTACCATCAAGTTCTCTAACAAAGGTATGTTTTATGAAGGCTACTTCTAGATCGTAATCGCAGAATTGACCAACAGAGAACAAGTTATGACCAAGACCTTCTACATAGTAAACCCTCGGAGATAACACTTTGCCAACAACATAGTCTCCATAACCCATAATAGCACCGAAATGATCATTCCCGAATCTAATCGTCTCGATGAATTTGCTCATGAAGTTCATGAGCCGTGACCGTCGCCAAATATGCTTGGAACAAATGATTCCGGTACCACGTAACGATTTGAACGATCTCGCAGTTGAACACAGTATAAGAATGGATAATCGGATAATTGGGATCCCCATGCAAGAATGGGTTCCACTTAGTTAGTAACAAGAATTGGAACACCCACATCGTAAATAGAAACATCCATATCAAGTAGAGGCAATGGAATCATTGGGAATAGATGCAATGCGGGTGTCTCAGATTTGACCTATTCAAAGTATGTTCACTTCTTAAGGAATAGTTCTACCAAGAGGCATCCATTTTCTAGTGGGCATAATCTTAGCGCTTTGAGAGCAAAACCGATTATTCTTATGGCCAAAAGGTATCCAATAATAACCTATCTTTATAAAAGTTCTTCCTGTGGGTTTCCACCGCTTTCAACAATCTTCGTTTTTGCCTTTTGCCTTCTTTGCACGATTATTAGCGTTAACAATTTTAATCGGGCATTTGACAAAGATTAGACAAAGCATTCACACCACATTCATGATTAGCAACCGAATTCAAGCGAGACATCATTACAAGGTTCGCAAATAGTATCGAATTCGAATTAATTACAAGACGCTAAGGCTAATACTAGAATCAACACGATTCGCTTTATTCAACTCAAGCTTAAAGTTCCTAGGTTGGTCTTCTACTCTCTTCCAATGCACAATTTTAGCTTGCGAGGTCCTATCATTCCTTGTATTTTCTAGAGACTTTGACCTGCTCGCTTTAATGTCATTGATTACTCCTGTAGAGGGAATTATGGGAACATTAGTTGGTTGATCTACTTTTTGCATTCCTGAACTAGACGTGCAAGGATCTGTATTACTAGACGACACATTGGTGTATACTTTCTTAAAACTGGGCCTAGCATAGTTTGAAGGCTCGGCACTAGGCATAGAACAAGGCATCACAGCTTTGCCTTTTGCACCTAAGGTTAAGGATTTGGGACATTTTGCAATCACACATTCTAGCAGCTCTTGAGATCGTTTGTCACATGTGGGAAGGATAGCATGTACATCCTTATAAAACCATTTACCGAATTATCAGTGTAAATCCAATTTAAAACAATATTTTCCGCTTTCTGCTTATCTAAGTCCATTTTCCAGAACACTTGTTCAGGTGTTAACATCGTTTGAGGCTTAAACTTGTTAAAGGCAATCCAATTCTCCTTAGAGTAGTTGGGTGCTTTATAGCTGATTCGTTTCTCTATGCAAGAAGGGCTATTAAGTTTTTCATCTAACTTCCATTTAGTGACATCTTCTAATTGCTTATCTTCTTCAGTGCTCTCAGTGCAACTAGGTTTTTGACTAGGTTTAAGGATTTCATTCCCATCATAGATTACCTTTTGGGCTTCTTTAGCTTTCTTAACATACTCAGGATTGGATTCCTTAATAATGGGGATACTATGCTTGTCGCTTAAGATTCTATGCTTAGTGATTAAGTGAGCAGTCTGAATGGTATTTCCTTGTACGTACAACTTATTTTCAAGCTTGTTTTTCAAGGTTTTAGATTAGAAAAATCATTCAAAAGTTTTGATTCCTTAGCACTGAATTCTTGCTTAAGCATTTTAACATTTTCTTGAAGTTCTTGCTTTTGCTTAGCTGTTTTAGAAAGCTTTTCTTGTAAGGAGTTTAACTCTTGTTTTAATACTTCTTCTCTAAACCTACTTTTTCTAATAGTTGTACGCATTTGGTCATCCATTTCCTGCTCACGAGTCGTCAACTCAAACTTAGCACGTTGTTCATAGATTGCAACACGTTCTTTATAGGCATTTAGTTCAGAGGCAATAGACTCATCAGGGGCACATGCAGTGTATTCATCAAAAACATAGTCATTGTTGACTGCAGAAGATGTATCACTTGGTACAATCACTTTCACTTTGTTTCACATATTGATCATATGGGACAACATTGATGTTACCCATATTTCTAATATTTGATTCAATAGTTTCATTGATTGTACTTTGTCATGCATCTTTGCACATCAAGATCATCGTATAGTTTTAATACCTCCGAGATGAGTTTGTCTTTGGATGGGCCACTTGTGGTGAAGAAGAGACCTTGGGAGAAACCATTGGAGAAATGCTAGCCATAAAATTGTGTGTGCATTGGTCCATCATCCACATCGTAGTCGTAAGCATCACAATCGTGACTTGGAAGGCATTCGGATGATTGTGACCTATCTCTGAATTGGCGCTCATCCACATCTGCATCATAGGTTTTGGCATTGCCCTCAAGAAGAAACAACAACTCCTCTTCATCCAAAGCAAGACCATTATCCCGAGCTTGTACAAGCGAGATCTTATCTCAAGTAATTAGCCTTCGTGGACGTTTTGGAGATGTGCGCCTTGCAATGTGTCCTCACCACCACAGTTATAACATTTGATTGGCTTAGCTTGACCTTGATTACCAATCCTTCCTCGATTCGATTACCAACATAACCCCTACCACTCCACCTCTTCCCCGATCATACCGCCTTTCCTGACCGGTTGCACAACAATCTTACCATCTCCGATAGTAGCTTGATTGTGTGGGTTAGATGCGCCTGAGGTTGTTGTTGGTTTGTGGGAGAATTCATGTTTTGACTTATCATAAGTGCTAGTTGATTGATGAAGTTTCCTATGCTCGCATCAAGATCGCTTGTTTGAACATTGGATCAGGAATGAGTTTATGATTACCATTGCCCAACGGTACAACTTGAGAAGCTTTGGTGGTAATCCCAATATTTGAGTAAAAGGCAGTTGAATCATTTGTTGAGCTTGTATCTCCCTGGTTGGTTTTGAACTGATTAAGAATCATTTTTTCAAACATAGCATGTCTCTCATTCTGAAGGAAGAAGGCATAGAGTTGCTCATAGTTTGTATTCTTCAATCCTTTAGTGAGCTTCACAGAGGTGACAAACTTGTGCCATTCGGGATTCATGTTGTTCACAAATTTTGAGTTCAGCTAAATGTTAGGCATAGTCATTCGATGTTCCTCATATCATTCACCAACTTATGAAATCTCACATAGTACTTATAGACACTCTCATCCGGTTTCATCTTGAAGTGTTCAAATTAAGTCATAGAGGTGTGATTCTCTGCCTTCCATAGTTAATTCGAACCCGAGAGAAGCATCTTGACATTATCCCATACTGCTTTTGCTTCGTGTTGTGATTGATCGACTTGTAGATGTCTTTAGGAAGACCTTGAAGAACAATGTTAAGCCATGATATCAAGATCGAATCTCTTTTCTCCTTATCATCAAGCTCATCATACATCTTTGGTCCGTCCATTCCGTAAATCGAGTTCCATCTTCATCAAGATTGGTACATCTCTAGTCGCCTCAACTCGATACGGTCCTTCATCAATGGATTTGAGAATGTTGACACCATTTTCCTTTCCAAGTCAAGACAATCTGATTCGTTGAGCCCAAGAATCGTAGTCGATTCATTAAGCATGGGTGGACGAGTATCCGAACTAGTCGCTTGAATATCCTCGCAACAAGTGGAGATGATAGTAGGAACATTGGTAGACATGTTAATGATTATACGGGATTTTATAACTCTATGATTAAACCGGAAATAGATTCTTTCACGGATTTTACTAAATCAAGAGAAAACCGTAAAAAATCACCCAAGTCGCTAGAAGATAATGCACCAAGTCGCTAACACCTAATTTGCTATACCACCAAGTCGCTAATCTCCTAAGTCGCTAAACAAAGGCAAGTCGCTAAATAGTAACTCGCTAAGCCTTAAGTCGCTAGCAAAATTTTGGCAGCAATTCGCTAATCAAGTCGCTAAAGATTCAAGTCACTAAATAGCAACTCGCTACTGATCAAGTCGCTAATACCAAGTCGCTACCCATAGTGGAGAGTCCACTACTTGTACTGTAAGTCGCTAGGCCTAAGTCTCTAGCTCCAAAAACTGCAACTCGCTACAAAATTGTAAAGCAAGTCGCTACTAAGAAACAAATCCGTAGGTCAAGTCGCTAGCAAGAAAAACAACACAAAAATCACTTTACAATCCAAAAACAATCCAACCAAGATGATTCAAGCTTACCAAATGAAAACCTAAACACTTGTGATGGTTCTAAACATAAAAATACTAACAAAATCCAAGCTTTAACACAAGAAATCAACCAAATGATGCACAAACCACTAAACTTTTCAAACTCAAAACCACCTAAAACCACTAGAAATCCAAAGATGTGCAAGATATGATCTAACCATGGCTCTTGATACCAATTGTAAGATATTAGTTTTCACATACACATCAAACCATAACAAATAGGTGGCGATAAGTGAATTCTAGAGAGAGAAAGTTAGAGGTTTAGGGAACTTAGTGAGAAAAATTGAAAGATATTATTATGAGCTCCAACTCTCTACCTTGGGAGGTAGAGAGTATTTATAGTCTTACATAAACGCCACACAACGGGCGTGGATCGTGCATACAAGGGTAAAGACCCGTCCGTCCTCCACGGTGTTACTTAACTAAATACTACTTAACTTAAAATAACTACGACTACGAGCTTTCTAACGCTTTACATATACTTGGGTGACCGACTCTTTAATTCCTGGAATTTCTAATTCCTAACATAAGAAAATAATGAAAGGTTATAAATTTTAGTCCGAGGAGTGTCAGTGAACCAGAAATGTAACCACCATTATTTAAAGAATCAACCGGGATAGGTTAACATGCAAGTACACGGATGTTTTGAAACAGTTAAGTAGATATTTTCTCCCCCTCAACACTTGATCGGAAAAATACAGAATTTTGAAAGATTATAGTGTTGACGGAAGAAATGTACTTGCCATGTTGAAAAGAAAAAAAAAATAGAAGAATATTTTTGTTGTTTTATCAGGTTTTATATTTTTGTATTTTGTTTTTGAAAAAAATTTATTTACAAAAGAGATTTTGGTGTATGACAGGAAAAAAATTTATTTAAAAAATTTATGTGAAGAAAATGAAGCACATGCTGAGAGTTGTGTTCCACCTTTGAAGGAAAATGAGCACGAGTGCTTTTCCCTTGTTCATAAGCTGAGCAAAGGTGATCTTTAGAGTACCAAAATCGTGGGAGTCCTTCAACTAGTTTGTGTCGAGCAAGGTTGGTGATGGTTTGAAAGTTTAGATGTGAGAGACGACGGTGTAATAGCCAGGATTTTGTTGATGTTGCCTTTGAAAGTAAGCAAATAGGAGATGAAGCAACCATGTCTTGCATAGAGATAGTGTAAAGACTTGAATTACGCGAGCCAGACATAAGGTCGTTTCCTTGTAGATCACGAATGAAACAAGATTTCTCCACTCGAAGCAACCTCCAAATCTCCATCACAAAACCGACCTCATCGAAAGCAAAGTTGTGGCCGAGGCCTTCCACATAATAAACCCCGCTAATTTCGATGTTCCCATTGATATAGTCTCGTAGCCCATGATAGCCGTGGAAGTGATCATTCCCGAATCTTACAATTGCCAATGAACTTTGCAATAAAGTTTGATAATGCTTAAGGTTGCACATCATGTGTCGGGAACATCCGTAGTCAACCATCCAGAGAATGATCTCAGACACCGCATTACACGCAGACGACACGGATGGAATAGAAGTAGATGTGGAACCCGAAATGTTAGAGGGTTCGGAGCGTTGATAGTAGACATACACACATCAATAGCTTTAGGTATTCATTTAAATCCTAGTGTGTTATATATCCATTTCGCCATCTCCAACTAGTATTTGCTTTAGTCTTAGTGAATGCACTAGGTGGTACTACATTCCTAGGAGGTGAAACCGGAGCTGTGGACAGAGAATGTTTCATAGAATCTAAAGAAGGCGGTCCACCAAGCACGACTTAGAAAGATTAGTGGGCCTAGAGGTATTCCGGTTCTTAGGATTCCTTAAGCGAGAGATAATAGCTTTAGCAACACATTTGTCATGACAATCGAAATTCATACTTTTATGACAAATAACACAAGGTGCATCGGATGAATATCAAAAGTACTTAAAGGTTTAGCATTCGTTACATCACTATTTCTATTACATTTGCCGACGCAATATCTATAGTGGAAGCAACATGAGTCTTATTCATAGTCCTAGGGTGTTCTTCTACTTTAGCATTCCTTATTGATCTTTTCTTAGGTCGCAACTTCCTATTCTTCGATGCAAAGTGCTCTAGGGCGTGAAGTGCGGACGCTTGAAAAAGACGAACTATTCTGTTTCAAGAGAAGGAAGCACGCTAGCAACTTGTGATTTGGCGGTAGGGATTCTAGGTTCACGATTACTAAGTGTTACTGGGGCTATTTTCTTAATCACGGTAGGCGGAAGTTTTTCATACTTTCCTAACATTTCTCTTAACTTAAAGATAATGTGCACCAATTCTTGATTTTCAGAACGAAGATTTCCCGAAAAATTCATGACTTCCTTGGTGTGTGTAAGAAAATGATCAAGCTCGTTTGATGCATCATCACGAGTCTTTATAAGTAAATCAAATATGACACCATATTCCTGTTTAACTTTTACAAGTTCTTGTTCATATTTTGAGATTTGACATTTCAAAGACACGTTTTGATCATCCAGTTGCTCAAATTTTGGATTAAGCGTTTTGGATTGCAACTGGTTGATTTTGTTTTGCAAAGCAAGTTCACGAGTGTTACAATCTTTTTGACACCATTGAAGACGACGTTTTGCATTTGACAGCTCGTTAATCAACCATTCATTTTCAGCTTTTAAGGATTCGATCTGATGCACATTATCAGAAGTCACAACAGTTACCACAGAATCAACAGTATCAACAGAGATATAATCAGATGCAAATGGCAAAGAATTCAATAACACAACATTATGGACATCAAGATGATATGACTTCCAAGAGTCGATCAACATCTTTTCTCAACATTTGCTTTTACGTTTAGTATTAGAAATAGATGTTTCGTTTTCTCGAAAACGACCTTCATCAATCCAAGTTCCTTATGAAAGTCCTGCTCCCAAGATAATGCATAACTTTTCAAATTTTTAACATTTGGTAAAAGAATTTTCGAAAAATGTCCTTTGTTCTCGCCACGAGGCGATTGAAAATGTTGAACTTTGATTTCAAATGATATTCTATCTCATGTTGTAAAGTTTTGAGGTCACCATGAAAAGGTCAAAATATCTAAGAATTTTGTGATTTTCGTGTTTTGAGTTTACTTCACCGATGAAAGGTAAAGGACCATAATTTTGTGCATAATACGGTTTGGGATTAACATTAGAAGACTCGACGTTTTATGATAATCCTTGGTGTGTTAGAAGAATCCGTTGGTGTGACGAAAGTAACCGCTTTGAATAGTTAAAGGTTTGTTGTAAACAACATTTTCTAACTTTGATCGACTCTCGTCTTACGCATCTAATTCCTCTTGACGATGATATTCAACAACATTCATAACGTAATTATCAATTTTATATTCTGCACTGGAAACTTCGTGGATTTGGTTTGAATGCTTTGGTTGAAAGCTTAGGTTTGTAATCGCAAGATTCGGTCCATATCCATTTGATTGGGTTTTAAAGTAAACTTTTCAATAGTCGTGACCGACTCGCCATGTTTGTAAACAACTTTAAACTCTTTAAGTTTGTTTTTCAAGCCGATGATTTCTTCAAGATGATCATCTATTCGCTTCGTTGAATGCTTTTGTCTGCAGAGAACTGCTTTTGACAAGTTAACAACTCGCCTTAGCTTTTTGATGTTCCATGGTGAGAGCGTTAATTTGCTTTTTATGTTCATGTTTCAGTTGTTCTATTTTAGACAATAAAGCATTCTTCGAAGTGGCTAGATCACGCATCTGTCTCTCTAAATATTGTTCGTTTTGATGAGATATGGCAAAGGCTGCTTCAAAACCTTTTTCACGTTTTTCTTGAGTTTTGAAAAAGTTGAGTTGCTTTTGTAAACATTCAAGATCCTTGGTTAATAGTGCATTTTTACTTTTCAAGTCCTTATTAATTGCACGACATTCTTCCACTATGGTTTGTTGGTCTTGTATTAAACGAGCAAAATCTGGATGAGGCAAAAGTTTGGCGTGTTCAACGTGAGTCACAACATGATCATTACTTAGATCCTCAAGTATAACCATGGAGTCAATTTGATTATCAAGGGAAACCATAAGGTCATCTTGATCGTCAAATATAACTACGGGGTCTATTTGAAAATCGTCGGAATGAGATGTGGACGACTCATTTTGAACATTCTCGAGCCTTGTCGGATTACGATGTTGGCGAGATATTAGATCGTAGATAAATATGGTTTGTTCGGCACCGAGACAAGCCATCGATGTCATACACCGGGCCTGTGTCACTCATGTGTAACTCATGCATATTAGCCATCAACATAACATTTGCATTGGCACTCGCAAATCCTCCATATCATCATCTGAGTCTGCGTTTTCCATAAAGCTCTGTTCTTTGTCTGTGAGAGTTCCACCAGCTTCATCCTTAAGATCCAAGAGAATAGCCTCTTTGTGATAAGCACTACCCCTTGTCCTCGGCTTTGGGCATGCATTAGCCAGGTGTCCCTTCTCATTTTAGTTGTAGCATCAAAGACCATTCAACCCATTCTGAGCATTTCCCTGTTCCACCACTTGAGCTCTATTGTTATTCCTACCCACAACATTAAACCCTTGACCACCGCCCATCTGACGACCATAACCACGATTCTGAACTTCAATTCATCCATTGTTTACAACAACTTGATTCCTTGTGTTAGATGAGGAACGAATACGGTTGTTGGATTTGTTGGTATAACAGCTAAAAGCATTAGCAATCATAGCAAATCCTTGTTGCAATGCTTCGAATGGATTAGATTCCTCATTACCTTCACTGACAAGTGCTTGAGCATTGTTGTTGTTGTATAGAACCAATTGAGTTTATTGAGATTGAGGCTGTGAAGGATCATATGGTGTGATTGTAGCAGTTGGTTGAGTTGCTGGTTAAGGAGAATAACTGTTTTGAGCATACAAGGCAAGTTGTTAATTTTCTGGTTGTGAAGGTGAAGCAATTTGAGCACGGAGAATCCTTTATCTATCAACTTCCTTTTCATGAGGCTTTAAGTAATCGTACAACAATCCGTATGTAGAATGATGCATGTTCTTCGCTTTACGGAGAAGAATGACATACTTCTCCCATTCATGACCAAGACTACTCGGGAACTTAGTATTAACGCAATTCTTGGCATGATGATGTTGTGTTTATCCAAATCATTTATGATGTCCGAGAATTGATGATGATAAGACTCTAGTGTCTCTCGGTTCAATCATGAAGTGTTCATAAGCCAAGTAAATTTTGGATTCCATATCCTCCTCGATTGAGTGCGGATCCTTCCATAAGAAGATGAATATGTTCCCACATCGCCTTTGCGTCTTTTGAGCATCAACACTTCAAGAATTGGGTTAGGTAATCCTAAGAGGATATATTGCATTGCAAGCTCATCGCCTTCATAGTGTAGAAGTTCCTCTCGCATTCGTGTCGGCAACAGTAGCAATGTTTGATTGTTCATCTCTTGGTGGATTAGCATTTGGATCGCCGGGTACAATGACAATAGGCATCTGAAATGGACCTTCTAAGATGACCTTCTTTAAGAACTTTCCATGTGGCTTCTTCAGATCACAAAACCTAAAGAACCTAATCATCCATTGATCGTAGTTTCTTGGAGTGAGCATTGGAGGTCTATCAAGTGATCCAGCCTCATGAATTGATTGTTGGCTGCTTAAAGCTTCACACATCTTTGCAAACCAAGTGGGTTCCTTCATAGTGTTCCTTGATGGATGTTGATTTAAGTCATTTGTGTAGGGTTGAACTTGAAGACTTGGTGGTGGTTGAACCATTTGAGGTTGTGGAATTGCAGCAAGTTGTGGAGTATGTTGTTGATTAAATTGTTGTTGATAATATGCTTTTTGTTGATTCCATTGTTGATGTTGTGGAGTTAGTTGTTGTTGACGCTTGAGAATAAGTGTAAGGAAATAGTTAGAGTATGGTGGTTGTGACATGTTGAAAACTTGTGTTGGTAAAATGGATCTTTGTAGTCGAATGAACCTTTGTTGATGAAGTGTCCCAGGCGAGAAATCACAATAAACCAAGTAGGACTTATACGTAAAAACACCAAAGTTACGCGTAACAATGAGAGTTACGCGTAGTTTTAGCTTACGCGTAAGTAGGGAAAAGACACTAAATTTATGCGTAGACACAAAGTTAGGTGTAGAAACTTATGCGTAGGATTACCTTATGCGTAAGACAAGGCTTAGGCGTAAGATTAATCTTATGCGTATGATTTCTATGCGTAAGCTTTATGCTTATGCGTAAGTTTAGGGTTTTGCCCAAATGATCTTTTACACCATCACAGTGCAAAAGATATCTAAAGTCGACGTATTTTCAGGCTTATCCAAGCAAGAAAACACATAGTAAACCACGAAACTGAAGATCAAACAAAGGATAAAGTTACGCGTAAAACTAGGGTTTTCATACGTGTAGCTTTACTCGTAAAATTGATTTTGCCCAAAGTTGTTTCTAAACCAGATTTTTGTGATGAGATGGCTTCAATATCACCAAAATAACATAAAAGTATGAAACTTGATGAACCAAAACGTCTAAAATGGTTACGCGTAAGAAAACACCCTCGTACAAAAACTAGCTTAAAAACGTAAATCCACGCGTAAAGTTTGAAACTTTTTGCCAAAAACAGTTATTTTAACACCTAAAAACATTGAAAGTACAAGAATCTTGGATTAAAAAGCATAAAAAACGTGTTTTTAAGCGAACCAAAGTATCATTCGTTAGCCTTACGCGTAGGATCAAAACCCACTTCAAAAGAAATAACGATTCACCCAACTATTTGGCGATTGATACCACTGTTAGGTCACTAGATTTACAACACAAGCTTAATAGAAAGAGATAAAGGCGATTAAACAATAAACCAAACACACACACACGTTAGACTATGATAGTTATGCGTAGAGTATGAGTGAAAGGAAAATGAATTGAACAACCAACCCTCAAGTGAGGGTTATACAAGAGTATTTATAGGAGGGAAGCTAGGGCAACACTCCTAGTTCCCATCCTTTTCCTTATTGGGCTAGGCCTAGGCTTATGGGCCTTCTACATAAGCCTAAGGCTAATAACAAACATAAAGGCCATAATAAGCTAACTATTACATGTTAATCACTAACACTTGATAAAGGTTTAGGAGTGATTCCAACAAAACTGCTTAGATCAAACCGCTGAAGATAAACCGCTTGAGTCAAACTGCTTATGTCAAACTGCTAAAGACGAACCGCTTGAGTCAAACCGCTTAAGTCAAACCGCTTAAGTCAAACCGCTTATGTCAAATCGCTTACGTCAAACCGCTTAAGTCAAACCGCTTCCGATACAACAAATCTAGAATAACCGCATCCAAGAACTTGAAAAATTGGTTCCTTAATAAGATCAAATCGCACCCAAATGACATCAACCGCATACAAGAAAATTGTACGAGACTCAAACCACTTCCTTGAAACTCTTCAAAACTAGACTTTTCCAATCCAAAACACTATAACCAAGATGAATTAAGCCTTCCAAAGCAAAACCTAAGCACTTATGATGATTCTAAATACAAAATTACTATCAAAATTCAAACTTTAACACTTTTAGGGTATAGAATTCGAACCAAGAAAACACAAAAATAACCAATCTTTATGATCTAACCATGGCTCTTGATATAAATTTGTTGGATATTGGTTATTGTAACACACAAACAATCAATTATATGGTTCAAATCTAAGCAGAAACTTAGAGAGAAAACCGGGAGATGGGATCCATTCTAAAGAGAGAAAGTGAGAGAAAACAAAGAGAAGGTTAGATTAAGAAATGAAGGTCCAACCTCTACCTTGGAGGTAGAGGTATTTATAGTTTTACATAATACGCCCGTCGTCAGCGTGGATCACCATACAGTGGGTAAAGACTCGTCCGTCCTCCACGGTGTTAGTCTAACTAACTAACTAATAGATAACATAATGTCTACGAGCTAACATATGCTAGTCAATAGTTTGGGTGACCGACACTTCACTATGGATTTTCTAAATCCTAACAGAATAGGCGCTTCTTAGCTAGATCTAACCGGTTCTTGGCCAAAATAGCATGTTCTTAACGGTTCTTCTGGTTATTGGCGGAATAGCTAGTTCTTATCTGGTTCTAACCGGTTTGTACCGCTTCTTGGCCGGAATAAGCGGTTCTTAGTGGATCTAACGGTTCTTGGTCAAATAGTGGTTCCTATTTGGATCTAACTATGTATTGGCCGGAATAACCGTGTTTTAATTAGTTCTTACTGGTTCTTAAGTAGAATATCTAGTTCTTAATTAGTTCTAATCGGTTTCTCTTGGTTCAGTCTGTTCCGGTCGTTTTGATGGTATTTCACGAAAACGAGTTACTGGTTAAAAGTTATGTCCGTTTGAAGTTTTGACGTAAAAAGTCAACTTTGGTCAAGCCGCAGGTAGTCAAACCGCTGGAATACAAACCGCTTAAATCAAACCACTTTTTATCAAACTGCTTCCTATCAAACCGCTTAACTCAAATCGCTTCTTATCAAACCGCTTAGATCAAACCACTGACGATAAACCGCTTAAGTCAAACCACATAAGTCAAATTGCTTATGTCAAACCGCTAAAGACGAACCGCTTGAGTCAAACCGCTTATGTCAAACCGCTTAAGTCAAACCGCTTACATCAAATTGCTTAAGTCAAACCGCTTCCGATACAACGAATCTAGACAAACCGCATCCAAGAACTTGACAAATCGCTTCCTTGATCAGATCAAATCGCACCAAAATGGCATCAAACCGCAAACAAGAAAATAGTACGAGACTCAAACTTCTTCCTTGAAACTCTTTAAAAACTAAGCTTTTCCAATCCAAAACACTATAACCAAGATGAATTAAGCCTTCCAAACCATAACGTAAGCACTTATGATGATTCTAAAAACAAAAGTACTATCAAAATTCAAACTTTAACACTTTTAGGGTATAGAATTCGAACCAACAAAACAAAAAAATAACCAATCTTTATGATCTAACCATGGCTCTTGATACTAATTGTTAGATATTGGTTATTGTTACACACAAACAATCAATTATATGGTTTGAATCTTAGCAAGAAACTTAGAGAGAGAAAGTGGGAGATGAGATCCTTTCTAGAAAGAAAGTGAGAGAAAAACAAAGAGAATGTTAGATTATGAAATGAAAGGTCCAACCCTCTACCTTGGGAGGTAGAGGGTATTTATAGTTTTACATAATACACCCTCCGTCAGTTGTGGATCGTGCATACGATGGGTAAAGACCCGTCTGTCCTCCACGGTGTTACTTTAACTAACTAACTAACTAATAGATAACTTATTGTCTACGAGCTAACATATGCTAGTCAATAGTTTGGGTGACCGACACTTCACTATGGATTTTCTAAATCCTAACAGAATAGGCGGTTCTTAGTGGATCTAATCGGTTCTTGGCCAAAACAAAGATGTTCTTAATCGGTTCTTCATGGTTATTGGCCGGAATAGCTAGTTCTTATCTGATTCAAACTAGTTTGTACGGCTTCTTGGTCGGAATAGGCAGTTCTTAGGTGGATCTAACTGGTTCTTGGCCGAAATAGCTGGTTCCTATTTGGATCTA
The DNA here is from genome assembly GCA_022545495.1 of Chrysanthemum lavandulifolium. NCBI lineage: Eukaryota > Viridiplantae > Streptophyta > Magnoliopsida > Asterales > Asteraceae > Chrysanthemum > Chrysanthemum lavandulifolium. The sequence goes on from CM040240.1 coordinate 298,903,532, forward strand.
ACTATTTATTTGTCGGATAGCTAGTTTTTAACTGGTTCTTACTAGTTCTTGGCCAGATTATCTGTTTCTTTACTAGTTCTAACTGGTTCCTACTGGTTCAGGCTGTTCCGGTCGTCTTGACTGGTATTTCGCTGAAAACGGAGTTACGGTTCAAAAGTTATGGCCGTTTGAAGTTTTGACGTAAAAAATCAACTTTGGTCAAGCCGCAAGTGGTCAAACCGCAAGTAGTGAAACCGTAAAAGTCAAAACTCAGTGTTTTTGATCAAATGGCAGTGGTCAAATAGCATTGGGCAAATCGAAGGATTGTCAAACCGCTAGAATACAAACCGCTTAAATTAAACCGCTTTTTATCAAATCGCTTCTTAACAAACCGCTTAGATCAAACCGCTGAAGACAAACCCCTTGAGTCAAACCGCTTAAGTCAAATTGCTTATGTCAAACCGCTAAAGATGAACCGCTTAAGTCAAACCGATTAAGTCAAACCGTTTATATCAAACCGCTTACGTCAAACCCCTTAAGTCAAACCACTTAAGTCAAACCGCTTCCGATACAATGAATCTAGACAAACCGCATCCAAGAACTTGACAAATCGCTTCCTTGATCAGATCAAATCGCACCCAAATGACATCAAACCGCATACAAGAAAATAGTATGAGACTCAAACCGCTTCCTTGAAACTCTTCAAAAACTAAACTTTTCCAATCCAATACACTATAACCAAGATGAATTAAGCCTTCCAAACCAAAACCTAAGATCTTATGATGATTCTAAACAAAAAAGTACTATCAAAATTCAAACTTAAACACTTTTAGGGTATACCAACAAAACACACAAATAACCAAACTTTATGATCTAACCTTGGCTCTTGTTACCAATTGTTGGATATTGGTTATTATAAAACACAAAGAATCTATTATATGGTTCGAATCTTAGTAAGAAACTTAGAGAGAGAAAGTGGGAGATGGGATCCTTTCTAGAGAGAAAGTGAGAGAAAAACAAAGAGAAGGTTAGATTAAGAAATGAAGGTCCAACCTCACCTTGGGAGGTAGGGTATTTATAGTTTTACATAATACACCCCCGCCGAGTGTGGATCAGGCATACAGTGGGTAAAGACCCGTCCGTCCTCCACGGTGTTACTCTAACTAACTAACTAATAGATAATGTAATGTCTACGAGCTAACATTTTCTAGTCAATAGTTTGGGTGACCGACACTTCACTATGGATTTTCTAAATCCTAACAAGAATAGGCAGTTCTTAGCTAGATCTAACTGGTTCTTGGCCAAAATAGCATGTTCTTAACTGGTTCTTACTGGTTATTGGCTAGAATAGCTAGTTCTTATCTGGTTCTATTTGGTTTGTACTGCTTCTTGGCCGGAGTAGGAAGTTCTTAGCCGGATCTAACTTGTTCTTGGCCGAAATAGCTGGTTCCTATTTGGATCTAACAATTTATTTGCCGAAATAGCTAGTTTTAACTGGTTCTTATTGGTTCTTACCGGAATATCTGGTTCTTAACAAGTTCAAACTGGTTCAAGTTGTTTCGGTCGTTTTGACTGGTATTTCGCTGAAAACGGAGTTACGGTTCAAAAGTTATGGACGTTTGAAGTTTTGACGTAAAAAGTCAACTTTGGTCAAGCCGCAAGTGGTCAAACCGCTAGTAGTCAAACCGTAATAGTCAAAAATCATTTTTTTTATCGAATGGCAGTGGTCAAATTGCATTGGTCAAATTGCAGGATTGTCAAACCGCTAGAATAGAAACCGCTTAAATTAAACCGCTTTTTATCAAACCGTGTAACACCCCCAAATTTGTTTAGCGGAAGCATATGTGTTATTTGGGAGCGTTACAAAATTGGTGATCACAACACAAGTAATAAAGAACGGAATACATACTCCGTTTGATTTCATAAAATAGTTTTAAAACATTATCTTACAACATTGTTTAGATAAATGGGCACATCCCATAAGTTCAGTGGTCCCAATTTAAAAACATCAATTTGTGTAAAAACACTTCTTTAATACTACTTCGACCATTAACCCGCTTCTTGCCTTGCCTCCATGAAACATAACTTAAGCACCTGAGAAAAATATGCTAAAAAGGTCAGCTAAAAGCTGGTGAGTTCATAGGTTTAAGTTAAAACAGTAAGTTTGGACCAAAGCAAAGTCATATAATCATTACAACGAATATAATGTTATATGGATGAATGTCTATTACGTTAGCTCTAAGTTCATGCAACCGATACTATGACAGCTCCTGTATGCTAGCAGATATCATACAATATAGGGCCCATAGCAGTGTTTTGTCCATCAACACTCGATTCCGACATGGTATACGCTTCGCCTTGGCCTAAGCAGGCCAACCGAACGGAGGAGTCACCCTCAATAGATCTATTTATAACATTCGCTTCCCAATGGAGAATTGACGGTTCATGAAAAGGGCATTTCTCTAGGGACATAAGGGCTTAGGCTACACCACGTAATAGTAATCATGCAAGAGTTTAGGACCATAAAAGGTTTTGCATATTTTCTCACCCCAATAGTATAAAATAGTTTATCAAGTAAAAGAGGGGCTATGAGACTCACCTTAGCAAGTGTGCAAATCCGAGAGCGGGATTTAGTGATGGCTGTGAAACGGCACCGACACGCGACCTAGATAAGGAGGGAAATTTTTTAGTTCATCGTTTTTAAGTATTGCTTACTTAAAGTAGTTCAATGGTTTTTATAAATGTAGCAAAACTAAACTTTTGGTTCAAAATGATTTTTTCTAGTAAGTATACGAAGTATATATATACTTTTCATGTTGCCATTAATATGGCTTTAAAATCCAAAGTTTGATTTGAGAAATAATTACGAGGTTCCACTAGTAAGTATATAAATGTAAATATACTTATTTAAGTTAACATATACTAGTATTGTCAAAATCAAATATTAGTTGATTTATTTTCTAATTGTCTTTAGAAAATACTCATGTTAAATTTGGAGGCTCTCAAATTTAATGAATGGTAAAATGATATAGTAGCCTCTATTTGTTTATCAAAGTTTGCTCTTAACCCTTTTCATTTTTGACTAATAGTTTTATTTGTCTTAAATATGTCTACGTGTACATATTGACGTTAAGGTGTTGACGTAAACCTTATTAAGTGAATCATGTCTTAAGCACTTGTTGTTTATGTTAAACCTTTTCACTTGATTAATTGGATTAAGAATTTTGACGTTTTGACAATATGTATGAAATGAAAGAGAGGAAATAGGCGAAAATAAGTTTAGTTTGTTTGTCTTCCGATAAATGCTTGGGTTTTATTTCATTGATTTGTTTACACCACCCGATGGACACCCCAAAATCTCCTTGGCTGCGGCCGACCAACAGTTAGTGCCGGTTTGGGCTTAGGCCCACCGATCAACCAAAGGCTTTTAAAGAATAAGACATGGGCTGTGGCCCATATAGTTTTTACAACTAAGCAACTAATGATTTTTAGAGGATACATTTCATTTCCAGATTTTATTGTCAAGTCCATCATTTGTTACCAAGGTTTGAATAGACTTGACTTGAGATCCACTCGATCATACATGTCTTAACTTTCGAAGTCGAGCCTTCTCGACTGGGGAGTATATGACGCCAATACCATGGTACTACCAAAGTGAGGTCGAGACCTCTTGGCTGGAAAAGTAACCATGCAAGTCTCGCACAAGAGTGATTAGTTACACAACCACATTAATGTCCTCATGTACCAAATCTCACAAGCAACATATTCATCACCTAATATGAGTCTAGATGTGCAGTGGGGTTTCGAGCAAGGTACCACCGACTCGGAGTTAAGCTCAAGTTAAGGGCGTTGCGACTGAAGTGTTTAAAGCACACCTCGACTACCCATCTTGACATTAACAATCCGTTTGATACTCGGGGCAAATCTCGTAAATTTTAACACGTTAGCACAAGGAAATCGATAAGACCATACAATGGTTGAGTACTACTCAACCCGGTTTCATCTCGACATCTACTTGCATACTAACTAGTCATGACTTGATATTGTGATAACCATGTTTAACTCATTTTCTTTACTTTCGACAGAAAAGGAACCAACTAACAAGAAGTTAATGACCAACTCAAATTTTTCCAGATTCGAGACTTATTAGACCTTAGTAGGTTTCACAAGATTCATCTTTTCTAAGTTCCTATTCTAAATAGGAAACCCAATCGACCCATTTTGTAAGTGACAACTTACGTCTAAGGCAACAAAGGTTGTTTATCAACACAAGAATTTTAATATCGAATACCACTAGTTCTTAGTCTAACTTTTAAAACTTAACTCTTGTTTCCTTTGTTTCGTTCACTCGACAGATCAACATAAGGAACCCAACAACAAACCAACTTTTACATGAGAGTTTATCATTTACCAAAATCACAAAGTTGATCTATAACACAACACTTAACGGTATACTTGAATTACAACAAAAACATGTCATTATCATTTTTATTGTACATCGAGTTTCTAAGAAGGAAAGGATTAAAAGGGTGAACCTTATCAATGTGAGATTTGAGAGGTTGGAAATCGAATCCTAACCGATCTTGAGCAAGTAGTTTAACCCAACACCTTCAGGAGCAATATTCTTGTGGTGAGTTTGAGATTGGATTTTTGTGTGTCTTCAACCCCTCGAGTAGCATAAAAAAAATCAAAGGAGAAAGTCCTTGCCATGACTTTTGGTAAGGGAAGAAGGAAGCATCTATTCCTGGGAAATGTCTTCCTCGATCAAAACTTATAACCAATCTCATGACTCCATCTTTGAGCTCTCTTCTTAGTCTATGGGGCGGCGGTGGTGTTGGGGAGGAGAAAAACAAACACCAAAGTGCCAATATTGAAGTGGTATGATGAAAGTGTCTCTCCTAGTCTCCATTTTTAGACTTTTCTTTGTGGTTTTGCGTTGACCTACACGAAGGTAGGGGAAGTAGCAGTGCAGGGGAATATGAGCTTTCTTGGGAAAGTTGTTATCTTCTTATTTGAGGGAGGTAATATGTGGGGAAGTGATAACGTCTAAAATGAACATGTTTTTAGTAGCGTTATTGTCAGTTTGTGCATGATATTCGCTATATTTATTCATAATCATTGCAAAAGTGCAAAGATGCGTCTTGTGTATGTATATGTAGCCGTATCTCGAATATTGAAGAAATGAAGTTTTATGCACATTTGGGCGCCTAAAGGAAGGAAGTTTAGATTGGAAGCTTGTGGACTCAATGATAGGGAAGCATAGTGATTTGAAGCATCTACAACAAGGAAAGATCAAGTTTGGCCTTGGAAATCATCAACGAAGCAAAGAATGAAGCGTAAAAGGAAAAGTCGACAAAAGTCAAAAGAGCAAAACCCGGCCGTTCGGTCGCAACCCGCAACCGGATCCGCCGGGCTAATGGTCAAAGTCGTGACCGATTCGGTCGATGAAGAAACCGATCCGGTTTACGCACCGCAGATTACACAATTCGCATTTATTGTTGTCTTAACTCCCATAATCATTGAGTCCGATCATTTCTTGATATTAACTTGGAGAGAACGTTTTTGGGCGGTTAAGCAAGTGCTTTGGCTATTTAAAGAGCCTAGTACTTGTATACTAAGTGTGACACAACAAATAGAGTATTAGTTTACACCAAAACTCATACTTACCCATTTATTTTCAACCCAAAAGCTTAGTAGTTCTTGGAAAACGCCCGAAGCAAGGAAGGAACCATTCTTGTCCATTGTTTGGTAGTTTGGAATTGTGCGGTGATCCTAGGTGATTGGAGGCGTGGTTGCTACATTCCACGATTTCTAATTCTTGTAATCACAAAAGATTAGGTATTCTATGAACTTTGTTATGGAAATCTATTCTCTTGAATTGTTTGAATTACTTTGTTATGACTTGTGTTTAGATATGATTGTTTTCATGGAGTAGTTTGTGTTATACTTGTGTGTTGAAATGTGATTAATCATAATAATGTTCTCAAAATGTGATGCATGTATATATGATCTTGTTTAATTGAGTTTGTTGGAAAAATACTAGTCTTGGATTGATTTGTCAATAAAACATGTTTTAAGAAAAAGGACCGAAAGGATTTCTCTTGTGTTTTATTCCAAAAGTGTTGTGACAAACTAGTATGGGGATATGGTGATTGACATCCACCATGTTTTGCTTATTAAAACAAGACTAGGAACGTTTTCATCACGAAGGGTCGAAAGATTCGTAAGAACAAATTTAATGAGAGCATGTTGCAAACAAATGGAATTTTATAGGATAATCATTGGGATAAGGACCGAAAGGATTACCTAAATGTTTTTGTTCTTAGAATGATTTTTACAAACAAATACCATGGTTGGGGAATCATTTGCTTATGATTTGTGCATCATACTAAGAGTATACACCAAACCTTTATGAACATTATCTATGGTTGATTATGAGACTTCACACAAGTATATATTTTTATTCTTGATTCGTAATTTCACTAGAACACTTATTCGAGAGCCTTGACAAGCTTTCTTGTTAGAAACTTTTAATAAAATCTATTTTCAAAACAAAAATCCTTGGGACGATCTCGACTTACCAAACTTTGCTATTATGACGAGTATACTTGCTCGTATGTGTTAAAGGTTATACGGTTAATTCGTGTTTATAAATTTTAAAACTTGCACCAACCGAGCACATCAAGTTTTTAGCGCCGCATGGGATTTTTTCTATAATTTTCTTTGAAATTAGTAAAAAAAAAAAAGTTTTGTTACAAACTAACCGATTCGGTTGGTTAGCCAACCGAATCCGTTAGACATTCTCGTGAAAATTTTTGGTTCGAATTTTATATCTATCTTTATTTAGTTTATGGTGTTTTGATTTCTAGAGTAATTGTGTAGTTTAATCGGTTCTTAGATTTATTGTCTTTATTTATTTTTCTTTTCTTTACATTTGTTATTTAGTTAATCTAGTTTTATTTATTTATTTTAATTTTATAATTGATGGTAATGGTTAAGAGTATCTTATTTTTAGTTATAGTTTATTTTATGATAGCAATTATTAGTAGTTTATTTAGTTTTAAGTTTAGTTTTAATTTTGGTTTTAATTAGAGTTAATGAGTTATTTAATTATAAGTTTATGAAGAGTTTTATTTAATTAACTAGAGTTAGTACATCCTTAATAACAGTTATTTTCTTTCAATTATTATTATTAAATTTGTTTTTTAAAAAAAAAAAAAAAAAAAAAAATTATTTTCAAACAAACCGATCGGTCGCAATCCGCAACCTGATCCGGTTAGTGTTTCTGTCTTAGAATTTTCAACCAACCGATTCGGTTGGTGATCCAACCGAATCCGGTTGGAGTTTCTGTGCCGATTTTTATCATTTTGAGGTTTTGAGTTTTTTTTTTAGTTGTTTATTATTTGTTTGTTTTTATCTAGTTTGTTCTTGTTTTACTAACGTTAACGCTAATCATTCGGGATTTGTTTTGTTTTGTTAAGTTGTCTAGTAACATGGATAGTTTGGCGGAATCTCGGAATACCTTCGTGCTTTGGATGACATGTTCAAGGATACGGAAGTTCATTAGAAAAGATTGGAGGAATTCGGAGGAAAGCAAGAAAGAATTGGGATTTGACACGGTGATATGGAAGAAGTATGTGAGAACAAGGTTCAACTACCCAAAAACAAAGAGTGGTAGTGTTTACACAAGCACCGTCAACGGTGTATGATTCACCAATGATGAGATTTGGAACACCTTGTGAAGTGGAAGAATGCGTGCTTGGGATGCACGACTAAATATGGCGATGGAGAGAATTATATCTTGGAAGAGGTTCTAGACGAGATCGGTCATGTTCGTATGGATTATGAGGCATATGGGAGAAAGATGGTCAAAAATCTGAAAGTCAATATTCATGGGCATATGTTTGAAACTGATTTTGTTGTTCTAGAGGAAGGTAATGCAGATGAGCCAAATGTTTGTTTTGGAAGAAATTTTCTTGTCACAACTAAGTGTCAAGTAGATTTTGGTATGGGAGAGATGCGGATTAACATAACCGAGTTGGAAGAAGAAAAAGGGATCAACGAGATGCTAGTGGAAGTGTGTGCAAATATGGAGGAGAAAATGTGGAAATGGTGAAAATGGGAAAAGCAAACCGAAAGAAACCATCATCAAATAAATTAACCCCAACAACAACCTCCACCACCAAAAATGATTACACACCATTGTCACCTACTACTACTATCAAACCCTTAACCGAAAGCCAAAAGAAGCTATCTTAGAGAATCTAGAACAAAATTTCTAGAGCTCAATGAAAAGAAACCGGTTATTGAAGTTCTCCAAGATTATGTGCTTTATCGAAAGAAGTTGGATGCATTGATGCTAGCGAGGCTAGGTTGGAAGATAAGAATCTCACGGATGAGGATCGAGATCGGATTTTGTTTAAAGGCATGCCAAGGAAAGAAAAGGATCCGGGTAATTTTGTGTTGCCAATCAAAGTAAATGGAACTACACGGTTTATGCTTTAGGCGACTGGGTCGAGTGTTAACGTGATGCCGTATCCATTGTTCAAAACTTTGGGACTAAGTAATCCGCAACCTAATCATTCTAAGCTCACTATGGCGGATAACACTCAAGCAAAGGCAATGGGGAAGTTAAGAATGTAAGAGTGCAAATTGGCTACCAACCGTATTTGCGATTTTCTTGTCTTAGATATTCCGGTGGACAAGAGTTTACCACTATTGTTGGGAGGCCATTTTACGAACTTGTGGAGCAATTATAGACATGGGAAGAGGTACCATGACTATTGACGATGGAATTTCGACGCAAACATACTACCCAAGACCAAGAGGACCAATTTTGGAAGGTATGGAAGATTTGGAATGGATGGATGCAAATGATGATTTAACTTGTTTTGAAGTGGGACGTGATGTCCATGGTAATCCAATGTACGGACCTTTAACTCCACCTTATTTCGATATTGAGGACGAAATGGAGCGTGCATTCGCGATAGAAGCTTTCTATAACCCATTCAAAACATTTTTGTTTACAAGAAGTTGACCGACTTTTAGGATCTTTACCGTGCAACTTAAGAATTTGGAGTGGAAACCCGAAGGATTGGGGACTTACAAGAGGCAAAGCGGAGATGGGGCATGGCATGTTAAGTTTGATATATTATGCCCGGATGGACGAAGATTTATGAGGAAATTTAAAACTTTTGAAACATTCCGTGAATTGACCGGAAAATTTCAAAGCGAGGATATTCTTAGGCAAGAATATTTTGAGGAATTTTGAGGAAAGGAAAGACCGTAATAACAAGCAATCATTTGCTTGAATTTTATGCTTTATTTTATTTTGTTTTGATTTGATGCATTAGGATTTTTGTTTCTTATTTATTTTTCATGTTATGATTGAGGAGATTTGGTTTTAATACATTATGACTATGATTTTGAGTTGAGTTTGGATTAGTTCATTTATATGAAGAGTTTAGTTTTTTGGATTGAATGATTGTTAAAAATTTCATTTGGTGAATAAATGTTGTGTGAAAATTTTTAGCAGGATTTTTTTTTTTGAGTAAAAATATGTTGCTTGGAGGGTAAATGCCTAAGTAACAAGTGAAAAAAGCAAATTTGGCAAAAAGCATACCGAATCGGTTGTGTCCTTGACTGAACCGGTTGCACCAAAATAAAAATTCATTTTCCGAAACACACACACACACTAATTTTCCGGTGGGTTTTGCAAAAATTCATCCAAGAGAGCGATTGGAAGTTGTTTGAATTGTAGGATAACATCATGGCACCCAAGCAAGTAAGCATTTACATTCAATTTACTCAATTAAGGCTTTATTAGAACATTTGATTCGAATTGGATTTTAGGTCACCAAATTGGGGGTTTTTGTTATAATCCGAATTAAGTGGTAATATTTTAGGATTGAGTGGGTAATTGATATAGGAGTGCATTACAACAAGAGAATGATTGATTGATTCACCATAGAATGGATTTTAGATGATAAGATTTTTCGGAATTAATTGGGTTATGCTTATGGGATGAGATAAGTTACAACTATTGATTCATTTTGATGGATGATATGTTTGATTGTTAAGAGTGATGGATGCTACACTATTAGAGCTTATGATTTTTAAGAATGTTGAGATGAGTTCTAAGATGTTAGATGTTTGATGATTTGAAAACAAGATAGAGTAATTCTAGGATGTGGGAAATCATTGAGGATGATAGAATGCGATCTAAGAAGTGGTTTGAGCGTTAGAAATTCGAGATGTTGAGGATTTGAAGGTGAAATACCTTATGCAGTCTGCACAACCGATTCGGTTGCGCATGGCAACCGAACGGTTGTTGCCTGATGTCAATAGGAAACCGATTCGGTTGGTGATCCAACCGAATCCGGTTACGGTTTCTGAGAGAATTTTTTGTGAAATTTTGAAATGTCTAGTAGAGGGTTCTCTAACCTTCTTGTTTGTTCTAACACTCTTATATGATCTTATTTTTGTGATTTCTCAGAGAATTATTGTAGGAAGCTCGAGTGGGAGGAAATTCAATTAACCCGCTTGTTACGAAGTTTTGTGAAAGGAACGAGAAGAAGAAGGTTAAGTATAGTGTGAAGAAGGAAGCAAATGCTAATTTAAATTCAAAATCTCACCGATGGAGAAGCATGCTTTTCGAGAAAGATTGTCGAAATTACAACATAGGCAATGTTTAGTTCCAAGGGTGATTGATTGGGATTTATTTAACGAATGTGAGTGTGAAGATGAGTTAAGAGTATGATGCGAACGTCTTATGTATATCCGGGGATGGAGATTCGTTCAATGATTTGTCATGGAAAGAGCATTCGGTGTTAATGAAGAAGTCTACCGAGAATGGTGTATGGAATTCTTTTCAACCATGTATTTTGAAAGAAAAGTAAATGTTCGAATTTGATGTCGGAGATTTGTATTTGGTTTAGACTTTGTGGTAGGGATCATGCTTACACATTACCGCCTTTTGGTGTAGCTCTTGGTTTGTATGAACCACATGAGGTAAATCATCGATTATTTGAAACTCACTTTTCTAGACTTGGAGGTTTGAAAAGATTACCCTAGTATTCCGCTTATTGGAATCAAGTGGGAGATCCTACTTGTGCTAGGAGGAATGCTTCAACCATCGAGGAATCCGTTGATGAGGATACTTCACAAGTTGATTGTGACCGGGCCATTTAATAGATTTGGAAGCGAGACAAATGTCGAAACCGGACTTATGGATTATGAAGTTCTTTGGAAGAAACTAAGGATGGTAATGCTATTTGGCGGGTTGCTGAATATTTGTCTAGGAGAGCCCGGAATCAAGAGCAACATAACATTTGTGGAGGACATTTTGTGACAAGATTAGCGAAGAATCTTGGATATTATGTTGATGAGGAATTGGCTAAGTGTGAGAGCCAAAGTATAGTGAAGCGTGGATCTGAAAGGTTTTGGTAATGCTTTGAATAGGAGATTGAGAACCGTAGGGTTATGGGTTGAACCAAGACCACAACAAAGAACCACCACGACGGAACCACCACAACAAAGCAGGGAATATACCAATGGAGAACGTATAAATGGGTACGTCCAGAGTTTTGATTCGGGATGGGAGAGTGGAACCAACATCTAGATGAGATTCAATGTAGGGATGTGTGAGAGATTCGATGATGTTAAGGAACAACTACATCAATGATTATTCGATGCCGATCTTTCAACACATGGCTCGAGAAGCCAATTACGAGTTGCCACCCTACAATCCACCAAATGTTCCACCATATCCTTTTCCGTACACTTCTTATCCTCGACCTATCCAGTATCCATATCACGGTACGCACCGCTTCCGATCCAATACCCCCATATGGTCGATTGCACGAGGTGGAGGAACAAGTTATGAAGTCGGAGGATCATCATCGTGAGTTGGAGGCAAGAAGAAAAGAGGAGAGTTCGTTCGTAAATCATAGACGAAAACTATGTAACCGAAAGTGATGATGATGATGAGTTTGATGATGAAGAAGGAGAAGAAATGAGCGAGGATGACGAGTGATTATGGGTCATTCGGGAAATTATGGTTTCAAAAACAATGGTCATGATGTGTTTTAAACTATTTCTATCTTTTGATTGATTTTCTTTAGGATGTTTGGTATATTTTGGTTTTATTTAGTTTTTAGTAGTTTTGTTTGTTTTGTGCATTTTGTGTTGCAGTTTTTGTTTGCAGGATGGATATGTTGGAAGCTTATTGATGGTCGAATATTTCGAGTTGGATAACTCACAGGCTTGCTAATGACCCAATGTGCTTATTGCATATTTTATTCCGTGGTATCTTTTAACTATCTTTTCCCATTTTCTTTACTTTGAAGTTCATTTTCATTACATTGAGGACAATGCAAAACTTAAGTATGGGGAGGAAGAAAATAGGAAAATGATACGCATTTTTTTTTTTTTAGATAACTTTTGGATGCAAGTGATTAGAAGAAATTAGCCTTGATGGTCTAATAGTTTTCGCGTTATTGATTATTAAAATACATAATTTGGAATTTCAATGGTAAAATGAGGTTTTGAAAATTTTTAGATTTGAACCAAATTCTTGAAATAATTCATTTTGGATTCGATAGCATTTTCTAGCATGCATAATAGCCTTTTTCCCACATTTTGTGAGGTTTCTTTTGTATGAAACATCTTTTGTTTTATATTTGCTATGAGTGTGGGGTGATTATGTCGATTCTAGAACTTGTACTAGTTATGCATTATGGTTAAAATCACTTTCGAGTGATCTAAATATTTTCAAGTGATAAGAGGCATTTTAGGAATAACCCAAATGGCCTTCCATTTTTACATTTAATGATATATTAGCTGACCACATCGGTTAGTTAACCACCCACATGGACCCATTTTGTTAGTGCTCATTTTTAGCACTAGATACCCCTAGTTACACCTTCCGAGCCATCCTTTTCGTTTTTGATAAAACCAGAAAAATACAAAAATATTTTACACCTTTAAACCTTAGCCAACCCTTATCAAGTCTAATGGTTTGTTGCTAGTTGTTTGGAATGATTGGATTGTTTTTGATGATTATGAGTTAGTTACACTTTGCCATTCATGTGTGCCATTTCGACAAAGACGAAGGATGCATACTTCCTATTTTGTATTTTTGTGGTGATGCTTATGCGAAGTGTGGGAGAGTTATGAAAAAAAAAAAAAAAAAAAAAGTGATGACAATTATAGCCAATGTGCTATATTATTATGAAGATGAAGGAAGATGAAGTATGTTTGAGTTATCGATTAGCCAATGTGCTAAGGCGTGATATATATATTTGGTGATCGATATGAGAAGAGGAGTAATAATCGTTTTCGGGATTGTGGTTTGTATGATGACTAGCACCATGGAGGTTTGGACTTGATTGTATTTTATTTTAAACCAATTTCATAAACTATCCCATGCCTTATCCATACCTATTATGAACCCATAGCCTTATCGTTATAACTTGAATAAAAGACCTCTTTGATGAATTTATTTTCTTTGTTTTGATACTTGTACAAGCTTATGGTAATAAGCATTGATCATGACTAGGCATTGAGTGATATACCCACCAAGATATGAGTGTTGAGTGAAATCTTAAAGCCACTTGTGAGGTATCCTAGTTATGTTATCTAAAGTGTTTGGTTCATTTTAGAAGATTTTCTCATATTATAAGCAAAATAATAGTTATCTTTTATGGTAATTGTTACATTTTACGAAACATGGTGTTATGGACCATTGAAATCAATCTTTGCAAATGTTTGACCTACTCGAGGGCTGAGTAGAGCTTAAGTGTGGGGAATTTGATAACGTCTAAAATGAACATGTTTTTAGTAGCGTTATTGTCGGTTTTGTGCATGATATTCGCTATATTTATTCATAATCATTGCAAAAGTGCAAAGATGCGTCTTGTGTATGTATATGTAGCCAGGTATCTCGAATATTGAAGAAATGAAGTTTTTATGCACATTTGGAAGCGTCTAAAGGAAGGAAGTTTAGATTGGAAGCTTGTGGACTCAATGATAGGGAAGCATAGTGATTTAGAAGCATCTACAACAAGGAAAGATCAAGTTTGGCCTTGGAAATCATCAACGAAAGCAAAGAATGAAGCGTAAAAGGAAAAGTCAGCAAAAAGTCAAAAGGAGCAAAACCCAGCCGTTCGGTCGCAACCCGCAACCGGATCCGGTGGGCTAATGGTCAAAGCTGTGACCGATTCGGTCGATGAAGAAACCGATCCGGTTTACGCACTACTGATTACACAATTCGCATTTATTGTTGTCTTAACTCCCATAATCATTGAGTCCGATCATTTCTTGATATTAACTTGGAGAGAGCGTTTTTGGGCGGTTAAGCAAGTGCTTTGGCTATTTAAAGAGCCTAGTACTTGTATACTAAGTGTGACACAACAAATAGAGTATTAGTTTACACCAAAACTCATACTTACCCATTTATTTTCAACCCAAAAGCTTAGTAGTTACTGGAAAATGTCCAGAAGCAAGGAAGGAACCATTCTTGTCCATTGTTGTGGTAGTTTGGAATTGTGCGGTGATCCTAGGTGATTGGAGGCGCGTGGTTGCTACATTCCACGATTTCTAATTCTTGTAATCACAAAAGATTAGGTATTCTATGAACTTTGTTATGGAAATCTATTCTCTTGAATTGTTTGAATTACTTTGTTATGACTTGTGTTTAGATATGATTGTTTTCATGGAGTAGTTTGTGTTATACTTGTGTGTTGAAATGTGATTAATCATAATAATGTTCTCAAAATGTGATGCATGTATATATGATCTTGTTTAAATGAGTTTGTTGGAAAATACTAGTCTTGGATTGATTTGTCAATAAAACATGTTTTAAGAAAAAGGACCGAAAGGATTTCTCTTGTGTTTTATTCCAAAAGTGTTGTGACAAACTAGTATGGGGATATGGTGATTGACATCCACCATGTTTTGCTTATTAAAACAAGACTAGGAACGTTTTCATCACGAAGGGTCGAAAGATTCGTAAGAACAAATTTAATGAGAGCATGTTGCAAACAAATGGAATTTTATAGGATAATCATTGGGATAAGGACCGAAGGATTACCTAAATGTTTTTGTTCTTAGAATGATTTTACAAACAAATACCATGGTTGGGGAATCATTTGCTTATGATTTGTGCATCATACTAAGAGTATACACCAAACCTTTATGAACATTATCTATGGTTGATTATGAGACTTCACACAAGTATATATTTTTAATTGAAACGTAAACTTAAATTATCTAAAAACGTTACTTAAAATGAAAACGTGCGTTATTTATAAAAATTACGCGAGTGCGCAAGCAAAAACGTAAAATTTGTGAAATAAAAGGCTTACGAATGTAAAAACAATTTTCTTACGTACTATATGATAAAAGAAAATTAAAAAAAAAAACGTAAAATGTGTGTGGTGAGCTGGGTGGCCAGGGTTCGAATCCCAGCAATGAGTTTTTGCAAACTCTTTTTTTTTTTGGATTTTTCTTTTACAAACTTATTAAGCTAAAGATAATAAGCAACTTTTACAACTAAAACTTTTTATGAAAACTACTAATAAGCTCAGTTTGAGCTTATTTATCTCAACAGTGGCAAGAAAAGAAGAATAAGCACAAGGATTAAGCTAAGATGGCTATTAAGTTAATGAATAAGCAAAAGGATGAACTGAAAATAAGCTAAGTACATGATGATAAGCTAAAGTGACAATTGAAAAAGAAAATTTACTCATAAATAAGCACTTAATTTACTCCAAATAAGCACAAGCTTATCTGTTTAAACAGTGTACCTTTTTGTTTTCTAGGTACCTTTAAGCTTATAATTAAGTACTGAAATAAGCTACAAATTGAAAACTAAACACTGGAACTTTGAAATTCCTAGGTGAGCTTCTCAAAAAGCTAATGTACACAAGCTAATACCCACTAATGAGCTTTGTGAGAGCTTGTGAAATGGACTATATCAACTGTGCACAGGGCATGTTTTCAGAAAAGGACTTAAAATAAGCTAATGAATAAGCAGTTAATAAGCTAAGTAAATATAAACTAATATTTTTCTAATTTAGATAAGCAAAAAAATTTTAATATTCCAAAAGATGAAGAGCTAAATCTTAATATTGAATACACACTAAAATTCTAAATTTTATTCAAAAACGGGTATTTAGGAAAATTTGACTTTATGAATTAGACTAAGAAATTGACTTTTATGAACTTATAATTAATTCTACTTACTGGTTGTGTTATAATAAGCTGTAATAAGATGATTTTAGGCTAGAGTACCAAGTTATAAGCAACCTTGATGAAATTTGCAATCCAAATTATTAACAGTTAACAAGTAAGGTAGAATTAAAGATGATTTTGACTTTGAGTGTTCTATGCTACAAATTAACAGCTGACTTAAGTCTAATGATCCTAAATGAGATTAAGCTAACTGATCTTGAGCACAAACCAAGCCTTAAGCTCAATTTTAACCACTGATCCAAACACTAGTTTAGGACTTATATGTGAACTGTTTTATCAAACTGATTATACTACACTGTAATTATATTGATTATGGTCTAAAAACTATATTAGAGCAGATATAAACTAAAGCTAATAATAATTTCAAGCAGAACTGATTATGCAAATAATTCTTAGTCTTTGAAATAAGAAAATACTTACACGCAGTCCAACTGTAGAGAAGCTTAAACAGAACCAATTCTAAACTAAACTAAGCTTAATCAAACCCAAATATAACCAGTTCCAGCTCTGCATCACCCAATTTCATTTTCAAATCTAAATCGGCTTCAACAGTTGACTTTTGTTGACCAAGGTATTTTTTAGAGTAAAATTGAGTAAGTGAGTTTCTAAGTAAATGATAAGCTAAAGTAAGCTTATTAAAGCTTATATAAGAACTTATACAAGCTTATTATCCCTTTTCAACTTATAATCACATATACATGAACTTGTAAATTGCATAACATAAATTCGAACTTGTAAATTGAAAATGATTACTTAAAAAGTTTTATATTACACTGATATAACTTATTTTTTTGAAATTGAAAGCTTAAACATACACTGTATTTAAAACATTATTAAGTTGACATACATAAAATAAAATTACACTAGACTACTTTCTACACTCCTTCTTCTTCTTTATTTATTGACCTTTTAGCATCCTTGTCGACCTCTGAAACTATCCCACTTCAATCCAGCTCTTGAATTCATCTTAACCGTGCACTTGTCATTTTGGCGCCAAAAGTAGTTTGAGTGGGAAACATCATTAAATGAGGTTTTGGGTGTTTTGCAAAGTGGAAAGGGTGAGAGTGAAGGGTAGACAGGCTGGAAAGGTGTTGGTGAGGTGGTTAAAACCAGGTGGAGGTGCAGGTGTGGAACCAGGTGTGGTGTTTTGGAAGGAGATGAACAGTAGTGCGGTTTTTTTTATTTAAACAGTAGGTTGGGCTTTGGTTTTGGGCTTGGTTTGGCTGGGTTTGTGTTTTGTATTTGGATTTGGGTTTTATTTATAACAAGGGTCCGTTTGGTAAGTTAATAACAAGGACCATAGTTGTAATTTCTGAAAGTATAGGGACTGAACCTGTAACATTTCCAAAGTTATCACAAGGGCAAAACTTGTCATTTATGAATAGTACAAGGTTTATTTTTGATTATTTTCACTTTTTAAATTCACCAAGGACTATATTTGACATTTTTCAAAGTTGAGGGACTAAAGTTGTCATTTTGAAAATTTTAAACTTTGAAGGGTTTGTTTTGACAACTTTTGAATCCCATGGACCTTAAATGATATTTTACTTTATTTTGATTTACAAGGGACTAAATTTGACAACTTTTGAAACTTGGGGTACTAAAACAGCCAATTATGCAAACTTGATACGTTTTTCATCTGATTTTGGTATTTTTGCATTTAAAACACATAAAACACTTGTTTGTGATATTTTCATCATTTTGATGCATTTCTGAGTGTTTTCAGATGTTTTTGCAGTTTAAATGGTACAAAAATGATGAGTATTTGCACACTCATCAATCCCCACACTAAACTATTGCTAGTCCCTAGCAATCTTTTATAAAAATTTAATGGATTTCATCTCTTTACCAAAAGCCATTACTTCTGGAGTAGCCAATTGTTTCAATTCAAGTAAGAACCTTGGTACAATGATAACCAAATGATTTTGAGCAAATCACCAGCTTTCAACGGTTTTAATTTGTCTTTACTAGAAGCCGTTTGCTTCTGGACTAGCCAACTCTTAGATAAATTATCAATATTATCTTTGGTGAGTCAATTACCAATTATGGTTTTCCAACTGCCTTTACCACAAGCCATAAACTTGCGGGCTAGCCAACTCTTCACTAATTAAAGATATGGTGAGCTGAACACCATACAATTTTGGGCAAATTGCAAGCCATCAACGGATTTGAGATATCTTTACCAAGAGCCGTTTGCTCCTGGATTAGCCAATCCTTACGTGGGTTAGACATGGTGGACTGATTACCATTTGTTGTGTTTAGTACATAGTACTTCTACTAAATTTTTTTTTAAAATTTGGCCATTTTGGGGGAAAAAGTTGGGGGGAAAAGGGACTAAAAGGGTACATATATGATCAAATTAGCGAATTTCCCCACACTTAGAAATGAATATTGTCCTCAATATTCAAAGTCCAACTATTATGCCGAATCGTTGAACGTAAAAATAACATTACTAGCCAAGTGTAGAAACACAACAATTATTCTCTTTTTTTTTTTTTTTTTTTTTTTTTTTAATTATTTACAATTTTCATTCATTTTTAGATCTATATACAACATGTGGGCAACTCCCCACACTAGGTGGTACACACGGTGAAAACCCATGTTTAACTACTATTTTTGATTACCGAGTCGCTAGCTTGACTCGGCCGAATTAATTTGTTCAAGGGAAGTAAGTGGAAGAGACAATCTCCATCGGACTTTCATTCAAGATGTTTGTATAAACATTGAAGTACGTGAAAGTTCCACACCGATGAGATATACATAGAACCGGCTCAAAATGATAAATGAAAATGCCGGATCAAAATAATGTCTTCATTCCCAAAGGAGTGAAGAACAGGGAGAAGCGAGGATAGGTGAAGAAGAAATAAAGTCATGATAAAATCTTGACTAACTCATCATCACCCACGGAGAATTCATAATAGCATGAATCTCATCTTTAAGCTCAATTGGTCTAGACATATCCGGGTGTGTCTAGATCAAAGTAGAGTTATCATACTCCGTGGAGATATGATATGAGTGAGTTCATAGGAGAACTCCTCAAAGGCGAATGATTCATATTCGGGATTGATTTGAGTGAGTTCACTGGGAGCTCCTCAAAAGTGAATGATTCATAATCGGGAGAGAATTATGAGAATGAGAAGTGGTAATACCACTAATCTTCTCTCCCACATGATCAAAATTGAGCGTTTGCAATTCCGAATAGAATCATCGAACAAAAGTTCACTATCCTCAAAGGGATAGAATATGAAGTAGGCTTTTCATTAAAAGCCTCGATTCTAGAAATGAGAAGATTAACATTCAATAATGTAAGGCGAAGAGCTTCGTCTTGGATTATTTCTTCATCATTCTCTTCTCCTAAAATTTGACAGCTCGAAGGTAATTCCCCTCATAACTTATGTCTCCACAAGATAAAGAATAGTCCTCATCGTAATCGGAGAACATCTCAATATGATCATTTTGGAAGGCAAGAGGAGGAGGATATCACACACATGATCAAGAATTCCTGTGACTCTCTCGGGATTGGGACAAGGTTCTCAACACTAGACTTTATGAATTCGTCCGATTCCTTTTCGTGAACAAGTGTCAAGATGCTCATCCCCATGTTCGGAGAGTGAGTGAGAATATCGAGTGTGATAACATCGACCGAGGGAGTTGAGAAGGACTAGCATACATATGTTTTATACTTTCCATTTGTTCTTCCGCTAGTAATTCCATCATAGTCTTTTCTCCCGAGTTTTCATGGAAGGAATTTCAACTGATGAACTTGATGAACCTGTACAAAATTGACGAATATCAAGGGTAACTTCATCATCATCATCATCAGGAATGAAACGGAATCGAGAGCTAGATTTGGCTGCTTTGTGTATTTTAATTAATTCCCTAATAGAGTTTTCACTGGAAATCTGGGAATCTAATTTAGCAGCCCGCTCTTCGGCTAACAATTCTTCCATGGATTTCTCATGAGAGTTTTGAAACGACATAGCCGACTCCTCCTTAAGTTCTTTTAATAACTCCAGACTCTTCAGTAAAAGGTCTGTCGTAGTGTCATGAGGAGTTGCTTGAATCATTTGGTACTGTGGAGGTTGGTCTTGAAACGAATAGTCGTAATTGTTACAAGGAAATGGATTCCCTGTTTGACAATCTGAGCTAGAGTGAGGACCTCCACAATACTTACAACAGTAAAACTGATGTGGCCGCGAGTTATATGTGTTGTAGTCATAATTGTTATCAGGAACTTGCTCATAGGCAGCGTGTTTCCGGATTGACAATCGAAGCTGTAGTGTGAACCACCGCAGTGCTACAACAAGAAATCTACTTGAGTCTTCTGATGTGGTAGCCGATGGAATAAATCGGTTGTGTTATGGTAGGAATAGGGATCACGGTTATAGATGGACCCTTTTCCCGATTCCACCATGCTACAACCGGGGCAATTGCCACCATTATAAGGACCACCACACCATTGACAACCAAGAGGGTGAGGATGAGACATAGAAAGAATCAAAGGTTTACTGAGAGGGGTTGGGATGAAGAATCAAAGATGTGAGAGGGTAAAGATGGATATTTTTGGATTTTGGATAAACATGTTGTAAAACAAAGAATGAAAATATTTTGGTAATCGATTAGTCAAGCGAATTAACTTCACGATAATTTTGGTTTTATATGAAAATAAGGAAATATGGACAAAGATGGTAAATATACAATGGGTGTATATTCAACAATCATCGATGCTTCAAACTCGTAGTACACAAAGACACCTCCCGTGCAGTAAAAAAATTTGATTCGCTCCAGACAGTGGGTTTTATCACACAAGTCAACCGCTTGAATGGTCAACCGTAATAAAAGTCCAAACAGTCTGAGAACCTATGCAATTAAATCCAGAGGAGTATATAGTGTTTCCCCGGGTCGTTAAGTCCCAACGAGGTGTGATCACTGTAGTACAACGAATCTGTGATCGGGTGAAATTGAATGGGAAAAAGGTTTGTGAATTTGGAATAATTATACCTAAAGAGAAAGTTTGTAAATTACAGGGGCTTAAATGCAAATTAAAGAAAATTAAAATGATAAATTATATTAAATAAACGGTATCACTATTTTTAAAGTTAATTTTTCTTAATTTATAAAACAAAATAACTTAAATAAACTATTTTAATTGAAACGTAAACTTAAATTATCTAAAAACGTTACTTAAAATGAAAACGTGCGTTATTTATGAAAATTACGCGAGTCAAAGCAAAACGTAAAATTTGTGAAATAAAAGGCTTACGAATGTAAAACAATTTTCTTCGTACTATATGATAAAAGAAAATTTTAGAAAAAGAATTATATTTTTTGACTTTTATATTTTTATTATGAATTAAATACGATTTTACACTAATTAAATGTTTAAAAATACTAAAACTATTGAGAAAAATCAAACTTTTTGTAAAATACTTTATACTAATACAAGGCTAGGAAAAATAAAAGGAAGTAATGACTTATTGTAATAGGCTAGAAATAAGCTAAATAGTACGAATAAGCAATGAACTAAAACAAAGTTATGTATTTAATTATGCAATCCTATAATACCAAAGACCCAAGGCGATTGGTAGAGTGTGTGTGGTGGTGGTGGGTGGCGTGGTTCGAATCCCAAAGAATGACTTTTGCAAACTATTTTTTTGGATTTTTCTTTTACAAACTTATTAAGCTAAAGATAATAAGCAACTTTTACAACTAAAACTTTTTATGAAAACTGCTAATAAGCTCAGTTTGAGCTTATTTATCTCAACAGTGGCAAGAAAAGAAGAGTAAGCACAAGGATTAAGCTAAGATGGCTATTAAGTTAATGAATAAGCAAAAGGATGAACTGAAAATAAGCTAAGTAAATGATGATAAGCTAAAGTGACAATTGAAAAAGCAAATTTACTCATAAATAAGCACTTAATTTACTCCAAATAAGCACAAGCTTATCTGTTTAAACAGTGTACCTTTTTGTTTTCTAGGTACCTTTAAGCTTATAATTAAGTACTGAAATAAGCTACAAATTGAAAACTAAACACTGGAACTTTGAGATGGCTAGGTGAGCTTCTCAAAAAGCTAATGTACACAAGCTAATACCCACTAATGAGCTTTGTGAGAGCTTGTGAAATGGACTATATCAACTGTGCACAGGGCATGTTTTCAGAAAAGGACTTAAAATAAGCTAATGAATAAGCAGTTAATAAGCTAAGTAAATATAAACTAATATTTTTCTAATTTAGATAAGCAACAAAATTTTAATATTCCAAAAGATGAAGAGCTAAATCTTAATATTGAATACACACTAAAATTCTAAAGTTTATTAAAAAACGGGTATTTAGGAAAATTTGACTTTATGAATTAGACTAAGAAATTGACTTTTATGAACTTATAATTAATTCTACTTACTGGTTGTGTTATAATAAGCTGTAATAAGATGATTTTAGGCTAGAGTACCAAGTTATAAGCAACCTTGATGAAATTTGCAATCCAAATTATTAACAGTTAACAAGTAAGGTAGAATTAAAGATGATTTTGACTTTGAGTGTTCTATGCTACAAATTAACAGCTGACTTAAGTCTAATGATCCTAAATGAGATTAAGCTAACTGATCTTGAGCACAAACCAAGCCTTAAGGTCAATTTTAACCACTGATCCAAACACTAGTTTAGGACTTATATGTGAACTGTTTTATCAAACTGATTATACTAACACTGAAATTATATTGATTATGGTCTAAAAACTATATTAGAGCAGATATAAACTAAAGCTAATAATAATTTCAAGCATAACTGATTATGCAAATAATTCTTAGTCTTTGAAATAAGAAAATACTTACAAGCAAATCAAGCTGAGAAGCTAAATGTAACCAATTCTAAACTAAACTAAGCTTAATCAAACCCAAATATAACCCGATTCACTATGCATCACCCAATTTCATTTTCAAATCTAAATCGGGTTCAACAGTTGACTTTTGTTGACCAAGGTATTTTGAGAGTAAAATTGAGTAAGTGAGTTTCTAAGTAAATGATAAGCTAAAGTAAGCTTATTAAAGCTTATATAAGAACTTATACAAGCTTATTATCCCTTTTCAACTTATAATCACATATACATGAACTTGTAAATTGCATAACATAAATTCGAACTTGTAAATTGAAATTGATTACTTAAAAAGTTTTATATTACACTGATATAACTTATTTTTTTGAAATTGAAAGCTTAAACATACACTGTATTTAAAACATTATTAAGTTGACATACATAAAATAAAATTACACTAGACTACTTTCTACACTCCTTCTTCTTCTTTATTTATTGACCTCTTAGCATCCTTGTCGACCTCTGAAACTATCCCACTTCAATCCACTCTTGAATTCATCTTAACCCGCACTTGTCATTTTGGCGCCAAAAGTAGTTTGAGTGGGAAACTTGACATTAAATGAGGTTTGGGTGTTTTGCAAGGTGGAAAGGGTGAGAGTGAAGGGTAGACAGGCTGGAAAGGTGTTGGTGAGGTGGTAAAAACCAGGTGGAGGTGCAGGTGTGGAACCAGGTGTGGTGTTTAGGAAGGAGATGAACAGTAGAGCGGTTTTTTTATTTAAACCGTAGGTTGGGATTTGGTTTTGGGCTTGGGTTGGCTGGGTTTGTGTTTTGTATTTGGATTTGGGTTTTATTTATAACAAGGGTCCGTTTGGTTTAAGTTAATAACAAGGACCATAGTTGTAATTTCTGAAAGTATAAGGACTGAACCTGTAACATTTCCAAAGTTATCACAAGGGCCAAACTTGTCATTTATGAATAGTACAAGGTTTATTTTTGATTATTTTCACTTTTTAAATTCACCAAGGACTATATTTGACATTTTTCAAAGTTGAGGGACTAAAGTTGTCATTTTGAAAATTTTAAACTTTGAAGGGTTTGTTTTGACAACTTTTGAATCCCATGGACCTTAAATGATATTTCACTTTATTTTGATTTACAAGGGACTAAATTTGACAACTTTTGAAACTTAGGGGACTAAAGCGCCAATTATGCAAACTTGATCGTTTTCATCGATTTTGGTATTTTGCATTTAAAACACATAAAACACTTGTTTGTGATATTTTCATCATTTTGATGCATTTAAAGTGTTTTCGGATGTTTTTGCGGTTTAAATGGTACAAAATGATGAGTATTTGCACACTCATCAGTAGATAAGTGTGTAATTTATTTAATTTGTAAAGGTATACATTTATTTGATAAGTGTAGTGAACTAAAAGTTATGGTTGTGTTTAATATCTTTGTGTCTCGTGGATTAAAACCGGGACTAAAGTATCTTAGTTTGATAATTTTTATACTGTAGTATCTTATAAATACGTGTTGTAAATATTATTATTATCTTTGTAATATTCCCATTACGGAAGGTTGTCATTTGTTTTACTTGCCCTTATCTTAGTGTTGGTACGCGTGCAGTGTCGGTCACTGGGGAAAACGAGATAACCTCTCGTCTTACAATTTAAATCATAAGACAAAAAAGAAATATTCATAAAATGACATGAATGCAAAAGTGATGTAGTTGTCTACTGTATGCGAGTTAACTACTCAAATGATCAGGCAAAGCTTATGCATGCTTAATCACTAGATTTAGTAAAATAAATTGTCATTTACTAGTTAAATTTTAGTGAAAATTTACCGTGTGTCACATCCTCCCCGACTTAGAAGGGAAAACTGTCCTCGGTTTTCATTTAGAATTACTTGCTGAAGTTGGGAAAAGATGTGGGTATTCGCTGAATTGGTCTTCACGCTCCCGTGTATTCGGGACCTCTTTGAGAATCCGTGGACCTTGGCGATAGGGATGCGGCTTTGCTTAAGCCGTTTGATTTCTCGGTCCATAATCTCAATGGGTTTCCCGACGAAATTCAACCTTTCGTCGATTGGGATTTCTTCGAAGGAATAGCAATGTTTCATTAGAAAGACATTTCTCCAAGTTGCATCGTGGAACACGCGTCTGTACGAGTGATTCTTGTGGTAATTCGAGTCGGTATGCTACGGGTCCGATTCTTGCGAGAATTTTAAAGGTCGAATATAACGAGGATTTAACTTTCCACGTTTTCCAAAACGATTACACCTTTCCATGGCGCAACCTTGAGCATAACTTTATCTCCACTTGAAACTCAAGTGGTTTCCTCCTTTGTCCGCGTAGCTCTTTTGTGATCACGAGTCGCTTGCGATCGATTTTGATTTGTACAATCTTCTCGGTGAGTCTCTTGGATTAACTCCGGACGGTGAGTTGACTTTCTCCGACTTGCCCAACACACGGGTGATCTACACTTCGACCATAGAGTGCTTCATATGGTGCAACTTTAATGCTTGTGTGATAGCTGTTGTTGTAAGAAAACTCGGCTAAGGGTAAGTACTTATCCCAGCCATTTCCAAAGTCTATCACACATGCTCTTAGCATATCCTCTAGAGTTTGAATGGTTCTTTCACTCTGCCCATCAGTTTGAGGGTGGTAAGCGGTGCTCATGTCAAGGTTAGATCCTAAGGCGTCTTGAAGTGACTTCCAGAAGTTTGAGGTGAAACGGCTATCTCTATCCGAGATGATGGAGATTGGTACACCATGACGTGCAACGATTTCCTTCAGGTATAAACGTGCAAGTTTGTCCATTCCATCGCCTTCTTTCATTGGTAGGAAATGTGCGAACTTGGTGAGACGATCAACTATTACCCAAATAGTGTCGTAACTATTAGAGGTTTTAGGTAGTTTGGTGATAAAGTCCATTGTTATGCGTTCCCATTTCCATTCGGGAATGTCGGGTTGTACTAGTAGACCTGAGGGTCTCTGGTGTTCGGCTTTGACCTTTGAGCAGGTTAAACACTGGCTGACATATGTTGCAATGTCGGCTTTCATGTTTGGCCACCATTATAATTTCTTCATATCAAGATACATCTTGTCGAATCCCGGGTGGATGGAGTATTTAGATTTGTGGGATTCGTGCATAATGACATCGCGAATTCCTCCGTAAAGTGGAATCCAACTTCGCTCTTTGAAACACAGGATCCCATCCGACCTTTTTACGAATCCATTCTCAGTTTCTGGCATTCCGTAAAGGTTCTCATTCGGACGATTTTCTAATTTGAGTGCTTCTAACTGAGCCTCAAGAATCTTGGATGGAAGAGGTGAACTGATTGTCATACCCAATGATCTGACTCTAAGAGGTTTTGGTTGCTCTTTTCTACTGAGAGCATCAGCTACTACATTCGCTTTACCCGGATGGTAACGAATCTCGCAGTCGTAATCACTAAACAACTTTAACCATCGGCGTTGTCTCTTGTTCAGTTCCTTTTGATCCAAAATGTGTTGTAGACTTTTGTGATCGGTGTATACGACACACTTCGTGCCATACAAGTAGTGTCTCCAAATCCTGAGTGCGAACACAACTGATCCTAACTCCAAATCGTGCGTTGTGTAGTTTTTCTCATGAGTCTTCAACTGGCGAGAGGCGTACGCTATCACCTTCTCTCTTTGCATTAACACCGCTCCTAGCCCCTTGTGTGAAGCGTCGCAATAAACAACAAAGTCTTCACTACCCTCGGGTAAGTCCAAGATAGGTGCACTACACAACTTTTCTTTAAGGAGTTGAAAAGCTTCTTCTTCTTTTTCTCCCCAGTCAAACTTGGTGTTTTTCTGGGTTAGCTTGGTTAAAGATTTGGAAATATTTGAGAAACCTTCAATGAATCTTCTGTAGTATCCAGCGAGACCTAAGAATTGGCGAATTTCAGTAGGAGTTGTGGGTATCGCCCAATCCTTTATTGACTCGATCTTAGCGGGATCTACATGAATACCCTGGCTGTCAATTACATGACCTAGGAATTGCACAGTTGATATCCAAAATTCACACTTCGAGAACTTAGCATACAGTTCCTCCTTCTTTAGCAATTCCAGGATTAATCTAAGATGTTCCTCGTGTTCCTTCACACTCTTGGAATAAATTAGGATATCGTCAATGAAAACGATCACAAATTTATCCAGATAGGGTTTACACACTCGGTTCATGAGGTCCATGAACACGGTGGTGCATTGGTTAACCCAAAAGGCATGACTTGGAACTCAGTAATGTCCGTAACGAGTTCGAAGGCGGTTTTGGGAATATCTTCTTCTCGAACTCTTAGTTGATGGTATCCGGACCTTAAGTCGATTTTGAATAAACACTCGAACCTTGAAGTTGATCGAATAAGTCATCGATCGTCGGGAGGGTAACGGTTCTTAATGGTTAGTTTATTCAACTCACGATAGTCGATGCACATTCGAAAGTTCCGTCCTTCTTCTTGACAAACAGATGGTGCTCCCTAGGGTGATGAGCTGGGTCTAATGAATCCTTTTTCCGCAAGTTCCGACAATCGGTTTGATAACTCCCAGAGTTCCGTTGGGGCTAATCGATAAGGTGCTCTTGCCACAGTGCGGCACCAGGAACTAAATCAATCGAAATTCAACACAGCCGGGCGGTGAGTCCCGGTAAGTCTTGGGAAAGACCTCAGGAAATTCTCTCACAATTGGCACGTCCTCGAGACGTTTTTCTTCCGTTTCCATTTCGTCTTTTCCGGTGACTTGCGCTAGGAAGATGTGACATCCTTCCTTGACACACTTCAATACCTTGGTACAGGTAATGACATGCAGTCTTGACGCATTACTTCTATCACTTATGTCTCCTTCTACTGTTAGGACTTCATCTCCATAGGGCACTTGGACGAGCTTCTCGTCACAAATGATGGCAGCATGGTATTTTGATAACCAATCCATCCCAATGATGACGTCGAAACTACCCAATTCTACTGGTATTAAGTCGATATTGAATGGGTGGTTTATTAGGTTCAGGGTTCAACCTCTTATAATGGTATCTACTCTTTCTACGTTACCATTAGCTAGTTCCACATTGTATGCATTGCCTAATGCAGTTGGAGCAATATCGAGTAGTGGACTAAATGCATTAGAAACAAAACTCCTATCGGCTCCCGTATCAAACAATATGGATGCATAACGGTTATTTATAAGGAACGTACCCGTCACAACATTCGGGTCTTCCTGAGCTTTCATTTTGGTCACAGCATAGACTCTTCCACGAGCTCCTTCGCCATTTCCCTGGTTACTCGGCTGTCCAACATTTCCCTGAATCCTGCCATTTCCTTGGCTTCCTGGATTTCCTCGGTTCCCTTGATTTCCTCCATTGCCTTCGTTTACGGTCTTTCGGCATTCATTCTTATAATGCCCTTTCACCACAACCAAAGCAAGTTATAGCGACTTTTGGGTCTGAGCTAGTCTTTATCGAACCGCCGCCAATGACTTGGACTGCGGTTTACGGTCAAGTGTCCGATTTTCGGCGATTCTGACGCCATTGTACATTTTCCTTGTGATGCGGTATGCATCGGTTACCTGATGGTGAAGTCCCTGCGTACGGTTTCCTTTCTCCAATCCCAGCTGCATAAGCTCTAGCAACATTTTGCCTTTTGTTCTGATTGTTGCTGTGGTTTCCACTGTTGTTACCATGGTATCCATTGTTGTTGTAGCTTCATGAGTGGTCGTCCCATTTCCTCTTATTTTCGACCACTTTGTCCATGGAATCCTCAATCACTTGGTCCATGAGTTTGTTGGCTACTTCGATAGTTTCATGGAGATCGGCAGACTTAGAAGTGGTGACATTGCCCTTGATAGATTGGGGCAATCCTCCGATGTACCTTTCCAACAATCGGGTCTCAGTTAGAACCATTTCAGGGCACAGTAAGGCTAGCTCTTGAAAACGCTGGTTATAAGCAGGCATGTTTGTGCCTTGAACCTTGAGGTTCAAAAACTCATGCTCGGGTTTCTTGATCTCATTACGAGGACAGTACTTTCGAAGTACCATCTCCTTGAATCTTTCCCAGGGCATGGCATAGGCAACATCTATGCTTGCAGATTTCAAGAAGTTGTTCCACCAAGTCAAGGAAGCATCTGTGAAAGTGAATGATGCATATTTAACCTTAGACTCTTCCTTACAGTTACAGATTCGTAACACAGTCTCGAGCTTCTCGATCCATCTGGTCAGACCGACAGCTCCTTCGGTTCCACTAAAGCCGCCAGTCATGGTCTTACAAAAATCTTGATAGGTACAAGTGCGGCTATGGGTGGATGGTCTCGAAGTTCCAGCATTAGTAGACGAGTGGTTTGCTTTGCGCCCAAAGCGGCATTCACTCGCTCATTGACTATTGGTCTATCATAGCTTGATTCATGGTAGGTTGAATTAGAGTAACTCTAGCGGAGTAGTGGCTTGGCGGTCGATCGTGTGTGACTGCTTGGAAAACAGTGTTTGCGGCTCGGTTGCGGTAACTCTTCTTGGAATAGGAGCATTGGAAGCTCCACCGGGGTTGGTGCGGTTTGATCTTCGTTTTGGCGGCATTTCTGCAGTAAGAAAGGCAATGAGATATAGAACCTTTTAAACAAGGTAAGTGCCAGGTAATAGTGTAAATATCGCAGATAGATCATATGAGCAATCTATGAAAGAAAAGACAATTGGATATGAAAATAAGCTTGACATGGATAAAATTTCGGTTACATGGTTCCTAAAGTACATGATGAGATACTAGATGGAATACAACTGAAGTACAACGGAAATACAACGGAAATACAACGGAAATACAATGGAAATAAAAGAGTCATAACTAACACTAACTATTATAATCCAGTTAAGTGTGATACATCATGCAATAGGATCTAAGGATGTCCACGCTCAGCACGTAGTCGCTCAATGCTAGCCACCAGCTCTCGCCGTGTAGCCCCTAAGCTCGCGATCCGCCTCATCTGAGAGGCCAGCATAGACTCCAAACCTGTGGTCCTTTGCCACTCCTCTCTGGCAGTATCTCTAGCCATCCACTGGATACGCTCTAGCTCCTCAAGTCGACCGTACATCCGAGCTTGACCTCTGCCCAACGCTCTGGTCCTGCTGTCCAACTCCCTAACGTCCTCGACCTGAGCCTCAAACATGTAACTCAACCGAATCCTTTCCTATCTTTCCAGCTCCATACTCTCAAACAAGACATCAGTGACACGGTCTAAACCCTCAACACGCTGCTCGCAAGCCTGCAAGCGTGCTGGGTCGACTCTCTCCAACTGGTCAGTATGGACTCCTAGCAGAGTCTCATGAGAATCTAACTGAATGAGCACTCTCTCTGTGAAGGTCAGCTCCTCATCCTCTGGAGATCCTGATGGGTCTGGTACTGGTTGTGCCTCAACCGGTGCAACTACCTCAATAGTCTCGAGCTGTCTAGTGGCGTGAGCAAGGCGCTCCATGTCTGATGCAGATGGTATGAATGAAGGTGATGATGGAGTGTAGCTCGGACTCGCGATATGTGGTACAGAACTAATCACACAACCAATATCTCTCCAAGCAACCTCATCACTCTCCTCCTGGCTATGGAGGAAAGCAGCTCTCTGTCCCAATCCAAATGGTGCATCAATATCCATGTCCTCGCCCAACCCACGAGCCATCACGGAGCTCGTCCCTAACTCCCGAATACTTTGGACAATCTCGGACCACAATACTCATATCTGCTGCTATGCTAACATGTCCAGGGACACTCTCAGTCGGCATAGGCTCTGGTAGCTCCTCCTCCGGATCCTCTTCCGGATCTTCTTCCGGGTCTTCATCTGAGTAGGAATCAGTAGTCCTCCTGAGTCTTTGGTGAGGTGGTGACTCAGTGGATGATGGTGTCAGTGACTCTGAAGTAGTAGGAGGACCCATGTAGGCAGCGCGGGTCATCCGAGAAGCTAGTGCAGGCATGAATGAATACCGCTCTCTATATCCAGGTACTCTCACGATCATGCGGGGTTTCCGCCTGCGTGTCAACAAAGCTGATGGAGTGGTGGTAAGGGTCGGTACAGATGGAGTAGGTGCAATAACTGGCTGAGCTGCTAGAGTGGCCTGAATGTACGACTCTGTGGCCAAGTGTGCAAGCTGATGGAGGGTAGGTGAGTGAGCAAGTAGGATGTCCTCATGAACATCATGAAGGAAGGCTGGTGAAGGCATGGTCTGTGACAATACGGTGCATATGTGTAAGTATGAAGAAAAGTACTCATGATGAACATGAAATAGTGCACTAGTAAATAGGAAATAAAGCATGCAATCCTATTTAAATGAACTCTAATTAAAATGGCAAGTAAGGCAAGCGGCAACTGACGGTCGTAGTATGATGTTTTTGTAAAAAGTGGTTATAGTTTAGGATTTATATGTACCTAATTCTCTATAACCTTGGCTCTGATGCCAATCTGTAACACCCCCAAATTTGTTTAGCGGAAGCATACGTGTTATTTGGGAGCGTTACGAAATTGGTGATCACAACACAAGTAATAAAGAACGGAATACATACTTCATTTGATTTCATAAAATAGTTTTAAAACATTATCTTACAACATTGTTTAGATAAATGGGCACATCCCATAAGTTCAGTGGTCCCAATTTAAAAACATCAATATGTGTAAAAACACTTCTTTAATAATACTACGACCATTAACCCGCTTCTTGCCTTGACTCCATGAAACATAACTTAAGCACCTGAGAAAAATATGCTAAAAAGGTTAGCTAAAAGTTGGTGAGTTCATAGGTTTAAGTTAAAACAGTAAGTTTGGACCAAAGCAAAGTCATATAATCATTACAACGAATATAATGTTATATGGATGAATGTCTACTCGTTAGCTCTAAGTTCATGCAACCGATACTACGACAGTTCACGTATGCTAACAGATATCATACAATATAGGGGCCCATAGCGAGTGTTTGTCCTCAACACTCGATTCCGACATGGTATCGTTTCGCCTTGGCCTAAGCAGAGCCAACCGAACGGAGGAGTCACCCTCAATAGATCTATTTATAACATTCGCGCTTCCCAATGGGGAATTGACGGTTCATGAAAAGGGGCATTTTTCTAGGGACATAAGGGCTTAGGCTACACCACCTAATAGTAATCATGCAGTAGTTTAGGTCCATAAAAAGGTTTTGCATATTTTCTCACCCCAATAGTATAAAATAGTTTATCAAGTAAAAGAGGGGCTATGAGACTCACCTTAGCAAGTGTGCAAATCCGAGAGCAGGATTTAGTGATGGTTGTGAAACGGCACCGACACGCGACCTAGACAAGGAGGGCAATGTTTTAGTTCATCGTTTTTAAGTATTGCTTACTTAAAGTAGTTCAATGGTTTTTATAAATGTAGCAAAACTAAACTTTTGGTTCAAAATGATTTTTACTAATAAGTATAAGAAGTATATATATACTTTTCATGTTGCCATTAATATGGCTTTAAAATCCAAAGTTTGATTTGAGAAATTATTACGAGGTTCCACTAGTAAGTATATAAATGTAAATATACTTATTTAAGTTAACATATAATAGTATTGTCAAAATCAAATATTAGTTGATTTATTTTCTAATTGTCTTTAGAAAATACTCATGTTAAATTTGGAGGCTCTCAAATTTAATGAATGGTAAAATGATATAGTAGCCTCTATTTGTTTATCAAAGTTTGCTCTTAACCCTTTTCATTTTCGACTAATAGTTTTACTTGTCTTAAATATGTCTACGCATACATATTGACGTTAAGGTGTTGACGTAAACCTTATTAAGTGAATCATGTCTTAAGCACTTGTTGTTTATGTTAAACCTTTTCACTTGATTAATTGGATTAAGACTTTTGACGTTATGACAATATGTACGAAATGAAAGAGAGGAGATAGGCAAAAATGAGTTTAGTTTGTTTGTCTTCCGATAAATGCTTCGGGTTTTATTTCATTGATTTGTTTACACCACCCGATGGACACCCCAAAATCTCCTTGGGCTGCGGCCCAGTGTCAACAGCAGGGTGCCGGTTTGGGCTTAGGCCCACCGATCAACCAAAGGCTTTTGCAAAGAATAAGACATGGGCTGTGGCCCATACAGTTTTTACAACTAAGCAACTAATGATTTTTAGAGGATACATTTCATTTCCAGATTTTATTGTCAAGTCCATCATTTGTTACCAAGGTTTGAATAGACTTGACTTGAGATCCACTCGATCATACATGTCTTAACTTGCGAAGTCGAGCCTTTTCGACTGGGGAGTATATGACGCCAACACCATGGTACTACCAAATTGAGGTCGAGACCTCTTGGCTGGAAAAGTAACCATGCAAGTCTCGCACAAGAGTGATTAGTTACACTACCACATTAATGTCCTCATGTACCAAATCTCACAAGCAACATATTCATCACCTAATATGAGTCTAGATGTGCAGTGGGGTTTCGAGCAAGGTACCATCGACTCAGAGTTAAGCTCAAGTTAAGGGCGTTGCGACTGAAGTGTTCAAAGCACACCTCGACTACCCATCTTGACATTAACACGTTAGCACAAGGAAATCGATAATACCATACAATGGTTGAGTACTACTCAACCCGGTTTCATCTCGACATCTACTTGCATACTAACGGGTCATGACTTGATATTGTGATAACCATGTTTAACTCATTTTCTTTACTTTCGACAGAAAAGGAACCAACTAACAAGAAGTTAATGACCAACTCAAATTTTTCCAGATTCGAGACTTATTAGACCTTAGTAGGTTTCACAAGATTCATCTTTTCTAAGTTCCTATTCTAAACAGGAAACCCAATCGACCCATTTTGTAAGTGACAACTTACGTCTAAGGCAACAAAGGTTGTTTATCAACACAAGAATTTTAATATCGAATACCACTAGTTCTTAGTCTAACTTTTAAAACTTAACTCTTGTTTCCTTTGTTTCGTTCACTCGACAGATCACAATAAGGAACCCAACAACAAACCAACTTTTACATGAGAGTTTATCATTTACCAAAATCACAAAATTGATCTACAACACAACACTTAATGGTATACTTGAATTACAACAAAAACATGTCATTATCATTTTTATTGTACATCGAGTTTCTAAGAAGGAAAGGATTAAAAGGGTGAACCTTATCAATGTGAGATTTGAGAGGTTGGAAATCGAATCCTAACCAATCTTGAGCAAGTAGTTTAACCCAACACCTTCAGGAGCAATATTCTTGTGGTGAGTTTGAGATTGGATTTGTGTGTGTCTTCAACCCCTCGAGTAGCATAAAAAAATCAAAGGAGAAAGTCCTTGCCATGACTTTTGGTATGGGAAGAAGGAAGCATCTATTCCTGGGAAATGTCTTCCTTGATCAAAACTTATAACCAATCTCATGACTCCATCTTTGAGCTCTCTTCCTAGTCTATGGGGCGGCGGTGGTGTTGGGGAGGACAAAAACAAACACCAAAGTGCCAATATTAAAGTGGTATGATGAAAGTGTCTCTCCCAGTCTCCATTTTTAGACTTTTCTTTGTGGTTTTGCGTTGACCTACACGAAGGAGGGGAAGTAGCAGTGCAGGGGAATATGAGCTTTCTTGGGAAAGTTGTTATCTTCTTATTTCAGGGAGGTAATATATGGGGAAGCAGCCAAGAGGGTGGCGACAAAATAGAAGAGAAGAGGAGGGGGTTATATTTGGTGTGGGTAGATAAGTGTGTGTTTTATTTAATTTGTAAAGGTATACATTTATTTGATAAGTGTAGTGAACTAAAAGTTATGGTTGTGTTAAATATCTTTGTGTCTCGCGGATTAAACCCGGGACTGAAGTATCTTAGTTTGATAATTTTTATACTGTAGTATCTTATAAATACGTGTTGGAAATATTATTATTATCTTTGTAATATTCCCATTACGAAAGGTTGTCATTTTTTTTACTTGCCCTTATCTTAGTGTTGGTACGCGTGCAGTGTCGGTCACTGGGGAAAACGAGATAACCTCTCGTCTTACAATTTATATCATAAGACAAAATGAAATATTCATAAAATGACATGAATGCAAAGCGATCTGATTGTCTCTTGTGTCGAGTTAACTACTTAAATGATCGTGCAAAGCTTATGCATGCTTAATGACTAGATTTAGTAAAATAAAATATCATTTACTAGTTAAATTTTAGTGAAAATTTACCGTGTGTCACAAACCGCTTCTTATCAAATCGTTTAACTCAAATCGCTTTTTATCAAACCGCTGAAGACAAACCCCTTGAGTTAAACCGCTTAAGTCAAATAGCTTATGTCAAACCGCTAAAGACGAACCACTTGAGTCAAACCGCTTAAGTCAAACCGCTTAAGTCAAACCGCTTATGTTAAACCGCTTACGTCAAACCGCTTAAGTCAAACCGCTTTCGATACAACGAATCTAGACAAACCGCATCCAAGAACTTGACAAATCACTTCCTTAATCAGATCAAATCACACCCAAATGACATCAAACCGCATACAAGAAAATAGTACGAGACTCAAACCGCTTCCTTGAAACTCTTCAAAAACTAAACTTTTCCAATCCAAAACACAATAAAAAAGATGAATTAAGCCTTCCAAACCAAAACCTAAGCGCTTATGATGATTCTAAACATAAAAGTACTATAAAAATTCAAACTTTAACACTTTTAGGGTATAGAATTTGAACCAACAAAACACACAAATAACCAATCTTTATGATCTAACCATGGCTTTTGATACCAATTCTTGGATATTGGTTATTGTAACACACAAACAATCAATTATATGGTTCGAATCTTAGAAAGAAAATTAGAGAGAGAAAGTGGGAGATGAGATCCTTTCTAGAGAGATAAAGTGAGAGAAAAACAAAGAGAATGTTAGATTAAGAAATGAAAGGTCCAACCCTCTACCTTGGAAGATAGAGGGTATTTATAGTTTTACATAATACACCCTCTGTCGAGCTATGGATCAGGCATACAGTGGGTAAAGACCCGTCTGTCCTCCATGGTGTTACTCTAACTAACTAACTAACTAATAGATAATGTAATGTCTACGAGCTAACATATGCTAGTCAATAGTTTGGGTGGTGACACTTCACTATAGATTTTCTAAATCCTAGCTGGAATAGGCGGTTCTTAGGCGGATCTAACTAGTTCTTGGCGAAATAGCATGTTCTTAATCGGTTCTTCTTGGTTATTGGCCGGAATAGCTAGTTCTTATCTGGTTCTAACTAGTTTCTCCTGCTTCTTGGCCGAAATAGGCAGTTCTTAGCTGGATCTAACTGGTTCTTGGCCGAAATAGCTGGTTTCTATTTGGATCTAACTATTTATTAACCGGAATAGCTAGTTTTTAACTGGTTCTTATTGGTTCTTGGCCAGATTATCTGGTTCTTAACTTGTTCTAACAGGTTCAAGTTGTTTCAGTCGTTTTGACTGGTATTTCACTGAAAACGGAGTTACGGTTCAAACGTTATGGATGTTTGAAGTTTTAATGTAAAAAGTCAACTTTGGTCAAGCCGCAAGTGGTCAAACCAAAAGTAGTCAAACTGTAAAAGTCAAAACTCAGTTTTTTTGATCGAATGGCAGTGGTCAAATTGCATTGGTCAAACTGCAGGATTGTCAAACCGCTGGATTACAAACCGCTTAAATTATACCGCTTTTTTATCA
Source organism: Chrysanthemum lavandulifolium (assembly GCA_022545495.1). NCBI lineage: Eukaryota > Viridiplantae > Streptophyta > Magnoliopsida > Asterales > Asteraceae > Chrysanthemum > Chrysanthemum lavandulifolium. The sequence continues at coordinate 298,940,246 of CM040240.1, forward strand.
AACAACTTAACTCAAATCGCTTCTTATAAAATCACTTAGATCAAACCGCTAAAGACAAACCCCTTGAGTCAAACCGCTTAATTCAAATTGCTTATGTCAAACCGCTAAAGACGAACCACTCAATTCAAACTGCTTAAGTCAAACCGCTTATGTTAAACCGCTTACGTCAAACCGCTTAAGTCAAACCGCTTAAGTCAAACCGCTTCTGATACAACGAATCTAGACAAACAGCATCCAAGAACTTGACAAATCGCTTCCTTGATCAGATCAAATCGCACCCAAATGACATCAAACCGTATACAAGAAAATAGTATGAGACTCAAACCGCTTCCTTGAAACTCTTCAAAAACTAAACTTTTCCAATCCAAAACACTATAACAAAGATGAATTAAGCCTTCCAAACCAAAACCTAAGCACTTATGACGATTCTAAACACAAAAGTACTATCTAAATTCAAACTTTAACACTTTTAGGGTATAGAATTCGAACCAACAAAACACACAAATAACCAATCTTTGTTATCTAACCATGGCTCTTGATACCAGTTGTTGGATATTGTTTATTGTAACACACAAAAAATCAATTGTATTGTTCGAATCTTGGCAAGAAACTTAGAGAGAGAAAGTGGGAGATGGGATCCTTTCTAGAGAGAAAGTGGGAGAAAAACAAAGAAGGTTAGATTAAGAAATGAAAGGTCCAACCCTACCTTGGGAGGTAGAGGTATTTATAGTTTTACATGATACACCTCCGTCGATTTGTGGATCGGGAATACGATGAGTAAAGACCGTCAGTCCTCCACGGTGTTACTCTAACTAACTAACTAACTAATAGATAACGTAATGTCTACTAGCTAACATATGCTAGTCAATAGTTTGGGTGACCAACACTTCACTATGGATTTTCTAAATCCTAACAGGAATATGCAGTTCTTAGCTGGATCTAACTGGTTCTTGGCCAAAAGAGCATGTTCTTAACTGGTTCTTACTAGTTATTGGCCGGAATAGCTAGTTCTTATCTGGTTCTAACTGGTTTGTACTGGTTCTTGACCGGAATAGGAAGTTTTTAGCTGGATCTAACTAGTTCTTAGCCGAAATAGCTGGTTCCTATTTGGATCTAACTATTTATTGGCCGGAATAGCTAGTTCGTAACTGGTTCTAACAAGTTCTTAGTGGTTCTTAGCAAGAATATCCGAATCTTAACTAGTTCTAACTAGTTCCTAATGGTTCATGTTGTTCCGGTAGTTTTGACGGTTATTTCGCTGAAAACGGAGATACGGTTCAAAAGTTGTGGCCGTTTCAACTTTTGACGTAAAAAGTCAACTTTGGTCAAGCCGCAAGTGGTCAAATCGCAATTAGCCAAACCGTAAAAGTCAAAACTTAGTTTTTTAATGAAATCACAGTGGTCAAATCGCAGGATTGTCAAACCCCTGGAATACAAACCGCTTAAATCAAACCGCTTAACTCAAACAACTTCTTATCAAACCGCTTAGATCAAACCGCTAAAGACAAACTGCTTGATTTAAACCGCTTAAGTCAATCCGCTTATTTCAAACCGCTAAAGACAAATCGCTTGAGTCAAACCGCTTAATTCAAACCGCTTATGTCAAACCGCTTACGTCAAATCGCTTTAGTCAAACCGCTTCCGATACAACGAATCTAGACAAACCGCATCCAAGAACTTGACAAATCGCTTCCTTGATTGGATCAAATCGCACCCAAATGACATCAAACCGCATACAAGAAAATATTACGAGACTCAAACCGCTTCCTTAAAACTTTTCAAAAACTAAACTTTTCCAATCCAAAACACTATAACCAAGATGAATTAAGCCTTTCAAACCAAAATCTAACCACTTATGATGATTCTAAATACAAAAGTACTATCAAAATTCAAACTTTAACACTTTTAAGGTATAGAATTCGAACCAACAAAACACACAAATAACCAATCTTTATAATCTAACCATGGCTCTTGATACCAATTGTTAGATACTAGTTATTGTAACATACAAACAATCAATTATATGGTTCGAATCTTAGCAAGAAACTTAGAGAGACAAAGTGGGATATAGGATCCTTTCTAGAGAGAAAGTGAGAGAAAAACAAAGAGAAGGTTAGATTTAGAAATGAAAGGTCCAACCCTCTACCTTGGGAGGTAGAGGTATTTATAGTTTACATAATCGCCCTCGTCGGGTGTGGATCGAGCATCGATGGGTTGGGTTTTGGTTCCTTGGATCAAGAATTATTCTAAGTGTTGGAACCATGAGCGAGTTGATGAAACCACGGACATAAGAATGGATCCTTCACGAAGACAAACCGCAGACTAGTAGTATTGTGTAATCACGGATATTGTAATGTAACCACTACTAGTCTTGTATAGTCGGTTTAATATTTTGTATTAGATAAATATGGAAAAGATATTTATCTAAGTAGGTTACGTATTGTATTATGTAAAGGACTCCTTAGCCTATAAAAGGAGGTCCTAGGTTAGATTAGATATCATATGTTTTATATCTAAGGTCGATACATTTCAAGGTTGTAAAACCCTAATCTTGGTTAGAGTATTAGTATTAATAATAATATTGAGGTGTTGAATGTTCATTTTCTTCTTTTTAAGATTAAGTATTAAATTCCGCGTGATACTTAATAAGTTTTTGTTTAAGAAAGTTTCTATATTAGATCGTTTGCTCAACTGGGATCAACAAGTGGTATCAGAGCTTGTGATCTAGAAACTGTGACCAAGAAGAAGTTCCATTAAGTTCTATTCAAGTAAGTTAAGATGTCTGACGAAACACACATGGTAACTGCATCAAAGGTGCCCATGCTCAAGCATGGTGAGTATCAAATCTAGAGAATGCGAATGAGGCAATACATTCGTATGATTGATTATGCCATCTGGGATGTTGTTGAAAAGGGTGATACTCTTCCTAAGAAAGGTGATGATGGTAAAGAGATAGCTATTGTTAGTGAAGATGACAAGGCTAAAAGGAAACTGGAGGTTAAAGCTCATAATATTCTCTCTATGGGAATACCTAATGAGTATGCTTTGGACTTTGAAAGATATGAGTCTGCTAAAGAGTTATTAGATGCTCTTGAAACAAGGTTTGTCGATAATGAAGCTACAAAAAAATCAAGGAAGAATATGCTCAAGCATCAGCTTAAAAACTTCACTACTCTTAGTGGAGAGAAACTTGATCGCACTTATAACAGGCTTCAAAAACTTACCTGCGAATTAAAGTCGGTGGATTACAATGTTATTCAAGAAGATATAAATTTGAAGTTCATTAGAAGTTTATCACCTGAATGGGCTGTTCATTCAATTTTGTGGAGAAATAAGGAGGACTTTGAAAAGATGACTCTTGGCAATCTCTAAAACAACTTGAAGGTATATGAGTCTGAGAACAACATTACTGGTGCATCTTCTACTAATCAAAACATTTCTTTTGTTTCCACTAATCACAACAGTTCACAAGATGTATCCACTTCTGCTTATGGAATAACCACGGCTATTGCAAACAATACCCTTTGTTAGTGATAATGTCAGCGATGGTGCAATTTTTGCGTTTACTGGTGATCTAACTACCGGTGTTCTTGTTTTAAATCAAGATCTAGATCAAATTGATCACGATGATCTTGAAGAGATTAATCTTCAATGGCAAATGGCAATGTTAACTCTCCAACCAAGGAAGTTTACGAGGAGGACCGAAGACATGTTAAGTATGATGGTCAAAGGAGGCTGGTTTCGACAAAAGTAAGATGGAGTGCTTTAGCGCAAGAAAAAGGGTCACTTTGCTAGGGAATTTCGAGCTCTAAGAGGATGAAGGCATCAAGAAGACCATTGAAGAGCTGCTTCTTCTTGACATTGGTTGCTCAAGGCGGGATTGGTGATTATGGTGGGTGATCAGTTAAAGAAGGTCCCAATGCGGCTTTTCTTGCTAGTGAAGCTTCAAAGAGCATAACTTTGCTCTTATGGCCTATGCTTCATCTTGGTTTAGATTACGAGGTATCTAATGATTACGAAACTTCTACTTGTTCTTTTAAATCATGTCAAGATAACTTAGAATCTCAAAAGCTATCACCGAGGAGTTTAAGGAAAGAAGTAGAAAGACTGTCTCTAGATAACTTAGGTTATAGAGTTGGTCTAGAAAGTGTTGAAGAAAAGCTTAATTACTGTATTAAAGTGAGTTTGAGTATATTGATAAAATAAATATACTAGGTGATGAAATTGATCTTAAGGATAGAGAGATTAAGATGCTTAAAGAGAAACTAGAATAGGCAGAGAGTGTAAAAGTAGAAGCCCGAAAAGAAAAATAAAAACATATTGTTAGGGTTGCTAAAACACATAACCTTGTTGCTAATCTGATCAAAAATAATAGATCCGAAGGTTTTCATCAAATGATTGATTTCCTGATTCGCAGTCCTATTCACTTTGCCTTAACTGTCACACCAACCATCCTTAAAGCCTATATACATCGATTACGGGGAATGCTAAGCTTGAGAGGTCGATGGAGTAAAGTGTTTAGATTACGTAGTGGATGAGAATGAAATTTTGGTTAATGAGGAGATCATTAGAAGGGTTTGAAGTTTGATGATCTTGATGGTGTTGTTATTCTTTCGGATCTTTGAAATTTTCTTTGGTTTGGAGAGGTTCGGCTATACACGGGGGTGACAAGGTAAAATTTGTTAAGATCATGTTTTCACCCCAATGGAGTTTTTGATACACACCTTGTTGATGTGTATGAGTATGAGACCTTGGTTTGATGACTTTCCTCCAAGATTGCTCTGACTATTATATGTTTTTACGAGGGAGGAAGTTTAATTGGTCTAGGATGATTTATGAAGGATTTGTGCGAGAACATTAGGAAGAAGGGTAAATATTATTTATATCCTAGGTTTGTTAAACTAATTGTAGACAGTCAAATAGAGGAACCTGTTGAGCATATGATAACACTACACACGTCGTTCGGGGTCAAGGAAACTTCCTTTTCTTCGAGCAAGTTTTATAACACCCTAGGCAGTGAACCTAATCATTGTAGTGTAGTAATTAGGGTACGCCAAGGGTATTGATATCGTTCTCTAGGGGAATAGGAATGCTAGTAAGAAGTTACTACGCTAAGGTTGGGGTTGAGGAAGATTATTTTTATCTTTTATGTTTTTAGGAAATTGAAAGTCTGAATCTCGGGGTTTGAATTTGGGGGGTTGGTATTGCTACCGATTACTCTACTTATCTAATTATCTAACCTAAGGTGTATGTAGTCTATGTCTAATTATTGTGTGCTTGTATGATAGTTTAAAGATGTGTTTACTTAGGTTTTACTACTCCTTAATTATCTCTTATTGGTGGTTGAATTGTCACGTCCTTATTCTTAGTTGCGTTGTGTGTCTAAGGTCGTAGGGTATGCGTATGTTCCCTAACTCTTTGAACTTACCAAAGGGTCTCGTCTACAAAACCCACTAGGGATAATAAACTCTTACTCTAAGGCACTCTTTAGATGGTTTAGCTTACAACTACTCAAGGAGTTATATTCTAAGGTTCACAAAGATTTAATCAAGCATTACATACACAACGAATGATCTATCGCATTACTAGATTATTAATCAACTAAGATAAGAGACAACCAATCAATAATCAATAATTAAGTTTCATATTCCCTAAGCAAACACACAAATAAATTAGCCGGACATGGAGAACATGCAAGCATACACACAAATAATCAAAGACATGATTGTATTAATGAAGTAAAGAACTTATCTTGATGTAAGATAGTGTTTGGAACCCTAAAATACTGTACAAGACAGCCTTGGTTCGGTTCTAGGTTTTACTCCAAAAGACTACACACAATCTTGCAAAATTCGGATTCTATATATAAGATTACATATCGCGACGCGTCACCTTATGTTTTGTGGCCGTCGGATCGCCGTCATTAGGGTTTCGTCTTGGCCACGTCGGACTTGCGGCGGCGTCACCTTGTGCTTGTGGCCGTCTCTTGACCGACACACGTCTGGATTGAATCAAGGCCGTCGAGTTGCGATGGCCTACTTTTTACAACTGACGTCGTCACTTGAAAATAAGACTTTTGTCTTCGTCGTCACAAAATCCTCGGACGCCATCGCATATAATTTGTGATGCCGTCACCTTATCATTCAATGACTTTGAGTTTCTTGATTCTTGACTTTGGCCATTTTCTTCAGTATATTCGCGCTTTTAGTCCAAATAAGTGCCATTACAGACAATTTGCCTTCAAGAGACCTAAAATTGAAAAGGAGCGATATTAAGGAATAACGGATACAAAAGTGATCAAATAAGGGCTTAAATGACCCCTCAAGGTACATTTAAAACCTTATCAAATATCCCTACACTTGGTATTTGCTTGTCCTCAAGCAAATGTGCTTTAAAATTAATTTATAAGTTAGGGGTCATGAAGCATTGGTTTAAAATAGTCCACAACACATATAAGCCCATAAAATTCATAACAAGCACGGAAATTACATACTAGCACCTCACATGGGGTGTTTGGATACTCACATCTCTCTCGGTGTATATGAAATATAACAAGTTGGAAATGGAAGATAAACACTCATTAACTTGGTCCTAGTACATAAATTACCATAGGCTTGAGAATAGATCAAACCTTCATCGCTTTGGCGTAAGCACCCTAGGAAAGACTATCAAAGAGGTCTTTAAAGGTTGTAACATTAGGCTTCGGTAGGAAACAAAGGGTTTGGTGGGATAGGCTATTTAGTGGTGGAAAGTCAAAAATCTCTATGTTGCAAGTATCTGAAGAATGGCGTTGCTAAGCCAAGACTCGACACTCTAAACTCTAGCTAAGCAAGTAAACAAACATAAATTTAAAGATAGATGTGGGATGGTAGCCCGTATGTTTTTTTTTTTTTTTCATACACTTTTCTTGTACCATCCTCTACGGTAACAACAAAATGATAGGGATTTATAGGCACATCCCTACACTTGAGTTTTATTACTCTAACACTAATTTGACCCGAATTGAAAAGATCAAAACACTTGGGGTACATTATTACACAAACAAAGGAATTTGAATTTAACGTTCCTTGGCGTCATTTCCTAAACTTTAACTTTTCCCATGAATCCCAATCGTCCCAAAGCGTGTACAAAGGATATGACTCGACTTAGCAACTCATGCAAGCAACGGATAATTGAACTAAGGGTTTAGGGTGATAACAATAATGCACTAAAGTGAGTGCATACGGGGTAGGCTAAAGCGATTTGGGTGTATATTTGGGGTGGGGTGTAAACAATGCTCTTCATTGATATTCCAAAAACCGAAACATCACGAGAACCGCGAAAAGGATAGGCTCGAGGGGTTAACTAGGGGTATCGTGTACTAAAGATGAGTACAACGCAAAGGGTGTGGGGAATTACTCAACGATGTGGAAGAAGTAATTATATTACGGGTGTCGAACAAGGGTTATCCTAATGCCTCTTATCATTTAGTTATTCCTAACTACACAAGTGTAGTCTTACTAGCGATCTCGGAATGCATCACAAAACAAGTTCTAAAATCTAATATACTACGGTTTACACTCTAAGCATTAAAGATGAATGCTTTTAATTCCTACTAATCTAAGGCGATCCTCGCATTTGGGTGGAATTTAGGTGGTAAAGGGTTTTGTGCTAGTCATATAACATCCTATCAAATCGAGACGCTTTTGTTAAAACTAATGGCCCACTCCTATATGTCATGAAAAATTAAAAATTTGGTACCAAAATTACCTAACCGACACTTTCACATGGTTTATTACACAAATGCACTTGGACAAAGCAAATAGTCAAGGATAAGCATAGTTTCAAAGTTCCGTTTGTTTCCCTCCACACTTAAAGCGAACATTGTCCCCAATGCTCCCGAAAGTATCAAAGTTATGATAATGGAAGGTAATTAAAAGCGAAAAACTAATACTCCTGATTAGCTCGGTGGGATCCGTGTGTGAGTAGTGGTTAAATCCTTTCCGGGAAGAATGTATGTGAAAAGCTCCTTCGAATCTTTTGTTTCTTCTTCTTGATAAATGAAACACGCACATTTGAAGAAAACAAACGAAACCTTCGCATAAAATCGGCGGTAATAATATATATAAGACCGATTAAACTAGGATATAATGCTTGTGGAATGGATGTTTACGAATTTACGGAAAATTAAGCATTGGATCGATATACTTTAATCAAACTAAACTAGCTTGTTAAGGTTTAATAACCTCGGATAAATCCTAAGTTATTAACAAAGAAACAAACATGAGCAATCTTTATCAAGTAAAAGAAAAAGGAAAACACATGCGAATTTACTTAACAAAGCTAAGAAGAAAACTTTATTAACAAACTCTAAATCGCTTATTATGCGTTAAGATACTCTAATCAACTCTAAGATATTCAAAGAACTTTTCTCTAAACTCTTAATTAAGTAAACTCTAAAACTCTTTTTACGAAATCGTACCTCTAATGCCAATCTAGGAGTCCTTTTATAGGCTCAAGGATATCCTAGTCGGTTTACAATTGATAACCTTGTCGACAAGTAATCTAAACATGGAATACAATACTTTCCATAAGCGAATATAGCAGTTCTTACATTCTAGCGATGCTGACTTTATCTTGCGATACTTTGACTTTGTCTTTAGCGATGCTTTGACTCTTTGACTTCTTCCGACGCTGCGACTTACGGTACTTTCATATCTTGATGCTTTGATGTCTTGACACTTTCATATCCCAACAATCCTCCCCAACTTGAATTCTACTTGCTTGACTTCAAGTTCCTTTGTGAATATATCTTTATGACTTCATCTTAAAATGGATTGTTCTTTATTCTTTAGATTATATCTCTGTAGAATCGTGCTTTTGTCAAAGTATCTCTTAGAATTGTTTTCTTCACAATGACATTGACAATCTCCATCTTTTCGACAACACGACAACATATGACAATGTGTACAATAATTTAATTTAAGTTGCATACTATTCTCATCACATCTAAGTGAATCATTGAAAATTCAATGGATTTAGAACTCTTTACCAAAGCCATTATCTTTGGAGTAGCCAAATGTTTTGGTGTGTAAGACCATGGTACATTGATAACCATATGATTTTAGCAAATCACCGACTATCAACAGTTTGTTTTGTCTTTACCAAAAGTTGTACCATACGGACTAGTTAGTTCTTTTATCTAATGGTGAACTAATTACCAATAATGGTTTTCCTTGCCTTTACCACAAGCCATTTCTTGTGGGCTAGCCAACTCTTCACATTCTTGATATGGTGAGTTGATGACCATCCAACTTATTAGCAAGTTGTCAACTAAAAGCGGTTTGATATATCTTTACGAGCCGTTTGCTCATGGATTAGTCAATCCTTTTGTAACCATGGTGGATTGATAACCTATTGATGTTATCATCACAAAACCGTTTATTCAACCTTTATTTCAAAAATATTTATTATTTAGCAAAGGTTTCTTCTAAAGTCATTTAAGCGGTTTAATTGACCAAGCGATGCTTTGATGAAATCTTGTCGACTATGATACTTTGAATAAAAATCTTGATATATCAAAAAGTAATTATTCAAATAAAATTCATACCGGTTAAAGATCATTCTCGACAATGGTAGTCCGGTCTATAAACAAATTGATCACCATGCAAGCAATTTCATCGACCTCTTCTACTTCCAATCCATGCTCTAGCATTCTTCTCATTAGATCAACGATAAGAGGATATCTTCTTTCTGCAAACATGTGAATCATTGTTCCATTTTCTAGCTCCAAGACATGAACTCCAGATTCTTCAAAGAATCTCCAGCAAACTATTTCCCAGTTTTCTTGATCCTTCCAAATATCATCAGTACTCTCTTCATCAGTTTCCCACATAGTTATGAGATCCCCTTGTAAAACCAATCCAATCCCTTCTAACGGATTATCTTCAAAATAAGTCTTTACTACATGATACAAGTAGAATAGATCTACTCTGTCTATGATATGCAGCAAGTCCCATAGCCTTTTAAAAACTCTGAAACTTTTATCTTCTTTGTGAAAAACCATGTAATCTCCATTCTTAGATTTCTCAACTTTGAAAGCACTGATCTTTGATCAGTTCATCTTCATGTCATTATCTTCCTTGGTATAATCAAAATCTACTATTACGAGATAATTCTTCAATTCATCACTAGTCTCGGATCTTAATTCAACCTTCTCTTTCTTTGGCGAACATCTGTAGCTCAGTTTTTCTTTTCCTCTTTAAGCTTTTCTTCCTTTCGACTTGGTCCAATAAGCTTCTTCTCTAAAATCTTTAATGCTGCAACATCTTTCTTATAAGCTTCTCTCTCGACATCATATAATCTTTTCATATCCATATAATTTAGCTTTTGCAACCCTTTAAATCCTCTTGCCTTTTAGATATGCCATCATTGCATTTCTTTCTTTAGCCAAATTAGGTCTTCTTGACATGAATCTAACGGTGTTGGAGGCGTAAAGGTTCGGCGACTTGACATCAATTCATCTTGCACCTTTTGAGTCGCTTCTCTATCCAAAGCTTCTTGAGCTTCTCGTTCTTCTCTATCTTTAGCATTTATCTCTTCTTGAACTTTTCTAGTTGCGACTTCATTCCTTGCAACTTCAAATGCTCTAAGTTACGCCAAAGTAAGTTTCTTCTTCTTAACTTCAACCAAAATACCTTTTCCTTGTCTTTTGGATCAATTGCGAGTTGATCGGTTCTTGGTTGTTCTTCTTCTTGTACATCTCTAATAGTAACACCTCCTCTTGGTTGTGACAAATCAAGAATTGTAGCAACTAATTCATCATCACTTGGTGAATGAATAGGTTTAAATCTAGGTTCCTCCTCTTCCTCTATAACAACTGTAGAAGGACCAGCTTCTTCTTCAAAATTCAAAACCCTTGGAGTTATTGGTGTTATAACATCTGACCTAGATGTATCATGAAACTCGGTACTTTGATGTTCGTTACCTTGACCATCGATTACCTTGAACATCGATACTTTGATTATCGATACCTTGAACTTGTACTTCTTCTTCTTGTTCCTCAGAAAAATCTTCTTTCTTCTTCAAAACATCTTCTTCAGATTCTTTTGTCTTCATAACATCTTCTTTCAAATTTTCTTTGTCTAAATTCCTCCCCAAGTTGACAGAAGATGATTTAGGAACCTTCTTCCTTTTCAATTCCTTACGAAGTGCTTTTCGACGTTTATTCTCCTCCTTAACCCATAAGTTGAAACCTTGAATATAGGGTTTAACAAAATTTCTCAACCAAAAGTAGTTTCGCTTCAACTTCCTAATAGTTTTAGCTTGACGCTCAACAGTCTTGTTCAACCTAGCAAGCGCCTTTGTCAAAGCATAGTTATCCATAGTTAAACCTTCACGAGGAATTGTAGGAGCATCACCTTGAACCTGCGAAGCGAGCGTTGTGGAGATGGAGTAGGTGTGCGCTCAATCTCGACTTGAACCTCGGGACACGAAGAAACATCACCTTGTAATGAAGCGGTATCTTCACGAGAAGCGGTGCTTGCGGATCGGTACTTTGTGAAGCGATGCTTGCGGATGCGATGCGTTGTGAAGCGATACCTTGGTCATTATTAGAACCTTGATTTCTTCATCCTCTTGGTGCATCACGACGACTTGTACAACTTCCATCATGGATGTTGTTAAAGGAATATCTCCACCTCGAACAAGTTACTTCTCTTAGCCATGAATGTATAGATTTTGGCTTGTTGCACAATGACGGTAGTAAAGCGGTGGGTTTGGGAACATCGACCAATTGCTTGTTCAAGAAAACACATATAAACCTTGGATACATCAACCAAGTAGCCCCGGATGATATATGAGATAACATTCCATCCAAAATAAGCCGTGAAAAGTTAAAGACTACGTCCGTAGCTAAACCAACCACTGCGGATGCAATATTTGAACCAAAGCGCTCCCAAGTGCTTTTAGAACTTATGCAATGGAGCAAGACATGGATCAAAACTTCCATTGAGGACGAATAAGGCCTTCTTAAAGTTTGTTCGATCAAAGAACCTTCATAACCCAATTACGAAAAGTATCCCAAATTAATTGCTTGTCAAATCTAATAGCCCCATCTTCATCACCAAATAATAAATCATCACGAATGGAGGCCTCGGTAATCTTGATAGTCTTTCCAGCAACTAATGATCTAATATAATATTCATCCTCCTCCATATTTTCTCTAGCATTAGCCCAAAATTCCTGAATCCATGGTTCAATAACATCCGGCTCAACTAAAAGAGCATAGCTAATAGGCGACCCAACTAGATAATCAATGATATCATAGAAAGCCACGTTCGCCTCAGTCTTGTCCAAATTAGCCACCATATTGTGCTTCGAAACAGTTAAACGATTCACCATATTGTTGAAAGAGTAAGCACAATAGAAAGATTGTATCGAATATTAAAGAGATGGTAATTGGGAGATAAATATGGAAAAGATTTGAATTGATAATATGAGAGGGAAAATCGGAAAGAAGTTATTTATAGGTGAGATTTGAAAATCACGACCTAAATAACAAAGTTACCGTTACTACCAATTACCCTTCAATATTACCGTTGGAGCGAGTGCTTTAATCGACAAGCGGTACTTTCCACATAAGCGATACTTTCCCAGCGGTACTTTCTCAGCGGTACTTTCGAAATACGATTACTTTGCCAAAAATCTTCAAATAATCTAAGTATACACTAACATCCTCCCTCAAACAATACACAGGACTATATCAAACATCTTATAGTCCTCCCTTAAACATAGCTTAGTAGTTAATCATTCCAATGCTCACGACCAAGTGATTGAATCGTGACACATCAAAACCTTTGGTGAGTAGATCGGCTACATTATCATCCGTGTGAACTTTAACCACATTAATGAGCCTATGCTCATAACGATCTCGATAAAATGATGCCTAATCTGAATATGCTTTGTCTTGGAATGATACAGGATTCTTCACAATACAAATAGTACTCTCATTATCAATATTGATAGGAGTATTCTTAAAGTTGAACCCATAATCCAAGAGTTGATTACGCATCCATAAAACTTGACCACAACAACTTGCGTGACTACATATTGACTTGATAGATGATGTTCTTTGCAATTGTCTACTTCTTGCATTGCCATGAGACTAACCTTCTTCCAAGATATTGGCATCCACCGGTTGTGGATCTTCTATCATAGTTATCACTGCATAGTCACTATCTGAAAAAGCTTCTAAGTGAAAAGGTGACTCTTTAGGATACCACAACCCCAACTTAGGTTGTTGTTTCAAATAACGAAATATTCTCTTTCTGACATTCAAGTGAGAGATCTTTGGTGAAACTTGATATCGGCACATAAACAAGCTGCAAACATGATATCGGGCCTTGATGCGATAAGATACATAAGAGAGCCAATCATAGATCTATATAACTTGACTTCAACAGTGTCCCATCTTCATCCTTTCCCAATGAATTGATAGATTTAATTGGTGTAATGTGACCTTCATATCATCAAAATTAAACTTCTTAAGTATATACGTAACATACTTGTCTTGGCTAATAAAATCCCTTCCTTGGTACCTTAACACGAAGTCCCAAAAGAATGTTAACTCTCCCATTGAACTCATTTGAAATTCCTACGCATCAATTGCTCAAACTCCTTAACCATGGACTGTTTGGTAGCTCCAAAGATAATATCATCAACATATACTTGAACTAACATGATATCCTTCTTATCTCTCTTGATAAACAAAGTCTTGTCTATAGCTCCCTCACGTATCCATGTTGTAATAAAAATGTAGAGAGCCTCTCATACCAAGCTCTAGGAGCTGATGAAGACCATATAAAGCCTTAACCACCTTATAGACTTTGTTAGGATGCTTAGGATCTTCAAAACACGGAGGTTGTTTCACATACACCTCTTACGTAATAGTGCCATAAAGAAAGGCACTCTTGACATCCATCTGATAGACTTGAAAACCCATATAAGAAGCAAAAGCAAGAAAGATTCTAATTGCTTCAATCCGTGCCACAGGAGCAAATACCTCATCATAGTCTACCTCCTTCCTCCTGTCTATAACCTTGAGCAACTAATCTTGCCTTGTTTTTGATAACATTGCCTCTTTCATCTCTTTTGACTCTAAAACCCATCGGTTCCAATAACTCTCTTCCCATCGGAAGATCACATAAACCAAACCTCTTGAAGTTTAAATTGAAGAAGTTCTTCTGCATAGCTTCAACCCAGCTCTCTTTAGTCAAAGCTTGAGCAATATTCTTGGGTTCCTCTTGAGAGATGAAACAAGTAAATAAGCGGGTTTGATGGTCCTTATGATTTAGCTTTGTTTTGTTTATACACAAAGCTAAGTAAAGCATTGTGAGGTTTTGTGAAACCCTTAGCTTTGTGTCTTGTCATAACTCCGAGTAGAAGGACCAATGATTTGATCGGTTGGATGATTCTTATGAATTCGTAAGATTGGAGGCGTGGGCTGCATATGCATCATCAAGTTAGTATAATCGGCACCTTCATTGAAATCGAGAAAATACCTTCATCTTCAAGCTCATCATCGGTTTCTTCTAACCTGGGCATGGTAGGATCATCCAAATCATCTAAAATCTTGTCAAGATGTGCGGCGATACTTTGGTTGAAAATCTTGTCAAAATCTTGTTAGAGAACTCTGCGATCTTGTTCTTCTTCTTTGCCTCTTCATAAGCTCTCCTTTGTTCATCGGTGTAAGAATGTGCTAATACATCTTGAAGAAGCATCGATTAAGTTCCTCTTGAATAGATTGATCCTCGTGAGATAATGAGGATTGTGGAACAACGATGCTGTTTTGGAGAATCGATACTTTGCTTAGGAACATCGATGCTGTTTTTGGACTCATAGGATCTTTATCGAGAGCGACATTAGGTCGAAGATGAATATCATGAACAACATATTGAATATCTTCTTCATTATGCAAGGTTGATTTTCTTCTCTAACGGTACATAATTCATTGAAGGAGATAAAATCTCAAGATCAAACATCCAATCGGGACCCTTCCCTTTCTCATTGTCTTGATCCTCTAAAAACTCAACATGAAGACAATCTTGAATCTTCTTAGTAACTCTGTTGTAGACTCGAATCCTTCTTGTTAGTGCAATATCCCAATAAGTAGCCTTCTTGGACTTGCCATCAAACTTCCCTAGATTATCAATGGTGTTCAAAATAGTAAGAGGACATCCAAAGGCTTCATAAAGCGAATGTTGGGTTTATTGCCCATCGATAATTCATAAGGTGTCTTCATCGTGGTTTTGTGTGAAACCTGTTGAGTACATAGCATGCGATGCTTACGACACGCCCAAAATTGAATAGGGAGATGAGAATCGCTAACATGGTCCTTGCGGCTTCAATCAAGGTTCTATTTTCCTCTCTGCAACACCATTTCTTTGTGGTGTTCTAGCAATACTAAACTCCCTTTTATGCCTTTATTTGCACAAAATCATCCATAGGCTTGTTCTTGAATTCGGTTCCATTGTCACATCTAATACCTCTAACCTTGAGTCTTAATTGGTTT
Source organism: Chrysanthemum lavandulifolium (assembly GCA_022545495.1). Taxonomy (NCBI): domain Eukaryota; kingdom Viridiplantae; phylum Streptophyta; class Magnoliopsida; order Asterales; family Asteraceae; genus Chrysanthemum; species Chrysanthemum lavandulifolium. The sequence goes on from CM040240.1 coordinate 298,955,796, forward strand.
TCAAGTGCTATTATAAGAGTTTGAATAGCATCAAAGGTATCATCCTTAAAGCCCAAAAGAAAACCCAATGAATCTACTACAATCATCGGTAACAACCAAGCAGTACTTCTTTTTATTTAAACTTGCCACGAGAGACGGTCCAAATAAATCCATGTGTAATAGCTCAATGGTTCTCTAATATTCCTTTCATCAAGCTTCTTGCGAGAAGCTTTGTGTTGTTACCCTTCTTGCATGCCAAACATGATTGATCATTCTTGTAAGTCTTTGAAGGTAAACCTCTAACTAAATTGCCTTTGACCGGTTTGTTGATGTTCTTGAAATTCACATGGCCCAATCTTCTATGCCATTGATGTGCCTCTTGGATGTTGCCTTAGCCACCAAACATGTGGCTCTTCCATAAGAATGTAGACTCTTCATGTCTAAACTATACACATCATTTGTCCTTGGTACCCTAAGTACTACCAAGTCATCATCAACGAGTTTGAAGTCGGAAGAAAGGATAAGACATTACGTGTCGATGAATAACACGGATGCTTTTATCACAAATTTGAGAGGCGACAACAAGTTGAACTTTAGCTCCTTCACATATCGACATTCTCAAAATCAATTCTCCCGGCTTTAATTGTTCCTTTCCTGTAATCCTTCCTCCATTGGGATCATTCCCAAATGCAACTTTTCCTCCACTAATACTTTTAAAATCGAGACGGGATCTCTTTATCACTGTCATACTTCGAGCAACCACTATCCACAATAAGATGATCTTTAAGCTCCTCTTACGGGTTGCCACACACACAAAGAAAAGAGTTAGAAACTTTTAGGAACCCAAGCCATTCTTGACTTGTGTTCCCTTGAGAAGTACAAACTCAAATTCTTTGAGTATGTAATTCTCACTATCTCTCAATGATGATCCAAAATTATCTTTTGATTTTTAGCATGTGGATTTTCAAAACTCTCGGTTTTCAACATAAATTTCTTTCACGGTTATTAGCATTTTCTTTTGACACAAAACATCGATTCACTTTTTGTTGAGCGTCTTGTATGTCTCCCGGTTCTTTCCTTTTAACCCATTCGGTTTTAACGGAGGTTCTTGTGATCTAGATCCCTATATGAGCTGTGATAACTTCTAGGTTGATAATGAGATCTCCTAGAATTTCTATCCCAAGTATGGTTTTCGATTACCTTGTCTAAAGCGATGCTTTGGAAATCTTGTGAGATCTTGAAGTTCTTCTACGATGTGGGTATCTATGATGCGGTGTGAAGTTTACGTGATTAACCCTATTTGAATTAGTCCACCTTTGGTTTGTGCTCTCTAGGTCTCGATTGTTAGACTTATTCCTTGAAACTTGCTTAGATATTACGAGTGTCATCACAATCTTTGATTAAGTGAGTAGGACTATAACACACAAAACACGTTTTTTGACCCATATGACCAAAGTGATTTCTTCTATGTCTATGCCCAAAATTATTTTGCCTTCTTGAGGGTGATGAAATTTGTTTTGACCAAAATTATCCCAAAAGGTTTAGCGATCTTGTTTTGAAAAGGTTTTGCGAAGTCTTGCTTGTTGAGCGATACTTTGATTTAAAGTCTTCTTTGGATTTTGAACATTGTTTTCAACAGTTTCTTTGGGTTTCTCGGACCTAGATTGAGCAATAAGCTTCTTCCTAAACTCTAGACTATCAACACCATAACGAGAAACATCGGGCCTAGAGGGTGATGACTAATGGGATGAGGAGCGACATGATAACCATTGTCTTTCTTATATTCGGAGGTGGTTCACTTCAGAGCCCTCATTACTAGATGAATCTACATAGTTAATTAGCTCATCATCACTAGTGGTAATGTCCTCAAAACACCATCATCACGATTACTAGATTTGCTTTCATCTACCTTTGCTAAAGTCCATTCCAAATCCTAAGCATGTTCTAATGTAAGCCCTTCTCTGTTTTTCAACATAAGCAACATGGGACAAGCCGGACTCTCCCCAAGCGACAAACTTAGCTAACAAATCATCTCTTTCCTTAGTTAATTTCTCAATTTCACAATTTTACAATTTAGTTTCCATTCACCGAGTTTTAGCGATAATCTGTTGTTCATACTTTTCATTGAAGCCATTTCATTATTTTCATGTGTTATGATTTTAGCTTCTCTGAGACTCTAAAGTGATTTGGTAACTTTGCTACCTCGGACCTAGCCCTAATACAATTATCTCTTTCAATCACATAAGCTGTTAAGTAATTTTGATAAAACTCATAACAGTTTGAGCATACCTCGAGATAGGAGGCGAGTTGGTGAAGTAGCCACCATAGCAAGAAGAATAGGATCATCTTCACTTTCTTTGCTCCAATCAAATCCTCCAAAGCCATCATCGATTCCAAAGCGGCATGTTGATTCTTCATCAAAAGCGGTGCTCGGTCAATGCTTCCACGGTGTCTTCAATGCATCTTCCTTTGCTACCATCTGATGAAGTCACCGGTTCATCATCAAACTCTTCACTCCGGTCCACTTCGATAACTTCTCTTGAGCAACCAAAGCCTTTGTTTGATTATTGGAATCTCCTTGAGCTCAAGTTTAGGCTTTTCGGATGCTCTGTTTGCTTGATACTTAGCAAACTGCACTCCCTGCAAAGTGACCGATCTTTTGACAATTGAAACATTCAATTTTAGATTTGTCAAAGTTATTCCTTGTTTTGGTTTGAAATCAATATTTTTGCTGTCTTCTTCATGTACTTTTGATCCTTGCGATGATCAAAGCAACTTGCCACGATATCAATTTCTTCAAGTGCATCTTCTTGATCATGCTAGATCCTCTTCATAAGTGACGGGTAAGCTTGCTTGTTGTGCAAAGAAAGAGCACACAACTTCATCCGAGTTCAAAGTAGTAGATGGTGGGGCTGCTTGAGCATATGATGGGGATTGTAGGCAGTGATTTTGAGAAGCAGTACTTTGAGGAGAAGCGGTACTTTTGTAATCTTGCTCTTCTTTTCGAGATGATAGAAAAGCAATCTTGTGAGATTTGGGCTGGGTTGACCATTCATCTCATGTTCATACACCTTCATTGATGATAGAGATCATCAAAGTCCATAACATCAATCCTTGTTGTCCTCGATCATAGTAGCAATCACATGCCATGTAGATGGCAAACTTCTTAGAAACTTCAAATTAGCATCCTCAAGTGATACTTGTGCCTTGTATAATTCCAACATGTTGAGAAGATTAAAACCTATCATATGCGACATCAAGACTCTCTCTTCTCCAACTATGAAAGTTTCAAGCTATTGTTTGACAAGTTTCGTGCATCTTCTTAGAGGCTTCATTCCTCAAATCTGGTCTTGAGAGCGACCAGTACCTTAGCATCTTTAGCATCATGAAATTTGAGAAGGTGACCATCGGAATGGCGAGACAAGAGAATGTTAAGAGCCTTCTCTTGATTTCTTAAGGTTCTTTGCGGTAAAGCGCCTTTGGTGCTATAGGTTGTCCGGCAACTTGAATGGGTTCTTGAGGAACTTCATTCCCATTCACAATTACATTCCACGAGCATGATGCATAATGGCAATATCTTGCCTCATCTTCATGCACCGAGATCATATTCTCCTTCTTGATAATTGGAATTACGGTGAGGTGATTGAGGGTTGTGGAGCGACTTGATCGACATCTTGAAAATTGTAGGGTTTCTTCCTAGTCGAGTTTCCACACAAGCTCGATACCACTTGTTGGATCGATATACTTTAATCAAACTAAACTAGCTTGTTAAGGTTTAATAACCTCGGATAAATCCTAAGTTATTAACAAAGAAACAACGAGCAATCTTTATCAAGTCGCGAATTTACTTAACAAAGCTAAGAAGAAAACTTTATTAACAAACTCTAAATCGCTTATTATCGAGATACTCTAATACAACTCTAAGATATTGAACTTTTCTCTAAACTCTTAATTTGTAAACTCTAAAACTCTTTTTAAAATCGTACCTCTAATGCCAATCTAGGAGTCCTTTTATAGGCTCAAGGATATCCTAGTCGGTTTACAATTGATAACCTTATCGACAAGTAATCTAAACATGGAATACAATACTTTCCATAAGCGAATATAACAGTTCTTACATTCTAGCGATGCTGACTTTATCTTGCGGTACTTTGACTTTGTCTTTAGCGATGCTTTGACTCTTTGACTTCTTCCGCATGCTGCGACTTGATGCTTTGATGTCCCAACAGAGTGTGCTTTCATATCTTGATGCTTTGATGTCTTGATTCATCAAAATTAGGAACTTCCTAGGACTAAGAGAGGTCATGACAACAAGCATCTAAACCTACATTCTCTAGTGGCATTTGGTCCAAGGTTCTCTATCAATTGGGGCTCCTATAGTCTCTTCTACTTCTTAGGGTAAGTTATAGGTGATGTGTGTTCCTCAAGTGATGGTAGGGCTTGTGGGCTTGGAGTTTCCACCTTTTCTCCATTATATCTAGATCTCTAAATGTTTGAAATCTATCCCACACATGCAACTAGGTATTTTAGCTTCAACCATCTCACAATCTTGTTTGGGTTTAGGTTTCATGTTCTTAAAAACTAGGTCTTTTGATCATGATGCCTAAGGTTAGCTAAATCCTTCTTATCCATTTCCTCAAGTTGTAACAAGCGAAGGTTTATGCATAGGAGGCTTTTAGAAAAATTCTAAAGATGGTGTCACTAAAAGGGTTGATCTTGACAACGATCGTTGAATAAAAGCCACACGAACACAAAATATATCAAATCCATCCAATCTTACACCCTTCTTCTTTTGGATATCTTTAAGATCACTCACAAATTTATCGAACAATGAAAGCGAACCCTACTTGCGAAATTCAATTGTTCCTCTTTTGTTAATGAATCTAGTGCTACTTCACTTGCCATGGTGACAAATGAAAAGGGTTTCTGAACACAAACACAAAGAAGGAGGATAGACTACAAGGAAGCTAATAAAAATAAAAATCTCACTTGATAGGAATCTTGTAAGTAGACCTAAGCGAGATATAAATCAAGCCTAAACAATAACTATTCCCAGCGTGGCGCAAAAACTTGATAACGCTACACGCGTCGTTGAGGTCAAGGAAACTTCCTTTTCTTCGTGCAAGTTTTATAACACCCTAGGCAGTGAACCTAATCGTTGTAGTGTAGTAATTAGGGTAAGCCACGGGTATTAATATCGTTCTTTAGGGGAATAGGAATGCTAGTAAATTGTTACTACGCTAAGGTTGGGGTTGAGGAAGATTATTTTTTATCTTTTTATGTTTTTTAGGAAATTGAAAGGTACGAATCTCGGGGTTTGAATTTGGGGGGTTGGTATTGCTACCGATTACTCTACTTATCTAATTGTCTAACCTAAGGTGTATGTAGTCTATGTCTAATTATTGTGTGCTCGTATGATAGTTTAAAGATGTGTTTACTTAGGTTTTACTACTCCTTAATTATCTCTTATTGGTGGTTGAATTGTCACGTCCTTATTCTTAGTTGCGTTGTGTGTCTAAGGTCGTAGGGTATCGTATGTTCCTAACTCTTTTAACTTACCAAAGGGTCTCGTCTACAAAACCCGCTGGGGATAATAAACTCTTACTCTAAGGCACTCTTTGGATGGTTTAGCTTACAACTACTCAAGGATTTATATTCTAAGGTTCACAAAGATTTAATCAAGCATTAAGTACACAACGAATGATCTATCGCATTACTAGAGAGAAAAGTGCCTTTGTTTTCTCTCTGTTTCTTTCTCAAGGTAGAGGTTGAACCTTTCATTTCTTAATCAAACCTTCTCTTTGTTTTCTCTCACTTTCTTTCTCTAGAAAGGATCCCATCTATCACTTTCTCTCTCTAGGTTTCTTGCTAAGATTCAAACCATATAATTGATTATTTACGTATTACAATAACCAATATCCAACAATTGGTATTGAGCCATGGTTAGATCATAAAGATAGGATATTAGTGTGTTTTGTTGGTTGAATTCTATACCTAAAAGTGTTAAAGTTTGAATTTTGATAGTACTTTTGTGTTTAGAATCATCATAAGTTCTTAGGTTTTGGTTTGGAAGGCTTAATTCATCTTGGTTATAGTGTTTTGGATTGGAAAAGTTTAGTTTTGAAGAGTTTCAAGGAAGCGGTTTGAGTCTCGTAAAATTTTCTTGCATGCGGTTTGATGTCATTTGGAGTGCGATTTGATCGATCATGGGCGATTTTCAAGTTCTTGGATGCGGTTTGTCTAGATTCGTTGTATCAGCGGTTTGACTTAAGCGGTTTGGCGTAAGCGGTTTGACATAAGCGGTTTGACTTAAGCGGTTTCACTTAAGAGGTTTGACTCAAGCGGTTCATCTTTAGCGTTTGACATAAGCGGTTTGACTCAGCGGTTTGTCTTGGTTTGATCTAAGCGGTTTGATAAGCGGTTTGATAAGAGCGGTTTGATAAAGCGGTTCAACAGCGGTTTGTATTCCAGGGGTTTGTCAATCCTGTGATTTGATCAATGTGATCAGACCACTACGATTTGATCACAAAACTAAGTTTTGACTTTTACGGTTTGTCTACTTGCGGTTTCACCACTTGCGACTTGACCAAAGTTGTTTTTCGTCAAAACTTCAAGCGGCCATAAATTTTGAATCGTAACTCCGTTTTAGTGAAATACATCAAAACTACCAAAATAGCACGAGCAGTAGGAACCAGTTAGAACTAGTTAAGAACTAGACATTCCGGCCAAGAAATAGTAAGAACCAGTTAAAAACTAGCTACTCAAGCCAATAAATAGTTAGATCCAAATAGGAACCAGCTATTTCGGCTAAGAACCAGTTAGATCCAGCTAAGAATTGCCTATTCCGGCCAAGAAGCAGTACAAATCAGTTAGAACCATATAAGAAATAGCTATTCCGGCCAATAACCGATGAAGAACCGATTAAGAACATGCTATTTTGGCAAAGAACCGGTTAGATCCAGCCAAGAGCGCCTATTCCTTTTAGGATTTAGAAAATCCATAGTGAAGTGTCGATCACCCAAACTATTGACTAGCATATGTTCGCGTACACATTCGTTATCTATTAGTTAGTTAGTTAGTTAGTTAGAATAACACCGTGGAGGACGGACGGTCTTTACCACTATATGCACGATCTGACCCGACAAAAGGCGTGTATGTAAAACAATAAATACCCTCACCTCCAGAAGGTAGAGGTTGGACCTTTCATTTCTTAATCAAACCTTCTCTTTCTTTTCTCTCACTTTCTTTCTAGAAAGGATCCCATCTATCACTTTTTCTCTCTAGGTTTCTTGCTAAGATTCAAACCATATAATAGATTATTTCTGTGTTACAATAACCAATATCCAACAATTGGTATTCAGAGCCATGGTTAGATCATAAAGATAGGATATTTGTGTGTTTTGTTGGTTCGAATTCTATACCCTAAAAGTGTTAAAGTTTGAATTTTGATAGTACTTTTGTGTTTAGAATCATCATAAGTTCTTAGGTTTTGGTTTGGAAGGCTTAATTCATCTTGGTTATAGTGTTTTGGATTGGAAAAGTTTAGTTTTTGAAGAGTTTCAAGGAAGCAATTTGAGTCTCGTACAATTTTCTTGTATGCGGTTTGATGTCATTTGGGTGTGATTTGATCTGATCATGGAAGCGATTTTTCAAGTTCTTGGATGCGGTTTGTCTAGATTCGTTGTATCGGAAGCGGTTTGACTTAAGCGGTTTGATGTAAGCGGTTTGACATAAGCGGTTTGACTTAAGAGGTTTGACTCAAGCGGTTCATCTTTAGCGATTTGACATAAGCGGTTTGACTTAAGCGGTTTGACACAGCGGTTTGTCTTGACGGTTTGATCTAAGCGGTTTGATAAGCGGTTTGATAAGAGTGGTTTGATAAAAGCGGTCGACTTAAGCGGTTTGTATTCGGGGTTTGACAATCCTGCGATTTGAACAATGTGATCGGACCACTCGATTTGATCAAAAACTAAGTTTTGACTTTTACGGTTTCTCTGCTTGCGGTTTCAACACTTGCGACTTGACCAAAGTTGTCTTTTTACGTCAAAACTTCAAGCGACCATAACTTTTGAATCGTAACTCCGTTTCGGTGAAATACATCAAAACTACCAAAGCAGCTGAACCGGTAGGAACGGTTAGAACTAGTTAAGAACTAGATATTCGGCCAAGAAACAGTGAAGACCTAGTTAAAATTAGCTATTGAGGCCAATAAATTGTTAGATCCAAATAGGAACCGACTATTTGGCCAAGAACCGATTAGATCCATCTAGGCGCGCCTATTCCGGCAAGAAGCGATTCAAATCGGTTAGAACCATATAAGAACTAGCTATTCGGCCAATAACCGGTAAGAACCGGTCAAGAACGCCTATTCCTTTTAGGATTTAGAAAATCCATAGTGAAGTGTCATCACCCAAACTATTGACTAGCATATGTTCGGCGTACATTTCGTTATCTATTAGTTAGTTATTTAGTTAGAGTAACACCGTGGAGGACGGACGGGTCTTTACCCAATTGTATGCACGATCAAAGCCCGACGGAGGCGTATTATATAAAACAATAAATACCTCACCTCCGAAGGTAGAGGTTGGACCTTCATTTCTTAATCTAACCTTCTCTTTGTTTTCTCTCACTTTCTCTCTTTAGAAAGGATCCATCTATCACTTTCTCTCTCTAGGTTTCTTGCTAAGATTCCAACCATATATATTATTATTTACGTATTACAATAACCAATATCCAACCATTGGTATTCATAGCCATGGTTAGATCATAAAGATCGGTTATTTATGTGTTTTGTTGGTTCGAATTCTATACCCTAAAAGTGTTAAAGTTTGAATTTTGATAGTACTTTTGTGTTTAGAATCATCATAAGTGCTTAGGTTTTGGTTTGAAAGGCTTAATTCATCTTGGTTATAGTGTTTTGGATTGGAAAAGTTTAGTTTTTGAAGAGTTTCAAGGTAGCGGTTTGAGTCTCGTACAATTTTCTTGTATGCGGTTTGATGTCATTGGGTGCGATTTGATCTGATCATGGAAGCGATTTTTCAAGTTCTTGGATGCGGTTTGTCTAGATTCGTTGTATCGGAAGCGGTTTGACTTAAGCGGTTTGACGTAAGCGGTTTGACATAAGCGGTTTGACTTAAGCGGTTTGACTTAAGCGGTTCGACTTAAAAGGTTTGACTCAAGCGGTTCATCTTTAGCAGTTTGACATAAGCGGTTTGACTTAAGCGGTTTGACTCAAGCGGTTTGTCTTTAGCGGTTTGATCTAAGGGGTTTGATAAGAAGCGGTTTGATAAGAAGCGGTTTGATAAAAAGCGGTTCGACTTAAGCGGTTTGTATTCCAGGGGTTTGACAATCCTGCGATTTGAACAATGTGATCAGACAACTACGATTTGATCAAAAAAACTGAGTTTTGACTTATACGGTTTGTCTACTTGCGGTTTCACCACTTGCGACTTGACCAAAGTTGTCTTTTTACTTCAAAACTTCAAACGGCCATAACTTTTGAATCGTAACTCCGTTTTCAGTGAAATACCTGTCAAAACTACCAAAAGCAGCTGAACCGATTAGAACTAGTTAAGAACTAGATATTCCGGCCAAAAACGGTAAGAACCGCTTAAAACTAGCTACTCGGGCCAATAAATAGTTAGATCAAATAGGAACCGGCTATTTCGGCCAAGAACCGATTAGATCGACTAAGAACGCTATTATGGCCAAAGCGGTACAAATCGCTTAGAACCATATAAGAACTAGCTATTCCAGCCAATAACCAATAAGAACCGATTAAGAACATGCTATTTTGGCCAAGAACCGGTTAGATCCACTAAAGCTGCTGTTCCTTTTAGGATTTAGAAAATCCATAGTGAAGTGTCGATCACCCAAACTATTGACTAGCATATGTTCGGCGTACACATTTCGTTATCTATAAGTTAGTTAGTTAGTTAGAGTAACACCGGGAGGGCGGACGGGTCTTTACCCTTGTATGCGATCCACGGCCGACGGAGAGGGCGTATTACAAAACAATGAATACCTACCTCACGAAGGTAGAGGTTGGACCTTCATTTCTTAATCAAACCTTCTTTGTTTTCTCTCACTTTCTTTCTCTAGAAAGGATCCCATCTCTCTTTCTCTCTAGGTTTCTTGCTAAGATTCAAACCATATAATTGATTATTTACGTGTTACAATAACCAATATCCAACAATTGGTATTGAGCCATGGTTAGATCATAAAGATAGGATATTTGTGTGTTATGTTGGTTGAATTCTATACCTAAAAGTGTTAAAGTTTGAATTTTGATAGTACTTTTGTGTTTAGAATCATCATAAGTTCTTAGGTTTTGGTTTGGAAGGCTTAATTCATCTTGGTTATAGTGTTTTGGATTAGAAAAGTTTAGTTTTTGAAGAGTTTCAAGGAAGCGGTTTGAGTCTCGTATAATTTTCTTGTATGCGGTTTGATGTCATTTGGGTGCGATTTGATCTGATCATGGAAGCGATTTTTCAAGTTCTTGGATGCGGTTTGTCTAGATTCGTTGTATCGAGCGGTTTGGCTTAAGTGGTTTGATGTAAGCGGTTTGACATAGCGGTTTGACTTAAGCGGTTTGACTTAAGAGGTTTGACTCAGCGGTTTATCTTTAGCGATTTGACATAGCGATTTGACTCAGCGGTTTGACTCAGCGGTTTGTCTTGATGGTTTGATCTAAAATTGTTTGATAAGCGGTTTGATAAAAGCGGTTCGACTTAAGCGGATTGTATTCCAGGGGTTTGACAATCCTGCGATTTGAACAATGTGATCAGACCACTATGATTTGATCACAAAAACTAAGTTTTGACTTTTACGGTTTGTCTACTTGCGGTTTCACCACTTGCGACTTGACCAAAGTTGTTTTTTTACGTCAAAACTTCAAACGGCCATAACTTTTGAATCGTAACTCTGTTTTCAGTGAAATACCTGTCAATACTACCAAAACAGCCTGAACCAGTAGGAACCAGTTAGAACTAGTTAAGAACTAGATATTCCGGCCAAGAAATAGTAAGAACCAGTTAAAAACTAGCTACTCAGGCCAATAAATAGTTAGATCCAAATAGGAACCAGCTATTTCAGCCAAGAACCAGTTAGATCCAGCTAAGAACTGCCTATTCCGGCCAAGAAGCAGTACAAATCAGTTAGAACCATATAAGAACTAGCTATTCCGGCCAATAACCAGTAAGAACCAGTCAAGAACATGCTATTTTGGCCAAGAACCAATTAGATCCAGCTAAGAACTGCCTATTCCTTTTAGGATTTAGAAAATCCATAGTGAAGTGTCAGTTACCCAAACTATTGACTAGCATATGTTCGCGCGTACACATTTCGTTATCTATTAGTTAGTTAGTTAGTTAGAGTAACACCGTGGAGGACGGACGGGTCTTTACCCACTGTATGCTTGATCTACAGCCCGACGGAGGGCGTATTATGTAAAACAATAAATACCCTCACCTCCGAAGGTAGAGGGTTGGACCTTTCATTTCTTAATCAAACCTTCTCTTTGTTTTTCTCTCACTTTCTTTCTCTAGAAAGGATCCCATCTATCACTTTCTCTCTCTAGGTTTCTTGCTATGATTCAAACCATATAATTGATTATTTACGTATTTAATAACAATATCCAACAATTGGTATTCATAGCCATGGTTAGATCATAAAGATAGGATATTTGTGTGTTTTGTTGGTTCAATTCTATACCCTAAAAGTGTTAAAGTTTGAATTTTGATAGTACTTTTGTGTTTAGAATCATCATAAGTTCTTAGGTTTTGGTTTGGAAGGCTTAATTCATCTTGGTTATAGGGTTTTGGATTGGAAAAGTTTAGTTTTGAAGAGTTTCAAGGCGGTTTGAGTCTCGTACAATTTTCTTGTATGCGGTTTGATGTCATTTGGGTGCGATTTGATCGATCATGGGCGATTTTCAAGTTCTTGGATGCGGTTTGTCTAGATTTGTTGTATAGGGCGGTTTGACTTAAGCGGTTTGACGTAAGAGGTTTGACATAAGCGGTTTGACTTAAGCGGTTTGACTTAAGAGGTTTGACTCAAGCGGTTCATCTTTAGCAGTTTGACATAAGCGGTTTGACTTAAGCGGTTTGACTCAAGCGGTTTGTCTTCAGCGGTTTGATCTAAGCGGTTTGATAAGAAGCGGTTTGATAAGAAGCGGTTTGATAAAAAGCGGTTCGACTTAAGCGGTTTGTATTCTAGGGGTTTGACAATCCTGCGATTTGAACAATGTGATCAGACCACTACGAATTGATAAAAAAACTGAGTTTTGACTTTTAGGTTTGTCTACTTACGGTTTGACCACTTGCGACCTGACCAAAGTTGTCTTTTTACGTCAAAACTTCAAACGGCCATAACTTTTGAATCGTAACTCCGTTTTCAGTGAAATACCTGTCAAAACTACCAAAACAGCCTGAACCAGTTAGAACTAGCTAAGAACTAGATATTCCGGCCAAGAAACAGTAAGAACCAGTTAAAAACTAGCTACTCAGGCCAATAAATAGTTAGATCCAAATAGGAACCGGTTATTTCGGCCAAGAACCAGTTAGATCCAGCTAAGAACTGCCTATTACGGCCAAGAAGCAGTACAAATCAGTTAGAACCATATAAGAACTAGCTATTCCAGCCAATAACCAATAAGAACCAGTTAAGAACTTGCTATTTTGGCCAAAAACCATATAATTGATTATTTCTGTGTTACAATAACCAATATCCAACAATTGGTATTTAGAGCCATGGTTAGATCATAAAGATTGGTTATTTGTGTGTTTTGTTGGTTCAAATTCTATACTAAGAGAATTTAGTTCTCTAAAAACAATGTTTGCTATATTTGTCCCACATAGATGATTATTACAAGTAAAATAGTACTTATAAAGATAAAGAAAAACTAAATATTCAAAAAGTTATGTGGGTTACTTTAAAGAGTATAAATATTATTATACAAGTATATATAATAAATATTAAATATATAATTAGCACTTACCACTTTCCAATTTTTATAAAATAAAGTTTTTAAGGTAAGTTTTATCAACAAAATTCTAAAATATGTATATGTTGGTACTCGAGACACTCTTGTGATTAAAAAATATTTTTTGAACATATGCAATTTATCGCTTTAATAGTTCTTTGTATTTTGTACATTAAGCTTAAAGACTTGTAAGTCTTAAAATAAAGATTGATGAGAAAGCTCATTAATAATGCCTTGTGTATTGTACAATAGGCATTGTATTTTGTAAGTCTTAATTTTAAGACCATGAGGAGAGAGATTCATTCCTCCATTATATGTAGTATATATGAGTGCTTAGGTTTTGGTTTGGAAGGCTCAATTCATCTTAGTTATAGTGTTTTGGATTGGAAAAGTTTAGTTTTGAAGAGTTTCAAAGAAGCGGTTTGAGTCTCGTACTATTTTTTGTATGCGGTTTTATGTCATTTGGGTGCTATTTGATCCGATAAAGGTAGCGATTTGTCAAGTTCTTGGATGCAGTTTGTCTAGATTCGTTGTATCGGAAGCGGTTTGACTTAAGCGGTTTGACGTAACGGTTTGACATAAGCGGTTTGACTTAAGCGGTTTGATTTAAGAAGTTTGACTCAAGCGGTTCATCTTTACCAGTTTGACATAAGCGGTTTGACACAAGCGGTTTGACACAAGCGGTTTGTCTTCAGCGGTTTGATAAGAATCGGTTTGAGTTAAGCAGTTTGATAAGAAGCTGTTTGATAAAAAGCGGTTCGACTTAAGCGGTTTGTATTCCAGGGGTTTGACAATCCTGCGGTTTGAACATTGTGATCAGACCACTATGATTTGATCAGAAAAACTAAGTTTTGACTTTTACGGTTTGTCTACTTGTGGTTTGACCACTTGCGACTTGACCAAAGTTGACTTTTACGTCAAAACTTCAAATGGCCATAACTTTTGAAGCGTAACTCCGTTTCAAATAAATACATCAAAACTACCAAAACAACTTGAACCAATAGGAACCGATTAGAACTAGTTAAGAACCGGATATCGGCCAAGAACCGGTAAGAACCGATTAAAAACTAGCTATTCCAAAGAAATAAATAGTTAGATCGAATAGGAACCGCTATTTGACCAAGAACCGATTAGATCCGACTAAGAACGCTTATTCGGCAAGAAGGAGTACAAATCGGTTAGAACCAAATAAGAACTAGCTATTCGGCTAATAACCCGTAAGAACCAGTCAAGAACATGCTATTTTGGCCAAGAACCAGTTACATCCTGCTAAGAACTGCCTATTCCTTTTAGGATTTAGAAAATCAATAGTGAAGTGTCGGTCACCCAAACTATTGACTAGCATATGTTAGCTCGTACACATTTCGTAATCAATTAGTTAGTTAGTTAGTTAGAGTAACACCGTGCAGGACGGACGGGTCTTTACCCACTATAAGCCTGATCCACAGCCCGACAGAGGGCGTATTATGTAAAACAATAAATACTCCGAAGGTAGAGGGTTGGACCTTTCATTTATTAATCTAACATTTTCTTTGTTTTTCTCTCACTTTTTCTCTCTAGAAAGGATCTCATCTCCCACTTTCTCTCTCTAGGTTTCTTGCTAAGATTCGAACAATATAATTGATTATTTCTGTGTTAGATCATAAAGATTGGTTATTTGTGTATTTTGTTGGTTCGCATTCTATACCCTAAAAGTGTTAAAGTTTGAATTTTGATAGTACTTTTGTGTTTAGAATCATCATAAATGCTTAGGTTTTGGTTTGGAAGGCTTAATTCATCATGGTTATAGTGTTTTGGATTGGAAAAGTTTAGTTTTTAAAGAGTTTCAAGGAAGCGGTTTGAGTCTCGTACTATTTTCTTGTATACGGTTTGATGTCATTTGGGTGCTATTTGATTCGATAAAAGTAGCGATTTGTCAAGTTCTTGGATGCGGTTTGTCTAGATTCATTGTATCGGAAGCGGTTTGACTTAAGCGGTTTGACGTAAGCGGTTTGACATAAGCAGTTTAACTTAAGAGGTTTGACTCAAGCATTTCGTCTTTAGCGGTTTGACATAAGTGGTTTGACTTGTTGTTTGACTCAAGCGGTTTGTCTTGACGGTTTGATCTAAGCGGTTTGATAAGCGGTTTGAGTTAAGCGGTTTGATAAGCGGTTTGATAAAAAGCGGTTCGACTTAAGCGCTTTGTATTCGGGGTTTGACAATCACGAGATTTAAACAATGCGATCGGACCACTACGATTTGATCAAAAAAACTAAGTTTTGACTTTTACGGTTTGTCTACTTGCGGTTTGACCACTTGCGATTTGACCAAATTTGACTTTTTACGTCAAAACTTTAAACGGCCATAAGTTTTGAACCGTAACTCCTTTTTCAGCGAAATACCTGTCAAAACAATCAAAACAGCCTGAACCAGTAGGAACCAGTTACAACTAGTTAAGAACCAAATATTCCTGCCAAGAACCAGTTAAAAACTAGCTATTCCGTCCAATAAATAGTTAGATCCAAATAGGAACCAGCTATTTCGGCCAAGAACCAGTTAGATCCAGCTAAGAACTGCCTATTCCGGCCAAGAAGCAGTACAAATCAGTTAGAACCATATAAGAACTAGCTATTCCGGCCAATAACCAGTTAAGAACATGATATTTTGGCCAAGAACCAGTTAGATCCAGCTAAGAACTGCCTATTCCTTTTAGGATTTAGAAAATCCATAGTGAAGTGTCGGTCACCCAAACTATTGACTAGCATATGTTACCTCATACACATTTCGTTATCTTTTAGTTAGTTAGTTAGTTAGAGTAACAACGTGGAGGACGGACGGGTCTTTACCCACTGTATTCCAAATCCACAGCCCGGCAGAGGGCGTATTATGTACAACAATAAATACCCTCACCTCCGAAGGTAGAGGGTTGGACCTTTCATTTCTTAATCTAACCTTCTCTTCGTTTTTCTCTCACTTTCTCTCTCTAGAAAGGATCCCATCTCTCACTTTCTCTCTCTATGTTTCTTGCTAAGATTCGAACCATATAATTGATAATTTGTGTGTTACAATAGCCAATATCCAAAAATTGTTATCCAGAGCCATGGTTAGATCATAAAGATTGGTTATTTGTGTGTTTTGTTGGTTCGAATTCTATACCCTAAAAGTGTTAAAGTTTGAATTTTGATAGTACTTTTGTGTTTAGAATCATCATAAGTGCTTAGGTTTTGGTTTGGAAGGCTTAATTCATCTTGGTTATAGTGTTTTTGATTGGAAAAGTTTAGTTTTTGAAGAGTTTCTAGGAAGCGGTTTGAGTCTCGTACTATTTTCTTGTATGCAGTTTGATGTCATTTGGGTGCTATTTGATCTAATCAAGGAAGCGATTTGCCAAGTTCTTGGATGCGGTTTGTCTAGATTCGTTGTATCGGAAGCGGTTTGACTTAAGCGGTTTGACTTAAGTGGTTTGACGTAAGCGGTTTGACATAAGCGGTTTGACTTAAGCGGTTTGACTTAAGCGGTTTAACTAAGCGCTTCTTCTTCGCAGCTTTGACATAAGTGGTTTGACTCAGCGGTTTGTCTTGCTTTTTGATCTAAGCGGTTTGATAATAAGCGATTTAAGTTAAGCGGTTTGATAAAAAGCAGTTTGATTTAAGCGGTTTGTATTCCAGCGGTTTGACAATCCTGCGATTTGACCAATGCGATTTGACCACTGCCATTTGATCAAGAAAACCGAGTTTTGACTTTTACGGTTTAACTACTTGCGGCTTGACCAAAGTTGACTTTTTACGTCAAAACTTCAAACGGCCATAACTTATGACCCGTAACTCGGTTTTTAGCGAAATACCTGTCAAAATGACCGGAACAGCCTGAACCAGAAGGAACCAGTTAGAACTAGTTAAGAACCAGATATTCCAGTCAAGATCCAATAAGAACCAATTAAAACCTAGCTATTTCGGCGAATAAATAGTTAGATCCAAATAAGAACCAAATATTTCACCAAGAACAAGTTAGATCCACTAAGAACTTCTTATTAGGGCCAGAAGCGGTACAAACTTGTTAGAAACAATTACGAACTAGCTATTCCGTCAATAAATAGTTATATCCATATAGGAACCAACTATTTCGTCTAAGAACTTGTTAGATCCAACTAAGAACGCGCTTCCGGCCAAACCAAGAACCAAGACAAACCGGTTAGAACCGGATAAGAACTAGCTATTCCGGTAAATAACCTCGCAAAACCGAGTTAAGAACATGCTATTTTGGCCAAGAACTAGTTAGATCCGGCTAAAAGCGCTTATTCTGTTAGGATTTAGAAAATCCATAGTGAAGTGTCGGTCACCCAAACTATTGACTAGCATATGTTAGCTCGTATACATTTCGTTATCTATTAGTTAGTTAGTTAGTTAGAGTAACACCATGGAGGACGGACGGATCTTTACCCATTGTATGTCGATCCACGCCCGATAGAGGGCGTATTTTGTAAACTATAAATACCCTCTACCTCCCAATGTAGAGGTTGGACATTCATTTCTTAATCTAACCTTCTTTTTGTTTTCTCTCACTTTCTCTCTAGAAAGGATCCAATCTTCCACTTTCTCACACTAAGTTTCTTGCTAAGATTCGAACCATATAATTGATTGTTTTTATGTTACAATAACCAATATCCAACAATTTGTATCAAGAGCCATGGTTAGATCATAAAGATTGGTGATGAGTGTGTAAATACTCATCATTTTGTACAAATTAAACTGCAAAACATCTGAAAACACTCGGAAATGCATCAAAATGATAAAAATAGCACAAATAAGTGTTTTATGTGTTTTAAATGCAAAATATCAAAATCGGTGAAAACGTATCAAGTTTGCATAATTGGCGCTTTAGTCCCCAAGTTTGAAAAGTTGTCAAAAGCAGTCCCCAGTAAATCCAAATAAAGAAAAATATCATTTTGAGTCCCTAGGGATTCCTAAGTTGTCAAAATTGGTCCTTGAAACTTAAAATTACAAATTTACAACTTAGGTCCCTGAACTTTGGAATTTGGCAAAAATAGTCCTTGGAAAATTGAAATTGTCAAATCTAGTCCTTGTACTATTAAAGGTTGTCAGTTTTAGTCCTTATGGTAACTTTGGAGAAATGACAGGATTGGTCCCTCAAGATTGAAGTAATGGCAGTTTTGGTCCTTGTCTTATTAACTAGCCTAAAGACTTGTCAAAATGTTTTGACCCCCTGCCATATTACCCTTTGTGACCCCTTGACCCTTCCTGTTTTGACCCCTTGGTCAAACAAGCAGTTTGACTGCTCTTTCCCTCCACCTCATGCTTCTTCCTCACAAACTGCCTGCAACTCCTCCTGCTCCATCCCATCACCTTTTCCACCCCCATCATCATCACCTCCCCACTCAACCCCCACAATAAATGCCACCCCTAGTTGATAAAATATTGCCCTATAAGTCAAATCTCCACTTCCCCAAAATGGAAAAATGGCTAACTCACCAAAGTTCTCCCATTGGCCAAAATAAGAGGTGGATCTCGCTCTAAGGACACGTGTAAACAAGTTTGAAGCATAAAGAGAGAGGAGATGCGAGAGAAGAAGAAGTCTTAGTTTTTTTAATTTCATGAATGTCGTAATTTATTTTAAGTCTTTAATTGCTTTAAATTGTAATACTTTGTTTCATGATATCAAATTAAGTTGTTTGAATGTATTAAAAGCATTATCAAGCATCACTTCATATTTTTTTTACATTTTACATTTTATGTTCATCGTTGAAATTTCTATTTCAAAATCTCAAACTCAAGCTTCAAGTAGCTTATTTAAAAGTTTAAACAAGTTTACATAAGCTTATTATAGCTTTTGTAAGCACGGAGTTCAGCCAAGCACAATGGGTGGAAAGTCAACAAAAGTCAACAGAGAACCAAAATGGGTTTAAGTTTGGTATTTGGTGATTCAGAGATGGATATGGGTTGGATTAGAGTAGCATAGAATAGTTCGTGTTTGGTTTTAAGCTGCAATCACCGAGCACTTGTGAGTGATTACCTCATTTTAAACTTTCAAGCCAATTTGCATTTTAAGCTTATACAGATATTTGTGGTCACAACCGCTTTAACCTCGCTTAAGCAGTTGTATTTGGGTCTATTGAACTTAGTTTGATCATTTGTTTAAGTTTGGTGGGTGTTTGTTTCATATTAATTTGCAAAACAAAGAAAGAAAGTGGTGTTTGATAAGTGGATTACAAGAGCTTAAGCTCTTGTTTATGCTTGCAAACCTGCCTATGCGATCTTAATAATAGTTTCTTGAATCACTTTAGTTAGTCATTTGGTCACTAGAACTTCAAAAGTCAAAAGTCACTTAGATTCATTTAACACCATAACTGTTGGATTTTCAAAGGAGCAAAAGCTTGTTTTGTATTTAAAATTCATTGACATAGGTGGCAGTAGCTCAATTTCATCATTTTACATCAATACCTGTCCACAAATTTGATCCAAAGTTCAAGAAGGTCAAAGTTTCTCAACAATCAAAAGTCAAAAGCTCCCAAGACATGATTTGGTACCTTGTTTCACAAGCTCTTATAGAGCTTATTAGTGATCATTAGCTTGTCAAATTTAGTTTTTAAGTAGCTTACCTAGTTGTCTCAATATTCTAAAGCTTGTTTTCAATTTGCGGCTTATTCAATAAGCTCGCTTGCTTTATTAGTTCTGGCCCATTTTAGACTAGTACATAGTTTATTCAAGTGTTTACCGCCTTCATAAGCTCTCACAAAGCTCTTTAGTTAGCTTAATTCGTGAAATTTAGATTTTGAGAAGCCAACCTAGTTGTCTAGCTATCTCGATGCTTATTTTCCATTTTGAAGCTTGTTTAGTTGGTCTGCTTATTGATTTCAAATCATTCATTTAATTAAGTGTATCAACCGAGTCGGTGTTCATCGCTTTTCTAAAAGCTTCTCACAAGCTCAATATAGCACAAAAATCTCGTAATCTAGCTTTTGGATAGCTTATATGGTCTACTTGTTAGTTCCATAGTTCTTTTCATTTTGAGCTTATTCATGTGCTTAAAATCAAAGCGAAGGTGCCTAGTGATCCAAAAGGTGTCTTGCATAAATGATAGTTTATGCTTATTTTGGCTTATTTTGTGCTTATTTCTAGATCTTTATGCTTTCTCGCTTTCATTTTAGCTTATTTACAGCTTCCTCAGCTTATTTCCAGTTTCATTAGCTTATTAAGTAGCTTATTAATCACTTAGCTTTAAAACTTTTGCTTATTCATTTTCTTTGTTAACTGTTAGGAATCTTGTGCTTATTCTCAGCTTATTTGTCATTTTTATAAAAAGCTTTAGTTTTAAAAAGTGCTTATCTTCATGTGCTTAATGAGTTTGTAAAAGAAAAGTTCCAAAAAAAAAATGTTTTACAAAAAGGGAGAGGTAGGGGTCGAACCTGAGACCTCTCCCTTATGGGATGATAGTGAGTGTACCAGTAACCATTGCCCTTGGGTCTTTCTCGCTTTTATTTGCAATATTTAATATATAAGGTAGTTTGTCAAGATATAGCTTATTAGCTTATTCGAATTTTAGTAGCTTATTTGTAGAAGTCGTTACATCATTTTATTTTTCTTAACTTGGTAATAGTATAAAGTATTTTTACAAAGCGTTTGATTTTTCTAATTAGTTTTAGTATTTTTAAACATTTAATTAGTGTTTTATAGTAATTAATTCGTAATAAAAATATAAAAGTCAAAAAATATAAATCTTTTTCTAAAATTTTCTTTTGTTATATAGTACGTAAGAAAATTAGTTTTACACTCGTAGGCTTTTTATTTCATAAATATTACGTTTTTGCTTGCGCCCAACAGTAATTTTTAAACGTAACGCTTGCTTTTAGTTTTAAGTAACGTTTTTAGATAATTTGAGTTTACGCTTTTGTTAAAATAGTTTATTTAAGATATTTTATTTCATAAAATCACAAAACATCATTGTAAAAATAGTGATAGCGTTTATTTAATAGATTTTAACTTTTAATTTCTTTTAATTTGCATTTAAGTCGCTTTAATTTGTTAATCTTTTCTTTAGGTAATTATCCATCAAAACCTTCATCGATCAAGATCCTTAGTGATCATTCTATCATCGATCAAGTGTTTATACACCAATTCATCCTCCGTGGGACTTAACGACCTAGGAATCCCTATATTCCTCCGATCTTAAATTGCATTGGTGTGTGAACTGCTTTGAGTTTCTTCTGGTTGGTCATTCACAAGTGACTAACTTATGTGAGATAACTTGACGGTTTTGCACCGATCAAATTTTAGCGCCACGCCGGGAGGTCAGTAAGCGTGTTCTAAGCATTTTTCGGAATCGGTTGATGAGTGTCTAAATACTCATCATTTTATCTTGTTAGAATGCCAAAACATCGAAAACACTCGAAACACATCAAAATGATAAAAATATCACAAACAAGTGTTTCATATGTTTTAAATGCAAAACATCAAAATCGGTGAAAACGATCAAGTTTGCATAATTGGCGCTTTAGTCCCCAAGTTACAAAAGTTGTCAAAATCGGTCCTCGTAATTCAAAAACTTGTAAAATATCATTTTAGGTCCTTGAGATTCAAAAGTTGTCAAAACAAACCCTTCCAAGTTTAAAAATCACAAATTGACAACTTTAGTCCCTCGAACTATGGAAAATGTCAAAAATAGTCCTTGGTTAATTTAAAAGTGAAAATTATCAAATTTTAACCTTGTACTATTAATAAATGACAAGAATGGTCCTTATGATAAAATTTTGGAGAAATTACAAGTTTGGTCCCTAGAGTTTCTAAATTGGCAGTTTTAGTCCTTGGACTTATAAAACATGAAATTTTATGCAAATTTAGTCCTTATACTATTCACATGTTACAAGTTAAACCCTTGTGATAACCTTGGAAACTTGTCAATTTTAGTCCTCACTTTCAAGAGAATTACATTTTTGGTCCTTAAGTGTTACTTGCTACAAAACCAAACGGACCTTATATATTACACTAAACCCATTATCGCCCAAAACACACAACCCAATACAATTTTTAAATTGAAATAAACCGCCACCATCAGACACTCTTCTCCTCCACACTGGTTAAAACCAAAACCAGTGGTTTTCATCCCCACCGTCCACCTCTCATCACCTTTCCACCGCCTACCTTTCACTATCACCCCTCCACCTCCAAGCCCACTCACCACCTCAATAAATGCACAAAACCCGCTTCAAGACTTTTCCCGCCAAAATGCCATGTGTATGGTTTGATGATTTTCAACGATCCAAGGGCGCAATGAAGTGGGATTATCTCATATGTCGACAAGGAACTAAAAGAAATGACTATAAAGAAGAATAAAGATGTAAGAGAGAGGTGTCATTGCTTTTAGACCATTAGTAGTGTAAAAGTTCTTTAAATATTTGTTTTAGCTCAAATCTCAAGTCTCGGTGTAATTTTAAGTTTGTTTCAAGTCAAATATCACTTTTGTATTGTACTTATTCCAAGTTTATTAAGATTTCAAGTTTTCATGTCTCTTGATGATTCATATTAAGTTAATTATACTTATTAAAAGTCACAAAAGCTCTTTTATCCTTCCATTAAGCTCAAATAAGCTTGTTAAAGCTTTTCAAGAGCTTGTATTAGAATCTAGTGTTTCAAGTTAGACAAAACCATAAAAGTCAACGAAAGTCAACTAAAGAGATTACAATGGAATTGGTCATGATATCTGGTGATTCAGAGCTAATTTTGGATTGTATCTTGGTTTAGAGCTTTTTGGAAAGCTATAGGAGTGTCCTTTGTCCTCAGTTCTCTGTTTTACCCTTGAATTCCATATTGTAAGCAATTTCCTTAAATTTGCATTTCCTAAATTAAGTACTATAATCTTGTTAGTTCTAGCTTTAATCTGCTAATTTGAGTTAATATCGGTTCATTAATAAGTTACTTTGTTTAAAAATCAGTTCTAGTTCATTAAGTTTCAAACCGCTTCTAAAAAGGATGTTTGGATTAGTTTGTATCATCGTGTTATAGGTTGATATAGTTGTTGTTCTTATTTGGTTCAAGTCTTAGTAGGTTATAACAACTCAATCAAGCAATAAAACCAGATCCTCATTTCATTAAAAGTCAAAGTTCCAATATACCCATTAACAGTTCTTTGTTAAGAATTTTGAGTTGCATAAATCATCATATTAGCTTAAAAGTTGTTAAAATAGCTTAATATAACCTTATTACATCTTAATATATCATAATTAATCAGTAGGATAGATTTAAAATTGATAAAAGTCAAACTAAGTTAGTAATATTAAAAGTCAAATTTTCATATAGTCGTTTTTGAATAAAATATATAATTTTGTGTAGGATTCATTATTAATAATTAGCTTAAACCCTTTTGGGAAATTAATATTTAGTTGCTAAACAAAAATACAAAAATACTAGCTTACTCTTAATTAGCTCATAGATAGCTTATTTTGTTGTTTCTTTTGGACCCCTTGTCTGAAATGCTCCCTTGTGCACAGAATTGGTTGCCTATTTCATAAGATCTTTGAGAGCTTATTAGTGATCATTAACTTGTGTAAATTAACTTTTGAAAAGCTCACCTAGCTGTCTCTAAGTTACTAGTACTCATTTTCCATTTTTAGCTTATTTACCTAGCTGCAATAAGTGCTTTTGATTGTCCCATTTTATCTAGTATACTAATAAGTCATTTTCATTAGTTTTTATAAGCTCCTCAAGAGCTTATTTGTATAAGCCAAACTTTGTAAAATAGTTTTTTAGAAAGTAAACGGTTAACTTGTTAAGTCCATAGTTCTTTTTCATTTCCAAGTTCATATAAGTGCTTAAAATAAGCTTGAATGTGCCTAATAAACCATAACGTGTCTGTGTAAAAAGATAAGATTTTGCTTATTTTGGCTTATCTTGTGCTTATTCCTTGGTAATAATGCTTATTCAAATTGTTCCATTAGCTTATTATCATTTCTAGCTTATTTTCGCTAACATGTTGCTTATTTTCTAGCTTATAAGCCAAATGGCTTAAGCCTTGTGCTTATTTCCAAAATTAAGCCACTGTTAAGATCATTAGCTTAATCTCAGCTTATTTGTAGTTTTTATAAAAAGTTGTAGTTTTCAAAAGTGCTTATTTTAGTTTACTTAACAAGTTGCAAAAGAAAAACAAAAAAATAAAATAGTTTAAAAAAGTGCCACTCTTTGGGACTCGAACCCACGCCACTTAGCTCACACACACTCTCTGTGTTTGCCCATGGGACTTGTCTCGCTTTTCTTTTGCACAATCAAATACATAACCCTCTTTGTCTCATTTAGCTTATACGAACATTTAAGCTTATTTCTAGCTTATCCAAAGTAGCTTTTTCCAGTTTAGTATTTTTATTAAGTTAAGATAGTATTAAGTATTTTCTGTAAAAAGTTGAGATTTTTCTAATTAGTTTTAATATTTTTAATCAATTAATTAGTGTTTTATAGTATTTAAATCATAATAAATAAAATAATAATCAGAAAAATATAATTCTTTTTCCTAAAATTTTATTTTATCAAATAGTACGTAAGAAAATTAGTTTTACATTCGTAGGCCTTTTATTTCTTAAAATTTACGTTTTATCTTGCTCTCCAGCGCCATTTTCGTAAATAACGCTCGTTTCCGTTTTAAATAACGTTTTTAAGTGATTTAAGTTTACGTTTTGATTAAAATAGTTTATTTAAGTTATTTTTGTTTTATAAAATAAACGTTCATCGATCTGTAAAAATAGTGATAGCGTTTATTTAATAGATTTTAAATTTTTAATCTCTTTTAATTTGCATTTAAGTCGCTGTTATTTGTAAATCTTTTCTTTAGGTAATTATCCATCCTTAACCTTACCGATCACTATCCTTAGTGATCATTCTATCATCTGGGCAAGTGTTTATACACCAATTCATCCTCCGTGGGACTTAACGACCCAGAATTCCTATATTCCTCCGATCTTAATTTGCATCTGTGTGTGAACTGCTTTAAGTTTCTTACGGTTGGTCATTCACATGGCTCGCTTGCGTGAGATAACTTGACGGTTTGCACCAACAAATTTTGGCACCACTTCGAACCCGGTCACCCGATGACAAATTTTAGGCGCCCGGGAGGTCAGAAGCGTGTTTTAAGCATTTCCGCATCTGTACTTGTGCATATACCATCGTTTGTAAACAGTTTTCTATAAAGTTTTCAAAATCACAAAGTTCATTAATACTTTTCCTAAAGTGTTAATAACACCAAAAATATATTCATTCTTTGTTTTTATGGCATGTTTTCAAAAATCCAAAATATTCATCTTTAACCTCTTACCCTTTTGATTCTTTATTCCTTTACCCTCTATCCATTTGATTCTAAACTTATTCTATTCTCATGGAATCTCTCGACTACGACGAACTGGAACGGTTGAAAAACTTCCTATTTTATCACCAATGTCAAGAATTCGTGTTGTTCGTGACGATCCATTGATTCTCGTAGGAAATGGAACGAGAAACCGGGGTGACAAAGGACCAAGTACTTCCTCCGATAATGGAGGTACTAATACGTCCAACCTACGGTTATCCAAAGATCTAACCCTCGATTGCTCCTAAGCCGTCTAAAATTGATCCTACACTTTCACGATTTACGGTTAAAAGCAAACATGCGAATTTAGACCGGTGACTAGCAAGAATGACTTGCCTAATCTTCACGCTTCTCAAGAACCGTAACCGAGACCATAACGGAAGTGATGGAAATTGCTAGCTCTCGAGCACACCACTTGTCCCACCTCCGGATTTGTCAAAATGTTCTTTGAGTCTAAATAGTCATTCGATCACCATGTTGGTTTTGTTGATTCTTTGAATGAACTAATTCCTTCTCATAACTCTCAAATAGAATCGCTTATTCCTTGTGTCGGTTGTGGTGAGCCTCTTTATGGTTCACCATGTCGTTGGTGTACGTGTGTACAATGTGGTAATGATATTCGAACGGAGTTGTTTGTTTTGTGGTTCGAGGAATTCATTTGATTATGATCCTAATCGAACTCATTGAACGACCCTCAAACTTTTCTAATTACCCACCACACCCGACTTATCTTTATATAATCAACAATACTGCTGTGAATTTTGTGGAGGTCCTCACCAAGGATTTGAATGTCAACCCGAAACACGATTGTCTATGAACAGTTTTCCGGTGATGCTCGAACTTTGGTTATGAACAATATCCATATGATTCACCAATCCAGATCAACAGCTTTCTTCATTGTGAGAACTGTGGAGGTCCCCATTTCACTCGATTGTCAAACAGAAATCCATTTCCTTGTGACAATTACGACTATCCATATCACGACCAATCTCCACAAGGTGCAAATGACTCAAACTCCTCAAGAAACCCAACAAGACACTTATCTAGAGCTTCGGAGTCGTGAAAGAATTGAGGAGTTGAGTAAGACAAGATTTCATAATGTTCCCGTTTTTCTTGTGTATATTGTGGGGTCCTCATGATGATTATCAATGTCAACCTTCCGGTTTTGACAAATCTCCACTCCCACAATGTCCCGTCATTAAAAATTCACATGAGAAATCCATGGAAGAATTGCTAGTGAAGAGCAGTTGCTAAAATAAATTCCCAAATTGCTTTTGAAAAGTCTATTAGGGAATTAATTGCAAAAGAAAAGCAGATCTAGCTCTCAATTTCGCTTTTATTCCCGATGACGGTGATGATGAAGATACACTTGAAGATTCATCAAATTCATCGATTGATATTCCAGCAGCTTGAGATTCATTCTCAAACAACTGCTATCACACCAAGCTCCCACTCACTCTCTCGAACATGGGGACGAGCATCTTGACACTGTTCACGAAAAGGAATCGGACGAATTCATAAAATCTAGTGTTGAGGACCTTGTCCCAATCTCGAGAGAGTCACAGGAACTTTGACCATATGTGTGATATCCCTTACCCTCTTGAGTGTTCAAAAGATCATTTTGAGACTTTCTCCGATTTTAGCGATGATTGTAAATCTTATGGAGACATTGAGAATGTTGAGGCATCACTTTCACATTGTGATGTTGATCCTCTTTTGAGGAGTTTATCGATGAAATCACTCACATCATTCCACTTTCATCGGAAAGTGATGATGATCTCTTTGATTTCAAAGCCAACTTAGGAGAAATTGAAAGTCTCCTTTATAATGATCTTTCACTCACTTCTCACCCTAACAATCCAATAGAGAATGTTAATCACCTTGTTCCCAAAACATTCAAAGCTACTTTCACCAATCCTCTATTTGAATTCGAATCTGAATTCACTTGGATTTCTAACAATCCAATCTTTGACGAGGATAGTGATGAGTCTACAATGGAACAAGAGTTCACAAATTTACTTCATGTGAATGATTCTCTTTACGAGGAGTTCTCCTTTGAACTCACTCATATCATATCTCTACCTGAGTATGATAACTTCCACTTTGATCTAGACATAAATGATCTTTGTGTTCCGGAGGAAATGTTCTCAACCATGAGAACTTGCTTGATATAAAAATCCCATCCCTCCCACCCGTAATATGTCTTGATCAAATGAGCTTAAATGATGAAATTCATGATCCGTAAATCATGAATTCTCCTATGGATGAAGATGAGTTAGTCATGATTTTCATCATGATTTTCTTCCTTTCTTCACATATCCCGTCGCTTCTCCCTGCTCTTCACTCCTTCGAATGAAGACATTATCTTGACCCGCATTTTCAATTATCATCCGTGAGCCGGGTCTTTCGTGTATATCTCATCGGTGTGGAACTTTCACGTACTTCAATGTTTATACAAACATCTTGAATGAAAGTCCGATGGAGATTGTCTTTCCACTTACTTCCCATGAACAAATTAATTCGGGGTCGAGTCAAGCTAGCGACTCGGTAATCAAAATCGAGAGCTAAACATGGGTTTTCACCCGTGTACCACCACTAGTGTGGGGAGATGCCCACATGTTGTTTATAGACCTTAAAATGAATGAAAATTGTAAATATTTAAAAAGAGAATAAATGTTGTGTTTCTACACTTAGGTAGTAATATTATTTTTTACGTTCAAGGATTCGGCATAATAGTCGGTACTTTGAATATTGAGGACAATATTCATTTCTAAGTGTGGGGAAATTCGCGAATTTGATCATAAATGTACCCTTTTAGTCCCTTTTTCCCAAAATGGCCAAATTTTAAAATTTTTATTTAGTGGAAGTACTATGTACTAAACACAACAAATGGTAATCAGTCCACCATGTCTAACCCACATAAGGATTGGCTAATCCAGGAGCAAACGGCTCTTGGTAAAGATATCTCAAATCCGTTTATGGCTTGCAATTTGCCCAAAATTGTATGGTGTTCAACTCACCATATCCTTAAAAGTGAAGAGTTGGCTAGCCCGCAAGATTATGGCTTGTGGTAAAGGCTGTGGAAATCCATAATTGGTAATCGACTCACCAAAGATAATATTGATAATTTATCTAAGAGTTGGCTAGTCCGTAAGGTACGGCTTCGGTAAAGACAAATCAAATCCGTTGACGACTTATGATTTGCTCAAAATCATTTGGTTATCATTATACCAAGGTTCTTACTTGAACTAAAACAATTGGCTACTCCGAGTAATGGCTTTTGGTAAAGAGATAAAATCCATTAACTTTTCATAAATCATTGCTAGGGACTAGCAATATCTTAGTGTGGGGATTGATGAGTGTCTAAATACTCATCATTTTTATACTGTTAATGCCAAAACATCCGAAAACACTCGAAACACATCAAAATGATAAAAATATCACAAACAAGTGTTTCATATGTTTTAAATGCAAAACATCAAAATCGATGAAAACGATCAAGTTTGCATAATTGGCGCTTTAGTCCCCAAGTTACAAAAAGTTGTCAAAATCAGTCCTGTAATTCAAAAACTTGTAAAATATCATTTAAGGTCCTTGAGATTCAAAAGTTGTCAAAACAAACCCTTCCAAGTTTAAAAATCACAAATTGACAACTTTAGTCCCCGAACTTTGGAAAATGTCAAAATAGTCCTTGGTTAATTTAAAAGTGAAAATTATCAAATTTTAACCTTGTACTATTAATAAATGACAAGAATGGTCCTTATGTTAAAATTTTGGAGAAATTACAAGTTTGGTCCCTAGAGTTTCTAAATTACGCTTTTAGTCCTTAACTTATAAAACATGAAATTTTATGCAAATTTAGTCCTTATACTATTCACATGTTACAAGTTAAACCTTGTGATAACCTTGAAACTTGTCAATTTTAGTCCTCACTTTTGGCCTAATTACATTTTTGGTCCTTGTTGCTACAAAATACCAAACGGACCTTATATATTACACTAAACCCATTATCGCCCAAACACACAACCCGCCCAATTTTTTAAATTGAAATAAACCGCCACCATCTAGACACTCTTCTCCTCCACCCCGGTTAAAACCAAAACCAAGGGTTTTCATCCCCACCTATCCACCTCTCATCACCTTTCCACCGCCTACCTTTCACTATCACCCTCCACCTCCAAGCCCACTCACCACCTCAATAAATGCACTAAACCCGCTTAAGACTTTTCCGCCAAAACGCCATATGTATGGTTTTGATGATTTTCAATGATCCAAGGTGCAATGAAGTGGGATTATCTCATATGTCGACAAGAACTAAAAGAAATGACTATAAAGAAGAATAAAGATGTAAGAGAGGGTGTCAATTGCTTTTAGACCATTAGTAGTGTAAAAGTTCTTTAAATATTTGTTTTAGCTCAAATCTCAAGTCTCAGTGTAATTTTAAGTTTGTTTCAAGTCAAATATCACTTTTGTATTGTACTTATTCCAAGTTTATTAAGATTTCAAGTTTTCATGTCTCTTGATAATTCATATTAAGTTAATTATACTTATTAAAAGTCACAAAAGCTCTTTTATCCTTCCATTAAGCTCAAATAAGCTTGTTAAAGCTTTTCAAGAGCTTGTATTAGAATCTAGTGTTTCAAGTTAGACAAAACCATAAAAGTCAACAAAAGTCAACTGAAGAGATTACAATGGAATTGGTCATGATATCCGGTGATTCGAGCTAATTTTGGATTGTATCTTGGTTTAGAGCTTTTGGAAAGCTATAGGAGTGTCCTTTGTCCTCAATTCTGCTTTTACCCTTGAATTCCATATTGTAAGCAATTTCCTTAAATTTGCATTTCCTAAATTAAGTACTATAATCTTGTTAGTTCTAGCTTTAACTGCCTAATTTGAGTTAATATCGTTCATTAATAAGTTACTTTGTTTAAAAATCAGTTCTAGTTCATTAAGTTTCAAACCGCTTCTAAAAGGATGTTTGGATTAGTTTGTATCAACGTGTTATAGGTTGATATAGTCATTGTTCTTATTTGGTTCAAGTCTTAGTAGGTTATAACAACTCAATCAAGCAAT
Source organism: Chrysanthemum lavandulifolium (assembly GCA_022545495.1). Classification (NCBI taxonomy): domain Eukaryota; kingdom Viridiplantae; phylum Streptophyta; class Magnoliopsida; order Asterales; family Asteraceae; genus Chrysanthemum; species Chrysanthemum lavandulifolium. Next base: position 298,986,148 of record CM040240.1, read on the forward strand.
AAAACCAGTCCTCATTTCATTAAAAGTCAAAGTTCCAGTTCATACCCATTAACAGCCATCGTTAAGAATTTTGAGTTGCATAAATCATCATATTGGCTTAAAAGTTGTTAAAATAGCTTAATATAACCTTATTACATCTTAATATATCATAATTAATCAAGAGGATAGATTTAAAATTGATAAAAGTCAAACTAAGTTAGTAATATTAAAAGTCAAATTTTCATATAGTCGTTTTGAATAAAATATATAATTTTGTGTAGGATTCATTATTAATAATTAGCTTAAACCCTTTTGGGAAATTAATATTTAGTTGCTAAACAAAAATACAAAAATACTAGCTTACTCTTAATTAGCTCATAGATAGCTTATTTTGTTGTTTCTTTTGGACCCCTTGTCTGAAATGCTCCCCTGTGCACATAATTGGTTGCCTATTTCATAAGCTCTTAGAGAGCTTATTAGTGATCATTAACTTGTGTAAATTAACTTTTTGAAAAGCTCACCTAGCTGTCTCTAAGTTACTAGTACTCATTTTCCATTTTGCAACTTATTTACCTAGACCGCTAAGTGCTTTTGATTGTCCCATTTTATCTAGTATACTAATAAGTCATTGTCATTAGTTTTTATAAGCTCCTCAAGAGCTTATTTGTATAAGCCAAACTTTGTAAAATAGTTTTTAGAAAGTAAAATGGTTAACTTGTTCACCCATAGTTCTTTTCATTTCCAAGTTCATATAAGTGCTTAAAATAAGCTTGAATGTGCCTAATAAACCATAAGGTGTCTGTGTAAACAGATAAGATTTTGCTTATTTTGGCTTATCTTGTGCTTATTCCTTGGTAATAATGCTTATTCAGCTGTTCCATTAGCTTATTATCTGTTTCTAGCTTATTTTCAGTTAACATGTTGCTTATTTTCTAGCTTATAAGCCAAATGGCTTAAGCCTTGTGCTTATTTCAAAATTAAGCCATCATAAGATCATTAGCTTAATCTCACTTATTTGTAGTTTTTATAAAAGTTGTAGTTTTCAAAAGTGCTTATTTTAGTTTACTTAACAAGTTGCAAAAGAAAACAAAAAATAAAATAGTTTAAAAAAGTGCCACCGCTGGCTCGAACCCAGACCACTTAGCTCACACAGTGTGTCTCTACCGCTTGCCCTTGGGACTTGTCTCGTTTTCTTTTGCACAATCAAATACATAACCTCTTTTGTCTCATTTAGCTTATACAAACATTTAAGCTTATTTCTAGCTTATCCAAAGTAGCTTTTTCAGCTTAGTATTTTTTATTAAGTCTCAGATAGTATTAAGTATTTTCTGTAAAAGTTGAGATTTTTCTAATTAGTTTTAATATTTTTAATAAATTAATTAGTGTTTTATAGTATTTAAATCATAATAAATAAAATAATAATCAGAAAAATATAATTCTTTTTCCTAAAATTTTCTTTTATCAAATAGTACGTAAGAAAATTAGTTTTACATTCGTAGGCCTTTTATTTCTTAAAATTTACGTTTTATCTTGCTCTCCAGCGCCATTTTCGTAAATAACGCTCGTTTCCGTTTTAAATAACGTTTTTAAGTGATTTAAGTTTATGTTTTGATTAAAATAGCTTATTTAAGTTATTTTTGTTTTATAAAATAAACGTTCATCGATCTGTAAAAATAGTGATAGCGTTTATTTAATAGATTTTAAATTTTTAATCTCTTTTAATTTGCATTTAAGTCGCTGTTATTTGTAAATCTTTTCTTTAGGTAATTATCCATCCTTAACCTTACCGATCACTATCCTTAGTGATCATTCTATCATCTGGGCAAGTGTTTATACACCAATTCATCCTCCGTGGGACTTAACGACCCAGGAATTCCCTATATTCCTCTGATCTTAATTTGCATCTGGTGTGTGAACTATTTTGAGTTTCTTATGGTTGGTCATTCACAAGTGGCTCGCTTGCGTGAGATAACTTGACGGTTTTGCACCAGTCACCCGTACTTGCACATATGCCACAGTTTGTAAAAAGTTTTCTGTAAAGTTATAACAAAATCAACAAAGTTCATTAACACTTTTCCTAAAGTGTTAAAAACACCAAACAAAGTATAAAACAACAAAACAATCGTAACGCTTTTCTAGCTTGTGTTTCTTTTAAGGTGATTCTTAAAGAAATACGATTTGGTTAAACGAGACGATAACAAAAATATTGTCCAAAAGTTTTAAACCCATCAAGACAAATCAGACTCTACGCTCTTTTCGGTGATACTTAATATATACATAAAAATCAACCACCAAAATCAAGGCAAAGGCACTACCTAACCTGGGGTGCGACCATAATAAGTTCCCAACATCGATTTAAAACTTGCCTTTGTGTCCTCGTGATTTGGTGTACCTTTTTCAAAGAAGCCATTTCACTTGTGATTATTGGTTAAGTTCACTTGTCGCTTTGCCTCGCATTTGTTTTGAAAACTGATTTTATACTTAGTGCATGCGACTCGTTCTTCCAGCTTCTACAAGTCCATTGTCGAACTTGAAAGATTCCTCGAGACGAGAGACGCTCGCCTCCTTCACCGTGGATCGAGGAACGCCTACCACCACCACCGCGATAATGGCGAAGACAAGCCGATGAATGAGCTTCTCAAGCACCCATCGAGGATACGGAGATGTTATTGTTGTCCCACCCATCGTGGTCGACACTTTTGAGCTCAAACCGGTTACTTAACTGCAACCCAAAGCCAATTCTATGGTTTTGAGCGGATGATCCTCATGCACACATTCGATGGTTTAACAAGATTGCATCTACCATCAAATACAAGAATGTCCCACATGAAGCTATCAAGCTTCTTCTGCTCCCATTTTCTGTAGAGGACAAGCCCTAATTGGCTTGAGAAACAACCCCTCGCTCCATTGAGACATGGAAGATCTAGTCACAAAGTTTGTGAACGAATTCTATCCTCCATCCCGAACTACAAGTCTTAAGAATGAGATAATGAAATTTTCTCGTAGATTTGATGAATCATTCGGGAGGCATGGGATCGTTATAAAGACTTGCTCCGCAAGTGTCCGCATCATGGTTTTACCGAGTTAATGCAAATGGATACGTTCTACAATGGTCCGAACCGCACCAATCAAGACTCTCTCAATGCCTCCGGGAGGTAATTTCTTGAGCAAGACCACTAAAGAAGCCTTGCAAATCATTAAAACAAGTCCCAGTCCGCCCTTTCCGCACAAAGACATATCATACCGAGTCTAATGCCGGACGCTCCACTTCATCTCCGTGAGTACATCTAGCACCGATGCTAAGATTGACAAACTCACGGATATTGTTCGAGCTTTGGTTCTTGCTAACCAAAGAAAGTCACTTTCACACAAGCACCATCATATGGTGAAGTGAAGAAAGTTGAAGTTTGTGTTACTTGTGGTGGTCCTCATGCATACTACAATCAGATCGCCACCGATGGTAGTCCGTTTGAAGCTAATGCTATAGCCGGTACTTCAAATCAAGGAGGTAATCAATACCGCCCTCAAAATGAACCAAACTACCGTGCTAACACTTATCGTGCACCACCCGGTTTCAACTGTAATCCTAACCGAATCGAAACCAACAAAGAATGAACCAAGGTTATCAAAAGCAAGGTAATTTCTATTCGGACCCAACCAAGGTTTCCAACAACAAGGAAATCTTAATCAAAACACTTACAATCGAGGGAATCAATTTCGGGGAATATGAACCCTAATCAAGGGAATTCGCTATAACCGTAACATACGGCCTCAAATTCTCCCTCCACCTCCTCCCGTGTCAACATCCGATGAGCTTTTAAAGCAATTCATGAAGACTCAAGAGGAGACAAACAGTTGTTGGTTAGTCGATCAATTAAAGAAGTCTTTAAATGATCGACCCTGCTCGTGTACTTTACCTAGCAACACGATCGCTAATCCGAGGGGCGATGCAAAGGCGATCACAACCAAGTGGTGTTTCATATGATGGACCTGCTATTCCTACTACCTCTTATTCTTCTCCCCAAGGTAGTGGAAAGTGAACCCGAGGCGACAAAGGACAAGGAACTTCCTACTAATAACGGAGGAACCAAGACTGCCCATCCTCGGGTTGTCCAGAATCAAAATCCAATCCAGAGTTGTTTTGAACCTCCGTAGCTCCAGCTTGTAACCCCAAATCCAAATCTTCTATTCCTTACCCATCACGCTTACATGAGTAAAGCTCGCGAGAAAGCTACCAACAAATGGAAAAATTCTTTCAAATTTTCCAAGAGCTTCATTTTGACATAAGCTTCATGGATGCTATCATGTTGATGCCCAAGTTTGCATCAACTCTCAAACACATGTTAAGCAATAAGGAAAAGTCGTTTGAAATGGCTAAACTCCTCTCAACGAGAACCGCTCATAGCTATCTTGAAGAAGCTTCCCGAGAAGCTTGGAGATCCCGGAAAGTTCCTCTTACCTTGTGTATTTCCGTGAATGGTTGAATGCTTTGCCTTAGCCGATCTTGGTGCAAGCATAAACATGATGCCTCATTCAAGATGGAAGAAACTATCTCTTCCGGATCTTACTCCTACATGCATGACTCTCGAGCTTGCAGATCGACAATATCCCGTCCTCTTGAATTGCCGAGGACGATTTGAAAGTAGGAAAGTTCCATTTTCCAACCGACTTTGTAGTTGTTGATTTCGATGTCGATCCACGGTTCCTCTCATTGTTGGAAGAGGATTCACGAGAACGGGCCGTGCTCTCATTGATGTATTTGAGCAAGAAATCACATTACGTGTTGGTAATGAAGTCGCCACTTTTAACCTTGATCAAACTTCGAGGTACTCCGCAAACTATGATTCCGAGTCGGTTAACCGAATAGATATCATTGATGTTGCTTCAAGAGTACTCAAGAAGTTCTCGGGTTATTCTCATAATTCGTAAGTGGGAATCCCACCACATCTTCTCAACCTATCATAGCCAATTCTACTCCTTCTCTCACTCCGCTTGAGGAAGCGACTTCATCTTGGAAGAGATTGAAGCATACTTGGCTAGTGATTCTGCTCCATGGGAAATTAATCACGCCCAATTGACATCGAGGGGACATACTTCTCATTGAGAAAATGCTTAAAGATGATCACCATCAACCCCTCACATTAGTGATACAATTCCGTAAGAGATTAATCACCATGAGATTAATACGAGGGAGATATTCTTACTCTTGAGAAGTTGTTAAATCAGACACTTCTCCTCCTCTCCTCCCGCCAAACTTCATAACAAGGAAGTCAAGTCGCTTGAGAAAATCAAGAATTTCTCAAGTCGAACTTAAGGACTTACCACCTCATCTTGAGTATGCATTTCTTGAGGGTGATGATAAATTACCCGTCATTATTGCTCGAGATTTGAGTAAAGATGAAAGGATCGCTCTCATAAAGGTCTTGAAGTCACACAAGCAAGCAATTGCTTGGAAACTCTCCGACATTAAGGGTATCAACCCCGAATTTTGTACTCACAAAATCTTGATGGAGGATGACTTCAAGCCAAGAGCTCAACATCGAGAAGAGTAAATCCAAAAATCCATGATGTTATCAAACAGTGAGGTTATCAAACTTCTTGATGCAGTGATTGATTTACCCAATCTCGTATAGTCCTTGGGTTAGCCCGATTCATTGTGTTCCAAAAAGGGTGGCATAACTGTTGTCACGAATGAAGAAAACGAGTTAATTCCAACTCGATTGGTTACGGATGGCGTGTCTATTGACTATTGTAAGTTGAATGACGCCACCGTAAAGACCATTTTCCTCTACCCTTCATGGACCGGATGCTTGAGAGATTAGCAGTGAAACGAATACTATTGTTTCCTTGATGGTTTCTCGGGTTACTTTCAGATCCCCATTGATCCACGTGATCAAGAGAAGACCACATTCACCGCCCATACGGAACTTTTGCCTACAAACGATGCCTTTTGGCTTATGTAACGCCCCGCACGCTCCAACGATGTATGATGGCCATATTCCACGACATGATCGGGAAACAATGGAGGTGTTTATGGATGACTTCTCACCATCGGGATTCATTTCAAGCATGTCTCCCATTTAGACAAAATGCTTAAAAGGTGTGAAGACACCAATCTCGTCTAAATTGGGAGAAAAGCCACTTTATGGTCAAAGAAGGCATAGTCCTTGGCCATAAGATTTCAAAAACGGATTGAGGTCGATAGAGCAAAATTGATGTTATTGCTAACCGCCTCATCCTACTACCGCCAAAGGTATTAGGAGTTTCCTTGGTCATTCCGGGTTTTATCGAGATTCATATGTGATTTTCTAAAATCGCCGCCTATGACCCATCTTCTTGAAAAAGAAGCTCCTTTATCTTCTCTCCGAGTGGTCAAGCTTTTGAAACACTAAAGAAAAAGCTTACGGAAGCACCCATTCTAGTTGCCCCGATCGATTTACCCTTCGAGCTCATGTGCGATGCAAGTGATTTTGCTATCGGTGCAGTCTTGGGGCAACGCAAAACAAAGCATTTTCACCTATCCACTACACGAGCAAGACTATGATCGAAGCTCAAACCCATTACACCACTACGTAAAAGAACTATTAGTGGTGTATGCGTTGAGAAATTTCGCCATACCTCATCTTGACCAAATGCGTGAGTGTATACGGATCACTCGGCTCTCAAATATCTCTTTGCAAAACAAGATGCAAAGTCGAGATTGCTCCGTTGGGTTCTCCTCCTCCGTGAATTTGATATCATTATACGTGATAAAAAGGAGCCGAGAACTCGGTCACCGATCATCTCCCGATTAGAAAACCTCACCAGATGTGTTTGAGAAAAGGAAATAAATGAAACATTTCCTCTCGAGACACTCAATGCGGTTTCTTTTCGTGGAGACTCTTCTACCCCATGGTTTGTCGACTTCGCAAATTACCATGCGGGTAACTTCATAGTGAAAGGATGTCGTCCCAACAAGAACAAATTCTTTAAAGATGTTAAACATTACTTCGGGACGACCCTACTTGTTTAAAATTTGCGCGGATCAAGTCATCAAAGCGATGTGTGTATGGTCGTGAAGCTATTGACATTCTCAAAGCTTGCCATTCGACCCACTGGGGACATCATAGCCCCAACTACACCGCCAAGAAGGTGTTTGATTCCGGATTCTATTGGCCCACAATCTACAAGGATGCCCATGAATTGCCAAAGCCTCGTGACGCTTGTCAACGTTACGGAATATCTCACAAAGGAATGAAATGCCACAAACGCCATTCAAGTGTGTGAGATTTTGACATCCGGGCATTGACTTTATGGGGCCATTTCCTTCTTCTCGCTGTAATAAGTACATGCTCGTGGCGTTGACTATCTGTCAAAATGGGTTGAAGCTAAAGCTTTGCATACCAATGATGCCCGAGTTGTTGTGAAATTCTTGAAATCTCTTTGCTAGGTTTGGAACCCACGAGCCATAATCGATGATCGTGGTACGATTTCGCAATGACCGGTTTGAAAGAGTCATGCGTAGTATGGTGTAACTCACCGCCTCTCATCTGCACCACCCCAAACGAGCGGGCAAGTGGAAGTTTCAAACCGAGGATTAAAGAATTGGAGAGGACGGTTGGCGAAAACCGTGCCTCTTGGTCGGATAAGCTAGATGATGCACTCTGGCCTTCCAGATACTTACAAAACACCCATCGGTGTACTCCATACAAGCTTGTGTACGGAAGGCGTGTCATCTGCCGCTGAGCTAGAGCACAAGGCATACTGGGTCTTGAAGCATGCCAACTTTGATATTCAGATACCGGTGATCACAGGAAAGTTCAAATGAATGAATTAAATGAACTCCGTGATCAAGCATACGAGAACTCTTTGATCTATAAAGAAAAGACAAAGAAGATTCATGACTCTAAAATCAAGAACCGCTTTTCAACGTTGGTGATCGAGTCCTTCTTTTCAACTCAAGATTGAAGATTTTCTCGAAAGCTTAAACCCGCTGGTCCGGTCCATTTACTATCACTAAGGTTTATCCTTATGGCACCATTGCGTTATCTCAACCCGATGGTCCAAACTTTAAAGTAAATGGTCATCGGTTGAAGCATTACTTTGGAGAGGACATTCCTCCGTGATTGTCCCGGATCTTCAAACTTTCCCCATGAGCCAATGAATGCGGGATCGAGTCAAGCTAGCGACTCGGTATCAAAAACAAGAGTATGTTACATGGGTTTTCACCCGCAGTACCACCCTAGTGCTGGGGAGTTGCCCACATGTTGTGTATATATAAGAGTTTCAAAAAAAAAAAAAAAAACTTGCTAAATAATGGCCGAGTATTTCCTTTTACGTTTTTTGTTTCGCATAACCACGGTACTTTGAATATTGAGGGCAATATTCATTTCTAAGTGGGGGAATTCTCACTAATTTTATCATGTAATTATACCACCTAATTCCCCAATTTTGGCCAAAATTTTTTTTTTGAGTAAGTGTTCTACACTTACTCATTTGGTTATCATCCGCCTTTGTCTAATTAACAAAAGGATTGGCTAATCCAGAGCAAACGGCTCTTGGTAAAGATATCTCAAATCCATGACGACTTGCAATTTGCCCAAAATTGTATGGTATTCACCGCCATATCCTTAAAAGTGAAGAGTTGGCTAGCCCGCAAGTTTATGGCTCATGGTAAAGGCGCTTGAAAACCATAATTGGTAATCACCACCAAAGATATTTTATCTAAGATTTGGCTAGTCCGTAAAAAAATTGCACCGTAAAGACAAATCAAACCATTGAAAGTGGTGGTTTGCTCAAAATCGCATGGTTATCTGTGTACCAAGGTTCTTACTTGAACTGAAATATTTGGCTACTCCGAAGTAATGGCTTTTGGTAAAGAGATGAAATCCATTAATTTTTCTTAAAACATTGCTAGGGACTAGCAATATCTTAGTGTGGGGATTGATTAGTGTAAATACTCATCATTTTGTACAAATTAAACCGCAAAAACATCCGAAAACACTTAAATGCATCAAAATGATAAAAATATCACAAATAAGTGTTTTATGTGTTTTAAATGCAAAATATCAAAATCGGTGAAAACGATCAAGTTTGCATAATTGGCGCTTTAGTCCCCAAGTTTGAAAAGTTGTCAAAATAGTCCTTGGTAAATCCAAATAAAGAAAAATATCATTTTGAGTCCCTAGGGATTCCTAAGTTGTCAAAATTGGTCCTTGAAACTTAAAATTACAAATTTACAACTTAGGTCCCCGAACTTTGAATTTGGCAAAATAGTCCTTGGAAAATTGAAATTGTCAAATCTAGTCCTTGTACTATTAAAGGTTGTCGCTTTAGTCCTTATGGTAACTTTGGAGAAATGACAGATTGGTCCTCAAGATTGAAGTAATGGCGCTTTGGTCCTTGTCTTATTAACTAGCCTAAAGACTTGTCAAATGTTTTGACCCCCGCCATATTACCCTTTGTGACCCCTGACCCTTCCCTGTTTTGACCCTTGGTCAAACAAGCGCTTGACCGCTTTTTCCTCCACCTCATGCTTCTTCCTCACCCACCGCCTGCAACCTCCCTCGCCCATCCCATAACCTTTTCCACCCCATCATCATCACCTCCCCACTCAACCCCCACAATAAATGCCACCCCCTAGTTGATAAAACAAAGGTTCTATAAGTCAAATCTCCACTTCCCGCCAAAATGGAAAAAATGGCTAACTCACTCAAAGTTCTCCCATTGGCCAAAATAAGAGGTGGGATCTGCTCTAAGGACACGTATAAACAAGTTTGAAGCATAAAAGAGAGAGGAGATGAAGAGAAGAAGAAGTCTTAGTTTTTTTTTTAATTTCATGAATGTCGTAATTTATTTTTAAGTCTTTAATTAAGCTTTAAATTGTAATACTTTGTTTCATGATATCAAATTAAGTTGTTTGAATGTATTAAAACTGTTATCAAGCATCACTTCATATTTTTTTTTACATTTTACATTTTATGTTCACTGTTGGAAATTTCTATTTCAAAATCTCAAACTCAAGCTTCAAGTAGCTTATTTAAAAGTTTAAACAAGTTTACATAAGCTTATTATAGCTTTTTGTAAGCCTGGAGTTCAGTTTCAAGCACAATGGGTGGAAAGTCAACAAAAGTCAACAGAGAACCAAAATGGGTTTAAGTTTGGTATTTGGTGATTCAGAGATGGATATGGGTTGGATTAGAGTAGCATAGAATAGTTCTGTGTTTGGTTTTAAGCCTGCAATCAGCTGAGCACTTGTGAGTGATTACCTCATTTTAAACTTTCAAGCCAATTTGCATTTTAAGCTTATCTGTATATTTGTGGTCACAACCAGTTTTAACCTGCTTAAACAGTTGTATTTAGGTCTATTGAACTTAGTTTGATCATTTGTTTAAGTTTGGTCAGTGTTTGTTTCATATTAATTTGCAAAACAGTAAAGAAAGTGGTGTTTGATAGTGGATTACAAGAGCTTAAGCTCTTGTTTATGCTTGCAAACCTGCCTATGCAGCTTAATAATAGTTTCTTGAATCACTTTAGTTAGTCATTTGGTCACTAGAACTTCAAAAGTCAAAAGTCACTTAGATTCTGCTTTAACACCATAATCGTTGATTTTCAAAGGAGCAAAAGCTTGTTTTGTATTTAAAATTCATTGACATAGGTGGCAGTAGCTCAATTTCATCATTTTACATCAATACCTGTCCACAAATTTGATCCAAAGTTCAAGAAGGTCAAAGTTTCTCAACAATCAAAAAGTCAAAAAGCTCCCCTGTACACAGATTTGGTACCTTGTTTCACAAGCTCTTATAGAGCTTATTAGTGATCATTAGCTTGTCAAATTTAGTTTTTTAAGTAGCTTACCTAGCTGTCTCAATATTCCAAAGCTTGTTTTTCAATTTGCAGCTTATTCAATAAGCCTGCTTGTGCTTATTAGTTCATCCATTTTAGACTAGTACATAGTTTATTCAAGTGTTTACCGCTCTTCATAAGCTCTCACAAAGCTCTTTAGTTAGCTTAATTCGTGAAATTTAGATTTTGAGAAGCCAATCTAGTTGTCTAGCTATCTCGGTGCTTATTTTCCATTTTGAAGCTTGTTTAGTTGGTCCGCTTATTGATTTCAAATCATCCATTTTATTAAGTGTATCAACCGAGTCGTTGTTCATCGCTTTTCTAAAAGCTTCTCACAAGCTCAATATAGCACACCAATCTCGTAATCTAGCTTTTTGGATAGCTTATCTGGTCTACTTGTTAGTTCCATAGTTCTTTTCATTTTGAGCTTATTCATGTGCTTAAAATCAAGCGTATGTGCCTAGTGATCCAAAAGGTGTCTGTACAACAAAGAAGCTTATGCTTATTTTTGGCTTATTTTGTGCTTATTTCTAGATCTTTATGCTTTCTCGCCATTTTTTAGCTTATTTACGCTTCCTCACTTATTTCCGCTTCATTAGCTTATTAAGTAGCTTATTAATCACTTAGCTTTAAAACTTTTGCTTATTCATTTTCTTTGTTAACTGTTAAGAATCTTGTGCTTATTCTCAGCTTATTTGTCATTTTATAAAAGCTTTAGTTTTAAAAGTGCTTATCTTCATGTGCTTAATGAGTTTGTAAAAGAAAAGTTCCAAAAAAAAGTTTTACAAAAGGGAGGCGGGGTCGAACTCGAGACCTCCCCCTTATGGGATGATAGTGAGTGTACCAGTAACCATTGCGCCTGGGTCTTTCTCGCTTTTATTTGCAATATTTAATATATAAGGTAGTTTGTCAAGATATAGCTTATTAGCTTATTCAATTTTAGTAGCTTATTTGTAGAAGTCATACATCATTTTTATTTTTCTTAACTTGGTAATAGTATAAAGTATTTTTAAAAAAGTTTCAGATTTTTCTAATTAGTTTTAGTATTTTAAACATTTAATTAGTGTTTTATAGTAATTAATTCAGTAATAAAAATATAAAAGTCAAAAAATATAAATCTTTTTTCTAAAATTTTCTTTGTTATATAGTACGAAGAAAATTAGTTTTACACTGTGAGGCTTTTTATTTCATAAATTTTACGCTTTTGCTTGCGCCCAACAGTAATTTTTAAACGTAACGCCTGCTTTAGTTTTAAGTAACGCTTTTAGATAATTTGAGTTTACGCTTTTGTTAAAATAGTTTATTTAAGATATTTATTTCATAAAATCACAAAAACATCATTGTAAAAATAGTGATAGCGTTTATTTAATAGATTTTAACTTTTTAATTTCTTTTAATTTGCATTTAAGTCGCTTTAATTTGTTAATATTTTCTTTAGGTAATTATCCATCAAAAACCTTACTGATCATTATCCTTAGTGATCATTCTATCATCAGATCAAGTGTTTATACACCAATTCATCCTCCGTGGGACTTAACGACCCAGGAATCCCCTATATTCCTTTGATCTTAAATTGCATTGGTGTGTGAACTGTTTTGAGTTTCTTACAGTTGGTCATTCACAAGTGACTAGCTTACGTGAGATAACTTGATGGTTTTGCACCGATCAATTGGTTATTTATGTGTTTTGTTGGTTCAAATTCTATATCCTAAAAGTGTTAAAGTTTGAATTTTGATAGTACTTTTGTGTTTAGAATCATTATAAGTGCTTAGGTTTTGGTTTGGAAGGCTTAATTCATCTTGGTTATAGTGTTTTGATTGGAAAGGTTTAGTATTTGAAAAGTTTCAAGGAAGCGGTTTAAGTCTCGTACTATTTTCTTGTATGCGGTTTGATGTCATTTGGGTGCGATTTGATCCGATCAAGGAAGCGATTTGTCAAGTTCTTGGATGCGGTTTGTCTAGATTCATTGTATCAGAAGCGGTTTGACTTAAGCGGTTTGACTTAAGGGGTTTGACGTAAGTGGTTTGACATAAGCGGTTTAACTTAAGCGGTTTGACTCAAGCGGTTTTTCTTTAGCAGTTTGACATAAGCGGTTTGACATAAGCGGTTTGACTCAAGCGGTTTGTCTTCAGCGGTTTGACATAAGCGATTTGATAATAAGCGGTTTGAGTTAAGCGGTTTGATTAGAAGCGGTTTAATAAAAAGCGGTTTGATTTAAGCGGTTTGTATTCCAGGGGTTTGACAATCCTGCGATTTGACTAATGCGATCTGACCACTATGATTTGATCAAAAAAACAAATTTTTTACTTTTACAGTTTGACCACTTGCGGCTTTACCAAAGTTGAATTTTTACGTCAGAAATTCAAACGGCCATAACTTTTGATCCGTACCTCCGTTTTTAGCTAAATAACTGTCAAAACGACCGGAATTGCCTGAACTATTAGGAACCAGTTGGAACTAGTTAAGAACCGGATATTCCGGCAAAGAACCAGTAATAATTAGTTAAAAAATAGCTATTCGGGCTAATAAATAGTTAGATCCAAATAGGAACCAGCTATTTCGGCCAAGAACCAGTTAGATCCAGCTAAGAACTGCCTATTCTAGCCAAGAAGCAGTACAAACCAGTTAGAACCAGATAAGAACTAGGTATTTTGGCCAATAACCAGTAAGAACCAGTTAAGAACAAGCTATTTTGGCCAAGAACTAGTTAGATCCAGCTAAGAACTGCCTATTCCTTTTAGGATTTAGAAAATCCATTGTGAAGTGTCGGTCACCCAAACTATTGACTAGCATATGTTAGCTCGTAGACATTACCTTATCTATTAGTTAGTTAGTTAGTTAGAGTAACACCGTGGAGGACGGACGGGTCTTTACCCACTATATGCCCGATCTACAAAATTCGACGCAGGTGTATTATGTAAACTATAAATACCATCTACCTCCCAAGGTAGAGGTTGGACCTTTCATTTCTTAATCTAACATTCTCTTTGTTTTTCTCTCGCTTTCTCTCTCTAGAAAGGATCCCATCTCCCACTTTCTCTCTCTAAGTTTCTTGCTAAGATTTGAACCATATAATTGATTGTTTGTGTGTTACGATAACGAATATCCAACAATTTGTATCAAGAGCCATGGTTAGATCATAAAGATTGGTTATTTGTGTGTTTTGTTGGTTCGAATTCTATACCCAAAAAGTGTTAAAGTTTGAATTTTGATAGTACTTTTATGTTTAGAATCATCATTAGCGCCTAGGTTTTGGTTTGGAAGGCTTAATTTATCTTGTTTATAGTGTTTTGGATTGGAAAATTTTAGTTTTTGAAGAGTTTCAAGGAAGCGGTTTGAGTCTCGTACTATTTTCTTGTATGCGGTTTGATGTCATTTGGGTGCGATTTGATCTGATCAAGGAAGCGATTTGTCAAGTTCTTGGATGTGGTTTGTCTAGATTCGTTGTATCAGAAGTGGTTTGACGTAAGCGGTTTGACTTAAGCGGTTTGACGTAAGCGGTTTGACATAAGCGGTTTGACTTAAGCGGTTTGACTTAAGCGGTTTGACTTAAGCGGTTTGCGTCAAGCTGTTCGTCTTTAGCGGTTTGACCGATGTCGGTTTTAATTGACTGTGTCTTAATATTTATAGTGTCTCGCTATACCTATGGTCTACCCTAATGCACTAACGGCAGTACCCGGTCATGTGTTGTGTAGTAAATGGTAAAGCCGAGGTCGTCCCAAGAGCTATGTGTGACGGATTATTACTAAGTCTAATTGTCACAGAATATTAATGGTTTTAATAGGGATTTAATTAATTAAACTAATAATGTAGAATGAAATAAAAGCAGATAAATGGAATAAGGGAAATCAATAGAGGAGTAGTGGTGCTAACCTAGTCAATCCTCCTAGTTAGTTATGTCTACGCTACCTACTTCCAATTACTTGTGTGGGTCAAATTCGAGAGGACAGATTTCAATCAATTCTAACCTATCAAAGAAGATGCCACCACAGAAAAATCAGCACCGTCATAAGTCCTGTTGTTCCCGGTCCCTAGCCGAGTCATTACACCGCTACATGCTAGATTCTAAATATTGAGTGCCCGGCCGTTAGGAACTTAGACACTATACCCCCAAATTCTTAAGTTCATCCAAACGATAGGTGATCGGTTGGTCAAATCGCACAAGTAGAAAGGGTCGTCGCTTGGTCATATCTTACCCTTCCGCCTCTCGTCTGGCTCACCTAGGGTCGGCTTGGTCATATCTCCTAGGCAATTGGCCTCATCGCCATTTAAAACTACCAAACCGAGGTGAATACCAAAGAACTATGCATGCATACACTTAGAAATAATTGTACAAAGTAAAGGTAAACGCAAACAAAACAATTAAGGAATCATAACTAGGCTAGCACCAAAAGGTGCTTAGCCGCTCATATTAATCATGCAAATCAATTCAATATTCAAAGGTACGAAATACATGAATTGAAAGTAAAAAAAAATATAAAACACTAAAGCTTATCGTAATAGTGTGACTTCTCCCTTGGAAATAGCTCCGTATGCTCCCCTAGACCTGCCTTGAGCTTTTTCCCACGTTCTTAGAGTGTTGTGTGTGGAATGGGATGCTTTGAAATGATGGAATTCTCGGGTATTTATAGGCTGGTATGGGTTACTGGCATAACCAATAGAGGAGTTACGTCGTAACCTTCTATTTCATCGTAAATGCACTAGATCTGCTAGTTACGGCGTAACCTTATAAGTGGTTACGCCGTGGTCTTCAATAAACTCGGTTACGTCGTAAGTGATGCAGTAGTTGCGGCATAAGTATCAGCGGCGTGGAACCTCTTTCGACCTAATGGAGTTACGTCGTAACCTTTGGGAGGAGTTACGCCATAACCTCTTGATAAGTTGCACTTCTGGGTCACGCAATAGTTACGGCGTAATGTGATAGACGAGTTACGCATTAACTTCTTCAAAATAGGCATACTGTGATAAATCTTTAGTAATGTTTCCATTTCCGCATCTCTTTAGCCCCAATGCTCGTAATTTACCTGAAAGTGGAAAACAATGGAAAACAAGCGTAAATCCATATAAATGATATAAACAACAAGAATTATCGAGGGAAATTGACACTTAATATTCAGGACTATTTGATGTTATCATTGACATAAGCAGTTTGACTTAAGTGGTTTGATCTAAGCGGTTTGATAAGAAGCGATTTGAGTTAAGCGGTTTGATAAAAAGCGGTTTGATTTAAGCGATTTGTATTCCAGCAGTTTGACTACTTGAGGCTTGACCAAAGTTTACTTTTTACGTCAAAACTTCAAACGGCCATAACTTTTGAACCGTAACTTCGTTTTCAGAGAAATACATGTCAAAACGACCGGAACAGCCTGAACCAATAGGAACCAGTTAGAACTAGTTACAAACCGGATATTATAGCCAAGAACCAGTAAGAATTAGTTAAAACCTAGCTATTCCGGCCAATAAATAGTTAGATCCAAATAGGAACCAGCTATTTCGGCCAAGAACTAGTTAGATCCAGCTAAGAACTGCCTATTTCGGCCGAAACCAGTACAAACTAGTTAGAACCAGATAAGAACTAGCTATTCGCCAATAACCGAAGAACCATTAATAACATGCTATTTTGGCCATGAACCGCTTAGATCCACTAAGAACCGCTTATTCTCGTTAGGATTTAGAAAATCCATAGTGAAGTGTCTCACACCCCAACTATTTACTAGCATATCTTAGCTCATGTACATCACGTTATCTATTAGTTAGTTAGTTAGTTGAGTAACACTAGGTGAATTAGCCAAGCATAGTTAATGAAGAGCAAGCAACAATTATGATAATCAAGACATACCATAGGATTGGATTAACAAACAAACCATTACACGATGTTTATAAAGTGTTTGGAACCGTTTAAGTTGCTAGAAACCTACCTAAACCACGAATCGGACTTAGGGTTTAGGGCTTAAAAAGTGAAGTTATAATGTTATTTTACAGTGATTTTACGTCGGCAAAGAGTGACGGCGTCACACCTAAAGAGTGACTGCGTCACGACCATTTTTTCACCAAACTGTATATTTTCTTGTTCCTGTCACGTGGGCTTTTGAATCACTTAAATTCGAGTTCGTATGCAAAAGTTATGGCCAAAATAGTATCAGCTACTTCGCGCGCATGTTGCAGCTTGTGACGGCGTCACCTTATGCCTATGACGCCATCGCCTTCAGTCTCTGAGTTGCGACGCCCTACTCAGAACTTGACGCCGTCACTTGTTGTTCCTGACGCAGTCACTTTATGATCTAACCATGGCTCTGGATACTAATTATTGGATACCAATATCCAATAATTGGTATCCAGAGCCATGGTTAGATCATAAAGAATGGTTATTTCATGTAGTTTTGTTGGTTCAAATTTATACCCTAAAAGTGTTAAAGTTTGAATTTTGATAGTACTTTTGTGTTTAGAATCATCATAAGTGCTTAGGTTTTGGTTTGGAAGGCTTAATTCATCTTGGTTATAGTATTTTGGATTGAAAAGTTTAGTTTTTGAAGAGTTTCAAGGAAGCGGTTCGAGTCTCGCACTATTTCTTGTATGCGGTTTGATGTCATTTGGGTGCGATTTGATCCGATAAAGGAAGCGATTTGTCAAGTTCTTGGATGAGGTTTGTCTAGATTCGTTGTATCGAAGCGGTTTGACTTAAGCCGCTTGACGAAGCTGGTTTGACATAAGCGGTTTGACTTAAGCGGTTTGACTTAATCGGTTTGACTCAAGCGGTTTATCTTTAGCGGTTTGACATAAGCGATTTGACTTAAGCGGTTTGACTCAAGCGGTTTGTTTTTAGCGGTTTGATCTAAGCGGTTTGATAAGAAGCGATTTGAGTTAAGCAGTTTGATAAGAAGTGGTTTGATAAAAAGCGGTTTGATTTAAGTGGTTTGTATTCCAGGGGTTTGACAATCAAACGGCCATAACTTTTGAACCGTACCTCCTTTTCAAATAAATACCGTCAAGACGACCGATGCAATGAACCATTAGGAACTGTTAGAACTAGTTAAGAACCGGATATTTCGCCAAGAACCGCTTAGAACCTCGTTATTTAACTTGCTATTCCGCCAATAAATAGTTAGATCCAAATAGGAACCACTATTTCGCCAAGAACCGCTTGATCCAACTAAGAACCGCTTATTCGCCAAGAATCAAGAGAAACCGTAGAACCGATAAGAACTAGTTATTCAAGGCTAATAACCAGAAGAACCAATTAATAACATGCTATTTTGGCCATGAACCGCTTTGATCTAGCTAAGAACCGCTTATTCTCGTTAGGATTTAGAAAATCCATAGTGAAGTGTCGACACCCAAACTATTGACTAGCATATGTTAACTCGTAGACATTAGGTTATCTATTAGTTAGTTAGTTAGTTAGAGTAACACCGGGAGGACGGACGAGTCTTTACCCACCGTATGCCTCGATCCACACCCCACGTAGGTGTATTATGTAAACTATAAATACCTCTACCTCCCAAGGTAGGGTTGAAATTTCATTTCTTAATCTAACCTTCTTTGTTTTTCTCTCACTTTCTCTCTCTAGAAAGGATTCCATCTCCCACTTTCTCTCTAAGTTTCTTGCTAAGATTCAGTATCATATAATTGACTTTTTATATGTTACAATAACCAATATCCAACAATTGGTATCAAGAGCCATGATTAGATCATAAAGATTGGTTATTTGTGTGTTTTTTTTTTTCAATTCTATACCCTAAAAGTGTTAAAGTTTGAATTTTGATAGTATTTTGTGTTTAGAATCATGATAAGTCCTTAGGCTTTGGTTTGAAGGCTTAATTCATCTTGGTTATAGTGTTTTGATTGGAAAAGTTTAGTTTTGAAGAGTTTCAAGGAAGAGGTTCGAGTCTCATACTATTTTCTTGTATGCGGTTTGATGTCATTTGGGTGCGATTTGATCCGATCAAAGAAGCGTTTTGTCAAGTTCTTGGATGCGGTTTGTCTACATTCGTTGTATCAGAAACGGTTTGACTGAAGCGGTTTGAAGTAAGCGGTTTGACATAAGTTGTTTGACTTAAGCGGTTTGACTTAAGCGGTTTGACTCAAGCGGTTTGTCTTTAGCGGTTTGACATAAGTGGTTTGACCAGCGGTTTGATCTAAGCGGTTTGATAAGAAGCGGTTTGAGTTAAGCGGTTTGATAAGAAGCGATTTGATAAAAAGTGGTTTGATTTAAGCGGTTTGTATTCTAGGGGTTTGACAATCCTGAGATTTGACCAATGCGATCTGACCACTATGATTTGATCAAAAAAACTAAGTTTTGACTTTTACGGTTTGACTACTTGCAGTTTGACCACTTGCGGCTTGACCAAAGTTGACTTTTTACGTCAAAAATTCAAACGGCCATAACTTTTGAACCGTACCTCTGTTTTCAACAAAATACCAGTCAAAATGACCGGAACGGCTTGAACCAGTAGGAACTAGTTAGAGCTAGTTAAGAACTAGATATTCCAGCCAAGAACCAATAAGAATCAGTCAAAAACTAGCTATTCCGGCTAATAAATAGTTAGATCCAAATAGGAACCAGCTATTTCAGCCAAGAACCAGTTAGATCCAGCTAAGAACTACCTATTCCAGCTAAAAAGTAGTACAAACCAGTTAGAACCAGATAAGAACTAGCTATTCCGGCCAATAACCAGTAAGAACCAGTTAAGAGCATGCTATTTTGGCCAAGAACTAGTTAGATCCAGCTAAGAACTGCCTATTCCTGTTAGGATTTAGAAAATCCATAGTGAAGTGTCGGTCACCCAAACTATTGACTAGCATATGTTAGCTTGAAGACATTACGTTATCTATTAGTTAGTTAGTTAGTTAGAGTAACACCGTGGAGGACGGACGGGTCTTTACCCACTGTATGCCTGATCCACAATGGACGAGGGTGTATTATGTAAAACAATAAATACCCTCTACCTCCTAAGGTAGAGGGTTGGACTTTTCATTTCTTAACCTAACCTTCTCTTTGTTTTTCTCTTACTTTCTCTCTCTAGAAAGGATTCCATCTCCCACTTTCTCTCTCTAAGTTTTTTGCTAATATTTGAACCATATAATTGATTGTTTGTGTGTTACAATAACCAATATCCAACAATTTGTATCAAGAGCCATGGTTAGATCATAAAGATTGGTTATTTGTGTGTTTTATTGGTTCGAATTCTATACCCTAAAAGTGTTAAAGTTTGAATTTTGATAGTACTATTATGTTTAGAATCATCATAAGTGCTTAGGTTTTGGTTTGGAATGCTTAATTTATCTTGTTTACAGTGTTTGGGATTGGAAAAGTTTAGTTTTCGAAGAGTTTCAAGGTATCGGTTTGAGTCTTGTACTATTTTCTTGTATGCGGTTTGATGTCATTTGGGTGCGATTTGATCCGATCAAGGAAGCGATTTATCAAGTTCTTGGATGCGGTTTCTCTATATTCGTTGTATCGGAAACGGTTTGACTTAAGCAGTTTACCTTAAGCGGTTTGACGTAAGCGGTTTGACATAAGTGGTTTGACTTAAGCAGTTTGACTCAAGTGGTTTGTCTTCAGCGGTTTGATCTAAGTGGTTTGATAAGAAGCGGTTTGAGTTAAGCGGTTTGATAAGAAGCTGGTTGATAAAAAGTGGTTTGACTTAAGCGGTTTATATTCTAGGGGTTTGACAATCCTGTAATTTGAACACTGCGATCAGACCACTACGATTTGATTAAAAAAACTAAGTTTTGACTTTTACGGTTTCACTACTTGCGGTTTGACCACCTGCGACTTGACCAAAGTGGACTTTTTACTTCAAAACTTCAAACGGCCATAACTTTTGAAGCGTAACTCCGTTTCAGCCGTAAATACCACAAAATGACCGAACAAACCTAAAGCAAGAGGGAACCGCTTAGGACTAGTTAAGAACCGATATTCCATCCAAGAACCAAGAAGAATTAGTTAAAAACTAGCTATTCCGGCTAATAAATAGTTAGATCCAAATAGGAACCAAATATTTCGCTAAGAACCGCTTAGATCCAACTAAGAACTACCTATTCCGCCAAGAAGCGGACAAACCGGTTAGAACCGTGATAAGAACTAGCTATTCCGCCAATAACCAAGAAGAACCGCTAAGAACATGCTATTTTAGCCAAGAACCGCTTAGATATAGCTAAGAACCGCTTATTCTCGTTAGGATTTAGAAAATCCATAGTGAAGTGTCGGTCATCCAAACTATTGACTAGCATATGTTAGCTCGCAGACATTACGTTATCTATTAGTTAGATAGTTAGTTAGAGTAACACCGTGGAGGACGGATGGGTCTTTACCCACCGTATGCCCGATCCACAACCGATGCAGGTGTATTATGTAAACTATAAATACCCTCACCTCCCAAGGTGAGGTTGGACCTTCATTTCTTAATCTAACCTTCTCTTTGCTTTTCTCTCACTTTCTCTCTAGAAAGGATCCCATCTCCCACTTTCTCTTTCTAAGTTTCTTGCTTAGATTCGAACCATATAATTGATTGTTTGTGTATTATAATAACCAATATCCAACAATTGGTATCAACAGCCATGGTTAGATCATTAAGATTGGTTATTTGTGTCTTTTGTTGGTTCGAATTCTATACCCTAAAAGTGTTAAAGTTTTAATTTTGATAGTACTTTTGTGTTTAGAATCATCATAAGTGCTTAGGTTTTGGTTTGAAGGCTAAATTTATCTTGGTTATAGTGTTTTGATTGAAAAGTATAGTTTTGAAGAGTTTCAAGAAGCGGTTCGAGTCTCGTACTATTTTCTTGTATGCGGTTTGATGTCATTTGGGTGCGATTTGATACGATCAAGGAAGCGATATGTCAAGTTCTTGGATGCGGTTTGTCTAGATTCGTTGTATCGGAAGTGGTTTGACTTAAGCGCTTTGACTTAAGCGGTTTGACGTAAGCGGTTTGACATAAGCAGTTTGACTTAAGCGGTTTGACTCAAGCGGTTCGTCTTTAGCGGTTGACATAAGCAGTTTGACTTAAGTGGCTTGACTCAAGCGGTTTGTCTTCAGCGGTTTGATCTAAGCAGTTTCATATGAAGCGATTT